>CM062297.1:184410207-185610207 GCA_031216915.1 Pictodentalium vernedei | reverse complement strand
ACTTAGTTATCTCATAATTACGACTTAGCTACAAAGCAACCCAGGGTCATACTCGCACACATTTCGTCTCTTGAGTTCTAATGTGTTTTATGTGCCTACTGACACATAGAACACATTGGAACTTAGAGGACGATTTGTTGATTTATTTATCTTTTTATCGGGTTTTACCAAGACTATCAACATACAGGGTCATATCGTGTCGGACAGATTTAGGGGTGAAGGAAGCCGGAGTAACCGAAGAGAACCACCGAGCAACGGCGAACATGTGTGAGGCTCTCCAAATTACTACCCCGACCGAAGCAGGGTTAGCAGAAGTTGAAGGCAAGCGCACCCGGCGTTCAGTGCTTCTAAGTACACAGCGTCACCGTGCTCCCACGTGTTTTGCTCAAGGACAGAACGCGAGTTGTGAGGGCCAGGATCGAACCGTCGATCTATCGGTTCATACACACCCTCACTCCAGGGGTTGCATCAGAAAATATCCGACAGAGAGGCTAAAATCCCCGACGGGTTGGGAGGGGGGGTGCTACACTCCCCGACAGTAGTTCTGCCCGGTGTGAACAATTCTGAAAATAAGCCAATGAAAAACGCAATTTCCTCGCTTCGAGAAACAGAACTATTATCATGATCTCTTGAAATAACCGAATTTCTGTCCAACAGTTTTCTAAAAAAGTCATTTTTCAAACATTCGTTGTGTTATTCAATGCACAACTGAACAATCCACTATGAAAATTCCGACTTTTAGGGTGATCCTAGAGTCATTCACGGCAGATTTGCGGGAGCTCCACATGAAGTGGTCTGCCCGACGAACTGGCCAAATTCCCCGACGGGGGTGGGGATATATAACCCCCCTTGACCCTCCCATCCTTGGCGCCACCCCTGTCCCAAAAGAGCAACCAGGCATATATCCAGGCCCATATTATTGTGTTCTTGTTGTTGTTTTAGTGTTGTCTGTATATGAACAATCCGATGCTTTTATTTTCGGGGCAAGACATAAGCATTTACCCGTTTGCTTTGCCTAGATCAGCAGATTTTAGATTTGATTTTCTGTTTTTATATTTCAACTCTTGGTCAAACAGTGCTCCCCACTGACATAGGAGCCGAAATGTTGTTATGGCACGCTTATTTTGTGTTCAGAAATAAAAATATTCGACTGGTGGAAAAACAACTTCCTCAAATGATATTGAAGCAATCCACATTTCTCTGGTTTGTTTGTCACATTTACCTTAACAGGTTACATGAAAGCATATGCTTTCCTGGCATAAAAACTTCAGAATCATTTTTCTGTGCGACATAGCAGACACAAAGCGTTCTGGGCGTGAACCCGCCCTGTTGATCCGCCTACTAAGTCATACTTACGTGATAGCTATGTCATAATTACGAGATAACTAAGTCATAATTACGACATAGCTATGTCATAATTATGACTTTTTGAGTCATAATTATGAGATAGCTAAGTCATACTTACGTGTTATTAAGTCATAATTACGAGATAATAAGTCATAATTGTGACTTAGGTATGTCATAATTACGAGACAGCTAAGTCATAATTACGTGTTATTAAGTCATAATTATGAGATAATATGTCATACTTACGAGTTAGTGTGTCAAAATTACGAGATAGCTAAGTCATAATTACGAGATAATATGTCATAATTATGACTTAGGTAATTTTAATAATTATGAGATAAATTTTTTTTTAAAAATTCAACTACCTGGCACGAATACGCTTCCGTAGGGAGAGGGTATCTGATACCGGCGAAAATATATCAAATTTCATGCTACATTGGTCATGTTTTCAGCCATCTTTAATGTTCCCAACTGGCTAAAGAGTGGTATCATGCAAATAGGTCACTGACATTTGTTGAAGGCGAAATAACCCCAAAGCCAATGTGTAGGCTTTTAGTGGATCTGCCTACAAAAGTTCTGATATGGTCTAAAATAATAAAAATACCATGGTTAGCACATTCAGATGTTACATATCTGAAAAAAATAATCATTTAATTTTTGCCTGACTGGAATGGAGACTAAACTCACTCAGAATTCTTTGAATGAGATAAAGTAGTCACTCGTATTAATGTTATATTAGTTTTAGCACTTTTTTACCAACGATTCATCATTTTCCTAAAAAGCTGCTGAAACATAGAACTCGACAAGCATTCTTTTCGTATTTTTCTCAATCTAATATTCGAGATATACTCGCCTACCAATCACCTGATCGCGCTCACCATGCTCATTTCCAGTGAGCGGTCGAAAACATCGCTTTGGAAGACAAATATTCTTTAGGTTATTTAGGAAATATGCCGTTACTGTCGCCTTCAACATATTACACTAACGCTTCCGAAAGCGACTATTGTCACCTATTTTGTGATGATTATCAGTACGTTCTGGTTTGCGCAGATCAAATCTACCCTCTGATTAATTGTTGGAAAGGGCTCAGAGAGCGCTTTCCAACAATTAATCAGATGATAAAGTTTCAAGTACGTTAAAAATTCTATTAAACTTCCTACATAGAGATCCTTCATATATGGATAAAGTAGGCGTGGCAGTGAAAGTGTTAAAATAATCTTACTGTATTTGAAGTAGACACGATCTCCCGATCTTCTGTCAGATGTCATGCGGCACATCTTGGTGTCTTTGTTATATTCAAAGAACTTGCATTTTTCGTCAAATGCACACATCGCAGCACAATATATTGCAGAAAAACACCTTTCTTCCGAAGAATAATTCACGCGATCTCTTACCGTGAGATCTGCAGCATCGGTTGCTCTGAAGTATTGCTGACGAAAACTCAAAACCATACTTGGTAATATGGTCAGATTACAGACAATGTAGAACCCCAAATATCCTGACACAGCTATTCGTGGCATTGCCTCTGCATCTGTCGATGGTATCTCCTGGTAATAACTCTAAGGAAAAGATCGTGTATGTAACCATGCGCTCTGAAAACACATCGATCTATTGACAACGGAATCTTTAATGAAGTCATTTTCATAATGAACTTACATTTGTTGATTGACAACATATATGTGGAAACCAACAAAAAACATTTTAATATAATGTGCAGTACTGTAATTACAAAGCGGCTGGAGCAATATGGTTCAATCGCAAATGGAGTGCGATTCGATCGAAATTTTCAGTCTTCACAATTTTGTAGAACTTTTCCTATCGAAAAAAAGGAAAAAAAGATTTTTTATTTATTTGTTGGTACTTTACGCCACGCCAGCAGCTAGGGCTATATCTTAGCGAGTCAGGTCTTGAGTTTACAGTATCTGGTTTATGAAGGTTTTGACCAACTGGCGTCAGTTTGTCGTGCCAGGTCGCGAAAGCTATCACTTTTGTTACACACTCTAAAATAAGTTGGATTAAAAAACTGTCCAAATCAACTGGGTTGGGAGAATATGAAACCAATTGGATTATTATTTTCTCAACCCAGTTGATTTGGATTGACCCCAACATATTTTAGAGTGTATCAGAGTAACATAATCCACTTACAGTATGTGGAGAGGGGATTGTGACTAAATCATCCGTGGAGTTGGGTTATCACCCAATGTATCACTTTCAAATTCAGTACATATGAACAAAAAACACTAGCAATGTTTCAGCAAATAGACCTACAAGTTTAACCCGGAGGTCCATTGACCGAATCTTTGCTTGTGCGTATATTTTTCAACAAAGTTGTTTGGTGGAATCTCCACTCTACGAGTGATTTAGTCATATTACACTTTCCAAGTACTGTACTTCTTAAAATATTTTAAAATACTTTGTTATTTTAAATTTTCTTCGGGTCTTTGGGACGTTTTTTTGTTGTTTCTTTTTCAATTTTATCAATTTTTTAGACACTTAAATCGACCATGGAAAGGTGGATACATATAGTTGATGAAGTGTATAAAATTAATTCCCGGCTGCTCATAACCCATTCAAGGTCTTATCAGCACGGATCGTGCCACAGCTGAGCAAATGCCACTGACCTGCCGGCGTTCTGAGCACAGTTAACCCACTTCATCCACATAGTTTATCACGTGTGATTTCTAACAAATCAGTCGCGAGCGTTATTAACGAATTAATTATTAACATTCAGTATGCGGGCTCTGTGTGTCCCAAAACTTCTTATAATTCACACAGTCGCTGTACATCACATGAGACTTTTTTGCTGATTTCCGTATTTGCATTCCGTAAATAACCGAGTAGTTTCGATTGTTTCCTGCGAATGGAAAAATTCAAAGCGCAGAGAACAAAAAAGCAAATCTATGACACGGAAACAATAGACGGGTTGAAAAGATACAACGACGTTACTGATGTCGAAAATTATGGTTCCTCAAATTGAATCGCAATTGCCGCTGCAGAAGTCAACGTCAGAGTGTTTTATGAGGATGAATAAGAAGACCAGCCGCACTTTGAATTTTTGTTTAGTTGAGTACTGAATTTAAAATGTCCCTATGACCCTAGCCCATGACGTCCATTCATTTCAATTTCTGCGTATGACGCTGTCCATCATAAATTCCCGAAGACACTCGTTCATGACCTCATTGTATTAATTTCGCTGTATTCGATGCTATCAGAAAGTTAGGTAAAGCACTGTTCGTGTTCTGAAAATTGACATTTCTGCTCTCGTATCATCAGCATCCACGTTCATGGACCGCACTGTGATCACAAAAGAGGTCAAAGAATTTCGGTCGAAATTTTTGCCCACTTTTCTCTCCATGACACCGAAGAAACTTACCTGTAAAAAATAACCCCAAATGATGGTATTTTGCCTTTCTTTATTTTGAATCCGTCTTGGTTTCTTGGTTACGCAATATTTATTTCGGTAAACTTGATTCACTAATGTTAATGAGAAGCATCTATCTTGCAATCTGATCGAGACGAAAATCGATGTTTGAGGACAAACGACTGTAAAATACACTTGTGTCGTAGCCTGTCTCTTGTAGCTTGGATCCATCGAGATATTCGACGGGATGAGATCAAGACGAATATTAATCAATATGAGCATAGTAGTGATAATATATGTTTAGTTTTCGCTCAACTATCAATTGTCGAGAAAATGGTCAAGTTCTAAAAGCGTGTGACAGAGGGAATCGGTTTAACGATAGTAAAATGCGTATGCCTTCGAGGCACACTATGAAGTTCACTAGACTGTCACCTCTGATTCCGGCTTCTTCCACCCATAAAACTGTCCGACACGAGGTGACCCTGGCTTTCGAAAGTGTCGTTAAATTCCAATAAATAAATCACCTCTGATAATTTAAAAACTGATGAAGTAGGATCCAAGATGTGGTTCTGTGAGTTTCATCTGATGAATTTTGTGTTTTAATCCCTTAGGTAGCACAAAGGGCAGACGACACTTGCAAACACGAATTTTGAATAACTATACATTTTTACGTCAATTCATAGCTTATGACCCTTAGTCTGAAGCTATGTATTTGAGACAAAAGAAATGAAAAATGAATAAATAATGAAAATTTGAAGGTGAGTTTTGTGAATAGCGCTGGTCGTCTTTTCTGTTGTATTGGGTAAAAGGTTTATACAATTCCGCTCATTTTTGTACAAACAAATCGTAGAGGAACCACTTTTTGCAGCTGGAAATAATTATGTGATTATGAAAACCATGCAATGAATAAAGGCAAGGCTATGTGTTTGGATTCCCTTTTGTTATTGATTTTTCATATTTTTATTCAGGTATCCATTGTTTGTAAACAAAACAGAACAGAATTGTATACATGATTTCTCATAAATATAGCAGAACTACAAAGAGGAATAGTGATATATTGGTATACCATTACAAAACTCCGAAACGCAAGTGCTGTATACGTATCAAAGTTTTATGTGCATTTCTGATACCAATGTAAAACTAGCTGCACACAGAACAGGAATATGACAACTAAAACCTCCGTTGTGCCTCCGAGAGGAACTCGTAGTAGGTGTAAACGGAGAGTTTCAACTCACTTTTTTGTGTACATGTACATTGCGTACACGTACACGTACATGTAGTCATAGAGTTCAGTGTTAAAATGTACAAAATTTCGAGAATGTTACAAAAACTTTTTTTTAATAAATTTGAGTTGGAACTCTCATTCGTTCATCATCGCATTCTAGATGGTGCGATCAGTCGTTGGCGAACGAGTGAGAGTTCCAACTAACTATGCGCGGAAGAAATCAACCCTCGATTTTTTCCAACTTTCATCGTCGCATTCTAGACGGTGCGATAAGTCGTTGACGAACGCGTTGAGAGTTCCAACTCAAATTAAGATGTCGAAACAAAATAGAATCGATGAAATTCTCGAGGTTCGTCATCGCGTTCTAGACGGTGGTGGGTGCGATCCGGTCGTTGACAAACGATTGAGAGTTGCAACTCAGAAGAAATCGGAGTTGGAAATCCTCGATCATTCGTCGTCGCGTCCTAGACGGTCCGATCGATCGTTGACGAACGCGTGGCGGTTTCCAGGACAGAAATGCGAAAGATTAAGAATGTTGAAAAAATTAGAAATTTTTCTATGTTTGTCATCGGGTCCTAGACGGCGCGATCGATCGTGGACGAACAGCGAAGATTTTCTGGAATGGGGAAAGAAAATGAAAAAATCGTGAGGAGTTTGAGATAATTTGTAACAAATCAGGAAATCCGCGAGAGGAAATAAAAAATGATTGATATAATATAGGAGAAAAAAAATATATAAATAAATAGTTATTTAAAAATAACTAAAATATCGAATCGAATAGATTATAAAATATACGTAAATCATGAATGATTCCAAGATTGTGAGAGCGTTGTTTCTTCTAAAGGCGTTGATGAGAGCCTACGCATTCTGCGTGAACGAACAACTGGTTCGCGTCTTGTTCGAATGATGCGTGCGTCGGGTGTCGGGATCATCTAGACTTCGATCACGAGGATCATTCCTGTCTGACGATGGAAAGGGAAGACGTCGTCGTCAAGTATTTTGAACCGGCGTTCGAATACGTTCGAATCGACGACGCGATCAAGTTTTGGAGATAAAATTCATCCTTCCAATCATCCTTCCAATCCTTCAAACTTTTTACCACCAAAATTTAATAGGAACCCCAATGAGAATAAGTCATCTAATGCCAGCCCTACACCATTACGACCCAACAGTTCAACTGAAACTTGTAATTATTGTAGGAAACCAGGGCATTTATTATCTGATTGCTGGCTGTTAAAAAGGAAAAATGAGGCCTCTACTTCACAGAATGCACCAGCATGTGCTCCATGGCCTGAAAATTATGTAATAAAGCAAGATGCTTTAGAAAATTATAAGTCATTTATTCTTGAAGGCTTTGTTTCCCTTCAGGGGGATAAGCACTGTTCCTTACCAATAAAAATACTGAGAGGGGGGGCTACTCAGTCTTTAATGTTAGAAGGCATTTTGCCATTTTCTGAAGAAAATGCGACCAGGACACAAGTTCTAGTCAGGTATTGAGTCAAATTCTTTAAATGTCCCACTTCATAAAATAAATTTAAGAAGTAGTTTAGTAAATGGGACTGCGACAGTAGGAATCAGACCTACTCTACCTGTAAAAGGTATTTCTTTATTATTGGGAAATGACTTAGCTGGTGACAAAGTCACTGTAGAACCTCAAGTGGTGGATAAGCCGAGCACAGATGAAAGTATTATTAATTTGAAGGAATGTTTTCCTTTTGCCTTTCCAGCATGTGCTGTTACTCGGTCCATGGCAAAGAGAGCTGAGGCTGATAGCAACCTCAACTGTGTTGATTTGAACAGGATAGCTGAGGATAAGAACAGTCACAGAAGGACGGATTCTGAAGACATTGATTTGTCTTAGACATTTTTGAGTCAATGTTATGACTCCTCCAGAAATTGTAAAGAGGCCACTACACCTGAGAGTGATAAGGGGACCTCCTTGAATGTCATTTCCCGAACTTCTTTAATTCAGGAATAAGAAAGTGATCCTGACCTTGTCGAGCCACGTGAAAAGGCTCTATCAGAGGCAGAAGCTCAAAACTCCCCTGTCTTTTATTTTAACCCTTTACCCAACGTAACGGCCAAAACCGGCCAGCGCTATTCTCAAAATTTTCAAAATATTTTTCAAAATATTTTTCAAAATATTTTCATTTTTTGTCTCAAAAACATAGGTTATGACCCCTCGTTGGAAATCATGTTAGGTAAAGGGTTAAAAAATCCGATGTACTCATGAGGAAATGGCGACTACCAGAAGTACCCTCCAATAGTGATTGGGAGGTTATTTATCAAATAGTTGTCCCCACTAAATACCGAAATGAAATAATAAGCCTGGCTCATGAAAATCCAATGGCTGAACATTTGGGAGTTTCGAAAGGATGTTATTGAATTTTGTAAAACCTGCCACACCTGTCAAATTGTTGGAAAACCCAACCAGAATATTTCTCCTGCTCCCCTTCAACCAATCCCTGCTTTTGAGGAGTCATTTAGTAGAATTATTATTGATTGTGTTGGCCCATTGCCTAGAACAAGATCTGGAAATGAATATCTTCTTTCCATCATGTGTGCTTCTACACGATTTCCTGAGGCTATACCTCTAAGAAATATTAAAACTAAGACTATAGTTAATGCCTTGATAAAACATTTTCACGACTTTCGGTCTACCCAGGTCAGTGCAATCAGACCAAGGCTCAAATTTTATGTCAAACATTTTTCAGCAGGTGATGTATGAGCTCAAAATTAAGCAGTACACATCAAGTGCCTACCATCCTGAAAGTCAAGGTGCTCTTGAACGCTTTCATCAAACACTGAAGACCATGATAAAGGCCTATGGGGAGGATAATAAGAAGGATTGGGATGAATGAGCTCATCTCCTCTTATTTGCAGTCCGTGAGACTGTACAGGAATCTCTGCGGTTCAGCCCCCTTGAATTAGTGTTTGGACACTCAGTGAGGGGTCCACTCACTGCTTTGAAGGAGAAATGGCTCGAGGAAGAGCCACCTGAAATTTCTCTTCTGAACTATGTGTCCATTTTTAAGGAAAAAATTGCACCAGGCCAGAGAAATTGTAAATAATCATTTACAGAAAGCCCAGAGTCATATCAAGACCTCGTATGATAAAAAGACGAAATTTCGAACCTTTAAACCTGGGAACAATGTGCTAGTATTATTCCCTTTAAAGGGCAATGCTTTGCAAGCAAGATATTCAGGTCCTTATATTGTTAAGCACAAGATCAGTGATACTGATTATGTTGTTGAGACTCCCGATAGACTCAAAAATACTCAGCAGTGCCATATAAATATGTTGAAAACATAATATGAGAGAGAACCAAGCTCTCTACCAGTCTCAACAGTCACCCACATGGATGAGGTGGAAATTCCTGTGGAGGACAATCATGAAGGCGGCGAAAATGTACCTCTGAAGTTACAGAACTCAGATGTCCTGAGAGATCTACAGAATAAGATGGATTATTTACTGTTCTCTCTCATAATATGTTTTCAACATATCTATATGGCTCAGTTGAGTATTTTTGAGTCTATCGGGAGTGTCAACAACATAATCAGTATCACTGATCTTGAGCTTAGCAATATAAGGACCTGAATATCTTGCTTGTAAAGCAGTGCCCTTTAAATGGAATAATACTAGCACCTTGTCCCCAGGTTTAAAGGTTCGAAATTTCGCCTTTTTATCATACCAGGTCTTCATATGACTCTGGGCTTTCTGTAAATGATTATTTACCATTTCTTTGGCCTGGTGCAATTTTTTCCTTAAAAATGGACACATAGTCCAGAAGAGAAATTTCAGGTGGCTCTTCCTCGAGCCATTTCTCCTTCAAAGCAGTGAGTGGACTCCTCACTGAGTGTCCAAACACCAATTGAAAAGGGCTGAACCCCAAAGATTCCTGTACAGTCTCACGGACTGCAAATAAGAGGAGATGAGCTTCTTCATCCCAATCCTTTTTATTATCCTACCCATAGGCCTTTATCATGGTATTCAGTGTTTGATGAAAGCGTTCAAGAGCACCTTGACTTTCAGGATGGTAGGCACTTGATGTGTACTGCATAATTTTGAGCTCATACATCACCTGCTGAAAAATGTTTGACATAAAATTTGAGCCTTGGTCTGATTGCAATGACCTGGGTAGACTGAAAGTCGTGAACAATTTTATCAAGGCCTTAACTATAGTCTTAGTTTTAATATTTCTTAGAGGTATAGCCTCAGGAAATCGTGTAGAAGCACACATGATGGAAAGAAGATATTCATTTCCAGATCTTGTTCTAGGCAATGGGCCAACACAATCAATAATAATTCTACTAAATGACTCCTCAAAAGCAGGGATTGGTTGAAGGGGGGCAAGAGGAATCTTCTGGTTGGGTTTTCCTACAATTTGACAGGTGTGGCAGGTTTTACAAAATTCAACAACATCCTGTCGAAGCTTGGGCCAGTAAAAACATTGCTGAATACGAGAGTAGGTTTTCCTAACTCCCAAATGTCCAGCCATTGGATTTTCATGAGCCAGGCTTATTATTTCATTCCGGTATTTAGAGGGGACAACTATTTGATAAATAACCTCCCAATCACTATTGGAGCCTTTTCACGTGGCTCGGCAAGGTCAGGATCACTTTCCTATTCCTTAATTGAATGAGTTCCGGAAATGACATTCAAGGAGGTCCCCCTATCGCTCTCAGGTGTAGTGGCCTCTTTACAATTTCTGGAGGAGTCATCACATTGACTCAAAAATGTCTAAGACAAATCAATGTCTTCAGAATCCGCCCTTCTGTGACTGTTCTTATTCTCAGCATTGCTGTTCAAATCAATACAATTGAGGTTGCTATCAACCTCAGCTCTCTTTGCCATGGACCGAGTAACAGCACATGCTGGAAAGGCAAAAGGAAAACATTCCTTCAAATTAATAATACTTTCATCTGTGCTCGGCTTATGCACCACTTGAGGTTCTACAGTGACTTTGTCACCTGCTAAGTCATTTCCCAATAATAAAGAAATTCCTTTCACAGGTAGAGTAGGTCTGATTCCTACTGTCAGAGTCCCATTTACTAAACTACTTCTTAAATTTATTTTATGAAGTGGGACATTTAAAGAATTTGACTCAATACCTAATACTAGAACTTTTGTCCCGGTCGCACTTTCTTCAGAAAATGGCAAAATGCCTTCTAACATTAAAGACTGAGTTGCCCTCTCTCTCAGTATTTTTATTGGCAAGGAACAGTGCTTATCCCCCTCAAGGGAAACAAAGCCTTCAGAAATAAATGACTTATAATTTTCTAAAGCATCTTGCTTTATTACATAATTTTCAGGGCATGGAGCACATGCTGATGCATTCTGTGCAGTAGAGGCCTCATTTTTCCTTTTTAACAGCCAGCAATCAGATAATAAATGCCCTGGTTTCTTCTTACAATAATTACAAGTTTTAGTTGAACTGTTGGGTCGTAATGGTGTAGGGCTGGCATCAGATGACTTATTCTCATTAGGCTTCCTATTAAATTTGGGTGGTGAAAAGTTTGGAGGATTGGAAGGATGATTGGAAGGATGAATTTTATCTGAAGTTGGTCTAGGTCCACTTTGGAAAGAATCCTTGTGGAGCCAAAAATTTGTGGAGTTACGACTCATTTTATGAGTTAAGGCATCGTCATCTGCTAGTACTGCTGCTCTGTTTAATGTGGCAACTTTATGTTCATCCAGGTGGGCCTTTATATCTGAATGCATCTTTCCTTTAAACTCTTCAATTAGCATCATTTCCTTTAATTTTATAAAATCTTTTCCTACTTCTTTTGAATGGCACCACCTGTCAAATAAATTTTGCTTCTCTCTGGCAAATTCCACATGAGTTTGATTTTCGTTTTTATAATAATTTCTGAATTTCTGCCTGTAGGCCTCTGGAACAAGACCATATGCCTTAAGTATAGCCTCTTTAACAGTGTCATAATTATTACTTTGCTCAGATAGAGCGGAATAGATTTCTTGGGCCTTCCCTTTTAAAACACTTTGCAATAGCAAAGTCCAGACGTCCCTTGGCCATTCTAAACTTGTTGCCACTTTTTCAAAATGTGAAAAATATTTATCAACTTCTTGTTCTTGAAAGGGGGGAACTTGCCTAACATGTTTAGTTGCATCAAATCTACTTGGGGAAATTACATTTGAGCCTTGACTCTGTGATTCTAATTCTTTTATTTTTATTTCCTTTAGAATTTCTAATTCTTTTATGTGCATTTCTTTTTGAGCTTCTATTTCCCTTAATTTTAATTCCCTGTCCTCTTTTTCTTTTTGAGCCCGAATTTGTTCCCTTTGTTTTTGAGCCTGAATTTGTTCCCTTTCTTTTTGAGCCAGAATTTGTTCCCTTTCTTTTTGAGCCTGGATCAGTTCTCTTTCTTTTTGAGTTTCTAATTCTTTTAATTTCATTTCATTTTCCTGCCTTTTCATTTCTTGTTGCATTTCTAATCTCTTCAGTTCCAATTCTAACTTTTTGAGTTCAAGGGCATCAGTAGGTTGTGGTTCAGAGACAGGTGCCCCAGACTGAGGCAAAATACCCTCCTCAATATAATGATTAACAATGAGCTGTTTAAGTTTATGTTTGTTCAGACCAGGGGTGGCAGGTAATTTTAGATAATGAGCAAGTTGGAATAAATCCTCCTTCTTAAGAGGTTCTAAAATGGCCAAACTAGGAGAATTTTCAAATTCAGAAATAAATTTTGTCACAATAAATACCATGATGAAAAGGTTTGCTGGTTCTCAGATTATATGAAAAATAATACTGAAATTTTCTAAGAAAGGTTAAATGTTTTGAAAGTGAGACAAAATAATAATTGCAATATGCAAATAAAGCTTTCTCGTTATCTAATATTCAATTTCGGCAACGAGCCCCCAATTTCTGTTTCGGTGTGGAAATATTATTGATATTGATAACAGAAAGAAATCTGAGAATCAGCAACAATAACTATGAATTTAACTATTCTGAAATTTAATTTTAAAAAAATGAATATAAAAAAACGATACAAAGATCTTTTACACTAATTGGTTTACAGAAAATAAAAACAGTGGTACTTATCAATTATTGAAATAGTCCAAAGTACAGTTTGACAGAATCCAGTAATCCAGTGGTGAAGAATCTTGTGAAGAAAGTTACCAGCTGGTAGTATTAAATCCAAGAATGTGTCTTCAGAAACAATATCCTGTAGATTTGTAATAAAATTTTCACATAGAAATTTCAGCAGTCTCCAATAAAATATAATAAAATGCTCCGCAAAATTCAAATGAAGATGAAATGTCTACAAAATTCTATCAGTTTCTTGGTGATTCTGTCATAATTCAAGTAAACAAGGTCCTTGGCCTACTTAAACAATCAACAGCTATATGTACAATATATTAGTGTACCAAAGATGTAAACAAAGGTCACTCAGTGCAAATGAGTCAGACCAGTCAGAAAATGCACAAAAAACAAATATATCAATCTCGATATAATATGGGGGCTATATAACATACTCCAATACACGCTACATTTACTTAGTTCCAGGCCTGTTACACGTTTATTATAAGATATATATAATACCTCAACAAGGGAAATATCAACACCGATTTTTATCAACGACAAGCAGCTCTGTGTCTGGCAATGCCTGTCGGTCAAACTGTCGGATGGTACAGTTAAAACTAGAAGTCCTATCACGAACTCTGTGCTTATCTAGGCTTAATTGTGCGTAGGAATTGCGCGCAATTGACATATTGAATGGCATCCAAAGCATGGCAGGTTCTCCTGGTTACTCCTAGCAAACAAAGGACAGGCAATGTTTCTGCCAATGGACCTCCGGAGGTCCACTGGAAGACACATTGCTTGTGCACAGGCCATACGTACAAAATTTGATAAACTCACTGTGGTCATAACGTGTAGATTAACGCGCAGATCGACGTGCTATTTGTTCGCATTTCATGATAGGACTTCTAGTTTTAACTAAATGCGTACAATGAGCTTTTTAAAGGCAAAAACTTTTAAAATACTTCGTGGAATGGCATTATATTCGTATGTAAATGCATCATTTATGGTGTATAGTATATTTTATTGAGGTCTAGACTCATGTTTGCTGCGGGTGTTATTCGGAGTATATTCGTCAGAGTTATAGCCTTGTATGGGCTTGGGATTTGTTTTGTTTTTACCAAACTGATTAACGTTTGGCCTCGCAGTAAATTGTAATTATATTAACCGAGCCTCCCACTGAATGGAGTTTGCTTGACATTGTAGTGAAGTTCCAATTAAGAAACGATTTCTACTTGTCTGATTTTATATCACATTAAAATCAACACTCGGTAACGTTACCAGCCCTCGGCCTAAAGCTGATGTCCTGTTTTATCTTACAGTCAGTCGAGTTTTTATAAAGCAACGGTGTTAAATTGGGGGTAACTATGGGGCTGCGAATCTCAAACTTTAGTTCGAATCGATTTCCGAATCGAATGCCGACGATTATTTAGGATTGAACCTAATCGAATATCAAGTGACTTCAGGTCGTGAATATTGCAACCATATATATTGCCAGTCTCGATTCAAGTATGTTTTTAGACGGCGAATCGAGCGTGTGGACATGTTATTCCAATGAAGCAGAATTTTCCAGAACAGAATCAAAGTAGTAATTTCGATCGCGATCTATCCTTCTCTAATCAGGTACCCTGTACATGAGACCTCGACTGAGAAGGAGAGTTTAAGACTGACTGACATCCGGTGGCCGTTGGGTGCCCCTGGGCAGAATTTGTACGGAGCGGTGGGAACGTTTAAAAAAGTGATGCCAAAAGAACACAATCCTTCACTCTATGAGTCTAACGAGACATAAATTATACTGAACCGAATACCACATGTTTCCCTTACGATAATTGGCGTTTCATCAGTTGCCTATATATTTTTCTGGCAAATGGGCAGTTAATTGATGGGCAGTGTGATAAATGAATACGCAAATAATTCCAAGTTCGGACCACTTAGGGGAGGAAGCCGTTGGCAGCCGGCCATCCTGGCTCATAAAGCGAGCCGCCACTGTCAAGACACTGGGTATACTTTTGAAAATATCTCGACGATTCTCAATCAGCGCGATGCATAATCGAATCGATTCGAATCACTGGGTCGATTTTCAGTCGAATCCAATTTCGATGATGATTCTAGAGATAACGGAACTTATCTTTCACTTTCCTAGATAGCAATACGAATTCTTTCTTGTCTACAGTTAAAACTATAAGTCCTGTCACTGTATCGTGTACTATTTTGAAGTAATAGCGCACTTTTTGTCCCTGTCAAACTCAAACCCAATTCCGGTTTAAAAACAACAAGCCCAACGTTTCTATACTAGTAAATAGAGATCATTAACATCATTCCTAAACTCTACGCGGATACATGTATAGGTAATGATGTAAATATATATTAACCCTTTACCCAACGAATCGCCCGCATCCGCCCGCGTAATATGCAAATTCAGCAGCTGAAAAAATATGATTTTTCAAACAATTTCAACAATACCATACCATGCGACCCCTCTTTGGAACGAGCTCGTCGAGCTCGTTCCAAAGAGGGGTCACATGATATGGTTTTGTTGAATTTTTTTGAAAAAATTTAAAAAATGATATTTAAAATAATAAATTTTGAAATCCTCTGCGTTGGGTAAAGGGTTACTTTGACTACATGTACTGTACAGAACGAAGAACGTGGATTACTTCTTAACCCTTTACCCAATGAATCGGCCGCATCCGCCCGCGTAATATGCAAATTCAGCAGTCGAATAAAATATTATTTTTAAAAAAATTTCAACAAAACCATATCATGTGACCCCTCGTTGGAACGAGCTCATCGAGCTTGTTCCAACGAGGGGGGTCACATGATATGGTTTTGTTGAAATTTTTTGAAATATTTGAAAAAATGATATTTAAAATAATAAATTTTGATATCGTCAGCGTTGGGTAAAGGGTTAATCACAGCTCCATTTATTCTCCACTCGAAAAGTATTTATACAGTACGTGGAAAGTGGATTGTAACTAAATCATCCGCTGAGTGGAGTTAACACCCAAACTATAACTTTCAAATTTTGTATATATCGACTAAAACACAAGCAATGTGTCAGCCAATGGACCTCTGGGTTTAACCCGGAGGTCCATTGACTGAAACTTTGCTTGTGCTTATTATGCTTTGCAACAATTTTGCAATTATTGCTTGGGTGAAATTCCCACTCTACCGGCGATTTAGTGATAATACTTTCCACGTTCTGTAACTGTCCATAACAGTACAATAAACAATTGCAAAGTATCGCCACATGGACCTCCGGGTGAAACCCCGTGGTCCATGCGATGATAGTTTGCATGTGCTTTTTGTGCTTTGTCCTCAGAAATTGTAAATAATTACTAAAATCTATCCCACAGCGATTTACTAGAAATCTTCCCCTAGCATGCCGTAGTCTTAATATTTTCTTTCTGTTTGATCGGTTCATTTCGTGATTTCACTATCGACCTCGATATAATAGCGCATTATATTTTTGCATTGTACGGCACAAACGCTCTTGTGAATTCTTCCACAGTAAGGAACGCATTAACCAACGGGAATTTTCTGCGCCAATTGTGACAGGACTTCTAGTTTCTAGTGTACCATTTACATAGAAACGCAATCGCAAACCAAGTTATCAGTAGCGATATCAATTTAGCGACAAAAGATCTTGTATCGATATTGCAGTAGCAATAAAAACCACATGACGACGCAAGAAACGAATGCAAGTGCGCCTTGACGGACTTTTTCAGTGTCATTCGCTTTAAACACTGGTAATTCTGCAAAGAACACGCATTGCACAATGCGGTGAACTGTACAATCCAGTACATAAATAATACTCCATCAATCGTTTGTTTTTACTCTTTTCAACTGTAATGCCTGTTTGGTTTCAGTAATATAGCCATCATTTTAAGGTATACGTTTCTTTCACATTTTGCAGTGGAGGACTCTGTTCCTTTGCATAAGAGCTTGTCCCGTTCAGTAGAATTTGGGAGTATACAGTATTTTAGTCCGGCCACCACGGCAATGAACCTCAAAGTGCCGTCCAATTTTTTTCTCGACAGAATGAGTAAGAGTAACATCTCACTGCGAAAGAGTTTACTGGACGTCTTGCAGCCTTGGGCAATTTGAAATAGGACCGCAATGTTTGACCGCAGCTAATACAACATTTCGGGCGCATACCAGAGGTTGCATCCGAGCCTATATACTTTTTAAGGGATGTTTGGGTGTTTGGTGATTCTATTCATCAGTACTATTCAAAGCTGATGTATCTGCGAACCTTGTTTGTTCATTGCAACACTTTTGTGTGGCGTTGCAAGAGCAGAAAAAGTCTGCACGCCCGTTTAGCAGCATTACATTTTTACTACGTGGCGTCTGGCTTGAGTAAGAACATTTTGTTAACTTTAATACTTCATCTGCGGCCAGAGCAACATCGGACGGAACTGTTATGGACTGGAGCGACTCAGTCTCTAGTTTCGTCTCGAGGCCATATTTGAGAGGATCTAAATTTGGAGGTCTCGGCTGAAGGGCGTCTTCCGCACAAGGTGTCTGAATTTGGGTCTTTTGATATTTTCCTCGAAGGCTGCGGAGAACAAAGTTGCGGAGCAGTAGATGCTTTGGGATATCCGATTTTTGAAAACCACGCATCAATACGTACAGCAGTCAATGATGTGGTCACCATGAAATCGTAACAGATAGAAATGAATTGGGCTGCTTGATCGAGTACATGTGACCACTCTTCCTCACCCAAAGATTTCAACGAAGCGCCGATTTGGAGATTTTTTAGTAGGTTTGGCGACTAGATCACACTCTACAACTAGAAGAACTTCTGTCAGCCCTGGTTACGGACCTGGTGCTCAAATCCACATATCTGTCAAAGATCAAATAGACGTCACTCGACTGCAAGTGCTGATTTATATCATCTTTAAACCTTTCGACAAAGTCCTTAACTGTCGCCTGGTGCGTTTCGCCCGAAACTGGCCAATGTGGCATCCACACAATGTACAGTCATCTGTCACTACTGCTGTTTGCCTCCTGCCAACCATTCTGTTACACGAAACACCTATCGTCGATTTTTAGAAATCCGCGTGTCACCAGTCTCGTCAAAGAGTAATGTAGGCAGTGGCGACCATTCGTAAGAGAGAAGTCCTTTAACATTGAAGTTGCGAGAACTTGATAGTAGTCTGATTACTCTAGCGTATATGAGGTTCGTATCATAAACTTCAACACCACAAACAGATTTTCTTGACAAACCCATGGTTTGTACCGGAATTGGAATAGGGTCGTAGAATCTCTCGGGAAGGCTATGTTTGAACTTAATCATCAGTGCTGAAATAACTATAGGACTCTGTCCACATTGATAAACCCAGGACTTACCGTTCGGGATACGATATTTCAGGGTGGTGTGACGGATCCATAGGATCTATACACATCTCAAGTTGGAGCGGAGACCTTTGCGGTCAACAGCATCGAGGGCAATTCGTTCTTTGTCCTCCTGTTTGAGGAAAATTTGGGATCCTTCTTTATTCTTGTCCTCACGTATCTAATATGCTATGAATTAAGGACCCACAGGTGTGGAAACTTAGAGCCCAAACCAAAAGAGTGTGGGTTTATATTTATTTAGGGACCAAAACAATACGTTTTCTCATGAAATCACCGTTGACCGGCGTGAGATTGGACCAGTTGTTGAACTGCGTTGAAATCATTTTGTCGCGATCAAAAACGGAAAATAGCAATCCGATTCTCTGATACGACAACACCGATGTTTCGTGGTGATTATTAGCTCGCAACGACCTTGCGTGGTATGCAGGCATCAATTATCATCAATTATCTTCGAGATTCAAATATCTACAAAGAACAGAGATATCAGTGGCATCGAACAGTGAACTGAGACGACTATAATTACTTACAGACAGACAAGAAGAACATAAGAGGCCATACTCATACGTATAAAGCTGGCACCTCTGACTTCAGAGTGTGAAGACGTGTTAAATAACCGTTATTAACTAGTAGAGTGGAAAATGATTTTGGGTCATTAAAACTTATTCGCATATCTTTGCCTTGTTACACTTGATGGAGAGTGCCATTCTCCCATAAATTGTAACCAGACAAATTGTAACAGTCTACACAATTTCACTTCAAAGATAATATGAAATACATCCACAGAATATGAAGCCTTTAAGTTACAGTGCCTACACTGCTTCCAGCACTCTACCGGTTTCTGGCTACAATGTATTTAGCCGCTGGAATCAAGAGAACCCTGTTAGCTATGGGCGTCTCCTGCCCTCTCACTTGGACTCTCCAAGTGATCGTGAGAGCGTCCATCTAAAGGTGGAACTAGAGCCACCAAACAACACCACCTCCTTTGTGGACAGAAAGCACCCTTTGTGGGTGGATCACTTCTCACACTGGTCCTCGCCCGAAGGATACAGGATCTACGACCAAAAAGAATGGGAAGAGTCCATCAACCAAGAAAGAGAAGAAGGTTGAGGAGGAGGAATATTTGCGGATCTTTTTGACATGTGCTTCTCGGACAAAACATGTTTGCTGGCGCATATCATATTTAAGTACGTTTTGTGTTTAGTATCCGATTCCAGTGACGATTTTTTCCATGAAATTCCGCTTTGAAGTGTAGTTGAAAAAGAGACTCAGTTTGTTTTTTTTGGCCGATTCTTGTGCCTAAAATGATTATGTCTGTTTGCTCATTGCCATGAATCTAATTATCTGTTCATTCAGGCATGCCATTCTCAATTATAATGGGAATTTTCAGCTATGAGCACCACTGGTTTTCAAAGAAGAACTGATTGTGCTCGAGTCCGACATGTTTTTTTTTAATTTAAAATTAGTTTAGGCAGCTGCTGCACATCGATCCCTCTTGAGAATGGGACCTGCAATTGTCGGTTCTGAACTGAGCTGTACCCAAATAATCCTTCAAGAGTGTAACGTCGTGTCCGATAACTCTGAGCGCATATACTGTTGTATGCTTTGTACTCTGCTCACGTGAGAACCGGATTTTGGGGTTGAAAAATCATTATGTGGATGGGATTGGATAAATAAACAGAAGGGGTTCTCGTCGAATCGGTTGTGTCATGTTTGTTCGAGAATTGGGGACGAGACGTGGGCAGAATTGGTGTTTAAATCAGTTACAAGGACAACACGATGTCAGGAGACATTTTGTGTTCGAAAATTGGGGAACGAGCCGAGTGCAAAATTGCTGTTTAAATTAGTTAAAAGGACAATATGATGTTAAGGGATGTGGACACCTACATGTATTGTCTGCGGAAATATCGGATCAAGTGATCAAATACCAAATGTGAGGTAAATGACTGAACGCATCTGTTTTTGCTGGAAAATGTTCCCACTCGCTTGTAAATATGCGTTTCAAACATCAGAATCGGAGTGCCAAAAGTTGCATCGGACTGCCGAAGTAGTTGGGGGAGCCACTATAGACCCAAGATCTGCTTCACTATAGACCCAAGAACTTATAGACCCAAGAACTTATAGACCCAAGATACAAAACTTATAGACCCAAGAACTTATAGACCCAACATGTATGCCACCAGTGCATACATGTTGGGTCTATAAGTTCTTGGGTCTATAAGTTTTGTATCTTGGGTCTATAAGTTCTTGGGTCTATAAGTTCTTGGGTCTATAGTGAAGCAGATCTTGGGTCTATAGTGGCTCCGCATCATGCATTATGACCAGCTCTTATAGTATATTTTTGCTTATAAGTTTATCACTGGAGGATAAGGGAACTAGTTTTTTGTCTTTTTGAGATAACAAAGACTTGATTGTGTACATGAGAAGATCTCTTTCTAATAGTGTGGGTAGCCCTTAGAAGGGCTGCCACGATGTTTGGTCTATAAGTTCTTGGGTCTATAAGTTCTTGGGTCTATAAGTTTCACAATTTAACACTAAGGCAATGGACCCTATGGAAAACTCAGTGTTAAAAATGCTTTGGTCTATAATGCCTCCGCATCATGCTTTATGACCAGATCCTATAGTACATTTCTGGCTTATAAGTTTCCACTGTACATTAATTTATTTTTTGTAGTTTGCAAATTAATTTTTTGTTTAGCTTAAATGTTTTTGTGGTTTGCAATATAATTTTTGTTTAGCTTAAATATTTTTTGTTTTTTGTGTTTCGCAAAATAGAAAAATAATTTGCAAACACAAAAAAATATTTTCTAAGAAAATATATTTTGTGTTTGCAAATTATTTTTACAAAAAGCTTTTTCATAATTTTATGAAAAAGTTTTTTGTGAAAATAAATTTGCAAACACAAAATATATTTTCTAAGAAAATATTTTTTTGTGTTTGCAAATTATTTTTCTATTTTGCAAGTTTTTATTTTATAAGGAAATATTTTATGTACCCCAGACCTGGATTTTTTCCCGCACTCGATCGAATTGTCGCATGAGAGTTCTTCAGTGCATTTTCGATCCTCAGATTGTCTATAGAAAGAAGGTGAGTTGAGGATTTGGATACATTTCATCTGACTAAAGAAAAATCATCTTTTGACAGAGAGGAAAAAGACATGGAGCCAACGAAGATCAATTACAGTTCCGTAGAGAGTTATGAGAGAACCAAGATACAGAGAGCCGATGAAGAATTCGCCTTGGCTTTGAGAAAGTGGTGGTCGGCAACACTTTCGATGGAAGAACAACTTAAGAAGATTGAAGACCACCCTTTCGTCAAAGCCGCCACACGTCCGTTCGGGGAGATCCAGTACAAGAATCGACCTAAACACTGGTTTGATCTCCCCGTACATTTGCAGGAGGAAGCTCTTGTAGGACGAAGCTATGCATGGGAACAAGATTGCTTTACAGATGAAGAGATGCTAGCAACAACCATAGGTGTGTGGGAAGGTGAATTCTTCACCGAAGCAGAGATGGCTTTACCAAACAGCTCTCTACGGAACTGAAGATTTTGAAAAACGGCCCTTCTAAGGGCCACCCACACGATTAGAAAGAGATCTTCTCATGTACACAATCAAGTCTTTGTCATGAAAAGACAAAAACCAGTTCCCTCCCTAGAGTGTGACCCAATGTCTATATTAATTTAAAATCATTTTATATTAGGGGTTATCCATATGGTTTTGGGTTTTGTCATCTCTCCACCCTGTGTATACAACTTCTATAAATGGGGAAATTTTGTGTGTCTTCTTGTGTTTTGTTGTAAGTATAAGGAAATTATGCTTACAATAAAACACAAGAACACATGCACAAAATAAAAAAACTTAGTGATTCGCGTTGTGGTCGAACTCTCTGTGATAGTTGTTTTTTCTATAGTAAGAATAGTATTCATTGTATGTTTAGCAATCAAAATTATCTCTACAGTATAAACTGTATATCAGGTTACACTATAAAAGTTTTCGATAAGTATGCATACAATATTAAAACCTAATACTCACAGTGAAAAAGAGAAGTGACTCTTAACTCTTTTTTACTGGTGGGAGATAATAGGGACACGGTGATAAAAAAGGGATTATAGGACTAACCTAACAAAAATCGACTAAACTATCACAAAGGTTTTAACAAAAGACAAAACTGTATTTAAAGTTGAATCATTATATTGAAATGAACTCTGAACATATATACACCGAGATCTGAGTTTGCCTATCCATGAGAAAACCTATTTACATCAAGATTCTTTTTTATGCTAGCTTTTTTATTTGATACCCAAGATTGTTTTTTGAAAACAATCTTGGGTATCAAATAAAAAACTGATATCACTCAAGTGATCTGATCTTGAAACAAATATAAAAAATAACTAAAAACCCTATCTCTCTGTTACACAAATGTCTGGCGAAAATTATATAATAGATGATTGACTTTTAATAAAAAACTTAAAAAACTAAAAGATGTAAAAAATTACCTCTGTGGGATTGTTTTGACACCTGATATTTATTACAGTTATTTCAAATAATGTCTATAAGTTTGCTCAAACCATCGTCGAACATCTCTATCATTCTCTTGAAAATTTCTTGGATCAAATTTGATAGTAAGAACTGTCTCTAAATCATATCCTCTTGCAAGATGATCTAAAGCAAATATACAGTACATTCACACACAACAGTAAATTCACTTTGTAGTCTCATTGTATTTATTGTCCAGGAATCTGTATTTTTCACTATGAAATTGTATATGTCTCTATCTAATGGTGGTAAACCATATGAATCAAAGTAGATAGCAGAATGATTGTCTTTAAAATATATTGCTATCCAATGTTCTCCTGGTTCTTTTGATGAATCTTTTTTTCACAATATATGCTTGTCTGTGTTTAGGTTTTCGTTTTGGTAACAAGTCTTTTGAACACACTTTTCCTTTTAAGGATGATAACCTTTGAGAACTGTCAAGTATAGTTTGTAATTGTATGGTTTCCATCTTCTTAGCCTTGAAAAAGGCTGGCACGGAGCCATTAATCAAGATATCCTGTATAATATGACCAGTCTCTTTTCACTAAATCTGCCCACTTTTGAATGTCTTTTTGGCAGTCTATTTCAAAGTCTATATGAGCACAATATTCTAATAAGTTTATTTTTCTTGCTCTCTTGTGTAGATTATATAGTATAGTCACTGGACACACTTTCTGTAAACACTCTGCAATGTTCATATCTATTAATGTTGTTGTGTTGGTTTATAAGTTTATCACTGGAGGATAAGGGAACTGGTTTTTTGTCTTTTTGAGATAACAAAGACTTGATTGTGTACATGAGAAGATCTCTTTCTAATAGTGTGGGTAGCCCTTAGAAGGGCTGCCACGATGTTTGGTCTATAAGTTCTTGGGTCTATAAGTTCTTGGGTCTATAAGTTTCACAATTTAACACTAAGGCAATGGACCCTATGGAAAACTCAGTGTTAAAAATGCTTTGGTCTATAATGCCTCCACATCATGCTTTATGACCAGATCCTATAGTACATTTCTGGCTTATAAGTTTCCACTGTACATTAATTTATTTTTTGTAGTTTGCAATAAGCTGATAAATAGACCTCACCAGTATGCTTTGCCAGACGTTAACAGCAATTATACTGTTTGTGGATTATCTTGTCTGGGGGTACTTGTATGTCTGTAAGATTACGATCAATTTCAGTTAACCGATTTTTTAACAGACTGCATACATTTTAACGTTTGCTGCCACTTACTGCAAATGATCCGAAATCCATCGAAACTGAACCTGTACGAGAGAAACATAGCAGTCATTGGTTGTGTTAAAATACATGCATACAAACACATGGCCCGGCAAAAAAGTGTGTGGGGGGGGGGGGTGGGGGCTAACCCCCCCCCCCCCCCCCCGGTTCCGCGGCCCCTGCGTTCAACCGTGGACCTTTCGGTTTGAAGTTCAATGCCGTAACCACTTAGCCACCGCGCCCCTCGCGTCTAATTAATTTCTCAGCGAGCAACTACAGATTGACGCACTGCATTGTGCGATCGTTTATGTTTGTATGTGGTTTTACAGTCGCACCGCGTACACAATGGATTAACAAAATGGTCTCCCACAAAGTTCTATGTAAAAGTGACCACTTTCTCGATCACATCGCAGACTAGTCGCGACACACTTGCACCAGTGGGTCAGGAGTTTATAAATAAAATAGTGCGAAATCGAAGCCAACTCGCGAAAAACAAAGAAAATACTATTTGAGATTCAGTGTTCTCTATACAACTCGATTTCTAAGAAGCGTATTTGTCGCATAAAGAAAAGTATCTCCACTGGGGGAGAGAGGGGTGGGGGGGGGGGGGTGAAGTTGCGATAAATAAACAATGAACAAGTGACTAAAAGTCATTTCTGTTTAATCCGAGTGGTATGAACGTTATATCTTTTCTGCTTCACGTTTACGTCTCTGTTTCACAGTATTGGACGCTTCCAGATCGGAGTTAATTATCTGTATATTACGGAAAGTCAGATTCGCATACGAATCACTTTATAGGCTTGCTGATTTCCCTGTCTGACCAGAGTCGGTGGTTCTTCATCTGGCTTAACGCGCAACATGAAAATGGCCAGTATAAATAAACGTAAAACTATACATTTCAAACGTACCAATATGTTCAACAAACACTAATTCTACTCGCAAAAACAACCCGCGAAATCTGCCTGCTACACCAACCCACCGAGAATGCACTGTGACGCAACAATCACGCTCTCACAGCCGCAATCTTAGCACACAATTTCTACCCGCCGGATCTACCCCCAATCTTACCCGCAACATCTACCCACCGAAAATAGGATATATATATATCTGCTTCATACATTAGGGGGATTTGGTGAAAAAACCTCACTTTGTGGGACTTTGCTTTCTATGCACACTACAGACAAGCCTGTCAACATTATTAACCCTTTCAACGCGGTTATGTTATAATTGGGCGGGAATGCATGGTATGGCGGCAAAGTTCAGATATATTGCCGGTGTCCTCCTAAAACATACATTACGGAGACTTTTCTATATTGATATCATATAAGACTCCTTATTGTAGTATTAGGGAGACCCGTGTCAATATAAACCTTTGTTTCCAAAACAAAAAATGTTGTTCCTGAACATATTTAACAAATCATAAAATGTTCGCGCTCGTCATCTCAGAATCTTCCCTCCCCCATCACCTCATCTTGTTAACTTTTGTTCCGGTGTGACAGGAATGGAAGTCCGTAGGAAAATTAGTCCCTCTGTACTGTTATTCCGCGGAATTATAGTCCTAGGTCTAACATTTCTAGGAATAGTAGTCCGCCGGACTACTATTCCTAGAAATGTTAGACCTAGGACTATAATTCCGCGGAATAATTGTCCAGAGGGACTAACGTTCCTACGGACTTCCATTCCTTTTACACCGGCCGAATTGTCGTTAATCGGATTGACATCTCTTATCTTTTGAATCCAGTTTGAAAACTGTACTTGAACTTGATAATGTGAAAATTGATAATTATCTCAGCAGGAAAGCCCGAAACATTAGCTTGGCTATGTGTTTATGTCTTCATTTTCAAAAGATCTTATAACCACAGATCGAGTTTTTCAACGCTTTTCACATTGACAAAAGCATCACATCCAGTCAGCATAAACCTTTGTAGAATGAGGTGCAAAATTACCGAAGCCCGAAGCGAAACTCACAATTGAGTGGTGAAAGGGGTCTGGTCCCAACATCTTACCCATTCGTCATCGGGAAACGAATTTCTCTTTCATCTCATCAGCAATGTTAATCGTGTTAGGTACGACTGATCGTTTTGTGGTCCCTGAACCTGGCCCACTGGGCCAGTGGGCACAACCAGCGCATCACAAGGACGGTCGATGGGAGAGTGAGCGGAACGCGAGAAATTGTAATCCTGTCTGACACTGACGAGGTATATATGACGACTTGGGCGAAACTGCCAATGCTTCAGCTGGACTAGAGGGGCCAAGGCAGGCGGGTCGTGGTTGGCCTTAATCTATAGATTAGTGATGCAGGATTCATGTCGGGGACGTGAAGCCCGCCCTGGATTGGTGACAGGAGTAGTGGATCATGGCTGGGATTGAGACACTGAATGTACCTATGGCGAGTAGAGTTTGAGAGTGGTTTCTCTATCAGACCCTCATTTGGTCCCCTTGAGAGCTTTGAGGAGTCGCATGTGGGCTACTGCTCAGCTGGTTAATTTAAAGCAGTTAGGTTTGAGGGTCAGTTTCCTATCAACGGTGATGCCCAGAAATTGGGCTTCCTCGCAACTCATGATCTTCTTTCCGAAGAGTTCCACCGTTACGGGGATTGGCTGTTCACGTTTGTTGGAGGATTCAACTAACTGCGATTTTGCCACATTTAGTTTTATTTTCCAGTTCGAGCACCATTCTTCCCGGTCCTCCAATGCGTCCTGGAGTCGATTCTCAATCATACTCTCTGCGTGTGTGACAGGCAGTCCATATGCCCAGGTCGTTGACGAATTGGGAGAGCTCGACATAGTTTTCCCCAACCTCATGGAGGTCGTTGACGTAAATGATAAAGAGTGGGGCTGAATGCAGAGCACTTAGGAGCCCCGGCCTTGAGCGAAACCTCCTTGAAGATTTCCAGGTTGTCCCTGACCTTAATTGTCCTGTCTCTCAGGGAATAAGAAATTAAGCTCAGGAGCTTATTTGACAGCCCAAGTTGGAGGAGTTTGGTGTTTTATCCAGCATAGGGTTTTGTCCATTTCTTTATTAAGGAGTATGGTGTTTCTTTCTTATGGGATTTTGTCCGTGTTCCTTTTATGGAGTTTTGTCTGCATGGGGTTTTGTCCTGTGGGGTTTTATCCGCGAACCGAACCCATGCATTCGTACTCTTTGTCACCCTGGCATTATCCAAGTAGTTGAGTGAAATGGTCACGATATGTGCTTCGGACGGCTGCGTCATTTGCGCGAAAGGTTTTACAACAGTAACCTCTACGGTATCGGCAGTTCCAGAACTACAAATGATTTCTGACCAGACAGTGCGCAACCGCCTCCGTGATGCATGTGTCCGAGCCAGATGTTCTGTCAGAGCTGTTGGTTTGACGCTACAACATCGTCAAGGGCGACTTCAACATTCAGACCGAGTTTTATGCCTTAAAGGATACCCCCAACGGTTCAGTGATTCTGGATACAAATCGATGGAAGGTGTTCGACATGGTTCATTCATTAAACAAGTTGAAAGTCTGTCTTTGTTCTAAAAATAAAACTTGAGAGGCACATAGGACGCCACGCACAACACCCGGAAATTTGGAACATGAGTCGACACAGAGCTTTTCTCCAAAATGATCCCCAGAAAGAGGACACCAGCACACCTCCGACTCAAAACAAAACACCTCTCTTGAGCCTTACGACTGCATCTATGGACAAGAAGGGGCGAGAAACAGAGATAAGGGAGAGATAAAGATAGAGAGGCAGAGGGAGATACGGAGAGAGAGAGAGAGCGATGGAGAGAAAGAAAAAGAGAGAGATAGAGAGATCTACACTCCGCAAATCACACTCTGGGCTTCTAAAAACAGTTTAAACTGATGCAATAAACCAGAGCATGTGCCCCCCTCCCACACCCCAACCCAAAATCACATATGAAGTGGGGGGGGGGGGGGTTCTTGAGATAAAGAGAGAGAGAGGCAGAGAAAGACACACACAGAGAAACTTAGAGGAAGAGTGAGAGAGAGAGGGATCTACACTCCGTAATTCACAAGCAGGGCTTCTAAAAACCTGATTTTTTTAACTGGTGCAATAAACAAGATCATGCCCCCCCCCCCCCCACACCCTTCCTATTGGAATGAATTTGGTTAGCTCATTCCAATGAGAAGTCTTATGACTCGTATGATAAGGGTTTGTTGAAGATATTTATAAAGACAAAAATACACGTATTGCAAAAAATCACTTTTTCGGTAAGGTGGGGGGAGGATCTTGACCACCAAAATATAACCCAACGACGTCACTGGGTAATCATACCCATATATACTCACACATGGAGGGAGGAAGAGAGCGAGAGTAATAGAGAGGGGTGAGAAAGGGGGATTGGGAGAGGTAGAGAGACAGATAGAGAGAGCGAGAGTGAGAAGGTTAGACATTCTTTATCATCGTCGTATTATTATTGGTTTCAAGCAGCATCGACTGATTGAAAGCTCCATCAACTGTTTTAATAGCAAGTTAAGAAAGCTAAATAACTTACTACAAAAACAAAACAGGAAACAAATGGGAAAGAATTGATCACCTTGTATATAAATGTGCCCGTAAGGTACATTTTTTCGACAATTTTATGGAAATGGACACAAGAAAAACGAATATACATATTCCTTTTTTATGCATTAGGGAGACTTTTGATAGGAAAAAACATTAATTAAGGGGACGTGCACTTAGGGAGACTTATTCTAGCCTCCCAAATAATTTAGTCTTCAATTGTGACTTTTCACATTAATTTTTATTTTCAATTTTGGGTCTCTGGTATTCATATGAACAATATGTTTTATTTTATGTACCCGTTGCCAAATCCATACCTGTACACAAACTACCAGAGAGTGATGAAAATTTGATATGCTATATGCTTACATGTTAAAAAACAGACATTAAGTCGGCATTCATTTAAAGTTATTTTTTCTTTTTTCGGGCGATATGTTTTATACACTAAAAAAACAACTCACAAAAATAATAGATCTGTCCTTTAAAATCAAAAGATATATTTGATAATCTTTTTTGTGTGTCCATTTCCATAAAATAATTGTCGAGGTGTCAGGTTACGTGGTAAAAAAATGTACCTTACGGGTACTTACATTTATATATAAGTTGATCTTCCCACCCTCAAAATATCAATGCTTTCCCAATTTTGTACTGTTTTGTTTTTGTATTAAGTTATTTATTTTTCTTAAATTGGTATTAAAATAGTGCATAGCGCTTTCAGTCAGTCGAAGCTACTTGAAATCGATAATAATAAGAAGATGAAAAATCTCTCTCTCTCTCTCTCTCTCTCTCTCTCTCTCTCTCTCTCTCTCTCTCTCTCGCCACCCTCTCCCTTTCTTCATATGTGAGTATATATGGGTATGATTGCCCAGTGTCGTCGTTGGTTTATATTTCGGTGGTCAAGACCCCCCACCCCCTGCCCAATATGTGATTTTGTGCAATGTCTGGATATGTTTTCTTTAAACAGTTTAAAAAATCATGTATTTAGATGCAGCGTTTGTGAATTACGAAGTGTGAATCTCTGTATGAGTATGTGTTAGTATGTGTGCCCAGAGGCGTTGATAGGTTATATGTTGGTGATTTGTGGTCTGGACTCAAAACACATTTAAAATTATTTACCATCCTTCTCTATTTGTCTTTCCAAATAACTTCATGAAACCCTTATCATTTGACCTATCGTTGGAGTGAGCCAGCCGAGCTCATCGTGTGCATCCCTGGCTACTGCCAATAGAGTTTGAGAGGGTGACTAACCGAACGGCTGACAAATTCTCTCCTGGTCCCAATTCATCTGCGAAGCCCTCCCTCCTCCCACCCAATAACACACGCCTAGGAACGGGGATCCCTCAAAACGAGGGAGACTCATAGGCTACTTGGGTCAACCAGGCCCGGTGTGGTCAGGTCATATGCATGGGAGTTTGCCAGGGTGTCTAACCAACGACCGACCAATACTCTCCTGTGCACTTCTAAGCCACGGATCGCCCCTCTCTCCCACCTGCCTCGACCCCTCGAAGACGTGGAACGTTCCTCTTCCCGGACACCACCGCAGACTAAACACCATTAAACCACACTGTCACTACAACTGACACTCACCAAAGGTAATGAACCAGGGTTTATTTTTTTTAGCGACTCACTAACAACCACCTCTTTCACTACAACCTCCCATTTCCGGACAGGACATGCTCCTATATTATCATATACGAGACAGCGGGGCGCACAATGTACCTGCCAACAAAACATCTAGGAACAAGACACCTGGTACAGCATCGAAGCATTAGTAAAGAAGCGATGCTAGGCGCACAATGCCCGTACTTCAAAATATCTTGAATCAGGACACCAGGTACATGTACAGCATTGAAACATTAGTCTGTACCGGGCTGGGAAGTTCACACCAATTAACATCATGGAAGCCCGCAATATTGACATTATCACAATGAAATACCGTATACCAATTAGTACCACGCCAGCTTGACACTGACTAATCAGTAAATAATTGCTTGGGATTTAGTCAACAACTCTGTTATTTTAGACTACTTGGCTTACTAACAAGATGTCTTGGGGTAATTTGCCGCGAAACCGAGCTGACATAAAGTCGCTCACACCAGTTGTTCATTGGGCAATTAGTCGTCTGTCGGATCTGGAATCATCTGGCCGAGCCGTCGTGCACCAGATATGCCATTGTTAAATATTATATTATATGCTGTTTATTGCTACTGTCTTGGTGTGATCGGTTGGTTCGTTTGGGTCAGACTCTCCCGGATTCTTAATCCCCAGCGGTTTAAAACCACTTAAGCATTTCTGGTGATCACATTTACCGTTTATACATGTTTTACCCTTCACTTATAAACTGCGAAAGATAATGTGATCACCAGAAATGAATTAAACTCGATCCAAGATTAAAGATTGACAAATAGTCCAGGCACATTAGACATAAAAATGAGAAAGTAAGGAAAAAAATCGGAGAAAGCTGATTTTTTTATATGTTTCCGGGACACACATTGCGGATAAAGTGTGAAAAGTCCCCGCGAATCCGAGTTGAGCTTTTTTAGTTATAGCGTTTTTTTTTATGAAAAAAAAATTTAAAAAAAGAATTCGACCCAGCTCCATATTTCTCATTCTTATTCGCCTTAGTAGGGTGAGAATCATAAATATCGTGCTGAATTATATTGAGAATACATATCCCCAACAGAAAATGCCAACTTTGTACCAATCCTCACACTCAATGGTGAAATATTCACGAAAATGTACAAAATTACGAAAAAAAATTTATTGCTTTCATACACACAACGGTACACAACGTGAATAAAAATCAAATCTACGACTACTTTGGGAGTTAAATTATATATCAAAAATTGCAGAAAAGCAGTGGCTTTATAATGCTATATAACAATAGTCATTTATTCCATAATGAACTGGTGAAACGTGTGAAATATTAACCATACCCCCTAAACTCAAATTCAAACGGCATCGACTTTACAAAGCTTGTGTTTGAAGAAAGCCGAACACTAGATAACATAGACTGCACAGAAGTCAATGAAATATTCTGTGGACTTGCCAGAGGTGACTGTACAACAGCTGACGCTGTCAATCAAGAAAGTGTCAACCATCTACTGTCAAAATTACACGAACTGCTCCAGAATGCGTCCATAGGACGCACAGGAAAGCTTTGGGTACAATACTACGAGCAAATAGGTCTTCTCCAGTTGTTCTTGAGAGCAGAGCGCACAGGCGACTGGGAACTCCACACACATTGTGTTCGCAATATGATTCCAGTATTTCACGCAGGTGGTCATTTTGCATACGCAAAAAGTTTTCATCTCTATTTGCAGCAGATGAATGAGCTAACAGAAATAATGCAACAGGATGATTTGAAGTTGTTCACTGAGAAAGGTTACTTTACCATAAGGCGCTCAGATAAATTCTGGGACGGGATATATTCTGATCAGACCATAGAGCAGTGTTTAATGAGAATGTTCAAGCTCCCTGGTGGTCTCACACATGGCAGGGGAATAACCGATAGCACTGTTGCGAAATGGGTACATGGACTACCTCTTTGCCTTCCGATATGTAATGCTCTCGAAAATTTTGTTCATGTTCACACTGGTCATGGCGAACAACATCGGGATCTCCGTCAAAGTTCACAATTGACTGATGCCAATGATATCACCAAATTATTGAACTGGCTCAGAGTGCATTCCCCCTTTCAGAATAGAGATCCACTACAATTAGTCTCTATAGCGACCGGGCTTGTGGCCGACGAAACTGTGAACTGTGACCAAGTTCGCAAAATTGGTGAATGTTGCGTATCGAATGTTGTAAGCAAAACGTTCAACAGCATCAAACTACGACGTGTTGACACTGTGAAGTCTTTCGCATCGATGGCAAATAGCATCAAAGTCCGTGGAAGTAAGGTAGTGACTGACCCCACAATTCTGTTCAACCGCATCACATGTGTTATTCAGTCACAAGCAGAGATGGAAGAGTATCTCAAATATGAACTCGCCCCGAAACCACCAGCATTGTTTGATTCTGCTGGAATGAGGAAGACACAGAAAAGCACGCTCGGTAAGATCCTCAAAACATACGGTTCCGAGCAAACTAAAATCCCAGAACATTCTCTGTTTGTTGTAGATGGTGGATTTTTATTGAGGGCAGTTGTATGGCCTAAACAGTCATCATATAAGGACATATGTACATCATATTCCAATTATCTAGTGAGACATTTTGGGGCGAACGTCGTGGTTGTTTTTGATGGTTATGCTTGTACAATGTCGACAAAGGGCATGGAACAAGCCCGTAGATCTAAAGACAGGTATTCCATTGATATCAATATCTCACCCGAGTTACCCCAATCCGATTTCCTTGCAAATGCCAAGAACAAAACCCAACTGATCGATCTTCTAATGCAGGAGCTATCTGCTATCAATATTCAGTCCAAGCAGGCCGAGGCTGATGCTGATGTACTGATAGACGAAACTGCACTTGACATCGCTCAAGATGACAGCAATGTTGTCGTTGTGGGAACAGGCACAGACTTGTTAGTCATTCTTACCTCTCGAGTTCAACCGGGATGTAATATTCACATGATGTATTCCATTACCCCAAACTTACTAGTTTCAGTTAGTGAAATAGCAACCAAAATGGGTGACCATAGAAGCAACCTCCTTGTAGCACATTCTATAAGTGGTTGTGACACTACTTCTGCACTCTTTCGAGTTGGTAAGAAGAAAGTATTCAGTACAATTGTCTCCGATGTTACTAGCGACTCACAACAGTATGTCAACACAATTTTGGCGGATGACAGTACACCAAGTGCAGTAGCCGCTGCCGGGGAACAACTTCTCCTGATCTTATACGGGAGTAAAACTGTTTCCTCTCTCGACCAATATAGATATGTCACTTTCAAGCGTTATGTAGCAAACTCTAAACTGAATAAACCCATCGACCTAGCCTCACTCCCACCAAGCAGCGATGCTGCACAACAACATGTCTACAGATGTTATCTCCAGGTCCAACAATGGCTGGGCACTTCGCTTCCTCCGACGGATTGGGGGTGGTCGCTAGACAATGGACTTCTTGTACCGACTGCAGCCACAAAGCCATGTGCCCCCGATAACCTACTGAATCTGATCAGTTGTGGTTGCAAGAGTGCTTGTACAAAAAGGTGTGGGTGTAAGAAGGCAGGACTCTCTTGCTCAGGTTTGTGTAATTGCAGTTCGGATTCTTGTAACAACCACAGAAACACTGTCCTGTCGGAAATTTCTGAGTTCGATGAATAATATGTATATAGGTCATGTCATTTCTGTATATAGCGTTGATAATAGTCAATGTAACTTAATCCATGTTGATTGATTTGTACATTCTGTAAATATTATTTATTGATTTTTGTACATTCTGTAAATATTATTTATTGATCTAATGCTGCCAGACACAGACGTGTCTGTTCGGTCCCAAGCCCGAAAATAGTTGAGTTCTCATGCTGACGAATTTTATGCCAAAAGGGGAACTCGGCCAGAAGCAGAGGGGGTTTTCCATAATGTCTATTTTGTAAGCAATGATAAAAGTCTTCAAATGGTGGTGGATTTTTTATCGTCTGTCCAACAAACATCCCGTTCTGTACTACGACCCTTTGGGCAAATCCGTTAGGAAAATCGTCATTTTTTGCGTAAATCCGATACTTTTTTGTGAATTTCCAATAACTTTTCGCAGAAATTGTCACAGAATGCACATTTTCCTCTAGGTAAATGTATATTAGACATTATGTAGCTCGAAATACGCGTAAACAAAAAATACAGTTGGATCAATTCGAGGTTACAAAGTTCGTGCGATTTTTTTTAATTTTTTTCAAACGCGTTTTCGAAAAAAGGCTGTAGAAAAAAAAGCTCAACTGGGATTTTAGGGGACTTTTGTCTAATCGTTCAGTGACATGTACTCGACATTCCCTGAAAAAATCAGCTTTCTCCGATTTTTTTCCCTAGTGAAACCTAATGTTCTTGGGCTAAAAGGCATACGGATAATATTCGAATCTGCCCTCCATAGATGCTGGGACCTCGAACTGTTGTAATAAATCGGAGAATTATAGCTCTCTACATTATTACTACTGAACATCAACTTGTCCGACTAAGGTTTTTTCGGCCTTTTCTGCGACTTCTCCCAGTTATTATGAACAACCCAAGAAAGCCCAACGGTCGTGTAATACATCATTGTAAAGTTTGTTCTTTGCCCTTTCGTCTGACACCGGACAGCACTGGATCCGCTGGGTAAATCAAATTTGAGAGGGACATAATGAAGGTGAATGCGATCGTTTTCGAAAAGCGAATTGTGTACCTTGTTTATATGTATATTATATTTTGGGGTCACGGCAGCATCCATCCAAAAATGCCATCGGATATTATTTTTTTCGATTTCGCAACTTGTGCCGAGTACCTGTGGTTGAATGGTTGCTCCAACAGAAAATTTTCGAACGAAAATGAAGAAATATATTTTCCACCCTTTCTGCATAGCCATTATTATTACTAAACGTTGATTTATGCTTTTTAACTTTAGACGGGGTTTTCAAATTTGAATTTAAGCACAAACAAAACACCCCACCAATGTCTGGCTCGCAATGTATGTAACATTTGGTATCTAATAAAAGAGGGCATTGCGCGGGACTCATTAGATAGAGCATTGATCTTGTGATCCAAAGGTTGTGGGTTTGATCCTGACTTGCGCCATTTATGTTGTGTCCTTGATCAAGACACTTAGCCTCGCTTGCTCATATGGGAGCACGCGAGCGCAGTGTGCCTTAATTCAACAAATGCGACTTGGATTCAAACCCGCGAGCGTCCAGTTAGCACGTTGAAAAGTCTGACCGTTGCTTTCCGCTGGTACTCTCTGGGTACCCCGGCTTCCTCCACCCGCCTAGCTTACACCGACAAACAAAATATCACCAAAATAGCCCCACAGCGTTGCTTGCGGGAAAACAGCCCGTAAAACACTCTACCATACTTGGCTCAGGAAACTGTTTGCCTGTGGAAAACATTCTTCAAGATTTTGACCAGGAATCTGCGCAGGTTATTATTATTATTTCTTTTTTACATTTTTTATGCGACAAACGTGTCCGAAAACCTATTTTCTGGTCATATGTGCAGGTGTGTGGGAGGGTGGGGCGGTGGGGCTGAGAACGTGAGCGTTCGTCAAAAATATTGTAATCTTTTAATTCCATCAGGCTTACCCACAAAGAAATTGATCCATTACCTAAAACAGTTATTGTTCCAGATTCTGATTCAGTCCCTGAATATTCAGGTCCGAAGATAGGATTGCCGGCATGAGGGAGCGAAGAAGCAAATATGCCCGATGTGCACGAAAATTACCATTACTTCTGTAGCATAAATGACAGGTGGATAACTAAAATATACACAAATAATAAATTGGGTTTTCATCCACACATTTAGTCGATTCCATAAGAAGCTCCAGCAATGTTCCAGCTAAAGGACCGCCGAGTTATACTAGCTAGAGTTCAGTTGGCTGAAAACATTCTTGTGCTTCTGGTGTTTCAATGTGAACTATTATTTAAATTAAACTTACAGTTGTTTTTCCTTTCGTACTAATCTACCTGCCATCTACTAAAAAGCATTTTTGCATTCTTCCCTACGGCTAGCAAATTATTCAGAAAGGTAGAAAGGTTTGTGTGACCGCTTCCCTCCCCACCACCCTACGCGTGTTACTGCTGTTTAAGTTAGACCTTATGCAAAAGCTTTTTCAAGCATATGCGGGTCACACGTTTAAAACATGCTTGCTTTCATAAGAAATTGCAGCACATGTATTTCCTGAACACATTGTGAATATAAATCATAAAATCGAGACCTGCTAGTGTCCAAAAGTTCAAGATATGCCTGTTTCATGGGGAATTGTAGCACATGTATTTCGTGAACACGTAGAGAAGATAAAATCATAAATTCGAGACTTATTATTGTCCGAAAACCTAAGCTGTTTTCCTAAGTGTGTAGTGGGAGGTGGGGGGGGGGGGGGGTCTGATCTTTCTGATATTGACTATAGGTGGTACCTAGGTGGGATGGGGGATTTATTCTGCCATTATACGCAGTGAAGCAACGACTTGGTCATTTCGTAATAAAATGCTCAAGATGCGAAAAGACAGTACAAGATTTTTTTGTGTATCTGATGGTGGGATGGGCCAAGAGAATGGGAGACAAATGGAAATTTGGGGGATAAAGCATGTATAGTCGTCAGGAATGTAGAGAATGGTTGAGTTCGGGGGATTATAAATAATTTGGGAAAAACATCGTTTTGATATTTGCTATAGGTAGGACCTTGAAGGGTGGGGGGGTGGGGATAAGTCGGACACTATACATAGTTATGGACTGCCTGGAATGGTTCTAAATAAAATGCTCAAGATATGAAAAATCTATTCAGAAATCTAATGGTGTGGTGGGAGAAGAGATTGGTAGACAGATGAATAAATGGAAATACCGAGGCTAAAGTATGTATAGCCGACAGAGAGATAGACAATGGAGGAATCCGGGATGTTATAAATAATTTGGTCCGTATCGTTGGAAAAAGAAGAGGGAGTGGGAGGGCACAGAGTAAGTATCTAAACCGAACTTTCTTGCCTCCCTGAGAACCACGTCAAATCAGTGGATCGAAAGACATGTTATTATTACACAAACTCGCTATCAATCACCGACATATTTGAACGGTGTTCTTTTCGCATTGTCATTTCTTTGTCCGTATATTTTATAGGGTCGGACAAAGTAAATTACACATTTAACACATAGGCTCAGTAACATGTGTGGATATGGCTTAACGGGAAGGGAGAGTAGATCGAGGGGCGATAGTGATAATATAAATACCTACTACATGCAAACAAGCACAGGTATAACAAATTACGACCATGTGCACATGTAACACCATCTGTTAAGACCACTACGGGTGGTGAATTGTTGGCGATAATACAAATTTAATGTTAGTTGCTTGCACTGTGTTTCACTGTGAACTATCTTATACAGCTACTTGTATAGACAACTGACAACCATCTTTCGAACTCCGTCTTATGCTATAACTTTTCTCATCGTCCAATCTATTGTTAAACATAGTGTTTTTCTGGTAGTGATGTAAAAACATGTCGTTTGAGACGGTTGTGTAGAACCTCTGCACAAATGCATGAGAAATAATGCTTTGAACATCACGATGGAAACAAATACCAATGTTGACAATTAAAAAATATAAATTGTATTTTGTTTTATTCCTTAACTGGTGTGCTTCCACACGAGCACATGAAATGTGAAAAAGATTATTTGTCGCGCAAATGTGTTGGGAAGAGGAATACCCTGGTGTGCTTGTCGCAAAGACGTCGACCAGGAATCCCAAGTTACGATCTTACAGTGGTTATAGAATCGTTTTTTCATCTTATGTGCCCATGTTCCGCATGATTTTGTGACACATTATGCATTTGCACAAAAGAACATATCAGCACATCTGACTGGTGCCCATGTGCGGTATGTGTCCTACAGACATTGCCTACAACTACACGCATACATTCCATGTGTGTATGTAAACCCCATACGCCCTCAGTGACCTGATGAACACGAGTCCCATACGACCTGTCCTGGTAGATAACGTAACATAGCATCCCACAGAGTCGTTTAATATAGGGCATTGGGAAGACTAAAATGACTATCTGGACTAAAGTTCGACCAACAGGGGTACAGACCATCTTATACTATACTACCAAGATACTCCCGTACTCCCCCATTCCACCAGACTATACTTAGAACATATAACATAACATCTCATAGCGACGTTTACCATGTGGCTTTGGGTAGGCCAAAATGCCCCTATGGGCTAAAATAGATCAACAAGGACACACCGTCCCATGCTATACTGCCACTGTGGCTAATGAACCATCGGAACATACCCCGGTATGTTAAAGGCACTTCGGCCCGTTGGATTAGGGTGGACGAACAACTGAAGAGATGTGAAGACCTGCCCCCATAAGTTATATTACTGCATGATTATGAACGAGTATTTTTGCAGTAGTCACTGTATGGTAATACAGTATTAAGACCTTGATTCGATGGAATGATCACACGTTTAGCGTGGAACGATAAACCCCACACACCCTAAGTGACCTGATGAACGTCACGTTGGATAGCAGAGTGGACATCGATAGCAGTTAACTCTTTGACGGCGCTTGTGCATTATGTAGTCGCAACGTCATTGGCAATCCCATCCCTTTCGCGGGAAAGATTAAGAGACCTCCTACTTTTCCCTATCAATCTCCTATGCACTACCTATACTATATTCCTAAAGCCATATCCATACACACATAACTATTTATTTATTTATTTATTTATTTATTTATTTATTTATTTATTTATTTATTGGTGTTTAAGGTCACATATTTCTGCACAATGGCTAAGCATGACCGCGACAGTTTTACGGGTGAAGGAAGCCGGAGTACCCGGAGAGAACCACGGAGCAACGGCGAGCAACTGTCAGCTCCCCAACATACTAACTCCACACAAGCAAAGTTAGCATTGGTTGAAGACAGGTGCACCATCGACGTGCAGTACGCCTTAGTACACAGCGCCACCGTGCCCCCGCGTGGGCAATGGGGTGAAGCTTCTTGCCCAAGGACACAATGCGGTTGCCGCAGATGGGGTTGGAACCGAGGACCTCTCGGCTTGCAGCCTGCACCTCTACCAACTGAACCACCGCGCCGCCACACACATAACCATTGCTACCATATGATACCGGACTATACATACATTGGCTGCGACAAAAAGCTCCATCAAAAGGCTCCGGCTCATTGGGAACTTAACACTGTTTGCACCGTCAAATAATGGTCAATGAGACTCACGTTGGTTTGCCCAAATATTATTTGCCGGTGTGGTTGTATGATTAATCATAATCAAAAGTCGTTGGTAAAATAAAAACAACTTTTGTCCGTGATAGATTCTTCTAATATAATATTAGAACGTTCCTTTTCATGTTCTATCGGTCGATAGTACCTGAGTGTGTGTGATTTCTGAAATAAAACCCGAAGCAGGGAAGCTGCTGAAGGCTTTGTATCATAAATCACACAAACGCAGGTACTATCGACCGATAGAACATGAAAAGGAACGTTCTAATTATTTTATTATGCCGAACAAAAAATAGCTTTCATTGTTAAGCGTTAACTGCAACATGCCATCAATCTTGTAATAACAATGTAGTCGAATCCAAAAACATGACGTCATTTCGAACAAATGACGTCTCTTTAGGAGTTTCTAGATCACCAAATTCGAAAATGACTTGTCACAGGTGCCGTCGATTTGTGAGTTTCTATATCACCAAATGCCAGTGTTCACAGCTGTATCATACTGTTCATGTTATAATTCATTATTAATGCTTGTGTGATAAGTGGTATAATAGAACATAAATTCTTCTTGGACGACGACAGGTGTTAGAATTAAACAGAGTAAAACAATTTATTTTGAACTTGAGGCGGAGACTCAGTGAGGTCGAGGAGTACTAAACTTGTGGAAATATAATTGATTGAACTCATTTCAGGATTCACTAAAGTGGTGAACAACACGTGAGTTTTTAATATTTCTGATTCTTTTGAATTCATTGTTTGCAGTTAAAATTAAAAACACACCCACTGAAGATGATATATTTGTTGGTAAGTTTGTGTCTTTCGATGACGAGAAAAGTTAATCAGACACAGCGCACTACTACAACAATCTGTCCTATGACTAGATCTGAGACTGCCATCTTCATCCAGTATTACAGTCTTCTCCCACTACTACTGGCCTCTACCAGTACAGTTTTCACTCTGCTCCGCAGCGTTCTACGAATACTACAATTACCTTCTGACACTATTCCGCTGCTACAACAACATATTCCCTCTGCTATCTCTTAAAAATACTACGACTGGCTTGCACCACTAGGCCACTACTGTGGCTTTTACTGCGTCTAGGGTCTAACACTATTGTCTCCTACAGCTAGACCACTGCTGGTTTGTCCATGGCTACCGTTATGGGCCCTGTTTCCTGCTTCCACTACTAGTCTAATATTGTCTTCGCCCATGATTGCTATCTTCTACCACTATTAGTGTTTACAACTATGCCCCCTATTATTGGTTTCTTCTACCAGGCAATTACTGCTAATTAACACTGAAGAAACATGGGACTGGTTTCCCTGTAATGTAATTGTGTGAAAGTACACATTGTGTGCATTCAGGAACATTAGCGCGTGCGGCTACTGGGCGAGAGGTGGGATACTTCGACCTAGCGGTTTAGCATAGGAGGATTATGGCCACTGTTAGTCTGAGGCACTTCTATTTTGCATGGTGTTCTTGTGGGATTGTGGAAGAAGTTAAATGCAGAAGTGATAGAAGTCTGTAGTGCAGTACGAAGACTTCACTTGTAGAATCCAGTAGTAGTGGTAGAAGACTTAATACTGGACGAAGACGGTAGAATTAGAAGCAAATCATAGGACAGATAGTGGTGGACAAGCTTCAAGAGATTAGTAAGGGGGGGGGGGGGGGCAGTACAAACCAGGATGCCATGCACAAGATATAGGAGCCCACATGCTAGAGACTATGTACAACCTTGGCCCCAAAAATGCAATATTCTAGGAACTAGGAGTCAATAAGCTATGTGATGATCTAGGAGTAATACATCTGTGTGAGCCCATGTGCTGCAAGTAATGTGCATCCATTTTTCACTGGCACAATAGCACAAATCCGCACTTCTGGCATGTGCCTATGTGTTGCATACGTTGTGTGTAAATGTAAACTTGTACATAACCACATCTCAGAAAGACAATAGCTTGGAAGCCAAGCATAAGACTTAGACTAGAAGCCAGGCGTCTGAATGGTAGAATCATGGGTGGTAAGCGTTAAAGCAGTTTTAGTAGAAGTCAGCAACAGGACGTACAGTGACATGGACAATAAGATTCGCAGTGGTTGTAGACAGTAGTTCAGATATATGAGACCGCGGTAGTAGTAGGCGGTAGTAACTGATAGCTGTTGGGCTCTCGGCTGGTCGTCCGTCGACAATGATCTCTTCGAAACTGATCCCCAAGCAGCAGTCCCGAAAGTAACCACTGATCTCCAACCAGTTATCACCATAAGCTTCCAACCATTGGTCACCATAACAATGGTTGCTAAAGTTTCCTAATTGCCCAGAGGAGGGAGAAGTCACTCGAATCGCGTGACAGCTCTCACAACTCTATAAATTTGACTAGTAGGACACCACACCTCTGATATCAGGTAAGGAAGATACATATGCTTGGACAGATGGTGCGCAGGGTCAAGGTGAATGGGGAAGCTGATTGGCTTTTTGATCTTGGTAGATCGATTTTATTGGAGGATTTCATCACGTTGAGGCAGAGTGTACGGATCATGATCACGCATAGCCTAGAGACAACATAACACGGCAAGTAGTTGGTAGACTGATAGTCGGAATAGGCTCTTGAATACGCAGGGGGGGGTTTGTTGATAGGTAGCCTAGAATATGTGTGGGAGGTAGGCGGTTGAGTGTAGACTGAAATTGGGAATTTATTTGACACCAGCTAGCCAAATTTGAGCGAGGAAACTCTACTTTAGATATTTTGTTTGGTCCGTTTCGCTAATTTCTATTATTGCTGTGGCGTTTCTGGTAATTTCACAACAATCGAACACCCTCAGAACACACTCCGAACTATTGCAAGTTTTCCGACCCCATAACAACACGCAACACAATAGAAAACAGTATGTGTGCCCCACCATCGAAAATGAACAATGGAAATATGTATCACCTTTACAGGGCGTGCTTCATAAGAGAAATAACACCACCATCAGCACGGTATATACACACAGTATGGCTGGTTATGCGCACGAAAATCCATCCAGTATGCACCGTAACTGTTGCGTAATTTCCTAGGGCAACACATGGGTCAATAAGAATAGGGACGAACAGACACCGACATACTACGCATTTACATGCATTCGAACATGCTATGATCCACAGGACACAACTCCGTTGTCAACAGCGGTAGTACAAAACGTAGATTGTGAGATTTCCTCCAAATCTTTCTGACCGAAAATATTTAGTTCAGGTCAAAAATAATAGAGTTTGCAAAGTTCAGATAATAGATTTTGCAAAGTTCAGGAGTCGTCTGCCCCCGGGAATTGCTCCTTAGTATTCAATGGACATTTGACATTCAGACTTTACATGTAAAAGAAAGATTGTCCACGCATTATTGACGACTTATCACGAAAACAAAAATATGATTATTCGGGTAGACTGAGTTGTGATAAGAGAGTCCTGTCTAACCAATAGCATAAACATGTGAGGGAGATTCAACACAATATTTAAAAAATAAAGGCAGAGTCACGAGTGGAGCGTTTTTGATGTCACCCCCAGATAAAAATAGTAACGGGCCAGCTGTATCAAGTTAACAAACAACACGCTAAACACATATGCACTTACAATGTATATGGCGGCGGCCAGCAATTCAAACAATATTTCAAACGAAGTCCTAGTAAATGTTGCCCTCGGGAGACATATACATTTCATTTTTCGTAGCAAATCTTCCTAAAGTCCAATCACAGGTGCACATTACGCATTTCACCAAAAGTTAATAACATATGAAATTAGGCAGTTGATAATACATGAAAAGCGGCCAGCAATTTACCCTATATCTCATACGAAGGCCACATAATGTTATATTTAGAAGACATATATATTTCAAATATATTGAGAAGTCATCCTAATGTCTAATTTCTGGAACATATCAATCACGGATTTCGGCCAAAGTCTCCCTAATGTCACATTAAGGAGACATGTAAAAGAGATATCCCACTTCATCTCGTTTTATTGTTTGCTCCTTTCCGGCAGTCGTCACACAATTATCATGATTGGTCGTATCGTATCGTGTTGTTTTACGGTTTAGTTTTAGATGAAGTGATTTCGAAACACGATTTGGTTTTCACAAAAACACGAGTACATACAAAGTACAAAACATCGCACAAAATAAATTCCCATTAACCAGTTCACATGGAGAATAGATATTTGGGTTCAGTCTTAACTTGTAAAAGAAAGGCTGTCCAAGCATGTTTGACGGGAAAAGACCCTTATAACAAAACCACAAATAGAGTTACTTTTTCATGGTTGATTACGCTATGATTAAAGAGTCGTGTCGACCCAACAATATGGACATTTGAAGGCGAATTAACACTGAAATGAAAAATAAAGGCGGAATCTCGTAAGGGCCAATTGTTTGTCACTCAAAATGAAAACAGTAGCGGACCGGCTGTGTCAATTCAACAAACAACACGGTAGATACATATGCACTTACAGCGTCTATGGAGGGCGACCAGCAAGTTACACAATATCTCATACGAAGTCCTCCCAATGTTACATCCAGGAGACATATACATTTCAAATATCGTCACAAGTCCTCCTAATGTTTAATGATGGGAACATATCGATTACGTATCCAAAGATAAAAAATACACAAAATAAATTCCCATTATCCATTTCACGTGGCGAATAGATATTTGGGTTTCTATCTTAACTTGTAACGGAAAGGTTGTCCAAGCATGTTTGACGGGAAACGTCACTTATATCAAAACCACAAATAGAGTTACTTATTCATGGTTGATTAAGTTATGATTAAAGAGCCTTGTCGACCCAACAGCATGGACATGTGACGTCGAGTCAGCACTGTAATGAAAAAAAGGCGGGATCTAATATGGGCCCGTTGTTTGTCTCTCCAAATGAAAATAGTAACGGGACAGCTGTATCAATTCAACAAACAATACGGTAAACACACATGCACTTACAACGTTTATGGAGGGCGGCCAGCAATTTACACAATATCTCATACGAAGTCCTCGTAATGTTACATTCAGGAGATATCTACATTTCATATACCGTCACAAGTCCTCCTAATGTCTAATTACGGGCGCATAAACTCTTCATAAATATGACCTGTAGACTGTGCTCAAGGTTTTCAGGCTTTGGGCCCCTGTAGCCATCGCAGTTGACCAATCACGACCAAAAGGAGATGTCATCATCTAGGCTTTATATGGACCCGCCACCAGAAATATATTCCTCCATTGGGAATTAGAATTAAACTGCACATGGAGTCTGCCAAAATTGATTCTGATTCTATAAAAGGAAACCATAAATCACATATTCCTCTTTGGAATCTTAAAAAACCTACATTTATTTTGGACCTTGCTTCTACCAAAAAATCTGATACAAATTCTCTGCAGTTTAAACAAGAATATGCCGAAATAAAGTCCAAGTATTGTACATATACAAGGATCTATACAGGTGCATCTAAAGATGGTGACAAAGTATCATTAGCTGCTGTTAGTGGCGATCATATCACCTCAATCAGAATACCGAATCAGAGTTCTATTTTCACAGTTGAAGTTAAAGCTTCACAACTCGGGCTTGAACACATCGCAAATGTTGAAGAAAAGAAGTCGATAATTTTTTCCGACTCTCTTTTCTCTTTACTTGCTTTACACAACCCCAGGTTGAAGAACCCTCCTCCCATTTTGGAACTTCGTGAGAAGTTAACAACTCTCTTGTCTGGCCAATATGATATCGTGTTCTGCTGGTTACCCGGACATGTAGGTATCACTGGTAACACCAGAGCAGACAGTGCAGCAAAACAGGCTTTGACTAAGCCTCTCACTGATTTCAACATTCCGTTCAGTGATTTTAAAATCACATATAAATAATTACATCAAATCTGTGTGACAGGTGGAATGGGATGGGGCGACAATCGCTTTCGACCAAACACTTTTGATCACTACCCACCAAATAACCTTTGTAGAAAAGATCATGTTATTCTGACACGATGTCATATTGGACACACACGACTTACACATTCTTTTTGTTAGAGGGGAATATGTGACCAGAGTGCGTTCCATATCAGCAGGTGTTGTCAGTGGAACACATTCTTTTACATTGTACTGATTTTAATCTTGTTGGAGGGCAGTACTTCACAGTTGGATCCCTTAGAGATCTGTTTTATAATACGAGCCCACACAAAATTGTGGCATTTCTGAAAGTAATCAACCTTTTTAATAAATTTTAAAATTGTTTTTATTCTTTTAATCTAGACTCATAAAGTCGTAATTCCTCAGGTTGATTTATCAGTTATTCACTTATCTCATTACTCATTGTTGTTCAAATCATTCTTGTCGTTGACATGTCTGTTGAGGTTATTTTTTATTTTTATTCAGTGTCTGTTACTTCATAATTGATAATGACGTTTTACTTACCACTGTTTTCTCGCCACGATATAGTCTTAGCTACCGATGTGACGTTAAGCATCAATAAATGAATAAATAAATGTGTCTCCATTTATTCAACCCATTGAAACAACGTCGTTTAATTTCTTGTCCCGACTAGTTGATCGAATCGAAGGTATACAGACCTTTCGCATACACTGAGTGTCCGTCCATGTATACAGCGTAGAGATTGATGTTGTAGTTCCTGAAGTTGCATGGATTCTTCCTAAAAGCTTCTGTTGAAGGCGTCGGCGTCCAAACCACCCACAAGGATACGTTTCGGTTACTGTTCCAGAGTTCTAAGTTTTCTAGTGTGGTGCTCAGATTACACATCGGATTCCACGCGTTGGATGGTATATCTCTTTGTTGCTTTATACGTTGCTTTCGCGTGAACCTGTTCCGCGAACGAATTAAGTGGCTCCACAAAAGCATATATATCCAATGAATTTTGATCTTGTTCGTTTTGGCCGATGCGTTCATGAGCGTCGCCAGGATGTCTCAAAAGGGGATCGATTTTGATGAAAAAAGCTACATCGGCGTACACTTGACAGATGCGTTCGGCACCTCCCAAGTATACCCCCCGGTGTATTCCCGTGGGGGATCAGGCCCCGCCTCCCCTAGTTCTGCTCGGGAAAATTGTTTAATATAGTATCAAACGGGGCTCGTTCTTTACTTTTGTGGGGATATATTTGCATTCCCTATTTCTCTATTTGCGTTCTTGAAAATAAAGGTAAAAGGATGTTCGTTATCATCCCCGGAACCCCACTCTCCCTGAGACGCCTATGGTGTTTCTACATCGCCCATCAAGGCGATTGTGTCGTTTGCTATCTTATGTTTCACGTGGGCGTTAACTCTATTCGCCACTTAACACGTTTGCCCCAGTGCAGCATTAGAATCAAGCTCACAATGTTACGTTCTTCGGTAAACTTCTTTCTAACTACACATCGTTGGTTATCTCCGGTCAAACGTTACATTTGTTTTTGTACTTTTAAGATAAAAGTCAGCAGTGAATTTGGCGTCAAATCCATAACTAAACAATGCTTTGTGGCAGCCTTCATAGTGCTATGTGTTATTTCTGAAAGACTGCACCAGTTTATTGATCAAACTCATGTTCGTCCAGATTGACTTGTTCAACATCGGGAATGTAACCCCCGTTTCAGATGCCAATCTGCGCTATTTTGAAAGATTTTATCCGATGTTCAAGTGGAATAAAACACGTCATTTGTTTGTGATTGAATGTGAAGGACAAAGGTGGAAACGTAACGATTTCTTCTTCTTGATAATGTGTCACATTAATTTCACCCCACATTATTGTTTGCCACCAAAGACGTTAATATAGCAAGGGACAGTTCTCGATACGACCCAGATGGTTTTGCCGTACCAATTTGCGGAGTGTTAAATCGAATGATGGACACTGCCGATGGTTCAGCCCTGTCGATGACCGTCGGCCAGTTTTTACTTTGACAGCCACTAAGAGGGGTTTTCAGGAACGAACATCAACTAGTTTCTTGCCACAGGATTGACTCGAATGTGCAACTGTTGGAAATGAATTTAGCAAAGTAGCTCTTCAGCACCATCCAACCACCCCCAACTGGGCAACTAGGGCGTCGAATCGACTTTTAATCGCTGACTATCATCGTGCTTTTTCTTCATTTTTTGTCTCAAAAACATAGGATGTGACCCCTCTTTGGAACGAGCTCGATGAGAGGGGTCATGACCTATATTTTTGAGACACAAAATGAAACAATAATGGACAATAATTGGCGATTTTTGTGAATAGCGCTGGCCGGTTTTGGCGGTTACGTTGGGTAAATGGTTAAATGTGATTTTCTTTCCAAAATAATGTCCATGATCAAACCCAATAGGTACTATTTCCAATTCGGCTGTTGTGACTCTGATCTCGGCCGATATGGACCATCCCTTGATCCGTCGTTACTGAGCGCATGCAAATTTTCGACATCGAAACCGTTAACCGTTATTCGTTGAACGCAAACAGGAAAACTGGTGTTACCAGACATAATGGCGTGGTTTGAAGAGGAGTGTTTGCATAGCGAGGAATTAATGACGGTACTGAGAAAGTATCTGGTGGAGGCAGAGAGGAAGGAAGGGAACTGTACAGAAAATTCAACGCAAACTAAAATTCAAAGTCATAAGTTGAGATTCGCTGAAGGGTGGGGGGGGGGGGGTGGAAGAGATAGTTCAACTAGTCGAACGTCGCTGTGGCTTCCCCAGTGGGGAACCTGATACGTTCCGGTAGCTGAACTAGGAAACAAGGAAACTTTGGACTTTGTGAAAAGAATGAGAAACAACAACACTGTCAGAAAGCTGTAACAGATCTGAGAACATCTTATGCATGTAATTAATTGTTTTGTTTTGTTTTAAAAAACAGGTTATTCCTTGGTTAGTTTTATACCGGCCGAGATATCAATCCTCAATAACTTCACATGTGCCTTACTCCTTTGGTCTCAGACTGATATTAAGTTACCTGGAGCTAATATCTCGGCCAATATGAAACTAACCAAATAATAGCCTTTAAGTGTCGAGAAGTGAGAAGTCACAGCTTCCTTGTTTCGTCGGATCATTATGCAAGTTATATATAATGCAACGCACCTGGCGACCATTCTTTAATGGCAGCACTTTTTCCTACAATAGACGACCAGAGAAAAGCTAGTAGTATCAGGGTGGAAACTACTTTGGTGTTTAAAAAGAGACTGAAGCCAACGGCATCGTGTGACACATCAAGTAATATATTTCCTGATAATTCGTGAATCCTAACCAAACTGTTCACGAAAAGTCCCATCAGTGGGAGTTATTGATTCGAATCGTCAGAACCTTGTCAACAATGATGGCATTCTGTTTGCTAGTTCCGTGGCATGGATTGGAAGAGGTCTCTTCATTCTTTTGAGTAGATCACCTAATAGATTCAACGTGCAGCCTCAGGGGTTGCATTCCGAAAGTATCGATTGGCCCATCCCTAAATTCATTGAGCATTTACTTTTATGAAGTATCTAACATTTTTATGAAGTACGGATGTTTCACGATCCTGGGAAGGAAACGCTGCCTTTACGGTTGAAGGGTTATTGCTATACTTTGGGATTTTCGATTGATGAACGAGCAGCTGATCTGACTTGGTAAAGAGAGAGAATACCGTACTCACTGTTGCCAGTGTTTAAAACGGATAAAAAATACCAATACTATTACCGCGATTACAGTACAGTCACCGTGGCCTGGTCGTAATCCATGCTTAGGCAGTGATGGCCATGCCTGCCTTTACCAAGTAATACAAATCATCATCAGCCATATTTTAATTAATGAAGCAAAGAGTTGTACCCGGTTCTTCTTTAATTAAATTTTTGATGATCATTCATCCAATTAGCGTTTGGAGTCTATTATTATTGCGTCCGTGGAAATATTGCCTACCCGGAAAAAATACGGGACTTATGAGTTTGTTTTTTTGCCCGTACTCGCATTATGAGTTTACTTCCAGATTATGAGCTTACGTACAAATATTATGAGGTTAATGTTTAAAATATGAGACTTATGAGGCAAGAATCAATTTTAGCGATTTTTCGGGGTTTATGTTAAGGTTTATGGTCAATTAACGGCTGCGGTTAGCGTTGGTCTCTCTTCAAGTTTATCTTGGGGGATGTAACCATGTCTCTTCCCCCAAGACATTTCCGAGGAAACGACTTTGTAGCGGTTGCCCGAACGTATTAAAATGATCAATTTTTCGGCAAAATGTTAAGCCCACAACTCACGTTTTTAAGAACGTCCGTGAAAAGTAATCAGTCCACGGTGGCCGTATTATATAGTGTATTGTTATAATGGTCAGTAGATTCGGTCAGTCAGTCATCACTTAGAATAGTAAATCGTAAGTAAGATATGAGAGAGAATGGTCGCTACAAAGCTATCTTGCTGCTTCTGGGGAGGAGGGAGTATTTTAAGAGATTTGAATATTCCGTGTGTATGGCAGTAAGGGTTCAACCAATAATGAGTGCTATATATATTTGCGTTGCGATCGTATTAACCTCACAATCACCGCTTTCTTCGGATGAGTAGGCGTCCATGTAGCCAACTGCATTTAGGTAGTAATCGGATAAAAATTGAGCTGAATCCAACACTTGTGGGAATCCCCCATAACATGCTTTTGTGTATACACTAATGAACTTCGTGCGGCGTTCGGTGAACGCGACCCTCCCCCTCCCCTCCCTCAATGGCTTTCGAAAAATCATATTTGCACCTACCCCCCCCCCCCCCTCGGAAAAAAGAGAAAAAACAACTGGCTTGGGGCCCTCCTGTTATAGAATCCTGTTTACGCGTCGAGTGTATTTTGGAACTCACGTGGGTTTCCATGCCGATGCTGTTTATTTTCATTCACATGGGTACTGTGTTTTCTTGTTTGTTTCATTTGAGGGAAATCAAGGGTAATAGCTGTTTATACTGCTTTACAGAGCCGTATTGCAGTTTTTTGTTTGCATCATTTAAGGAAAATCAAGGGAAATAACCCTTTACACTTCTTTGCATAGCATGTTGGAAATATGGTATGATTTTGTTTAATATTTAGATGCCTATTTGGGTGCCTATTGGACGAAGAAACAACTTTGTAAGGAACTGGGTGAGCATATTTTAAAACACGTTCTCGGTAGTGCAAATGTTTATATAGACTCTAACTGGGAAAGGGCGCCTAACTTGACAGATCGACCCGCTCCTTGTCCTTTAGTGCGCTGATGTGGAATCAGCAAGGGGTAATATTTGGGTAATCCTGGGAAAGATTTATGAGGTGATTTTGTTTAGAATGGGGCAATCAAAGAGAAAATTCTTCAATCATCCTTCTGTTTTCGAGAGGTGAGCACTTCTATTCCTCTTGTTGGATGGAAGTGGTAGTTGGTAGTAGTTCCCTACACCCCCCCCCCCACACCCCCTTCTTGCTGTTGATTTGGAAGGATGTTACTGGGATTTTGTGCTCTTTTAAAGGCTATGATCGAAGGATGAGGGAATATTATTTGTGCCTGGGCACACGTTCTCTGAATATCCAGTATTTAAGTACTGCTCGTTTCTGATTTTTGATATATGGCTTGATGGTTCTGGTCATCAAGACCAGAAAAGGTTGGGCGTGTTTCTTATTGGTTTTCTCTCTGTTCACATGAGTAACTATTGTCGTCTGTCTATCTCCGTGAGCAGTTGCTGAGGTTATTATATTTAATATATTCATTCTAAATCATACTTTGTATTGGATTAAGTGAGATGTATCCGAGTTATTTCTGATGAACCGTAAACATTAATGAAACCTCTATAGGTGTCTAGCGGGTGTGCCGATGGTGCTGATGTACTTATAAGAACTGGAATGTCCCCGTGACATGCAAGTTAACATCAAGGATGTTAATTTTGGAAATCGTTGGCCTGTCTGGCCACCCATGTCCAAGAAAGTGGCTTAGGATTCGGTCACTTTAATAGGGATTTAAAGGTGGAGTGGGATTGACTATTGGCGCTTTCCGTGGAGGCTTTTGATCCAACCAAAATTATAAAAATATCATCATGCTATTTTAACCCTTTACCCAACGTAACGGCCAAAACCGGCCAGCACTTTTCGAAAAAATCGCCAATTAATTTTCATTATTTTTTTTCATTTTTTGTCTCAAAAAAAATAGGTTATGACCATCATTGGAACGAGCTCGTCGAGCTCGTTCCAATGAGGGGGTCATAACCTATGTTTTTGAGACAAAAAATGAAAAACATTAGTTATTCAAGAATTCTGTTTGCAGGTGTCGTCTGCTTTTCTTGTTAAGTAAAGGGTTAACCTGTTTGTGGATGCCTTTTCTGCCTTTAGGGGATTTGTTTTTCCTATTGGTGTTCTGTAATGTCGGCCATTACCGGGCAACATTAAACCCATTTTGTTGCACCGCGAATTTGTATATGTGTTTGACTGCTAAATGTAAACAGTTATTTTTTATAATTCTGCACAATAAAACTAAAAGGAACTTGGTTGAGGCTCTCGGTATTGAGTATGGTAATGTTAGGTTTCCCACAGGGGCTTCACTTACAGGGCTAGGGCTTCATCATGGAGGATATTTTGTGTACATATTATCTATGTCGGCTGAAATGAGAAGTGAGTCACTTGGAATTGGTGTCGCCTCAATTAATTTGATAAGATTGGTTGCACTTCCGTTGTTTCTGGTCTATGCCTATGAGGAAAAAGTACAATGTACGGAGGTGGTAACTGTGGGCTGTTGCATACAGTTATGCGTGGTCTGCCAGTAGTGGCGGGATTCGCGTGGACATTGGGGAACAAACACATGACTGGTTGTCCAACCGGGGTCATTATGGCTATAGTGGTGTGTGTGTGTGTGTGTGTGTGTGTGCTATTGTCAATTTCATGGAGGTCATGCATTAGGATCTGGGTGGTTGAACCTGTGCAACTGTGTGGCGGGTTAAATTCACTAGGGTTGAAGTGTAGTGGATGCTGAGTGAATTTGGCGATGTTCGTCCTGTTTATAGGTCAAGCGGATAAGGGTGACTGTCGTCCCTCTATTGCCAACTTGTTGGTAATTATATTGTGGTTGTTTCCAGGGCTGACAAGTACAAGTCTTTCTCCATTACACATATTATTTGGGGTGCATGTGGGGGAGGGAAGGGGTGGGGCGTTGGCATTTGCGACTGCTCAAACGCCATAACAGTTCTGTTCAAGTTATGGATAGGTATGTATCTACAATACGGCCGCTGTGGACTGGTCACTTTCCACGGGTGGGCACTATTTCCACAGACGCAATAATATAAGATTCTAAACATTAATTATAGGAATAATCATCACAAATTTAATTAATGAAGCCCCGGGTTCCACCCGCACTGTACTTTACTATCATATCGTTACAAGCCCCTGGTCGTGTTGGTTTTTTCTATCCAAAACTTCGGCATACCCAGCATTTCGTATAAATGTGTCGACATGTTCTTTAACCCATTGATCGTTCACAATATCAGTGTGGGGTATCGCAAGCCTGGGGTGTATTTTTCTTCGGGGTCGGGTTTAAATCTCACGTCTCGAAGGGACTCGAGAGGAAGAGAAGAGAGAGAGAGAGAGAGAGAGAGAGAGAGAGAGAGAGAGAGAGCGAGGGAGAGAGAGACAGAGAGAGGCGAGAGAGAGGGAGAGTTTAGAATCTTTACCAACCCGACATTGTAATTAACAGGATGGGCAGCACAAACGTGTCTTCTTAAGATTTGACGGAAGATTCCTTGTTTGATTTGTTTCGCCTATAAAGTCCATAAAATGACTCATATCTGAGTCACACAAATTCGCTTACGGGCCGAACGAAATGGGTTTTTTTAATTTGAGCCCAAAATGTGCTATTTCATAACGTTCGGAGATTCTCGAAGCCACAAGTTTAAAATCTAGAAGTAAAAACTCGAATGCCAGAGCGCTGAAAACTCCGTACAAACGTCCATACATTCTTTTTGGTTACATTTCGAGTATCGAATTCATTATTTGAAGATTCGCTTTCATAAAATACATACATTACTGCAACGATCAATTAATCTGGATTGTCTTATTCCGCGTCGCTTTCGAGGCCAGATCAGCCAGATCATCCAGAATACCCAGGGCAGGCTGATCTGGTCTTGGCAACTCGGTGGAATTCGACGATTCAGATCAGCTGATTGTTGTAATAATCTATATTTCCAATGGTACACCTAAGGGGTGGGGTGGGGGGGGGGTAAATTAATACCCAATCTCAGTTGTCAGCTAGATCATACACAACACCCACGACAAGCTGATCTGTCTCGTCAGCTTGGTGGAATTCGACGATCCAGATCAGCTGACTGTTGTAATAATCTATAATTTCCAGTTGCATACTTACAGGGGTAACTTGATACTCTAGTTCGGAAATGAAGCAGAATTTATCTTGTTGTCCATATAATAGACAGCTACTCTTGGAATAAACTTAGACAAACCTCCATGAATGCAAATTTAACAGCAGGGTTATTGAGAGAGGTGATACTATAGAATCAAGGGAGCTTTACAAAAGCAGCTTTCTGTAACGTACAGTTCGTGTACAGTGCCAGACTCTCCAGCCACCTGTCAAATCTTGCAAGCAATTCGACACTGTTATGCCCTGCAACTAGTCTCGCCCTGAAGTAGTCCATCCCGATTGCACATGCAGGGGCACGGTGGCGGTGTGTACTGAGGCGCACTGCATGTTGATGGTGCACTAATCTTCAATCTTTCGCTTTTCCGACCAACTGAAATATTCCAAAGATTGAATCTAAACAATACTATAAACATTTATTTTCTTTGAAACAACGCAGAAACTAGTTTCTCAATCGAGCACTCATTTGACCGAATCTTTAATGACGTCACAATTCTGTTAGATGTGTTTGTTAATTGGTAGACTGCTATTCTGAAGTGCCGGTGCCACAATTTAAAGGCTTCATATTCTGTTTTATGTGCTTAATATTATCTTTGAAGCGATCTTATTCTATTTGTTAGGATTTGCCTTGCTACTACGTATGGGGGGGGGGGGGGGTGCCTACTGGCACTCTCCTATAAACTGTAACAAGGCAAAGATTCACAAAGAAATTTTAAGGACCAAGAATAATTTAGCACTCTACCAGTTAACTAAATACTTTTGAATGAAGACTCACCGCGACTGTAGATTTATGATTACCCTCTCTGACTTATTTCCTCGTGAAAATCGACTCTTGATAACGTTATTATCTCACTTGAAATAATTGGACGAGCGATGAAGTTCCAATCAAGAAACACCTAATTGTCGAGAAAACACCCATGGCGTTAATAGAAAACAAAGCAAAGAGATGTCTTATTTTCGCTTATTAAAAGTAACAAAAAGAAACTTTGCTTTTTAGGGCAAACAAATCAGAAATAACAAGTTCGCAAATGATCCGTCATAACGAATATCTATCAGTATTACACATACTAACACTAACAGTGTCCACTTGGGCTCTTTCTTTAGCGAATGTTGTTTTAAAATAATTTGCAAGTTTTTATTCTTTCCAGGAATGAAATTATCAACTCACCTCCCAGGCTTTTTTATTAATGGAACGCTCTGTGTCTGAATTATATGTCACGATGCGCACACTGTTGATATAATGAACAGAAAAACAAATCACAGAACATTGAAAGATTGTGAAAAGGTCGTTTTCTGTAATGCAAACAGAACATTATAGTGAAATGTTAACTGATAGGGTAAACAATTGTAAAAAGCCAGCTTCTGTATTTTTATACCACTCAGACCACTCTACGGGAAAATGCCTGAAGTTTGTTAAACGATGTGCACATTGGGGATACAAAATCTCGAAATTAAAATCTTTAAATGAAATTTCCAAACGCTTAGTGTTAAATTTACTGACAGCTTTAGAAAATTAAGGGAAACTAACTTCCCCGTAAATCTCTTCCAAAGACGAAAATGATCAGCCATGTGCGACGTAGTTCCACCAATTATGTTAATATCTTCATGGTTTCAATGCGAAATAAATGTTTATTGGTTGCAATATCTATAACTGGAATGCGAATGATTATCTATATATGTTTCTGAATCAAGGGACATCACAATAAATCCGTGCGCAAACTTCCCCAAAAGTGGGTAAACAAATGGCCCATAACAGCGTCGGATTTCTTATGAAATTTGACTCGTGGCCAGAAATCTTGGTACAGAGCCTGTAAAATGTAGTTTATCGAGCCCGATCCAATAACGTGCCATAAGCTGCGTTTGCGACGTCACAAATGGAAGCTTACATTCAGTTAACTTGTAGAGTGCTAAGTTATTTTTTGTCTTCAGAATTTGTTCACATGTCTATGACTTGTTACGATTTATGGGAGAGTGTCCAAATATGGACTTTTAGCACTATACAAGTTTAGGATAAATAGTAAACGCGTTGTCCTCAAACCGTTGTATAGCCCAAGAACATTAGGTTTCACTAGGGAAAAAAATCGGAGAAAGCTGATTTTTTCAGGGAATGTCGAGTACATGTCACTGAACGATTAGACAAAAGTCCCCTAAAATCCCAGTTGAGCTTCTTTTTCTACAGCCTTTTTTCGAAAACGCGTTTGAAAAAAATAAAGGAAAATCGCACGAACTTTGTAACCTCGAATTGATCCAACTGTATTTTTTGTTTACGCGTATTTCGAGCTACATAATGTCTAATATACATTTACCTAGAGGAAAATGTGCATTCTGTGACAATTTCTGCGAAAAATTATTGAAAATTCACAAAAAAGTATCGTATTTACGCAAAAAATGACGATTTTCCTATAGTCCAGGCACATTAGACATAAAAATGAGAAAGTAAGGAAAAAAATCGGAGAAAGCTGATTTTTTTATATGTTTCCGGGACACACATTGCGGATAAAGTGTGAACAGTCCCCGCGAATCCGAGTTGAGCTTTTTTAGTTATAGCGTTTTTTTGATGAAAAAAAAAATTTAAAAAAAAATTCGACCCAGCTCCATATTTCTCATTCTTATTCGCCTTAGTAGGGTGAGAATCATAAATATCGTGCTGAATTATATTGAGAATACATATCCTCAACAGAAAATGCCAACTTTGTACCAATCCTCACACTCAATGGTGAAATATTCACGAAAATGTACAGAATTACGAAAAAAAAATTATTGTTTTCATACACACAACGGTACACAACGTCCATTAAATCAAATCTACGACTACTTTGGGAGTTAAATTATATATCAAAAATTGCAGAAAAGCAGTGGCTTTATAATGATATATAACAATCGTCATTTATTCCATAATGAACTGGTGAAACGTGTGAAATATTAACCATACCCCTTAAACTCAAATTCAAACGGCATCGACTTTTCTCATTCAAATACCGTATTATAGCATCATTGTTTCAATTTCCATGTTCGATTAAATCACATAATGTGGTGTTCGCCTACACTCAAGATGCAGTGACGTTTGACCAACCACTTTATATCAAAGCAGTGGAGATTGTGTCTTCGTCAGATAAGTTGACAAAAGTTTTCGTTAGACTCGGCGGCTTCCATATGATTATGTCATATTTAGGGGCAATTGGTTCGATCATGGCTGGTAGCGGCTTGGATGAACTTTGGGGGACTGTTTATGCTGGTGGGTCAATCCATCATTTGATCAGTGGTCATGCATATTCAAGAGCAGTTCGTGCCCATTTGCTAACACAACTTGCCATTACAAAAATTGTGTTTGAAGAAAGCCGAACACTAGATAACATAGACTGCACAGAAGTCAATGAAATATTCTGTGGACTTGCCAGAGGTGACTGTACAACAGCTGACGCTGTCAATCAAGAAAGTGTCAACCATCTACTGTCAAAATTACACGAACTGCTCCAGAATGCGTCCGTAGGACGCACAGGAAAGCTTTGGGTACAATACTACCAGCAAATAGGTCTTTTCCAGTTGTTCTTGAGAGCAGAGCGCACAGGCGACTGGGAACTCCACACATATTGTGTTCGCAATATGATTCCAGTATTTCACGCAGGTGGTCATTTTGCATACGCAAAAAGTTCTCATCTCTATTTGCAGCAGATGAATGAGCTAACAGAAATAATGCAACAGGATGATTTGAAGTTGTTCACTGAGAAAGGTTACTTTACCATAAGGCGCTCAGATAAATTCTGGGACGGGATATATTCTGATCAGACCATAGAGCAGTGTTTAATGAGAATGTTCAAGCTCCCTGGTGGTCTCACACATGGCAGGGGAATAACCGATAGCACTGTTGCGAAATGGGTACATGGACTACCTCTTTGCCTTCCGATATGTAATGCTCTCGAAAATTTTGTTCATGTTCACACTGGTCATGGCGAACAACATCGGGATCTCCGTCAAAGTTCACAGTTGACTGATGCCAATGATATCACCAAATTATTGAACTGGCTCAGAGTGCATTCCCCCTTTCAGAATAGAGATCCACTACCATTAGTCTCTATAGCGACCGGGCTTGTGACCGACGAAACTGTGAACTGTGTCCAAGTTCGCAAAATTGGTGAATGTTGCGTATCGAATGTTATAAGCAAAACGTTCAACAGCATCAAACTACGACGTGTTGACACTGTGACGTCTTTCGCATCGATAGCAAATAGCATCAAAGTCCGTGGAAGTAAGGTAGTGATTGACCCCACAATTCTGTTCAACCGCATCACATGTGTTATTCAGTCACAAGCAGAGATGGAAGAGTATCTCAAATATGAACTCGCCCCGAAACCACCAGCATTGTTTGATTCTGCTGGAATGAGGAAGACACAGAAAAGCACGCTCGGTAAGATCCTCAAAACATACGGTTCAAAGCAAACTAAAATCTCAGAACATTCTCTGTTTGTTGTAGATGGTGGATGTTTATTGAGGGCAGTTGTATGGCCTAAACAGTCGTCATATAAGGACATATGTACATCATATTCCAATTATCTAGTGAGACATTTTGGGGCGAACGTCGTGGTTGTTTTTGATGGTTATGCTTGTACAATGTCGACAAAGGGCATGGAACAAGCCCGTAGATCTAAAGACAGGTATTCCATTGATATCAATATCTCACCCGAGTTACCAGCCACCACACCCCAATCCGATTTCCTTGCAAATGCCAAGAACAAAACCCAACTGATCGATCTTCTAATGCAGGAGCTATCTGCTATCAATATTCCGTCCAAGCAGGCCGAGGCTGATGCTGATGTACTGATAGCCGAAACTGCACTTGACATCGCTCAAGATGACAACAATGTTGTCGTTGTGGGAACAGACACAGACTTGTTAGTCATTCTTACCTCTCGAGTTCAACCGGGATGTAATATTCACATGATGTATTCCATTACCCCAAACTTACTAGTTTCAGTTAGTGAAATAGCAACCAAAATGGGTGACCATAGAAGCAACCTCCTTGTAGCACATTCTATAAGTAGTTGTGACACTACTTCTGCACTCTTTCGAGTTGGTAAGAAGAAAGTATTCAGTACAATTGTCTCCGATGTTACTAGCGACTCACAACAGTATGTCAACACAATTTTGGCGGATGACAGTACACCAAGTGCAGTAGCCGCTGCCGGGGAACAACTTCTCCTGATCTTACGGGTGTAAAACTGTTTCCTCTCTCGACCAATATAGATATGTTACTTACAAGCGTTATGTAGCAAAATCTAAACTGAATAAACCCATCGACCTAGCCTCACTCCCACCAAGCAGCGATGCTGCACAACAACATGTCTACAGATGTTATCTCCAGGTCCAACAATGGCTGGGCACTTCGCTTCCTCCGACGGATTGGGGGTGGTCGCTAGACAATGGACTTCTTGTACCGACTGCAGCCACAAAGCCATGTGCCCCCGATAACCTACTGAATCTGATCAGTTGTGGTTGCAAGAGTGCTTGTACAAAAAGGTGTGGGTGTAAGAAGGCAGGACTCTCTTGCTCAGGTTTGTGTAATTGCAGTTCGGATTCTTGTAACAACCACAGAAACACTGTCCTGTCGGAAATTTCTGAGTTCGATGAATAATATGTATATAGGCCATGTCATTTCTGTATATTGCGTTGATAATAGTCAATGTAACTTAATCCATGTTGATTGATTTGTACATTCTGTAAATATTATTTATTGATTTTTGTACATTCTGTAAATATTATTTATTGATCTAATGCTGCCAGACACAGACGTGTCTGTTCGGTCCCAAGCCCGAAAATAGTTGAGTTCTCATGCTGACGAATTTTATGCCAAAAGGGGAACTCGGCCAGAAGCAGAGGGGGTCTTCCATAATGTCTATTTTGTAAGCAATGATAAAAGTCTTCAAATGGTGGTGGATTTTTTATCGTCTGTCCAACTAACATCCCGTTCTGTACTACGACTCTTTGGGCAAATCCGTTAGGAAAATCGTCATTTTTTGCGTAAATCCGATACTTTTTTGTGAATTTTCAATAATTTTTCGCAGAAATTGTCACAGAATGCACATTTTCCTCTAGGTAAATGTATATTAGACATTATGTAGCTCGAAATACGCGTAAACAAAAAATACAGTTGGATCATTTCGAGGTTACAAAGTTCGTGCAATTTTTTTTAAATTTTTTTCAAACGCGTTTTCGAAAAAAGGCTGTAGAAAAAAAGCTCAACTGGGATTTTAGGGGTCTTTTGTCTAATCGTTCAGTGACATGTACTCGACATTCCCTGAAAAAATCAGCTTTCTCCGATTTTTTTCCCTAGTGAAACCTAATGTTCTTGGGCTACTAACGGATTTGCCCAAAGGGTCGTAGTGCAGAACGGGATGTTAGTTATTTATTTATTTATTGGTGTATAAGGTCACATACTTATGCACAATGGCTAATCGTGACCGTGACAGTTTTACGGGTGGAGGAAGCCGGAGTACCCGGAGAGAACCACCGAGCAACGACGAGCAGCTGTCAGCTCTCCAACATCGTAACTCTGAACTCTGCACCGCAGCACAGGCAGGGTTAGATTGGTTGAAGACATGCGCACCATCGACGTGCAGTACGCCTCAGTACATAGCGTCATCGTGCCCCCATGTAGGCAATCGGGGTGAAGTGTCTTGCCCAAGGACACAACGCGGTTGCCGCCGGTGGGATTCGAACCGAGGACCTCTCGGCTTGCAGCCTGCACCTCTACCAACTGAGCCACTGCGCTCCCAGGGATGTTAGTTGGACAGACGATAAAAAATCCACCATCATTTGAAGACTTTTATCATTGCTTACAAAATAGACATTATGGAAGACCCCCTCTGCTTCTGGCCGAGTTCCCCTTTTGGCATAAAATTCGTCAGCATGAGAAGTCAACTATTTTCGGGCTTGGGACCGAACAGACACGTCTGTGTCTGGCAGCATTAGATCAATAAATAATATTTACAGAATGTACAAAAATCAATAAATAATATTTACAGAATGTACAAATCAATCAACATGGATTAAGTTACATTGACTATTATCAACGCTATATACAGAAATGACATGACCTATATACATATTATTCATCGAACTCAGAAATTTCCGACAGGACAGTGTTTCTGTGGTTGTTACAAGAATCCGAACTGCAATTACACAAACCTGAGCAAGAGAGTCCTGCCTTCTTACACCCACACCTTTTTGTACAAGCACTCTTGCAACCACAACTGATCAGATTCAGTAGGTTATCGGGGGCACATGGCTTTGTGGCTGCAGTCGGTACAAGACGTCCATTGTCTAGCGACCACCCCCAATCCGTCGGAGGAAGCGAAGTGCCCAGCCATTGTTGGACCTGGAGATAACATCTGTAGACATGTTGTTGTGCAGCATCGCTGCTTGGTGGGAGTGAGGCTAGGTCGATGGGTTTATTCAGTTTAGATTTTGCTACATAACGCTTGTAAGTGACATATCTATATTGGTCGAGAGAGGAAACAGTTTTACTCCCGTATAAGATCAGGAGAAGTTGTTCCCCGGCAGCGGCTACTGCACTTGGTGTACTGTCATCCGCCAAAATTGTGTTGACATACTGTTGTGAGTCGCTAGTAACATCGGAGACAATTGTACTGAATACTTTCTTCTTACCAACTCGAAAGAGTGCAGAAGTAGTGTCACAACCACTTATAGAATGTGCTACAAGGAGGTTGCTTCTATGGTCACCCATTTTGATTGCTATTTCACTAACTGAAACTAGTAAGTTTGGGGTAATGGAATACATCATGTGAATATTACATCCCGGTTGAACTCGAGAGGTAAGAATGACTAACAAGTCTGTGTCTGTTCCCACAACGACAACATTGTTGTCATCTTGAGCGATGTCAAGTGCAGTTTCGGCTATCAGTACATCAGCATCAGCCTCGGCCTGCTTGGACTGAATATTGATAGCAGATAGCTCCTGCATTAGAAGATCGATCCGTTGGGTTTTGTTTTTGGCATTTGCAAGGAAATCGGATTGGGGTGTGGTGGCTGGTAACTAGGGTGAGATATTGATATCAATGGAATACCTGTCTTTAGATCTACGGGCTTGTTCCATGCCCTTTGTCGACATTGTACAAGCATAACCATCAAAAACAACCACGACGTTCGCCCCAAAATGTCTCACTAGATAATTGGAATATGATGTACATATGTCCTTATATGACGACTGTTTAGGCCATACAACTGCCCTCAATAAAACTCCACCATCTACAACAAACAGAGAATGTTCTGGGATTTTAGTTTGCTAGGAACCGTATGTTTTGAGGATCTTACCGAGCGTGCTTTTCTGTGTCTTCCTCATTCCAGCAGAATCAAACAATGCTGGTGGTTTCGGGGTGAGTTCATATTTGAGATACTCTTCCATCTCTGCTTGTGACTGAATAACACATGTGATGCGGTTGAACAGAATTGTGGGGTCAATTACTACCTTACTTCCACGGACTTTGATGCTATTTGCCATCGATGCGAAAGACTTCACAGTGTCAACACGTCGTAGTTTGATGTTGTTGAACGTTTTGCTTACAACATTCGATACGCAACATTCAACAATTTTGCGAACTTGGTCACAGTTCACAGTTTCGTCGGCCACAAGCCCGGTCGCTATAGAGACTAATTGTAGTGGATCTCTATTCTGAAAGGGGGAATGCACTCTGAGCCAGTTCAATAATTTGGTGATATCATTGGCATCAGTCAATTGTGAACTTTGACGGAGATCCCGATGTTGTTCGCCATGACCAGTGTGAACATGAACAAAATTTTCGAGAGCATTACATATCGGAAGGCAAAGAGGTAGTCCATGTACCCATTTCGCAACAGTGCTATCGGTTATTCCCCTGCCATGTGTGAGACCACCAGGGAGCTTGAACATTCTCATTAAACACTGCTCTATGGTCTGATCAGAATATATCCCGTCCCAGAATTTATCTGAGCGCCTTATGGTAAAGTAACCTTTCTCAGTGAACAACTTCAAATCATCCTGTTGCATTATTTCTGTTAGCTCATTCATCTGCTGCAAATAGAGATGAGAACTTTTTGCGTATGCAAAATGACCACCTGCGTGAAATACTGGAATCATATTGCGAACACAATATGTGTGGAGTTCCCAGTCGCCTGTGCGCTCTGCTCTCAAGAACAACTGGAGAAGACCTATTTGCTGGTAGTATTGTACCCAAAGCTTTCCTGTGCGTCCTACGGACATGCCAATGCATCTTGAGTGTAGGCGAACACCACATTATGTGATTTCATCGAACATGGAAATTGAAACAATGATGCTATAATACGGTATTTGAATGAGAAAAGTCGATGCCGTTTGAATTTGAGTTTAGGGGGTATGGTTAATATTTCACACGTTTCACCAGTTCATTATGGAATAAATGACTATTGTTATATAGCATTATAAAGCCACTGCTTTTCTGCAATTTTTGATATGTAATTTAACTCCCAAAGTAGTCGTAGATTTGATTTAATGGACGTTGTGTACCGTTGTGTGTATGAAAACAATAAATTTGTTTTCGTAATTTTGTACATTTTCGTGAATATTTCACCATTGAGTGTGAGGATTGGTACAAAGTTGGCATTTTCTGTTGGGGATATGTATTCTCAATATAATTCAGCACGATATTTATGATTCTCACCCTACTAAGGCGAATAAGAATGAGAAATATGGAGCTGGGTCGAATTTTTTTTTCAAATTTTTTTTTTCATCAAAAAAACGCTATAACTAAAAAAGCTCAACTCGGATTCGCGTGGACTTTTCACACTTTATCCGCAATGTGTGTCCCGGAAACATATAAAAAAATCAGCTTTCTCCGATTTTTTTCCTTACTTTCTCATTTTTATGTCTAATGTGCCTGGACTATGTAGGTAAAGGGTGACAGTGTGTGTGTTTATTTTTTCTTACTTTATAAGATAATGTACAATGTTTGTTAACGAATATTTGTGTACATCTTTTGTCACAACAGAAGAGAATATCTCTCCGAGGTGACGCCCATAACGCATTAAGTTTTGATCAATATCACTTCAGGTTTTCGTGGTGTTTTACTGGCAATTAAAACATTGCAAGAAATATCGACTGGAAAAGTCTTATCAGTGGTTGTCAAAACCTATTCCATTGTGAATTGTTAAACTTTACAATGCCCAATATGCCTTTAGTATAGTTCAATTAATGTACACTAATTGTTCGCAACGATGGTAGGAAACATGCTTGTCATATTTGTACTAAGTATTAATTGGTTATGTAAATGTCCTACTGTATTCTGATAATAAAGTTACTGCATGGTGCATATCTCATTCTGATAAACTTCGATGTTTCCGTGACGTTTTTGTATCTTAATTGTAATAACAATAACAGTCACTCGACGCCGTGAGAAACGAACGAACGCAATCTTGACAGTCAACTGCAGTGGTACTTATAACCACAAGTCCTCCCCTTCAAAAACTACTAGTGCAGCAATGAACGACGCGTATAGTTTCCCATGACATACATTCCATTTTACTCTGTATTACACAATTAAGAATACACAATCCACCCTTCAAAACACTAAAACCTTAAAAATGAAGACGAATCACACAATAAATGACAGTGAAAAATTTTAAACGTAACCCATCCTAAATACTTTCTTCTCAAGAATCCTAAGACGAAGAGGCAACAAACAGAAACTGAGCACATAGGCGACATTAAAGATTGAACACTTCCATTCCACGATATCACAAGAAATTTAAAGAGTAAATTAAACAGTTTGGAAAAAGCATTCTTACGGGGCGCATCTATTCAATAGGGTCGCAGAAGCACAGAAAAGAAGGAAACATATGCCACAAAATTGTAGAAGATGTTGGACATAAGTTGGACTGAACAGTCACATACAGAACAGAGACTGCGAGGAATGTTGTTTTTTTATACATTCCACTTTGCTGTGAATTAAGCAAGAAAGTATAAAAAACACCTTTCAAAACACCAACACCCAAAATGAAGACGAATCGGAATAAATGGGAGTGAAAAAAATTATAAGCGTAACTCTACTCTCATTGTTGGTTACACGATTCTAAAAATTAGGATCCACTTCATGTCACGTATTTAAAGACATCCTTGCGCACAACAAAATATAATTTCCGACGTTTTTGTCGCAAACCATAGACTACCCCATGAGTGACCTTATGATTTGAATTGAATTTGGTTCAAACAATAATTGCAAGACGAAAATACAAACTTGGGCTGAGTTTTAGATTTTTTGCCAAATCACAGTTTCATTCATGTTGAAGCTATTTCCTATGTGCCGTAACAAGTTTTGAGACATCATTATTATGGGTTTTGTTGACCAAATGAAAGATAAAAGTGTTCTGCGCTCAGGAGTGTGTATAGAATCTTTTATGATATGACTCGTCCGATTTGTTCACTTTAAAACATTTGATATTTTGTTTTCATATTAATCAGTGATAAATAAAGCATTCCGTCAATTTCATTGGTCAATTTCAAAACTAGACAATTTGATTGGCTGAACAAAATACAACTGGGCCACATTTTCATGATTTGCATAATTAGAGTTGGGAGCTTTCATTGGTCAATTTCAAAACTGGACAATTTGATTGGCTAAACAAAATACAACTGGGTTACATTTGCATAATTTTAGTAGGGAGAATTTACGTTATCTAAACTCTTTTTTTATATTTTCACTTTTTGCTTCCAATACATAGGTTATGACCCCTCATTGGAACGAGCTCGACGAGCTCATTCCAATGAGGGGTCGTAACCTATGTTTTGGAAAGCAAAAAATGAAAATTTTTAGTTATACGAGGATGTTTTTTCCAAGTGCCGTCTGCAACTCAAGTTAGGTGATGGGTTAAAAAGTCATACTAAGTGGCTAATTTGTGCGTGTGTGTGTCGTATGATAAATAGAATATGAAATGAGTGTTTTTCTCATATAATATTTATGAAACTCGTCCGGATTTTCCGTTTGCTCTTGCCAGAAGCTCGTCAAAACGAAAACTTCTTAGACTCGTTTCATAAATATCATATGAGAAAAACACTCATTCCATATCCTCAATTTATCCGGAATCGACTCGGCTGGCTTTCGGGGAGGTAAAGCTACTCGTTGCACTAATTTTCGGGAATGTAGAGCTGACGTTTCCATGCTTCCCGAATGCATAGTTTTGTCGAACTACCATCCTCTCGAGAGAACAGACAATCGAGAACGTGTAATATTAGAACTGTGAGCTCAAAGTAGGAAAATATGCTTATAATTTTCCATTTTTGAAATAATAATATGCCGCGGTCCGTTCAGAGCTTCGATATTTTTCTGGGTGGATAGTTGGTTGCACTTGCTCCTACATTAAATGATTAAAATAAAAAAAACGTTCTCTCGTGGAGCAAAGGAAACAGTTCGAACTTGGAGTGGAGACACGATCATTTATTTGTTGGTGTCTAAGGTCACATAGTTTTGCACAATGGCTAATCATGACCTCAACATGATGAAAAAGTCGAGTTTTAGGTCATTCGTTTATACCCATGTTGCCCATAATTTGCAAAGGACTTCTATTGGGTACCGGGTCATGTTCCGTTTTGAACTTGACTTCAAATTGGAGGAAAAACGGTCTGGTTAATTCCCCTGAAATTGTAATTTCGTTTTGTTGGAAATTAGCATTACAGAGATGGGAAAGTTTTACAATTCCTAAGATTAAATAAGATGTTCAAAAGCAACATTATGAAAGCATCGGGACGTTCAGTATATTTTCTTTATAGTGATTGTTGAATGTTGCCAGTTTACCATCTGAGGATTCAACTGATGTCACGTATTTAAAATTTCAAAGTTTTTTTTAAATACAGTATTGTCGCTGTGGAGTGGTCACTTTCAATGGGTGGGCAATATTTCCGCGAACGCAATAATATTAGATTCCAAACACTACCTGGTAAACGCATGCGTAGACATCACTGTCATTCTTGCATTACGGTCAGTCCGCGGCGACTCTACTGTATAATGTTGATAGAGATGGAACAATACATCTTCGCCTCAAAACACAGAAGAAATTAGCCAGCAAACATTTTCAGGCAGAATTAAACAGTAAGATTTGACTAGTCAGATTAAGGGTCATAACATGACCATCAGAGATAGTAGGCAGCCGGCCAAGTAATCGTGGATCACGTGACAGATATATTTACCAGATGCTGTAGGCTCACAAAATGTTTTCTTATTCAGGAAATTTTTTCGTCGATTTGTGTTAGGTAAACAGTTATGCAATATGAGAGAAGATTAATTCAATTCTACCTCCGAAACCAATTCACAAATGTTTCAATGTTCACAGTGACTTCTGACGTCATTCTCCTATTCTACGTGTTGTGAAAGATATTTGCCAAAATGAGCTATTCATTGGTGATCATGTGATAAGAAAGAATCGGTAATACAACAAGTACCACAATTCAAACAAATAAAACCTACTGTGCGAAGTGAAGAGTAAAAACAACTCTGCGACTGTACTGTATTGGTAAGAAATGTTGATCGGAATGGACCAACGATAATGTCTCTCCTCCCCAAACACAGAATAAATCAGCCAGCGAAAGATTTCAGTAATAATTAGGCAGGGGTGTAAGTAACATTTGATTAGTAAGATTATACGTCATAACATGACCATCAGAGACAGTGCACGGGCCGATTAATCGAATCATGGATGACATGGCAGATATATTTACCAGGTGCTGTGGGCACACAAAACCAGTGTTAAAGTACTTCAGAAATTGAAACCTCATTATTAAAGTCATCACCACCACCACATTTTATTTTGTTAGAAAATATAATAACCTCTTCCTTGAAAATAAAAGACACCTGAGAAGATGTACTCAAGGTGGGGGTTTTAATTTCAATAATAGACAGCAATGGAGGATCATAAACAATAACAACTGAGTCGTGACAGGTGCGGTCGCAGGAATCTGGGTAATCTTTGACCATGACAGCGGGGGACGAAAAGGTGTATCAGTAGAAGGCTCACTACAGAAGACCTGTTCTAAATTTATTTATTGGGGTTTATCCCTTTACCCAACGTGACGGAAAAACAAACTGGCCAGCGCTATTCACAAAAATACCCAATTAATTTTCATTATTTGTTCATTTTTTGTCTCTTTTTGTTATGATCCTTCTTTGGAACGAGCTCGACGAGCTCGTTCCAATGAGACGTCATAGCCTATGTTTTTAAGACAAAAAGTGAAAAAAAATTAAATATTCAAGAGTTTTGTTTGCAAGTGTCGTCTGCTTTTCATGTTCGGTAAAGGGTTAACGACACTTGCGACATCCAGGGTCACCACGTGTCGGAACCTGTTGTACAAATCTACTGCAAAGCAATGAAAGAAATCAATGTAGAAACAGGTACAGTTGCTTCAGCTCCTCATCCACACGTAGATCAAATGTGCTTTCCAGACAACGAGCACACCAGATTATCACGGCACAAGGTGTGATATTACTGTCGACAACAATGGCAATAGAGGATATCTAATGTTTTCTTGTGAATACCGGGATTTATCTCATGAGTGAGTGAGAGAATTCGTATTTTCACGAGCAGCTGTATTCACAAGAAAACATTAGATTTTCTTTTTATTATACACCTTTCTTTTTATTTTACCCCTTTCATTTGAAGCTTAAACTGAAACGATCCAAACCGACGACCTTACCACGCAAGAAATATGTTTACACAATCAGCAGATCACTGTGTCCGCTGACACAGATCACATTGGATGTTGTGTTCATCCACACAAAATAGTTTTCGGGATTGGTGGCGAAATGACGTAATTATGACGTCTTGTTATACTCACTAGTGGAGCGAGAACAACTTTTGTTTTGCGCTTGTGAAACTTCATTTGTAAATTTCAAGTTCACACGAAATGTTAATCAACGAGGTGTTTGATCTCACTAGTGAGGGGAGAACGCAATTTTTATATTTTACCGATTCCTATTATAATTAGACGTTAGGGGTGTAGTAAATAGACGGTAGTAGGTGATAATTGCCGATGCAAAGCGTACATGTACGTGTACGGTACATGTACGTGTACGTGTACATGTACACCTCCATAGGATTTAATGTTAAAACCGTGTACAGGTACACGATTTGAACGTTTTTAGAAACGACAAAACGTTTTTTTTTGCTCGCAAGGATTTATTGTTAAATCGTGTACATCTCCATAGGATTTAGTGTTAAAATCGTGTACATCAACGTACAGTACATGTACGTGAAAATGTAGTTTTATGCATGCGTACATGAACCGTTTTGATTGAAATCGGCAAATGAGTTTTCCCCATAGGATTCAGTGTTAAATTGCGAGCAAAAAAAAAACGTTTTGTCGTTTCTAAAATCATCCTCTTGCCGATTCTAACAATCCGCGTCCGTACACGATTTTAACACTGAAACCCAATGGAGGCGTACACGGAGATCCGCTTGCGGATTTTAGGTCTGAAATCGACTCGTGTGAAGAATCCGCAAACCCACTGTCGCGTTTCTCGAAGTAAGACTAGCGCACGTTATTGCGTGGTGATCTCAATAAGCACTTGATGGAAATGTTTTGAATGAAGAGTGTTGTCGGTGTGTTAGAAATCCGCAAACCCGCTGTCACGTTTTATTGATATATATAGGAGAGAAAAAAATATAAATAAATAGTTATTTAAAAAAAAAATAAATATATCAAATCGAATAGATAATAAATAAAATACGTAAATCATGAGCGATTCTCAGGATATTAGAGTAAGGTTTCTTTTAAAAAATGCTGATGAGAGCCTACGCATTCTGCGTGAACGAACAACTAGGTCGTCTCTTGTTAGAACGATGCGTCGGATGTCGGGATCGCCTAGACTTCGATCACGAGAATCATTCGTGTCTGTGGATGGAAAGGGAAGATATGGTCGTCAAGTATTTCGAACCGGCGTTCGAACGCGTTCAAATCAATGAAGTGATCGCGTTTTGGAAGAGATTACTTTACTGTAAGGATCAAAGCAAGCTCACAGATTCGAAAGAACAGAAATTTGCGCGTAAAAGTCTGACTTTACGAGATAAGGGATGCATCATGAAATTATTGTTCAATGAAGCATACGTCTAAGTTTTCTCGTTGATATAAAATAAGGGAGAATAGAAAATAAAATGAATACACACATAAATTTTTTATCTAATATTAGAAAGAAAAAAAACAAAAATGAGAACCAGAAATAAATTGTATCCGACGTTAGTGGACGACGAGGATGAGAAGCCGATCGACGTTTTGCCGACGGCACCGTCGCTAGAAGAAAGAGAAAGAGGAGAGAGGTATCGCATCGATCAAATCAATAGAATCCAAGAGTATCTAACTCGAGAGAGAGATTCTCGTCGTTCCCTCAAGAAGAAGTATTCGCGTTTCGTGACATTCGTCAACGCGATCGACACGACACTCATCACGATTTCCATGGGTTTACACGCGGCCGGCATCAGATTGTTGTCGACCGCGGTCGGCATTCCGATCGTGTTGACCGTAGAAGGAGTGGCTCTCGCTGCCGGATTGTTTAGCACGCTCGGAAACTTTGTGAGTAGGAAATTATATCTGAAGGCGAGGAAACACGACAAGATTCGCGTCTTGGCCGACTCCAAGATCGACACGATATCCGAAATGATCTCTATGGCGTTGAAAGACGGTAGGATATCGGACGGAGAATACTTCGCGATATTGAGCGAGAAAACGAAATACGATGCCATGAAAGAAGCCGTGAGAATCAAGACTCGTCAGATCATCAAGGAAGAGATGAAGGATTCTCTCGTGGAAAAGGGAAGGAAAGAGGCCAGGGAGGAATTCAGTAAGATGATAGAACTCAAGAGCAGCGATTGAAAAAAAATATATATAATAAGAACAGAATTAATTATTAAATTTATATATAAAATAAAATACGAAATTAATTTAAATAACTCTTAAAAATGTATTGCGTAAAGTGTAAGAGAGTTACCGAGACGAGTAATTCTAGAGAAGTGCGAACTAAAAACGACAGACAGATGCTTCGCGGAATTTGCGACGTGTGTGGTTCTGTCAAGACTAGATTGGTCAAAAAAAAGAACGCGAGCAAAGGTAAAGGCATCGTGAATAAAATGATCAATAATCTACCTTTCGAAATGCATCTGCCCGGTCACAGTTTCACTGGACCCGGAACGAAATTGAACAAGAGACTCAACGCCGATCTGACACCCAAATCTTGGAGCAAACCTGTGAATAGGGTGGACGCGGCCGCGTATGATCACGATCTGTGCTACGCTGGACATCCCGACACCAAGACTCGCAACGACGTCTGCGATAAAAACATGTTGGGGAAATTGAGAGGCATATCGAATCCGACCAGGAGAGAGAAGATGGAACGTTCGCTGGTCGGCAATCTGATCGGTGCGAAACGTCGATTCGGATGGGGCGTTCAAAAAAAAAAGTGCATCGGAAAAGAAGAAGAAACGATTATTGACGAGCGAATTGGCCGAGGAGTTACACAAACCCATAGTGCATAAATTTCGAAATAGAAGGGGGTTCGTGAAGGGTCTGGATGATATTTGGTCTGCCGACTTGGTCGACATGAGATTGTTTTCGAGGTGGAACGAGGGCGGCAAATATCTATTGACGGTCATCGACGTGTTTTCCAAATACGGTTGGATCAGAGCTTTGAAGAATAAATTAGGACCTTGCGTCGCCAAGGCTCTGAAGAGCGTGTTCGACTCGTCTTCTCGAAAACCGAGTAAATTGTGGGTGGATAAGGGAAAGGAATTCTACAACAAGCACGTTCATCGATTGGTAGACCTCTACTCGATCGAAAACGAAGAGAAAGCCAGCGTGGTGGAACGTTGGAATCGAACGATGAAGGAAAAGATGCACAGATACTTCAAGGCAAATTCGACCAAGAAATACATTACGCTCTGAACGGTCTGGTCAAAGATTACAACAACACGCGACACAGATCGATCAAGATGACTCCCGCGGAAGCTAGCGATCCTCAAAACGAAAAACGGGTCTACGCGAATCTATATTCTGAGAGATCTAAGATCAGGAAGAAGTCTAGAACGCCGAAATTTGCGGTCGGTGATCGAGTGAGAATCTACGCTTATAAGAAGCACTTCGAAAAGGGTTATACTCCTCGATGGACCTCGGAAATCTTCGTGATAATCAAAATATTTCACATCGATCCGGTGACTTACGAAATCGAAGCTTTGGATGGAGAAGAGATCATCGGAAAGTTTTACGAACAACAATTACAGAAGACGAAGTTTTGATAAAGAAAACAATTTTTTTTTTATTTACTTTCTTTAACATTTTCTTGTTTACACACATATATAAGAGAGAAAAAAATAATAATAAAAATAATTAAAACTATTTTTAGATAAAAAAAAGCAAGTTAATTAATAAACAAAAAACTAAAAATCCTTTAAAATGACAAATATACTAGATATAGCACAAAGCATAGTGAAAGATGAAAGTATTCAAGAATATGAGGTTCACGAATACGAACCGGTAACCGGAACGAGTTTGAACAATGCGGGAGAGATAAGAATCAACGTCGAAACTCAAGATCTATTCGTACATCCTAGTGAGAGTTACATAGTGGTGCAGGGATGTCTCACCAAGGAAGATGGGAGCGACTACGCCGACGACGACACGGTTACTCTAGCCAATAATGGCATCATGCATCTATTCAGTAATATAAAATACATGCTATCCGGACAAGAGATAGAATCTGTGTTTCATCCCGGTCCGGCCACCACGATGTTCGGACTCTTGACGTATTCTGATGATTTTTCGAAATCCAGAGGACTTAATCAGTTGTGGGTGAAAGAGACCGTCGGCCCTGCTAGCGCCGGCGCCGCCTTGATATTCGACTACGTCGTCAAGACGTCCAGACCTAAAGGAACGTTTTCGTTCAGGATACCTTTGAAACACACCTTCGGATTTGCGGACGATTACAACAAGATCATGTACGGATTCAAACACAATCTGACGTTGATTCGAAAAGGAAACGACGACGCAATAGTGAGACTCACTGCGACTGATGCGGGTAAGATAACTCTACACAAGATATCGTGGTTCGTTCCGCAAGTGGAGCCTTCGATCGTGGAGAAAGCGCGTCTCTACAAGATCATAGAATCCAAGAGTAAATTACCCGTGGTATTTAGAATGAGACAGTGTGACACGGCTAGCATTCCTCCCTCCACGAATCACTTCGATTGGAGATTGACGGTGAAATCCGCTTCCGAGAGACCGCGTTTCATCGTGGTTGTATTTCAGACCGATAGGGACGGGTCTCAGGAAAAGAATGCGTCGCTGTTCGATCATTGTCATTTGAGAAACATGCAAGTCTTTCTGAACGCCACGAGATATCCAGCAATCGATTACAACACGTTGTTCGACAAGAACGATTTCTGCAGACTGTACGGTGACGCGCTGATTTTAGAAAGAAGTATCACGGTCTAGACGAATTGATGAGCAACCCTAACATGTCTCCCAGCGAATGCAAGTCGATGTATCCCATGTTCGTATTCGACGTCAGTAAACAGAGTGAACGACTCAAGAGTAGCGTCTTAGACATTCAGATCAAGATGCAATTCAATAGGAACGTGCCGAGAAAAACCGAAGCCTTCGCCCTGGTCCTGTCGGACAGAGAATTACAATTCGAATCGGACGGAAATAAGATGTCGATCATTCGATGAGAGACGAGTGTGAAAAAAAAACAAAAACAAAAAAAAAAAAAATGAAAAGTAATGAGTAATTATTAAAAACAAAAAAAACAAAAAAAAATAAATAAAGTAATGTGATCTGGAGAGATTGAACATCTTTCTAAATCTCATTACTTTTTTTTTTTGTTTCTTTTGTTTTTAATAATCACACATTATTTTGTTAATTCATTATTTTCGCGCATTCACTGTTTGTTCAAAGGAACTAGTTCGATCAGTAGACTCACCATGGAAGTGGCGGCTTCGGGATTATTGGTTTTCGTAACGAAATTAATCCTGTCTCCGGCGTTCACTTTGAGAGGTGTGCCGAACGTGCTAACATTCGCGTGTTGATTCTCAGTCTTTTTGACGCTGTATCTCTTATCGCTCTCTACTCCATTCACCATGAGATTGACGACCGCTCTGTTATTCAAATCCGAGGAAGCCAGACTCATTCGAAGGATTTCACCTCCCAGCGGCATGGGATATCCCACCTGACCATGTTTCGATCCGCTACCTCCATTTCTGAAAGACCACTCAACTTTTCCTTCATCTAAGGTGCCGGCCTCCTCGGCCCACACAGTTATCAATTGTCTAGCATATTTGACTTTCTCCACCACTGAAATCAGGGTGCAGGCATCCGTCATGTTCACGGGATCCGGTAGATTCGTGAGCGCGTGTCCACCCATGTCTAGTTTACCTTCCATGATGTCACCCTTTCTCCAGATCGAGTTGTCGTCCACGTACTTTCTGCTGACCGCGCTGGAATAGAATTCAGGATCGTGATCGAGACCGAATAAAGTGTGACCGTTCATGTTGATGCCACTCTCCATGGTTCCGCTAGATTATTTGTTCAGGTAGAGATCGTCCACTTGTGATTCTAGATATTCTTGTGATTGTATCACGGCAGAATCTACGTAGCCCTTGTTGACCGCGGTTGAGTCTGTATCCGTGTCATTGATCTCCGACAGATTCAATATCTTGTTGAACCCGCATTCAGATCTGATTTCATTTCTCGTCCATCAGACTTTCTCTGTTCCAGATCTATGTAGTGTTTGGTCACCACGTCCTTGGGATTCGAGGGAGTGGCCATTTTCGTTATCTTGTTATAATTGGCGTTCAATTCTGAGTGCATCGTTTTCTGAACGTATCTATTTCTCACATGTTCGCTGAATCTCGCGTGAGAGTCGTCCGCATATTTCTTGGTTGCAGCATCGGTGGGATCTATGGGATTCATGACGTTCACCAAACGTTTGGATTTCTGATCGAGATCGTCGGTCATGGTTTTATTCACGTAATTATCTAGCAGGATTCGTTCGACATCGGCGTTCCCCCTGTCAACGTATTTTTTAGTCACAGCATCTGCGAGATCTATCACCTTGGGAAGATTGTAGAGCTTCTTATCGTTCATGTTCAAAGGTTCTTCTCGAGGTTCGTATCTCCGAACGTAACGTTCGTCCAAGTTGGCAACATCGTAACCATCGTCGACTTCAAACGTCTTCCTCTTCTTTCTTGGGTTGACTTTTTCGTCGTCACTTCTACCAAATTTATCGACTGGCATGTTGTTGTGAGGATTTTTTGTTTTTTAGAAAAAATATATTCAAAACGCAGTTTATTAAAAATGAACTATGTTATTTATTTTTCGTTTTTATTCAATTAAAATTTTTAAAATAATTTTTTATCTTTATATATACTATAAAAAAAATCTCTCTCTAATGTAAATCATTGAGAATGTCTTGAAATCGATCTCCGTCAGACCATCTCTTTAGAACGTAGAGACACAGGTGACCGCAAAACACTTGATCTGGTGATTGCACTTGTTCCGTGTTGTAACGAACCATCGATTTGTTGAAATAGTTCTTTATTTCTTTTGGCGGCGAGATTCCGTAGCTGTCGAAATAATAATTTTTCTTCTTCCCGTTCTTGATCCACACCACCCAGTGAGTGCCTTCACCCGATGAATCGTCTAGATTTAAAATTCCGCATTCCGATTGTCAAGGTCTTCTCTTCGGCAAGGCATCTCTGGAAAACACGCCTAGAAAATCTTTGATTTTCAAATCTTTTGCCGCATTCAAAAGATCGATGTTGGATAGGGGTTCGTTAGGTAAGACGACACCTTCTATGGATATCTTTATTTTCTTATTCATAAATGCGTATACATTTTTTTTGTTTATTTTATTATAATTTACTAAAAAATTACGTTATTTTTTTTTGTTTTTTTCTCTTTTTTTTAAACTAACATTCTCGATGTCACTATCGATTTCTCTACTTTTGATTCCATCTAATTCCTCTTGATTTTCTGGACTCTCGATGTTTCTATCGATTTCTATACTTTTGATTCCATCTAATTCCTCTTGATTTTCTGGACTCTCGATGTCTCTATTGATTTCTATACTTTTGATTCCATCTAATTCCTCTTGATTTTCTGGACTCTCGATGTCTCTATCGATTTCTATACTTTTTATTCCATCTAATTCCTCTTGATTTTCTAGACTCTCGATGTCTCTATCGGTTTCTGTGATTTTGAATCCATCTAATTCCTCTTGATTTTCTGGAATCCTATCATCCACAATCGTATCTGGAATCCAATCATCCACATTCATATCGTCTCTAATTAGATCTAAATTCCAATGTCCGAGTGCCAAAGTGCTTATTTTATCGTCTAACACGAATCTCTTATTGTTGTCAGCCGTCAGCGAAATCTTGTTAACTATTTCAGTATACAAGTCATGATTTTCACTTCGAATCGATTTCAATGTCTTATACACTGAACCACTTCCTAACAGACAATCTTTATACTCTTGGAAAGAGATGTTTTTCTTCACCACGCACGCTTTAACTCCTTTGCACTTCTTGATCTCTTCATCATCTTCTAGACGATAAGCATACAGTTTAGGTCTCAAGCCCCCGAATTCAACGATCTGTTTACCGCCGCTCTCATCCTTAAATTTACCCAACACCTTCTTGTTGTCATTCAATTGAATGTTGGATGGGATAATTGCTCGTGTCGAACCACACAGCCACGTCCTGAGATATATCTCGGTAGACGTCTTTCGTCTCTATCTCGTAAACTAAACTGTCCGTGTCGGTGAACAGTAGTTTGGCTTTATCACCAAATTTCCGTTTGACGTAATCATAGTGAAACTCGTACATCAATCACTTGCTGATATCTAAGATGATCGGACCGAGATAATACGCTTTGTCAAACTGCAGGTGCGTCTTTTGCATGTGAACGGCCACTAGATTTTCATTGAATATGGTTCGGTGTTTGTAATTAGGTTTCGTCACTAATTTTTTAGCACTTTTCTCAGACGTGACGAGTCGAACGTCAGTTCTCTTCCTGATGTTTTCCATTGATTTACCATACACGCAGTTGTTCATGAGTTTGAAGAAATCTTTTTCGAAATCGTTCTCGGCTTGAATTCTGAGATTCGTGTTGAGATCGATGTATTTTCTCATCCAAGGCTCTTCGTCGAATCGAATGATGCGATGTATGTTGACTAATTTCATTCCGTAATCGACGTACTGTTTCAAATTCCCACTGTAGACGACGTAGTTACGTTTGTTAAATAAATTGGGAATGAGTTTTTCCTCGTCTCCTTCGTTCGATTCCTTTCGTTCGGGAGCCAGAGGATAATCGTTGTGTGGATCGTGTAATTCTTCTGGATAGTTCAAATCGACTTCTAAAATGCAAGGATAGTCTCTCCATTTTTGCATCTCTTCCAGTTCCTTCACCCATTCGAAATTTCCAATCGGTAAAGGATGACTCATAGCCCAACCGTACAGATTATTGGCGTCCCAATACTGTATGTATTTAGTTGACCGTTTCAAATCAAAACCTTCTTTCATGTAGGGATTGTTAGCTTCAGTATATGTGTGAGAGATCATCGAGACGCCACCTCTCGCAGCCCTTTTGAACATGAGTAACATGTTCACGTCGGATAATAATTCCAATTGGACTTTGGTGGTATTCAACAGAGCGTCCCATGCTAGCCCGGGTGCGGTGAAATACCAAGCGGGATCTAGATCGTAATTTCGACAACAGACATCTCGAAAATTTTCGAACACGTCTGCCAAGAGCAGAACGTCGGTCTTCAGATAGAGATCTTGATAATCTCTCATGGTTTTCATATCGAATAATTTCCACACGTTTTTAGCATGTTCGTAATTCTCGTCGGAAATGTCAGATTCGTATAATTTCGAATAAAAATCTTCTTTCGAAGGTAGTGCGATGTCTTCGAATCTCTTTAGATCGTTCATGTAATCGTAAGGATAGACTCCTTTCCTCAACATGACGTCTACTCATTCTCCAAAATGTTCGCTCATGATTTTAAATTTATCCTTGCTCATATTATCGACTAATTTTTCCAGAGCGGTCGACATGAATTTAAAACTGTCGATGAAACGTATGGCTCTATGAATGAATTTCTTTTTTTCTTCCAGCGTCTCTCCGGCGATTACTCTTTTCTCCTCCATGAGCTTCCATTTCGTGAAGGAAATGTATCTTTCTTCGCTGTTCATGATGCAATTTAATTCTTTGTGTGAGGTGCCGAGATTTTTTACGAACAGATGACTGTCGTAACCCGAGAGATTGTGAAACATCACCGGATAGAAAACGATGTCTCGATATTTTAAATTACACTTGCTGTGAGCCGGACCGTGATACAGACCCATGTAATGATCGTGGTCTCTCACCTTCTTATTTTCCTTTGAATTCTCGTCGAACGATTGTCTGCATATGACATTCGGTGGCTCTGTTATTTTCGTCTTGCAGCTCTCGGGTGATGACCATTTCTGCTGGAGTTTTGAATTTGTCGTATAACATTTGAAGTTTCCATTCTAACTCTTCCACGGACCTTTGAGCCACGTCTTCTTCATACTGTTTCGTGTAGGTGAAGGGATCCATGTCATGTTGCGAGTCGAAAGCGCATTTCACGTAAATGCAATAGCCAGAAGGTATGTGTTTTTGATATCTTTCAACGTAACTTTGAAGAGCGTTGGGTTGACAGGAACTCATATTCGTGGTGAAACATACGAAATCGGCGTACACGACGAATGGTACTTTTAACCTTCTATTGTGATTTTCAAACTTCACGATGGTGTTAGGTTTGGGCATTTCGATGGCGACACCTTGATTTTCGTTGCAATATTCCTGATGTTTTGCCAAAGAGTCTTTGCTGTGAAACGCGTTCATGCAATTGAAACATAAAGATACCTTATGTCCATGTTTATTATTTTGTTTCGACAGTAATCTGCTCGGATTTGAATAACAACAATAATGATGATTGTCACCGTTTGAAATCAATAATAAAATAATCGTCTTTTCTCTTCTGAGATACGAAGTCAGTCTGAGAGGATAGATCTTTCGTTTTTCATCGTCGTATCCCAAGACGTTCACTGCTACGGTGTGATTTTGAACTTCAAAACGTTCGATGTGTTTTAACTGCGTTGGAAAAGTCACTACGGTCCAATTGAGATTTTTAGAAGTCTCCTCGTAACAAGAAACTCTATTGGAATTCATTTTGACAGGGTATAAAGTGGAGGTGACTGCCCATTTAAAACACTGATCATCTTTATTTCTCACATTGACCACGGATTGTTTTTTAGCTAAGAAATACGGTAATTTCACGTAGGAAGATCCTTTCAACAAATCGTTTTCAGTTATGTGAATTTCGAGTTTCAACATCTCATCAAACGTCAAATTACTACCTTCATGTTGATAATTCGTGAGAGACGTCAACATCTTGTCTTTCATCTTTTCGAAAACGTCCGATAAATCTGAACCTTGAAATACGGTTTCGACGTTAGATCTGAAATATGCATTTTTCACGATGCTCTCGCCAGACTTCACGTCGATTTTATTCATCACGCAATGGAGTATCATCTTAATTTTTAATCCCACGTTCATGTATTTGCGAAACAAATCCAATACTTTTTTCTTCACCCATTCCATGAACAATTTCGGATCGATTTTCTTCAACGAGGGAACCACGTCAAAAGTTTTAAAAACGCCTTTGATCACACTCTCCCGTTCCATGGACTTCGATTGAAATAGTTCTGCAGCGAGTCACGCTAGATATTCTTCTCCTTTCCCTTCATCTATTGCTCATCGAAGTTCGCTCGATATATCTCGTTTGCCTAGAATCTGATGTGCATCACTCGTTTTTGTTTTAGTTTTTCTTTTCTTTTCTTTGGAAACTTGAAGTTTTTCTTTAACAGCTTTTCGTTTAGTCGTCTTCTTATTTTTCACAATCGAAACGTTTTTCGACGTCGGCATTTCGATTCCTTTTACTATCTTTTTCTTCTTCTTCTCATTTTTCACAATCGATGCATTTTTTTGACGTCGGTGCTATCAGCATTTCGATTCCTTTTACTATCTTTTTCTTCTTCTCATTTTTCACAACCGATGCATTTTTTGACGTCGTTGCTATCGGCATTTCGTTTGCCTTTCCATCATTTCGCAAATGTTTCTGTATGACTTCAATCTTTTTTGATTTAGTTCTATGATTTCTGAAATGTGAAATTTTTAATAGTTTACAAATCTCGTTTAACTGAGGTATGGTTTTCTCATTTAAATTTTCCATTTTTTTTTTATCTGTTTGTTTCATTTTGTAAGAATATATTTTTTTCCGAATTTTGTATTTAAATAATTTGTTTAAAAAGTTTTTTTGCTCTTTATAAAAAAAAAGATTTTTTTTAAATTCAATTTTTTCTTTAATATGTTAACTTTAACCAAAAATTTTTTCATATTAAAGAAATTAAAATTAAAAAAAACAACTTTTTTATATATATAAAGTGCAAAAAAACTTTTTAAACAATTTATTAAAATACAAAATTTAAAATATACATTATTTGCAAGAATTCGTAAAACAAAAAAAATCTAAATAATCGATCATGACGACAACATCCATGACGGAATCTCGACATAAACGTCGACGTTGTTTAATAAATCGTTATTCTCCAAAAAACCAAGAAGAAAAAAATCGAAATTTATATTTACGCATTTCGAAAGAAAACGATACGATTTGCGATAGAAAATTGAATCGTAATACTATTAGTGAACAAAAATTAATTGACAATGTCATTCGAACTATTAAAAAAGAAGAATTAATCGACAATGTCATTCGAACTATTAAAAACGAAGAAGAAGGTTCAAGACAAATAGAACTCTTATGACTTTTACGCGAAGTCTCGCACGAGGTTCAAAACAAATTTCTGTGAAGCAGACGTGAAAAAACAACTTTTTATATATATATATAAAGAGAAAAAAAAACTTTTACAAAAAAAAAATTTTCACATTAAAGAAATTAAAATTAAAAAAAAAACAAAACTCTTTTTAAACAAATTATTAAAATACAAAATTTAAAATATACATTATTTGCAAGAATTCATAAAAACAAAAAAAACAAATAATCAATCATGAGGACAACAACACCTAAAAGATGCGAATTGAAATTGAAACGAGTCGAAACGTATAAGAAATTTGGTCATAAAATCTATAGATTACAATGACATGATCCCATCAAATTGAACGAGGTCGAGATGAAGGGCTTAGAGCACAAATACAACAAATATCGCATGTCTTTGAAATTGGACAAAGCCGCGCTCGATTTGTTTTACGAGTACCAAAGCGATCTGCAGAACATCGTCATCGCCGAAGATAGAGAATTCGACAAGGACGATTTGTCGTTGCCCTATGGAAATTACATATTTCCAAACATCTCATTCGAACTCGTGAAGAAATTGGGTGGTGAGAGCGAGTTGACCGATGTAAAAAAACTCAAAAGAGTAAAGATAAACATTCAACACATTTTCGAAAAAGGAGAAGACACGAGTGTCAACATGCTAATAACGGACTTGGAAATATAAACAATAGAGTGATCGATTTTTTGAGAAGAAGAAAGAAAAAAATGTGATGAGATCATCTTGAAAACATGAGTGTCAACATGATAATAATGAGCTTGGAAATATAAACTATAGAGAGATTGATTTTTAGCGAAGAAAAATGAAAAAAAAAGTAATGAGATCATCTTCAGATCTCATTTTTTTTTGTTTTCCTTCTTCTTCACTATTACCATATATTATAATAACGTTTCCTTTTTTCTCAATTTTCAGCGTCGATTCTTCTTTTTCTTTTTTTCTTTTTTTTGTGATATGATACGTTTATAACAACATTTTTGTTTATCCGAATCATAATTATGAACGAATGTTGTGCATCTCTTGGTAACACTCGCATCATCACCATTCTCTTCAGAAGGTAGTGGTGACGGTGGAAAGCATCTCATTCCCAATCGTCTATCCCGTGCTTTATCTATCTCTTTCATCAGTTCTTTTCTTAGATAATCATCATTAGCGTCTAACCATTTTTTTTGTTTTTTTCGCTCTCTGTCTTGCGATATTCGTCATTATCGCCAAATTGTTTCTCCACCTTTTCATCCAGGTGATAAATTTCTCTTCAGAAGGTAGTGGTGACGGTGGAAAGCGTCTCATTCCCAATCGTCTATCCCGTGCTTTATCTATCTCTTTCATCAGTTCTTTTCTTAGATAATCATCATTAGCGTCTAACCATTTTTTTGTTTTTTTCGCTCTCTGTCTTGCGATATTCGTCATTATCGCCAAATTGTTTCTCCACCTTTTCATCCAGGTGATAAATTTGTTTCTCCACCTTTTTACCCATTTTAAATATATTATTTTATACTTTCTATGATTTATGTTTTATATAATTTTATATTATAATAACATATTCAAAATCGGTATATTCTTAAACGGCAAATTCTCACCGAGCAACAAACCCTTGCTGAGTCGCTCAATGTTCTGTCCACTCTTCAGATAGAGACCGTTTCCTCTCAGAGAGTTGCCACCTCTAACGGGTTCTAGATACAATCCTTTACCGCTGTCGTCTACGTGGACGCGACACACGGCTCCTCCCTTCTTCAAAAACAGTCCGCTGCCACCCATTAATTTCTCAACTGCCGAACTAGCGAGTCCCGTGAGAGCTCCCACGCCGAGAGTCTTTCCAAGAAAGGGTAGTGCCTTTGCAGTGAAGGGTAATGCTTTTGCAGCGATTCCTGCCAATAGCGGTAGGAAACCACCTTTCATTCTCAAATTGTATCTCAATTGAGTGGGACTCAATCTCACCGTAAACCCTCTTCCATCGCGAATCGCTTTCTCCATCCTTTTGATTTGACTTCTGGTCTAGGCGATCGAATCCTGACCGCCCCTCGTCAGATCTTCGTGAGTGAATTTGAATCTCACCGCCTCGCCTCGAGTTGTTAACGCTCTCTAAAGTTTCTTCCTCTGTCCTGCAGATATGTTCACTTTTATAATCACGTATTCTGTCATAATTCTGTTTTTTTTAAATATATTTACTTCAATTGTTTCTTGTTTAATAATTATATTAAAAATAATTTTGTAAAATTAATATTGCGTTTATTTTATTTTTGTTATCTATATATATATACACAATATTTTTTTTTTTGCTTTTATATTTCTCTTATGTGAAATCGTATCGTCACCCTCTCTCCGCGAAGATCTAACAGTTCACCATTTTGATCCGTCAACGTGGTTTTGAGACTATACAACGTGTCTAAAATCACTGGTAGATAAACTAAATTTCGAGATCGCTCCACGATCTTATAACCCGGCGACACGTTTGAAAAGAAGGAATAGATCGTCGGTTGAGCGCTACCATTCACGTAGCTTCCAGCAATCACGTCCACGTTCACCAGAATGCTATTGACTGCGAGAATGTCGACCGTATTTTCAGATGCCGCGTGGCCTCGATACATCTTTCGATCAAATCCCAACATCTTGCCTATAGAATCGTCCGTGTTGAAATCCACTCGAAAATTATCTTCCAAATCCAACATCGTCTGTAAGGTATTAGGATTGGGAGCGAGTCTGATCTTGTTGCTTCCCTTTCCATCCGTCTTCATTCGCGTCTGAATGTAATTGTTCAAATCGTCTATGTCGTAACTCTCTTTGGAAATTCGAATCTCCAACCAATCCGCTCCGTCGGAATACTTGAACGAGTTATTCTTTTCGGTGACGTTGGGAAAGGAATAATAAGTCTCCAGATTCACCAACGCCATCTCGTATCTTTTCTCTCTATTCAATTCGATGGAAGGTTCGAATTTCGTAGCGAATCGAGACGAATCGCCACTCACCACGATTTGAATGGATTGTTTTGCAGCCGTATTCTCGGCTATCCGTTCTAACAATTCTCCATGTTCGAACATTATATTTAATTTTTTTTTTTTTTTTTATTCAAAACTAATTATTTGAAGATTTATTATTTTCTAAATTTTATTTTCACGCTCTATCTTATTATTATCAGAAACATAAAACTTGTCGAATCCGCACCGATATTTTCCGCGATTAAATTCGCTTGTCAAATCGATCACGACGAAATTGTAAAGTCCACCATCCCAAACCCTCTTGCAGAATCTCCTGAATTCCGCCACGCTCATGTCGTTTGCGACGTGATCGCCGTAGATGTGATTGAGATTCTTGAGATCTTGGCGAAAGAGACATAGAAAATTAGCGTTCTCCCTTATCGTCTGTTTGGGCAATCGAAAATAATTCTGCGACAAGTAGAAACAGTCCACGTTGCTGTGTCGACCCCTAACGTAATACGATTCGCATCGGTTCTGTCTCTCCAAAAGCAGATCGTCGAAAATCATGAGATTCTTATCTTCCAATTTCAGTTCTCTAGGATCCGGAACGTCGCTAGCGTTCTCATAAAATCGACACTCGACGTTCGAAGATGCATTTCTCTTCATCAATTCCATCGCCGCACCGTCCAAAATAGTCGAAAGTGGAGCTTCACTCTTGTCGAATTCCTCCCTACTGTCAAAGATTTTGGCTATGACGTCCTTGGGCAATCTACGATCCATGCACTCTCGAAGCAATCTGTATTCGGGTTGAAACAAGCTCTTGCCAAACACGAACAATCTGTCGTAATCCAACCAGTCGGGTTGGGACAACAGATTCATCAACAGATTGGTCTTTCCACAATTCGATTTTCCCACTATCAAGCCTTTTATGCTTTTGGGAAAGAACTCGTTATTCTACCTCTCGGTCGCAGCGTCGTTCCAAGACATATCTTTAATGTTCATCTTTGTTTTATTTTTTTTGTTTGTTATTTTAGATTCTTTTCAAACGCAAATTTTTTATGTTTTTCAAACTTAGTTTTTAATGTTATTATTTATTTATATCACACCGTCGCGAGTTCTCTTCAATCCAGATCCACTCGTCATTTTGGCTAAATCTTGTATGGGTACCACAGCATCCTTAAAATCTTTCCAACTTTTCGGCGTTCGCTCTAACGCAGCTCGCTTCGCCGGCGGACTGATCAACTTGTCGATCAACGCGTCGGCTGCTCTCTTGCCAGCTAAAAAGCTATCCTACCACTAGCTTCGGAAGCGGCTTTTTTACCAGCATCCAAAGCCGTCTTCTTACCGACCTCAAACGCGGTCGATGCGAGTTTTCTACCCGCATCGCTCGTGAACGCTCGCATTATAGAATCGACGATGACAGAACCGCCTTGAACGTAAGTTCTGACGTATCCCCTGTTCTTTATCACCAACATATTTTATTTTTATAACATATTTTTGTTTTTTTCACTGGTAAATCGTTTTGTTGTTTTTAAATACTTTTATTATTCTAGTGTAAAAATTTACTGTTTTATTTTTGTTTGTTTGTTTCTCTCTACTTATTATATACACATCAATCCTTCAATTCGTTCATCAGCCTTTTATAGTGGTTTTTATTCAAAACCTTCTGTCTTAACAATTCGTCAGATATAGTAACTATCTGATTATCTAATCCTGTGTTACCAGCCCGTCTGCTCGCCATCAACAAACTCAATCTCTGAGACAGAGCGTCAAAATCTCTTGGAAGAAAAGTGGTTTTCACCCCTTTGCCAGTCACCGATTCGATGAACTTTTTGTTCATATCCCATATGGGTTTCACCACTTTCGTCCACTTGTAACCTCTGTTGGCTTTGGGTCTCGTCTCTCTGGCATCGTAATTTCTCTTCATGGCGTGGGTCTGAACCAGAATGTCGCCGTAATTGTCGAAATCCTGATCTGTGTAATGGCTAGGCTTGTCGTAAAGGAGCAATCTGCGCAGTCCATCAGTCAATTCGTATCTGTTCGAACCAACGATCAATTCATCATCACCAATTTCTATTTCTGTGTCTCCAATAAAAGTTCTCCCCTCCGAATCCTTATAAAATCCATACGACAGATCTCTCTTACCGCCATCATCGGACGATGCGACGCTATCAGTGGTGATAGCCGAAGCTGTATCGTCGGTCTCGCTCAAATCTATTTGAATTCCCGTGGGAACGTAATCCGGTGTAGATTGAACGGAATATCGATTTCCAAAACTAAGAGGCAACGAACCCATTCTCAAAGAACTCTCCTTTATGGGTCTCAATTCTTCGACTATCTCCTTCCTGCTTCGCTCTTGACCCTCCGTCACGGGTTTAAATATTTTTGTGGCTTCGCCTTTGAGTTCCATCTCACCAAGACGTCTGCTTCTATCAGCTGACTGAATGCCCTTCTTAGCACGCTCAAACTCTTCTAAAATTCGATCTCGGTGTCTAGAATCCATCTGTAAAAACATCTTTCGTTTTAATTGTTTTATTATTTTCAAAATTGAATGTTTAATTATATTTTTATGTTTTTAAGTAATAAAAATCTTTCCGTCTTTAATATAATAAGCTGAAAATATTCGCATCTCAACTGACTGTTGATTGAATTAGAGAAGTTTAAAAATACGTTTAAACAGTACATGACAAACCTGTTTCTGATTTAACGCATTTTAATAGTAGTTTTACGTTTTGTCAAAAGATTTCCATTCACATATCAAAGAATCATTCACTTAGTGTCCAATTAAGAGAGAATCCCTTTGATGACTGTTAAAACATATCAACACACAAAAGAAAACTGGTTTTCTAATTTTAACGCTGAGAACTTATTCATTTTCAAATCTCTCTCTGATTGCTATCGTGAATATATTAAAAATTTTACCACTCAAAACCTAATTGAGCGGAAAATGCGTTTAAACATTCCGCTAAGTGTTTGACTCTTTTTGAACAATATCCCTAAACTCAATTTCTCTTCTTCACATCAAGACAAGACATGAATCTCTATAAGACAGACCATATTCATAATCGACTCTTTTTGAACGAAAACCTCATTCAGTAATAACGATAACATGTGTTAGTTTTTACTTCAGGAAAACGTGACAGCGGGTTTGCGGATTTCTAACACACCGACAACACTCTTCGTTCAAAACATTTCCATCAAGTGCTCGTTGAGATCACCTCGCAATAACGTGCGCTAGTCTTACTTCGAGAAACGCGACAGTGGGTTTGCGAATTCAAACATCACCTCTTCACACGAGTCGATTTCAGATCTAAAATCCGCAAGCGGATCTCCGTGTACGCCTCCATTGGGTTTCAGTGTTGAAATCGTGTACGGACGCGGATTGTTAGAATCGGCAAGAGGATGATTTTAGAAACGACAAAACGTTTTTTTGCTCGCAATTTAACACTGAATCCTATGGGGAAAACTCATTTGCCGATTTCAATCAAAACGGTACATGTACGCATGCATAAAACTACATTTTCACGTACATGTACTGTACGTTGATGTACACTATTTTAACACTAAATCCTATGGAGATGTACACGATGTAACAATAAATCCTTGCGAGCAAAAAAACGTTTTGTCGTTTCTAAAAACGTTCAAATCGTGTACCTGTACACGATTTTAACACTAAATCCTATGGAGGTGTACATGTACACGTACACGTACATGTACCGTACACGTACATGTACGCTTTGCATCGGCAATTATCACCTACTGACGGTCTCCAATGAGTCGCGATTCCACATGAAATTTCTGTACCGAGTTCATTAAAATAGTCCTGCTTCGAGTTTTACCGAGACTCCGATCGATGATAGTGAACGAGGTTCAGACATTTCATGTGAAATCGTGAGGAATTGGATATTCGTTTTGTCACATAATGTATAATTTACCCTTTTACCTAACATAACGACTAAACTGGCTAGCGCTATTCACAAACATCTCCAAACAGATTTTATTTATCATTATTATACTTTTGCCTCGAAGCATAGCTTATGCCCCTCTTTGGAACCAGCTCGTCGAGCTGGTTCCAATGAGGGGTCATAAGATATATTTCCTAGGCAAAAAATGAAAAATAATTTCTTTACAACGGTATATACTAGTTAAACAGTTAATAAAATATAAGAGAATATTAATTCAATTCTATTTCCGAAACCAACTCACAATGTTACAACACCTACAGTGACTTCTCATGTCATTCTCTTGTTAGACGTGTTATGAACATTTTTTTCCGTGAAGAGCTATTTAGTTTTGATTATGTGATAAGAAACACTCGTCGGTAAAACAAAAAGTAAGTCAATAAAAACAAATAAGGCCCACTGTAGTAATTGAAGAGTAGTAATAACTTCAGTATTTTATAGTATACAACTCAGCAAAAATCTCATCCATTGACAACTTCTCGTTATCCTGTAAATAACAGGGTAGAACAACATTTTCATATAAAGTCATCTTGTTCAGAAACGAATTCTATGAGCCCAGAAGACCCAATCCGACAATAGCAATACTAACCACTGTCGCGTGCAACTCGATAACACTGACTCCTATACAACCACCAAACTCATGCAATCATGGCAGAGTGAAAACTCTACACAGGGTCGGGGAGAGGATGTGGGCCCTGGGTAGCAACCCCGGGGCCCGAACATTGGGGGCCCGGACTTGGCCCAGGAGTCAAATTCGCTGCAATGGGGGCAAGAAAGGTGACGTTTGTTCGAGTGGTTTCATTATAAACCACTCAAAGAAGCACCGAAAGGCTGATGACTCAGGACTTGATTTAGCTTGTGGGGGCCCGGGACAAGAATATTGTGGAGGCGGCGGGCTCTTTCACGGAATTGCGAATGATTCTGAAATGTGTCCTGAGAGTGGAGTCAAATGGGAGGGGTGATTTTTTCCTGTAATTTAGGGTGCCTAGACGCAAAATGGTTCCATATTTTATAATTACCTAAAATTAAATACGTTCACAATTATAACCTAAAAATCATAAGAAATGTCTTAAATCACATAATTACATCCACGAATTAATGGGCTTCTCCTAGCACTGTCTTCAGCGAAGTGTTTAACGATGTCCTCAACATCAATGGTTGTGAAAACATCGGACTCTGTGACAAGAATGCTGAGATTGGCGCGTAGGTTGACCCATTGCTGGACGAAATTGATTCTTTATCAGCTTCAGTTTGGAAAACGATCTCTCGCCTCTACAAGTTGATACTATAAGCAACAAGTAAATTCTGAGCAGTTGTTCCAACCTGACGTGCAATACGAGGCAAAATGTATTGCAAAGTCGGTTGTGTTCGCCGATCAACAAATTTTGCAACCTAAAATGAAATACGACGCAAAATGTAATTAACTTATTACAAAGTCGGTTGTGTTGGCCAGTCACTGCAACCTGAAATGTAATAAACTTATTGCAAAGTCAGTTTTGTTCGTCAGCCAATGCAACCTGAAATGTTATAGTAAAGTTATAGCAAAGTCGGTTGTGTCCTCCTGTCATTGCAATAAATTTCTTGCAAAGTCGGTTGTGTTGGCCAGTCACTGCAACCTGAAATGTAATAAACTTATTGCAAAGTCAGTTGTGTGTTCGTCAGCCAATGCAACCTGAAATGTAATAGTAAAGTTATAGCAAAGTCGGTTGTGTCCTCCTGTCATTGCAATAAATTTCTTGCAAAGTCGGTTGTGTTGGCCAGTTACTGCAACCTGAAATGTAATAAACTTATTGCAAAGTCGGTTGTGTTCGTCAGCCAATGCAACCGAAAATGTAATAAACTTATTACCATGCAGATTAAGTTGGTCAGTATAGACCAGACATTTTAACGTGAATTATTATGTTTGTTTATGTGGGTTGCACATGACTTTCTGCAGTTAGTGGTGCTTGTTGTGTTTGTAATATGTATACGCAGTTTGTGGGAACAAGTTTATCTTGTGAAAACAGCCTGAATGTAAATGAATGTATGAATTGAGATGGAAAGGTGGAATGGAATGGGGTCAGTTGTATGGAGTAGGCCGCGAAATTCAAAAGTGAAGAAGAGGGAACACTGGAACAGATATCTTTCATGAACAGAGAAAGACACCAATTGTTTTATTATATGACCAGCTTCGTCCAGTGCATCGTGATGCAACCCGAACACCGCGATAGCAAGCTGACTCTCTCTCTCTCTCTCTCTCTCTCTCTCTCTCTCTCTCTCTCTCTCTCTCTCTCTCTCTCTCTTTCTCTCTCTCTCTCTCTCTCTCACAATAATATTGTATTTTCACACAATCCAATCGTTAATTACTGTGTTATATTATACCGCTGCATCAGAACTTTTCTGCCATGGTAAAAAAGGCGTCACCTCCCGTGGTCGCCACGCTGTTATGACATGCAGTAAACGTACTGCAATGTTAATGCGTGATGAAACTCTGAGCTTTTGTGGCGCGAACAGGTCAGTACACAACTCAGTAAGTTTGTGACATGGATACTGTGTGCGCGTGTGGGGGGGGGGGGGGTCATTGCAGCCAGTCATTGCAACCTGAAATGTAATACATTTATTGCAAAGTGTCGGTTGTGTTCGCCAGTCATTGCAACCTGAAATGTAATAATAAAGTTATAGCAAAGACGGTTGTATCCTCCTGTCATTGTAAACTGAAATGTAATAATAAAGTTACAGTCATTGCAATAAATTTCTTGCAAAGTCGGTTGTGTTGGCCAGTCATTGCTGCCTGAAATGTAATAAACTTATTGCAAAAGCGATTGGGTTCGCCTGCCAATGCAACCTGAAATGTAATAAACTTATTGCAAAAGCGATTGCGTTCGCCTGCCAATGCAACCTCAAATGTAATAAACTTATTACCAAGTAGGTTAAGTGGTCAGTGTAGACCACACATTTCATTCGGACCGCATGACTCTTGAAATGATAAGTTTATTAAATCAACTTGTCGTAATAGAGATATCACTTCAGGAATCGTGCAGTTAAAAGCTATAACTCTAGGTGACTGGATACTCAGTTATGAACTTGCAAATTTGAAACATACTGCTAAAAACGTCATTTTGACGTCCAAAAAATAAGGAGACTTTCCATCCCCAAAATCCGCCAGAAGTCTCCATTTAATAATTGATTTCAAAATGTTCTTGTGCGGAGAAGAAACCCCCTCCACCCCAAATCATCATATCCGTTGGCATTTGCATCAGCGTCCCGACACGTTCGAAAGGGGGCCCGTCACAAGACTAACCCCGGGGCCCTAGACGTGACCCTATACACAAACAAAGTGTAATTCTCTCGGCACTCGCTAACACCAAAAACATCACTGCATATGGACAAACACACCCATGCAAGCATCCCCAGGGTGGATACGGATAGGTACAAACTACATGCTGTATAAGTATCTGATGTCAAGAGGAATGCAAAAGGAAAGCCCAATTAGCTTAATAAACCATTGACACAAAATTTCAATGATCTATTGAATTATTCTCTTTTACCGATTCAGGGGAAATGCGGGAATGTAACTCCAGTTTTCAAAACGAATGACCCATGTACTATAAGTAATTATAAACCAAACACTCTTTTAAGCTGTTCTTCCTTTTTTTAAATGTGTATCCAAACATGTCTATAACTGCCTTGATTCTAAGACTCTGCTGTCGCAATTTCAATCTGTATTGACACTAAAAGATTCTACTACGCGCCAAGACACTGAAATCTACAACACAGTCAGCTGTGCTTTTAATGAAGAAACAAAACAAGATTCGTGTTTTGTGATGTAAGCAAAGCCTTTGACAAAGTTTGATACTAAAGTATTTTACACAAAATCGAGAAAATAGACTTCACAGGCAAACTCCTAAAATGGTTTGAATCTGACATAACCAATAGGTAACAGCGTGTTATCATACAATCCGAATCATCTCCTTAGGCATGTGGAGGCAACGATGCCACAGATATCTATACTTGGCCACTTGCTTTTCGTTATCTGCATACATGGCATAATTGAAGATGTTTTCTGTAACATTCGAAAATTTCCGGACAATACGTCCCGGTATCTTGTATTGGAAGACAAGGGAGGCAGCTGGTCTTTTAAATAATGATATCGCTAGTACTGAACACTGGCCTAAAACATGGCTAGTCCATTCCAACTCCTTAAAAACTGAAAGCACATTAATTTCTCGAAAGAGTTCTAACTCTACCAATCCTCCCCTTAACATGTCAAACACACGTATCAGTGAAACTGACCACATAAACACCTGGGGTTCACACTCAACGCTGTAGGATCATGGGCAAATCATATTGCAAATACATCTGCCTGCTAAAGCATAGAAACGAATAGCCCTTCTTCGTAAGCATAAAAATCTATTGATTAAAAACCTCTTTAATAGATCTAGAACATCAGAGGTAATTCTTTCCTAGGAAGACCTTCCCATAGATATACAGGAAAGTAAATCACTTAGCCAGCTCATTAACTGTCTGAATGGAGATAAAGTTTTGGAGCCACAATTCGTCTTTCACAATAAATCGCGTAAAGCCCAGATACAACACTACAGACTTCACTTATTATCGTTCTAACTTAAATGATCATCTTTACAATAATTATCTCTCGGTCACCCATCTCTGTAGATGTGGTGCACGCGAAACTGCTGAACATTATTTTATCTACTGTCCAGACTTTACATGCAAACGAAACGAGACCGTAGGTACGCTAGGTTATTTCATTATTTTACTAGATGGAAATGTTAATTATAGTTTCGAAATAAACAAGGACATATTTGAAAAAGTCCATGAGTATATATTTTTCACTAAAAGGTTCCGACCTTTCGGGGCAGAATGGTCAAGAAAATAAATGCACATAGTCTACTGGGGGATTATATCGCCAACTGGATGCAGCAGAACGCCACTTGCAATGCCAAAAACCACAGATGGCGCCTCCTGGCAATCAATAGGCGGGCTGCTGTGGGCTGCGATGGGGAAAGTCTAAGTTATATTCTCAGACTCATCTGGGGACGTGATAACCGTTACTTATTCCCAGTCCCTTACTCGACATTCGTTATCAACCGATCAAATCGGTTGATAACGAATGTCGGAAAAGGAACTGTGAGTAAGTAATGGTTGTCACGTCCGTGATGAAAGAATGCACTTCCTCACTTAACTCTGGCGAACACAGCCGACATTGCAATCCACTCAAATGGATTGTGGACGGTGTGAACACATTGTACTCTGACGATTTCCGCTCTATGCCTCCCCTTTCTGGAACGTACTGTGTTCGTTACTAGGTATAGGAAGAACTGTGCAAATTCAATTCCCTTCGCGCCCTTTCCCGCCCCCTGTGCTCTCCTGCACTAACTGCGGTGCAATTTTACTTTGACTTTTCCCTTTCTCACTTTCTCTTTCTTCTCCATGCCCAACGTTCGAAAAAGTCTTAACATTTCTAGTTTCAATGCATATAGTAAAACTTTGTATTTTCTAACTTTCGCCTCAGTGTGTAATATTTTGTTAATAGAGACAGCTTACATAAGCGTAATGCCTGCTGAGATACACTAAACTAGATTCCAGCATCGTTGTTTCTGGATGCCGCTAATAGTTTGACCCTGTCACGACCGACTCAGAACTAATACCACCATATCACACCAATTAGTGTACATACCGACAGCGAACCTACAGCACAGTTACAGTTACTCATAGTCTGACCTTTCCCCGGCCAAGTCATCATCAAAACTACCATATCACATCAACGTGCGCACATACCGTCAACGCAATTACAGCACTGCTGCCGGCACACCCCTGCTCTCAGCCAGAGTGGATACTAAATATTAGAGAGCCGAAAAACTATCTGCATCGCGGTCCCTTTTGGCAGATGTCATCATCGTCGTTGCTGAGATCCGCTTGCTGCTTGATTCTGCCCAGACCAATCCAACAAATCAATGAAAACTCCGCCAACAAACTGAGGTACACTTAACCTACAAACACATGGATTATCTCAACTCTTTTGGGGGGAGTGTTGGGGGCGGAGCTTAAACGCGAAATACTAACTACCCGGAGTTTTCTCTAATCCTATTTTGTAACTGCAAAGGAATTTCATTTCGGGGCCACGCCCTAACTGGCGTTGCATGCTTGAGTTTATCTCTTCTTCTCTACAGTCGGACGGGGCTCCCCCGTTTATCTCGTCTTGCCTCGGTGGAGTCAAAATCACCCTCCGACGCTCGGCCTAAATAAAAAAGGCTCCAGATAATCCTGGAACATTGGCCGGTTTAAGGAGCGTCTTACCCTTGGCACTTATGACCCTCTCGTGAGATGTGTGTTTCGGCGGCAGTGGTCCCAAGCGAGTCTTAGACAGACTATACTAGTCCAGGAATTCCCGATCAAGGACAAAACTACAACAACAAGTGGCAGCCTGTACGTGCCTGAGGAACACCAAGAACTATCCATAGAATCATCGCCATCTTTAACTTTCGGATACAGACTAAACTTATCAATGAAGGAAATGGATCTTCTCAACGAGCCATATTACGTAAGCTGGACATTCTGCATGCCCGAGGAACTGACAAGAACCACCTACTATAACCGGCGGTGTGGCGTACTAGATCATGATGGCTTTCTGGTTCCTTTGCTTTTCCTGTGAAGCCCCTGGATGTGGAAAATACTAATGTACTGCTTAAAGGGTCATTAGGGGTTGGTTTACCCCACCCTGTCCCTGCACGGCTTCGGTGCGCTAAACCTTTGGCTTACTTCTTACTTTACGATATCCTTGAGTTAGTTTGTATAATATGAAAAGTTTGGAAAACTTCATAACGAACAACATGGTGTATAGTATAATTGTACTCGTGAAATTAACTGATGAGATTATTAATTCACGAGTTGCGCTACACAAATCTGTTAACTTCATGAAATGAATAGGACGAATCTGTTTTGAGAGGACGATCTCTGATGACACATGAATAAACTTGACACGCTGTAGCAGTAATATTAGACTTCATGTGCTATAATACTGATCAGTCTTAGATTTATAACCAAAGTTGATAGCTAAGAGATAATCATCCACAGGTTTGGTTGTTTCGATGGCTCCCACTAAAGTAAAGGGTAAATGCGGTGAATCCAAACACCAAGAATCCAAACATCTAGCATGACCAGGGGAAGGAAAAAATAAATTTGTATGGTCATGATTCACAATCAAGGTATAAGAATCAAGCTGATAATATCGAACCATTAAGAATAGACAACAGACAGCAACAGTCCAGCAAAGTACTGAATCTTCAGTAAGCTCTGAAACAAGAATGGGACATCATCGCCGTTGTGAATATTTGATAGCTGGTAAACTACATGCCACGGCATATCGGACGTTTCACAAAGTAGAAGGGTGCCCACTAGATACTGAAGGGCTCCAACAGTACAGTCGCACAAAAATGGTCATTTAACCCTTTATCCTTTATCCAACGGAGACGATATCACAATTTATTTTTTCAAATATAATTGTTTAATTTTTTTTTAAAAAAAACTTTCAGCAAAACCATATCATTTCACCCGTCATTGGAATGGCCTCGTTCCAAAGAGGGGTCACATGGTATGGTTTTGTTGAAATCTTTTGAAAAATAGCATTTTCTCAGCTGCTCAATTTGTATATTACGTTGCCGGATGTGGTCGGATCGTTGGGTAATGTGTTAAGAGCAACACTTCCTTTGGTAAAGACCAGGGTTGTTGTGGATGCTCAGAATGATTTTCGCGAAATACGTCCAAAGCAGCTTCCTCAGGTTACATGTACATAAGTTCGCATTCTACACGTGGGAAAATTGGAAAGGAGGGGTGCTTAAGTTGTTTTGTTCAGTATACGTAAAAGAGGCAAGTAATTTATTTTCTGTGAAACCAGATGATATTTCCTCGAAATAGTGTTATTGAAAAAGATATTTTGGCCTATCAAAGTATAAAGGCAACATGAGCTATCGCTGAAGTCAATTCATACCCACACTGCAGTGCTGGACCCATGTAGCATGAATGAATAAAAAAGAAATTATGGACCGTAACTCAGTTGAAAAAATGCGAGCAACTTTTTTATAACATGTGCAGAAGCGGTTTAGTTTGAACAATATTTATTCAGAATTGAACATGATATAATACATACAAGAGATTGATAATATTACATTAACTGTACATGTACATAATTTATAATAGAAGGTATGCATTACAGCAAGACATATAGAAATAGTTGACAATATCAAAGGAGAGCATTCGGCAGAAAGCACTTAGCTTATATAAGCCGTGTCCCGGAACATTTCAAAAATAGCAAAGTATATAGGTGTTTGCTAACACTGAGTAAAATATTGTTTGAATTCATCGTCGTTATTGGGTAGGAAGAGAAAAGTAAGAGAACTAGGAAAAAAAATATGAAAGAAAAGGAAGAAATAAAAAAGAAACACAAAAAAACCTCAAAAAACAATCCAGAAAACAGAAACAAACAAACTAATGGAAAAGAGACGCAGAATACGCTGCAGATGAAACCAAGCAGTTTTACATACCAGTAGCGATCATATGAGTGTAGCCTATGACTCTATTAATGAGCAGTACCATCGTCTTTAACAGACAAGAGTCCGCACCTGGACTGTCCCCACCGCTCTTATAGCTCAGAGCAGTTAACAATTAGTTTCAACGGGATACTGTTGGCGCGGGAAAACAGTCCAGGGCGGACTCCGGGCAGACCGCTGTATACTTCCCCAGGAAGGCTAATATCCAAGACGTTTATTGTGATGTATTTACTGATGCATATGCACCTGTCGATGTACCAGGATGGAATAAATCTACATGTACATCCATACAATAACTTTCACATGGACAGGTTATATGTATACTGCAACTCAGTGAAAGCGCCCACTTTGTATGATATATTCTTGCACGACTCTGAACACAAGAGAGTTTTCAGTGATGCTCAGACTCAAACGGGAGCATAGAAAGATCAAAAGCAGAAGCGGCTTGTCATAAGGATCTCTCAAACAAAATTTATTTGAAATTACTCCACTCACTGGTAGATATCACAGCGGACGGACAGATGCACGGACGGGCAGATATTCAAGAGTTTGAGCTGTTGATTATTATTATTATTAATTATCAGAATATTAGGATCGAATCTCATCATTTTAACTCATAATGGTTGAATTTTTTAACTACGATGCAGTCCGAAGTACGGACTCTCGCGAAGTTCGTAGAATTGCGGGTTTAACTCCCAGTCGTCGGACGCGCAAACGCAGGGACGGACTCACGGAAAACGCACTGACGGACGGGTGCATATAATCCAGCATACGTTGCCCATTCTCTTCGCTTCGAGATGTGGGGTGTAACCATGTATTATGTTCAACGTTGTAAGAACACTCGTGAAGCGCTTTATAGAACAAACAAAGCATCAGCAAAGACATGCCTGATTTTCATTTTATTATTAGACACCCAGACGGTCCCTTTTTGCAGATGTCATCATCGTCGTTGCTGAGATCCGCTTGCTGCTTGATTCTGCCCAGACCAATCCAGCAAATCAATGAAAACTCCGCCAACAAACTGAGGTACACTTAACCTACAAACACATGGATTATCTCAACTCTTTTGGGGGGAGTGTTGGGTGCGGAGCTCAAACGCGAAATACTAACTACCCGGAGTTTTCTCTAATCCTATTTTGTAACTGCAAAGGAATTTCATTTCGGGGCCACGCCCTAACTGGCGTTGCGGGCTTGAGTTTATCTCTTCTTCTCTACAGTCGGACCGGGCTCCCCCGTTTATCTCGTCTTGCCTCGGTGGAGTCAAAATCACCCTCCGACGCTCGGCCCAAATAAAAAAGGCTCCAGATAATCCTGGAACATTGGTCGGTTTAAGGAGCGTCTTACCCTTGGCACTTATGACCCTCTCGTGAGATGTGTGTTTCTGCGGCAGCGGTCCCAACCGAGTCTTAGACAGACTATACTAGTCCAGGAATTCCCGATCAAGGACAAAACTACAACAACAAGTGGCAGCCTGTACTTGCCTGAGGAACACCAAGAACTATCCATAGAATCATCGCCATCTTTAACTTTCGGATACAGACTAAACTTATCAATGAAGGAAATGGATCTTCTCAACGAGCCATATTACGTAAGCTGGACATTCTGCATGCCCGAGGAACTGACTAGAACCACCTACTATAACCGGCGGGGTGGCGTACTAGATCATGATGGCTTTCTGGTTCCTTTGCTTTTCCTGTGAAGCCCCTGGATGTGGAAAATACTAATGTACTGCTTAAAGGGTCGTTAGGGGTTGGTTTACCCCACCCTGTCCCTGCACGGCTTCGGTGCGCTAAACCTTGGCTTACTTCTTACTTTACGATATCCTTGAGTTAGTTTGTATAATCTGAAAAGTTTGGAAAACTTCACAACGAACAACATGGTGTATAGTATAATTGTACTCGTGAAATTAACTGATGAGATTATTAATTCACGAGTTGCACTACACAAATCTGTTAACTTCATGAAATGAATAGGACGAATCTGTTTTGAGAGGACTATCTCTGGTGACACATGAATAAACTTGACACGCTGTAGCAGTAATATTAGACTTCATGTGCTATAATACTGATCAGTCTAAGATTTATAACCAAAGTTGATAGCTAAGAGATAATCATCCACAGGTTTGATTGTTTCGATGGCTCCCACTAAAGTAAAGGGTAAATGCGGTGAATCCAAACACCAATAATCCAAACATCTAGCATGACCAGGGGAAGGAAAAAATAAATTTGTATGGTCATGATTCACAATCAAGATATAAGAATCAAGCTGATAATATAGAACCATTAAGAATAGACAACAGACAGCTACAGTCCAGCAAAGTACTGAATCTTCAGTAAGCTCTGAAACAAGAATGGGACATCATCGCCGTTGTGAATATTTGATAGCTGGTAAACTACATGCCACGGCATATCGGACGTTTCACAAAGCAGAAGGGTGCCCACTAGATACGGAAGGGCTCCAACAGTACAGTCGCACAAAAATGGTCATTTAACCCTTTATCCTTTATCCAACGGAGACGATATCACAATTTATTTTTTCAAATATAATTGTTTAATTTTTTTTTAAAAAAAACCTTTCAGCAAAACCATATCATTTCTCCCGTCATTGGAATTGCCTCGTTCCAAAGAGGGGTCACATGGTATGGTTTTGTTGAAATCTTTTGAAAAATAGTATTTTCTCAGCTGCTCAATTTGTATATTACGTTGCCGGATGTGGTCGGATCGTTGGGTAAAGTGTTAAGAGCAACACTTCCTTTGATAAAGACCTGGGTTGTTGTGGATGCTCAGAATGATTTTCGCGAAATACGTCCAAAGCAGCTTCCTCAGGTTACATGTACATAAGTTCGCATTCTACACGTGGGAAAATTGGAAAGGAGGGGTGCTTAAGTTGTTTTGTTCAGTATACGTAAAAGAGGCAAGTAATTTATTTTCTGTGAAACCAGATGATATTTCCTCGAAATAGTGTTATTGAAAAAGATATTTTGGCCTATCAAAGTATAAAGGCAACATGAGCTATTGCTGAAGTCAATTCATACCCACACTGCAGCGCTGGACCCATGTAGCATGAATGAATAAAAAAGAAATTATGGACCGTAACTCAGTTGAAAAAATGCGAGCAACTTTTTTATAACATGTGTAGAAGCGGTTTAGTTTGATCAATATTTATTCAGAATTGAACATGATATAATACATACAAGAGATTGATAATATTACATTAACTGTACATGTACATAATTTATAATAGAAGGTATGCATTACAGCAAGACATATAGAAATAGTTGACAATATCAAAGGAGAGCATTCGGCAGAAAGCACTTAGCTTATATAAGCCGTGTCCCGGAACATTTCAAAAATAGCAAAGTATATAGGTGTTTGCTAACACTGAGTAAAATATTGTTTGAATTCATCGCCGTTATTGGGTAGGAAGAGAAAAGTAAGAGAACTAGGGAAAAAAATATGAAAGAAAAGGAAGAAATAAAAAAGAAACACAAAAAAACCCACAAAAAAACAATCCAGAAAACAGAAACAAACAAACTAATGGAAAGAGACGCAGAATACGCTGCAGATGAAACCAAGCAGTTTTACATACCAATAGCGATCATATGAGTGTAGCCTATGACTCTATTAATGAGCAGTACCATCGTCTTTAACCGACAAGAGTCCGCACCTGGACTGTCCCCACCGCTCTTATAGCTCAGAGCAGTTAACAATTAGTTTCAACAGGGTACTGTTGGCGCTGGAAAACAGTCCAGGGCGGACTCCGGGCAGACCGCTGTATACTTCCCCAGGAAGGCTAATGTCCAAGACGTTTATTGTGATGTATTTACTGATGCATATGCACCTGTCGATGTACCAGGATGGAATAAATCTACATGTACATCCATACAATAACTTTCACATGGGCCGGTTATATGTATACTGCAACTCAGTGAAAGCGCCCACTTTGTATGATATATTCTTGCACGACTCTGAACACAAGAGAGTTTTCAGTGATGCTCAGACCCAAACGGGAGCATAGAAAGATCAAAAGCAGAAGCGGTTTGTCATAAGGATCTCTCAAACAAAATTTATTTGAAATTACTCCACTCACTGGTGAGATATCACTGCGGACGGACAGATGCACGGACGGGCAGACATTCAAGAGTTTGAGTTGTTGATTATTATTATTATTATTAATTATCAGAATATTAGGATCGAATCTCATCATTTTAACTCATAATGGTTGAATTTTTTAACTACGATGCAGTCCGAAGTACGGACTCTCGCGAAGTTCGTAGAATTGCGGGTTTAACTCCCAGTCGTCGGACGCGCAAACGCAGGGACGGACTCATGGAAAACGCACTGACGGACGGGTGCATATAATCCAGCATACGTTGCCCATTCTCTATGCTTCGAGATGTGGGGTGTAACCACGTATTATGTTCAACGTTGTATGTACACTCGTGAAGCGCTTTATAGAACAAACAAAGCATCAGCAAAGACATGCCTGATTTTCATTTTATTATTAGACACCCAGTTTAGATTTTTTTTTTTAATATCGGCTAAGTCACTTGCAGGTATAGGACCGAAGTAGAAACTCGCTGTGTCAGTGACAAGCCAGAAAAAAAGCAGCCTGTCATCTGCAAAATGAGCCCTTCATGGGTGAATTTGGTGATGCTACCCTGCACAGAGAATAAGAGAATTTAAGTACCAAAACTATTTTCAGGGTACCTTATTTATTGATTTAAAACATTAAATATTTGGAAAATGGACATAAGATATGGTTTCCAGTCCCAAAAGTTATTTGCGTTTTTTTACGATTCCATTGAATCTTTTACAGTACGTGGGGAGTGGATTGTAGCTAAATCACCCGCAGAGTGGAGTTATCACCCAAGCTATAACTTTCAAATTTTGTACATATCTACAAAAAACACAAGCAATGTTTCAGCCAATGGACCTCCGGGCTTAACCCGGAGGTCCATTGGCTGAAACTTTGCTTGTGCTAGTTATGCTTTGCAACACATTTGCAATTATTGCTTAGGTGGAATCTCCACTCTGCGGATGATTTAGTGATAAAACACTCTCCACGTACTGTATGCTGAAGCGAACATTTTCTTTATAGTTTACTCATCAGATTAAAAGTGAGTTTTTGAACATTTAAAAGTGCTTTGGTAACCCTTTTGAGATGGTAATGGCACTACATACACGTAAGGTTATTTAAGATATACTCGAAGCGATACGTTTTATTTTGTAAACAAATATCGCACTTCAAATAACGACGAGTGTTTACTATCTCCATGGATACGTACCAGCGCCAGTTACTGTTGGTGATTCTGCGCGGTGCTGCCAAGAGCTGTTTCTACAAACTAATTCGTTTTTGTTTTTGTTTCTCGTGACAATCTATCAATCCCTCGATTTACATAGACTTTCGACATAATAGATATGTTACATGGCGGTAGCTGGGTGATACATTTCCATACGAGGTGAGGCGTGAGGCCTCACCTGATATGAACTCGCCTCACCTTGTATGGAAATGCATCACTCAGCTACACGCCATGTAACTTATAATGTGTTGTTTCAAACGTCGACTAATTCAATACCTGGTATGATTATCAAGGAATTCGACGACAGCGTATTCAGGCTATTGAAATTTCATATTACAAATTTCTAAACTATTATAGCAGCTCAGCTAAATTGTTATAACTAAACTGTTATAACGTAATAAAAAATTGCCACTTCCGTTTCACGCTTCAAGTTCGCATTCAGGTCGACGTCACCAAAGGTCAACTTGGATGTAGTTCCACTGTAGGTGTAAATGTTAACTATTGAAATTACATTGCTGACGTGTTCACTACGCTTGGTGTGTAAAGCTAAAATGTATGTCATAGACGTTTTATATATAGTAGAATAGGTAATCATTGTACTAATCAGCAACAACAATAGTTAAACTTGGTCAACAATTTTAGACAAATATTTCAGTTTGGGATAAACAAGTCTGGAGAGTGACAACACGTGCTCATCGTGTCGAAAAGCCATATCGTACAGTCGTCGTGAACTGGTCGTAATCCACTCTTGGGCAGCGACGTCAACGTATGCATTTACCAGGTGATAAAAATCATCATCAGCAAAATCTTCATTACTTACGCACAGGGTTGTATGATTATTCTTATAATTAGTGTTTGGAATCTAATATTATGACCTCCGTGGAAATATTACCCACCCATGGAAATTGACCAGGCCCCGGCAGCCGTACTGTATATCATGAGCGAATTGTTGGTGAATACTCTAGTAAATCATCAAGAATCCACTTTGTCGTTTCCCATTATGATAGAGAGTCTTCAACAAGTCCCCCATTTTATAAGGTCTTCAACAAGTCCCCATTTTATAATGAAATTTATAAAACCAGTTGAATAAATTAAATATTGACAGATCCTTTGCTGAGATAGACCCACCTGACAAGAGGCGTTTCGTAAAGTTCACTACAAGCCGGATGTAATTGAATTATTCCATTAATATTTGATCTAAAACTAGATAAAAAAATGCCTAAATTGACTAAGAAACAGGAAAAGGTTTATGTAAGACCTCGAATTGCGTGGTCAAATACAAGGCCTTGTTTTGGAGAGCATCTGCCCCAAAACATTCCCCCAATGATGTAGATATCTTCTGGAAGAATTCCAAATAAAAGTTTAATTACTGAAGCACCGGGTTGTATGATTATTCCTATAATTAGTGTTTGGAATCTAATATTATGACCTCCGTAGAAATATTGCCCACCCGTGGAAATTACATTGGTCACATACAGAAAATTGTCTTATCAGACGCCATCTTAGGCGGAGGGGGGGGGGGGGTTGTTGCTATAAATAAACATGCACAACAACAACAAAATGTCTCCTAAGTGGTCTATTTGTCCACGCCCCAAATCGCACAAGGCTGTTTAAAGAATATTTGGAAAAAATTAATATGTTGTTGGTGTGCGCATATTTCACAGCAATGCCGAGATAATATATACAATTTATTTAATGCTCAGGCATCAATTCACGCTGAAAAATTAAGTCATATTCCCCTGTCGGTCGGCAAAACGAAATATCAAAATGATATTTAGAAATCGATATTTCATCGTAGGTTCGGATGACGAATCACATGTACTTTAAACGAGTCAGCACATCAGTAATGAATTCCAGAGTCCCAAATACAAACGAATTCGAATAATTGATAGTGACAGTGACTAAATCAATTCATTAAATCAGCGGTTTCAAAGTTTGACTTTCTCATTCACCTTCCAGCGAAAAGCCGAAATCACTTTCAAATTTCTTCAGTTCAACTTCACACGTCTTCAGTGCATTGAGTTCAAAAAAAATAAAATGACGTGTCTTGTTATTGAAAATAAGAAAGTGGTGTTTTTTGTTATTGTTCTATTTCTTCGAAACACATTGCGATTATTTCAATTCGCCAGCCTTGGTAAATCGTAAAGTTAGGGGACAAATAAGACGGGACTACTTTTTGTGCGGATATTCACACATTCCAATGGTTGGAGTTTGGTTGTTGTAATTTTTGTATGGACGCCGGTTCGGCACATAAATTTTGCGCCTTAATGGCAAATGAAGGCCACAAATTGGAGATTTTGTAGTCGTAGAGCATTAAATAAAAAGAAAATTCACGAAAATTTCGTGGCTACAAGAAATATGATGATCGCTCGTGAAGATCCTCATATTTCTTTGTAGCCACTCACGAGATATTTTCGGTATTCATCAAATTTTCGTGAATATCCTCTATATATTAAAGTTGTTATGTGAGGAAAACACGTGCCGAGATCTTGAAAGATTGGAAAGTTGATACTTTATTACTAGTTTTAGAGCTCGGTTCTCGTTTGTTGTTTGACGATGTCAAAACTGTTCAGCAGCGACTACAGTCACAGCGATGCCGATTTCAAATGTCACCGATGTTGGATTTACTACGCTGATTGACTTGACGCCAGGGTAGGGGCTGAGTTTTGACATTTTTCGTTTACGTTCCACTAATCCAGTTGTATTGAGATCAGTGTTCAAAACTCATTAAATGATGTCGGTGGAATTTTTTTGATGTAAACAAACCTCCAGACGCCTCTGTCCAAATTTCTGCCGAAAATTATTTATGATAGTAGTTCACGCTTTCCGTCTATGAGGTCAATGGTCGGGGAAAGTGTCATATCCAGTGATACCGGTATTTTGACAAGGGTCTATCAATGCTGATTCAAGTCGTTTGCTGCAGAATTGATTAAATTGCTAACTTCTAGCACATATAAAATCAAAAATGGCAGTTGGCTGTCTTCTACCTCTTTTAGTCTGCTTTCGATGATAAATGAAATCTGAAATCTATTGTTGTTAAAAAAAAGCCGCTCAACCCTCTCAAACCGATGTGCATAACTTTTTGCGTGCTGAAGAAATTTGTAGTTGACGAGCAGGCGAAATAAAGCTAAAAAAATCTGAAGATCGGCAGAGCTGTTGGATTATATTATTACTGAACCTCCCAACAAAGCAGGATAGTTTCGACCATTTCGCCGTTGGCAGTATTGACTGAAATGATACCTTCCAGGGTGGCAGTGCTAAAAGAGTTGAAAAAATAATTCATCGCATCGCTGTGATTGATTCTAAACTGAAATCTTGATTGACTTGAAAAGATTTTAATACGGTCCAGGGGAAATGGGAGGTGTAAAAGGCTAGGCCACTGAGACTTATGTTGCCGGATTCAGAAGCTATTGCAGTTATGAAGTTTTCGTTAGTCTCATTTGACAGTCATAATTAATAATAAAATTAGACATCAAGCAAATACTCTCCGTCGAGACCTTTGTATGAAACAATTGTAATAAAACCCATCACATGTTATCTATTTTAAAGCATATCAAGTTGACAAACAATGTAATATGCGTAACCGCAAGGCGCGTCTTTCAAAATGTAGCTATCGGCAGAGCTTCCCTCCACACAGTCTTCTGGTCCATGATTTGGGTTACCTCCTCCCCATCTTTCCCAAGGCAATGGAGTTCCTTTCCATGTCAAAAATACATCTTTATTGTTCACATCAAAACCATCAAGATATGTGATTCCTGAAACAAAAAAAAAAGATTTTTTTCTGCAAATGTTATATGACTCCGGTTTTGCAATGGAAACCCGTATCATTTCATGTATTATTGGTATTACGCTCTGTACCTAACGAATCGATCGCATCAGCCAGCGTAATTTTCAAGTTGAACAGTTGACAAAAATGACTTTTAAAAAATTCCAACAAAACCAAAATACGTGACCCTCATTGGAACGAGCTCGTCCCAATGAAGTGGTCACATGACACTGTTTTGTTGAAAGTTGGACTGACAAGGCTATAAATTTACTTACGCTCACGCCGTCCAATTTTGGACTGGGCAGAACCAGACATTGTCGGTGTTTAAGGTCCAAAATTTCTGGACGCGGTTCCTGGTACGATATCCCGCTGGCAGTAAAAGTTTGGGACTATTTTGTCTTCAGTGTGTACATCTGACTGGAAATTTGTGATCGCTCGAAAGCTTCCATGTTGTGTTTTCTATCGAACGCCAGTTCAATCGGAAAGCTGCGGTCAAAGCCACAAAATCGAATAGCAATTGGAAAAATAACAAAGGGTTTTAAAGTTTGAAATTTTCTGTGCTTGATGTTTGCATTTTTAAATGTATATTTGTTATGTTACAGAGGCGTGTAATAAACACATAACTCCATAATAATAAACACAGTACTCATGCCATGGGGAAGGACAGAACTCGAGGCTTTGCCTCTCGTTCTATCCTTCCGCGCTATCACTCATGTCGTATTAACGAATGCATTTACACATGGTGTCGTTCTGTGTTTTATGTTAATTATACTGTCGCTCGTCCTATTTGTAACTGAATTTGTTTGCCGAGATTCTATGAACGCATTACCTCCACCATGCGACGCATTATAGTCACCAACCAGTTAAATATGTATAGCTTCCACCGCAGAAAGAAAGTGATATTGAATACAAAATCGCGAGGGTGTTCACGAGGGGGTTGCCCGTGTTAACATGCCTGAACGATTACATGTTCAATATCACGAGCTGATATGATGTAAACGACTTGTCACAGAGTTGTCTTCATGGACAAACAAAAGACGCACAATCAGCAAGAAAGACACAATATCAAAGTCTCGATTAAGTTTACTGAGCTGCTCTCTTAGGTAGCACTTACATTTATACAGCTGATGGCCACAGTTGTTTTTTTTTTGTCATTTTAGAAGTCAAAAGTGTCCGATTTTCTGAAGGAGTATAGATTTGAGTGTGCAGAGTAGTTAATGTTGTTAAGCCTCTAGTAACGTAACCATAAAAACGGCCAACGCTATACATTTTTTAAACAATATTGAAAGGTTCGCTAAACAGTCTAATGGTTATATAAATACCTCACCGTTACATATAAAGACTTATAATATTGTACGATCAATGTTGCATGAGTACAAACATCGTCACAGTGAATTGCCTATCGGATGTAGTACAGAAGAGTTTAGGACTATTTTCGTTCTTAACCCTTTGAACTGTAGTAGTACCTTCCCTGTCAGCTCAATGGTAGCAATTAGAAGAGTCCATATTCATTATTTGGGGTAGACCAATCAATATTTTCAACGCGCAACCCCTATGTTGCACGTTGAAAATATTCATTGCTCCACCCCACACATTTACTAAACAGCCATCCTATTTGATGGCGTTATGACGTCTCATGTTCCTGGCCGGTAAAGCGGTCTCTAGGGTTCAAAGGGTTAATACGTGCAAGAGAAGTAATTGACTTCAAAGTATTGGAATATTGTTTATCCAAGAGTGCAATAGAAATATACCCTAGTAAGAAATGGAATGCTCGATCTTCGTGGCGTGTAGACTTCCAGTTTCAAAAGTAAGGCCAACATTAGCAGTATACAAGCCATGTATTATTCCAAAGATATGCTATTCTATTGGTCTTCATGGTAGATGGATTATCAAGAAAATCTACCCTTTTTCCTCAATAAAATTTTGAACAGATTGACAATTCTATGTGCCAGGCATTCTTCACTGCCTATCAAAAGTATTTCAGCATCGTTTATTATATACCCTGTACCATTGAACAGCGTATGTCGTTGTGTACTGCAGATGGGACAAAATAGAACGTAATGCTCTGAATCTTCACAGAGATGTTCACATGAACATTTTGGATTATTCGCGAATAACGCCATACATGAAAAAAGGCATTCAAATTGTTGATTTTCATTTGTTTACTTTCCAAACACAACTTATGGTCCCTCGGTGGAACAAGTGCGTTCCAATGAGGGGGTTATTTACAATGTGTTGGATGCAAAAACATGACAATGTTTGATTATACGACAGTTGATTTATATCCACTATTCCCGTGAGTTAGAGGGTTAAACTCACGGCGTGTCGGGAGTAGTACGCGCGATGTATTAAAATAACAATCAATATTCGTTCTCAGTTCTATATTTTTGGACGTGATATTTTATTTTCAGCCTTGCTGCGTTTAGACAATACATTACTTCAGCGATTCCAGAGTGTGATGTGAAACAAAATCACTGATTTTAATTATGCGGAACAAATTATTGTTTCAAAATTATGCTCAGTGATTGTTTGTTTCACTTCTCATTAATGATATATTTGTTCGTCTGCTATACTGCAATCAAGATCTAAGCCATGTTAAAATGTTAAACTTAGAGGAGAATATTTTACGTTGCCACCACGGTCACATCGCGTCTTGTGTGCCTAGTTCTTGGAGGTATTACAAGAAAGGTAATTATTCTTCTTAGCTGAAGAACTGTTCTAATGGAAACTTAACCCTTTGAACAATGGTGGTATCTTCCATGCCAGTTCAATTTTAGCAATTGGGAGAGTCCATATTCATTATTTGGGAGTAGAGCAATTAATATTTTCAACGTGCAGCCTCGGGGCTGCACGTTGAAAATATTGATTAGTCTACTCAACACTATAAAGTAGGAGCTATCCTTCTTTATGAAAGTATGACTTATACTGTTCCCTGGCCAGAAAACTGGTCTTTATAATTCAAAGGGTTAATTTGACATTTTTTCTTATTCTTTTCAATACTCTCTTTTTTGAGTCAGCAAAATCTTGTTATCGTTATACGGAATACGTCATTTGTATCGTACTTTTTGGTTTTATTTTATGTGTGAAACGTTGCATAATATTATCGGGCGAGGAAGTTCAGAATAGTGCGTGAAAGTGTTCAAATAATTTAATACAGATAACTGAAATGTCTTCACGGGTTTTGTTTGTGTCCGCGCTGACACTGTCCCATTTCATTGCCTCTGTTCTCGGAAGATATTCATCATCGCCCAGGTGTTGTAGAGCTTGGGGTGATATTTGTTGAATGCAGCATATGCTCTTATCAACTCTTCGAAATATATCACTTCTTTTAAACAAATGAATGACGTCATAGCTATGTGACAATATATAATTACTGTGATGAATTGCAAAATTAATCATACTTGACTTCCCGAAGTTTCAGTGAGTTATATTATTTTCGGATGCTGTATTACTAGTCAGATTCATTCACTTTACTGAGCAAAGTGTTACATGATTACAGATAGGTACCTACCCGTTGCTCCTCTTTCACCAAGTATTTCTACCAGGTGCACACGCATGGTTTCACTCTCAATTAGAAAATGATGTCCACCGTCCTCTTGACAAACAGCCAACGAATCTGCGCGATTCAGTTTGGCTGAATTGTACATCACACACAAGGTCATGTCAGTGTAGACCCACAGGAAGTAGTCTTTATTAGCTGGACAATCTCCTGAAATTAGAAACAATAGCATTTTGTTGATGCCCATAATTAATTTACCTTACTTCTTAATGACGTTGTGTGCATTAAAATGGGACAGTTTTATTTCGCAGCACAATGTCTGTTTTCCAGGAATGGAGTGGGGAGTAGCGGGTTGGGAGTAGGGATGGGTGCGGGGCTGGAGATAGTGGGACGTGAGAGCTGAATCTTTTTATTTGTTTTTTTTTTAGGTTTTCCCAAACCAAGTTTGGGAAAGACTTTTGTTATTTTTTTTCAAACATTTTTCTTCGTAATTTTTATTTTATTTTTTTTTCCGCCGTCAATTTTATCTGTTGCACAGCTCAAAAGAGGCTGTACGATTTCAACCAAACCTGGCATACTTATGTAATGTCATAGAATCTAGTGACATGAGGTATCGTCATATTCGTGAAAACGCTTATTTTTAAAATATTCTGCCAAAACCATCAAAATTTCATCATTTTTCAACATAGTTCAAACACTGGCTGACCGATTTCAACCAAATTTGGTATACGTATGTAATTTCATCAAATCTAGTGAAATGAGGTATCGTAATATTCGTGAAAACCCTTATTTTCAAAATAGTCTGCCAAAACCATCAATTCCCCATTTTTCAGAAGTTATTTAGCTCAACTTTTCCAGACATTTAGATCATAATATGATACACCAAAACTACAACACATATATTTCAAAAGTAACCCCTATTTGCCAAAAAACGACATGAATATAGCATTTTTCTTCAAAATTGACAAGCTTCAAGGTCATATTTCCCACTGCTAGGTTCTTGTAACAATTATTTTGGTATAGATAGGTGCAACATTAATTGCAGAAGAACGTTACTGTTTACTTTTTAATCTCCGATTTAACCCTCAAGCACAGTGAGGGCGAGAAAAAGAATACCGTTTGAAAATGCCGAAATTAGCCAACTTTGTTTGCTTTTTTTCTACCATTTTGGAAAGGGTTAATGTGAAACACTTTGCTTTGCTATATGTAGAGATTCTTAATGAATAAATCCGCTGTTGTAAGTTATGCTCTGGGGCTTAACCCAACATATGCTTTGGCAACTTAAAGAAAAGTACTGTCCGAAAAAAAATGAATGAGCTCATTGTGCTTTCCATACCTGCTTTCAAACATCAATGGGGAAAAAAATTTGGGTTATATGTTTTGGTGTCCTGTTTATCCAAAACCAGTTTTGGCTGCATAACAACTGGTCTGGTCAGAAAAAAAAAACTTTCAGTTTTCGGAACTCATTTTTTCACAACAAAAAGCATGTATCCCATTTTTCTTTCCGTACATTTATTCGGTATTTATAGGGTAACAAATTTTCGGTTGTATATTTTTCTGCCGCACTTCATCCAATACCACTTTTGTGCTGTATAAATATGAGTAATGTTAGACAAAATTCATTTTCCAATTAATTTTGTACTTTTCTGTACTCAGTTTCCTTCGATAGGATTGGTGTAGTCTATTTCTCTTTGCATATCTGTATTATGTGTTATAGGGTAACAAACTTTCTGAGATAAGTTTTGGTGTCATTCGGGATTGCGCTATCTCAGTAGATTGAAATGCAGGCTGCAAGCCGAGAAGTTCTCGGTTCGAATCCCACCTGTGGCAACCGCGTTGTGTCTTGGGCAAGACACTTCATCCCGATTGCCCACGTCGGGGCACGGTAGCGTTGTGTACTAAGGCGTTCTGCACGTCGATGGCGAACCTGCCTTCAACCAATGCTAACCTTGCTTGGGTGGAGTTAGTACGTTGGGGAGACTGACTCGGTGGTTCTCTTCGAGTATCCGGCTTCCTCCACCCGCACAACTCTCCGACACGAGGTGACCCAGGCGGTCGAAAGTGTTGTTAAGGTCTAATAAATAAATAGATAATTTTTTTCCACACATAATCCAGCACATGTTTTGACAGCATTATTGTGATTTTTGCTGCATTCTGTACTCGTTTTTCCTGTCATTAACTCCAAACCCAAACGGTAACCTCCCAAAACTTCTACAGCCAAAACTTCTACAGTCTAAAACAACACATTTCAGGGTCCAAGGCATGATGAATATTGTGCATGTTACCTTAACTTGTGAATGGGATTGTCCAATTAAATAAAAACACAGTATGTGAAAAATGGGTTGTTTATTATTAATTTTATGATAAGGCGCATTTAAATTTTGAGTTGTTTTGAATTTTGATACAAAATTAAATACAAGTAGTTCATAATAAATAGAAGTAGTTTTGTTTTTTGACATATGTCATGATTAGGCGCATACAATTAAATACAGTTAGTTCATAATAAATAGAAGTGGTTTTGATTTTTGACACAAAATTAAATACAGGATATAAGTAGTTTTGATTTTTGACATAAAATTAATACATTTAGTTCCTAATAAATATAACAATGGAGTTATAACAAAAGATATAACAGTTGATTTAGTACAAAATATTAGGTTTTTTTAGGTTTAAGTAAAGGGTCAACCTCAACCTAATCTCAGAAGATGACCTACAGCATCTAAAAATTCTAAGTTTGTCTTTTGTCCTCTATTTAACTGCTCCTTCAAATGACCTAAACGATTTTCCGTTTCTGTGTAGACACGTTTTCTCCTTGGTGGGGCTGCACCAAAATCTAATTGTCCAATTTTTGCTCTGTCTGGATTTTCTACTTTTTTATGACTTCAATAAAACAGTAAATGTTGGGATGACAGTGAGGTAATGTCCTGTTCACTCGGTTATGAAACCCTTCTAGATTGTTGTTAGTTCATGGTCCAGTTGTGAGGTTATGATTCTACATGTAGATTGGTAGATTGGGTACCTTGCATCATCGTCAACCCAGGTAGTCACTATGTAGTCATTGAAGTCTGTAGCTCTTGAGACCTCTGGTGTAGAGCTCATGACATCAACCCAAGTGTCTTGTATAGTATTTTCGGGAAGGAGTGCTAGACCAGCAGCCCTACGGACCGATTTATGTACCTCAATGTCCTCTTTGTATTGGACAGCTAGCCCAAGCTGTTGTGTCTTCCTCCAAATGGCTTGACAATAGTGGAAAAAACACCCTTTTATTTCGGCACTGGGGAATTCTCTCTCAGCTGCACGTATCGCTGCAAGTTCAAAGTCAGTTTGTGCACAGCTTGGGGTTAAAGAACAATTTAGTCTTTGTTGTATTTCCATCTTGAGCCGGCTGAAAAGTCTTTCATATGTTGTTCCCTGTCGATCTGGTAGCAGAGCAAATACAAGTGGATATGTGGTTGAACCAGTACGTGCATGTATAATGTAAACTTGATTCCAAAGATCAGGAGAAGATGTCAATGTTCCATCCATATATATGGTTTCAGCTGACTGAAGTGACTCTAGGTATTCAGTGGTGGAAAAAGGTAGAATTTTGTCATCCTCACCATCTGTGAAAAGAAGAAATGATCGTCCATATAATGTCATTGTCCAGTGTCCATCAAGTTGACCTCTGACCTGGTTTGTGGTAAAGTGGGTATAGTCTTCCGCCTATGTCTTTATAAGGCACTACTTATTGATGGAAATGAAGGAAGCTGGTGAACTTCATTCGGGTTTTGTCTTGCTACCTCCGCGTTATACATAGTGTGCATCTGTGTAGTTTCGTCTCTGTCTCTCTTTCTCATAGAACTCACGAATCTGACTCGGTTGTTGTCTTCTGGGCCCTGTGAATGTTCAGTTACATTTTTAAAAATATTTCCCACAGTTGTGCAACGTCCTTTACATGTAGACAATACACACTTCCAATGGATGCATGTCTTTCTAGCAACATTCTTGTTATACAAATATCCATCTAGGAGTACTTGGGAAGTTCCTTTCTGTGACATAACGAACTCTACTTTTCTCAAACCAGCCATTCTGATATTTTTAATGACATGAAATGAAGAGATACTTCATTATATACCATTTTTTAAACTCATCACAATTATATTCACTGACTAAAATTCACTTTATTTAATATTATTTTGTGATTTGTTGTTACTAAATACACATACAACTCATCAAATTTTATTATTAAGATGAGCAGTTATTTTAGGGGACCTCCTAATCACTGTTTGGTTTGTTCCATTGCAAAAATAGGTGTGAACAATTAACTGATCAATCACAGTGTAGAAGTTCTGGGTTGTAGAAGTTTTGGCTGTAGAAGTTTTGGGAGATAACCACCCAAACAACTTGATTTCCCCTGAAATGGATATTAAAGTAACTAACTGTTTGCCTGAAAATGTAGAGGAACGTTGGTGTTCACGTTTTAGTCCCACATTTAGACCCCTCAGGACACTTATGGCTATAAAGAGAGTGTCATTTGAAAATGACAACACTGGGCTACATTGGTTGCCACTTTCTATCAATATGGAAAGGGTTAATTTTAAACAATGTGCTCAGCTGCAATCAGAGATGCCCAAGGAAGAAAAAAATTCAGGGAGACGACTTCCAAAAGCTTATAGCTTACTTTTGAATCCCTTGCATTTATTGTTGGATTCTGTTGTTCTGTTACATTGCATACTATTAATTTGACGAGTTGCTCCTTTTTATCAGTTTGCGTGATGTATACAATTGTCACTTTCTGTAATAATATTGTTTAAACTAAATCTTCTGCTGTAATTTTTTTTTCTATGGCTTAACTCAACATAACTTGGGCTTGGCCACTTAAAGAATAGTACAGTTTGTAACATTGTGATTTTCAGTGATTTTTGCAGTTTTCTGTACACATTTTTTTCAAAACCAAAAAAAAAACATAGCTCAGTGTGCTTTCTCCAACTGTATTGAGCAATTATTGGGAAACAAATTTGTTTATTTGTTTTGGTATCCCGCATTATACAATATCTGTTTTTGCTGCATAAAACGTAGTAGAGTCGCAGAAACTTTGATTTTCACTGAATTTTGCAGTTTTCAGTACTTATTTGTTTTTTCTAAAACAGCAAGTACATGGCTCTTTTTGGTTTCCATAATTATATTGAGCGATCATTGAGGAACAAATTTCGTGTTATATGTTTTGGTGTCTCGCTTTATCCAATATCTGTTTTGGCTGCAAGAAAACTAGTAGCATTCAAAACCTTTGATTCTCGCTGAATTTTGCTGTTTTCCGTACTCATTTTTTTCCAAAAGAGATTGGCAACTTAAAGGTTCCATACGTTTAGAGCAAAATACGATACAAAATAGAAACTGGAAGGTGGGGGAAAATTAACAGGGAAGAAAGGAAATGTAAATTATGTAAAAATGGTATAGGAGACGAATATCATTTTGTACTGATATGCAGCAAGCTCCAAGACTTGCGCTCCAAATACATCTCTGGTTATTACAGGCACAACCCTTGCAGGGAAAAGTTTTATGGACTTATTTCCATCAACAATGTACAAATCCTGAAGAGGCTCTGCATATATCTGAAACTCGGGTTTAATCGAATTAGTCTCTTATAGTAGTAGTAGTAGTGGTAGTAGTGGAAGTAGTATTAGTAGTAATGGTAGTAAATAAGTAATGAAGTAACAGTAGTAGTATTAGTAACAGTAGTGATAGCGGCGGCAATGTCAGCGTCAATAGCATATATATATATATAGCATCTTGTAATTTTATGTATTTTTCTTTTTCTTTTTTTTTGTATTCTCTCTCTTGTACCATATTTTTGTGGCTGAGAATAAATTAAACTTAAACTTAAAAAATTAAAGTGATAACATTGAATTGTTTATCGATGAAGGGAATCATAAAAAATCACCCCCGCGTATCGTGTTTTACTAGCTTATATCAAATGTTTATTTTTGGGTGTTTACTGAAGAATAATCTAGCCATCTAACGGGGGAAGTGAAAACATGAGAGACGTACATGCACCATTCTCTAATTGCACATGAGGGGCGCGGTAGCGTTATGTACTGAGGCATACTGCACGTCGAGGGTGCGCTTGCCTTCAACCAATACTAACCCTGAGTGGAGTATGCCAGTTGCTTGTCTTTGCTGGTGGTTCTCTTTGGCTTCCTCCAACTGTCAGACACGGGGTTACCCTGACAGCCATAAGGGTCGTTAAAACCTCAATAAATAAATAACTACCAGTCTATCATAAACGTTTTGACCTTTATCCAAAAAAAATGATCATAACAGACCTAGTCCCCTTCCGTCGTACAGGTTTTGTGAGGGGGGGGGGAATCAGCAGTACCGCCTTTACATACTTCTTTCACTGTAAAATTGGTATAAGCGGTGTTATCTGATTAGCCGTAAAAAATGAGAAGAAGATACGCGACTCTGTATTATCCACCCAAAAATGCAAGATAGGTGTGGACTTGGGAAAAATAACCTCCTTGAGGAACATGAAAAGTTTCAGCGCGCCGAAGGTATGGACAATGTGGGGTTTGAAAGCCATTGTGACCTGAATAATTTATAAGTCGACGTGAGTTATTTGATTCGAGTATGCGCATTGACAGTGGGTTCAGGACCTCGAGCTGGAAGGGGGACTAGGAATTGTGCATAACTACAAATATTCTGTGTTTTATTTATAAATGTGGGAATGTAATTGGGGATTTATTGTGTTTGTGGACAATGGGCCACCTACCTTCTTTATATTTATACATCACTGAAATTTAAACGGCGGGGATAGACTGTTTTCTTCAAAATTCTTCTTCATTACGGTCTGTCCCTCATCAAAACAGCCTTTAGGCGTTTAACAGCTAATTGTGGACCAGTGCGTTTAAAATCGACAAATTCAAGTTTTGTCCGGCCATCATTTTTCTCAAAGGTGACAATAATTGCTTTTAACTCAAGTAAAAATATTTAGGCGATAGCTTTCAATTGTTTATCGATGAAAATGTATCATAGAAAACGATAAAGTTTTTACGACCCAATAGAAAGCCACGCCCTTTGTGATTGTCACTGTACATGTCAGCCAATCAGAGGGCAGGAAATCGTTACATGCACCCGTCAGATGTGTTTTCTGACCGACTGCAAATATGAAGACACTTTCATGTTTGTGACAAGACCTTTATGACAATCTCTGCGCATTTATATTTTAAATGAAACTGATAATTAATTTTGAGCCCGCATTTCAAAATTTGAAGTCGGGGTGTAATGAAATAACATATTTTCTACAGACATTCTGTTAAATTCCGCCTTCGATTTATTCATGTAGACGCAGCTGGTTTACAGTTCTTCTAATTTGTACAAACTTGTAAAAAAATTGCTTTAATTTTGTGTTCAATTGAGAAAAACTGGTATTCGATACTTAACGGTAGCCATAAATTTTCACCTGTTGTCCACACCACTGAGCAATTTTATGTCGTTCTGGTTAGCATGTTTAACCCACCTAACTACCACACTCCAACCACCCGTTGCTGACAATGAGCACAAAATCAAAAGTAATGTACAATGCTTCAATTGACTCCACACCCATATAAACTTCCCTCACTCACCTTCCGTGTCTAGTCTATATCGATGGTACAGTACGGATCGAGATTAAAAGAGGGGAATACTCCATTATAGCAGTGGTCAGCATTAAGGGAGGAGGGGGGGGGGGGTATGACAGGACTGCAACCAGGGTCGAGTATCGGGGGGGGGGCGGACCATATGGGGAGGGCACCTCCCCAATCTGGACATAATCCCATCATTTTTCGATCCAGAATCATTTCCCCCCCCCCCCCCCATCTTCCATCTTGCCAAGCACATGTGCGCCGAGCCGACCATGGTTCGGCCCGGCATGGAACCATTTTAAAATTTGGCCTTAAAAGTAGCAATTTCCTGTCTTCGGAAGGATCAATTCCTACTTCAACATACCCCAGAAAGTTTTATTTTTTCTGCTCAAATAACAAGATTCATTATTTTAATTTTTTTTATTTCTGTCCACTAACTTTTGAATTTACCATCTTGAATTATTTCACCCCCCCCCCCCCCCACACCCCTAATCGTAGCTAAATTCCGCTAATTTGGACACACCGTGCCAAGTACATTTGCGCCGGATCAACCATGGTTCGACCCGGCATGGGAAAAATTAAAAATTTTGCTTTAAAAGGCGCAATTTCCTGTCTTCTGAAGGATAAATTCCTACTTCAGCATACCCCAAAAAGTTTTATTTTTCTGCTCAAATAACAAGATTCATCATTTGATTTTTTTTTATTTCTGTCCACTAACTTTTGAGTTACCATCCTGAATCATTTCACGCACCCCCCCCCCCTCCCCCACACTTCCTCCTCATAGTGACTAGGTTCCACTAATTTGGATACACCGTCCGGGCCAAGCACATGTTCGCCGGGCCGACCATAGTTAGACCCGGCATGGGGAATTTTTTTAATTTGGCATTAAAAGGAGCAATTTCCTGTCTTCCGAAGGATCAATTCCTACTTCAACATACCCCAAAATTTTGCATTTAAAGGTGCTTTTTCTTATCTTCCGAAGGATCAATTCCTACTTCAACATACCACAAAAAGTTTTATTTTTTCTACACAAATAACAAGATTCATTATTTGATTTTTTTTTATTTCTATCCACTAACTTTTGAACGACCATCCAGAATCATTTTACCCCCTCCCCCTACCCTCTCCCCCACAAAAGTGACTACATTCCACTAATTTGGATACACCGTGCCAAGCACGTGTGTGCCGGGTCGACCTTGGTTCAACACAGGATGGAAAAAAATTAAAATTTGGCATTAAAAGGAGCAATTTCCTGTCTTCTGAAGGATCAATTACTGCTTCAGCATACCCCTAAAAGTTTTATTTTTTCTGCTCAAATAACAAGATTCATTATTTGCAATTTTTTTATATCTGTCCACTGACTTTTGAAGGACCATTCAGAATCATTTTATACCCCCACCCCCTCCACCTCCTCAAAGTGACTAAATTCCACTAATTTGAATACCCTTTGCCAAGCACATGTGCCCCGGGTCGACCATGGTTCCACCCGGCGAGTAAAAGTTTTAAAATTTGGCATTAAAAGGAGCAATTTCCTGTCTTTGTCCCATGGGAAGCCTCTGTTTGCGAGAGCATTTCTCCTACTTTCAATTACCAGTAACCACTCATCACTTGAAATTTAACCTGCTATTGAAGACAGATAATCGCTTCTGTTAATTAGTTAATGTTTCGTATTGTCACAGTTGTGTATAATCTGTGTGTTGAATAAACACCTCAAATATAAAAATAGAGACTCAGTCATGAGATTATATTCAATGTAATTACAGGTGTAAATTGGCAACTCTGAGTTAATTCACTGCTAGAAAAAATAGATCAAAATTGTGAAAAATGAAAAACAGTGTCTGAAATGTTTCTGGGGTGGGTGAAAATGGTTCCAGGGCTAGGGAAAGGGGTCTGCCTCCCCCTGCCCCCCCCCCCTGCACCCCCCCCCCCCCCCCGTGGTTGCAGGCCTGACGTCATAGCTATTAAAATTGTTTTTAAAATATGCTACGTTATAGCAATTAAAAATATTCTACGTCGATTAAAATTATTAAATTTTAAATATATGACCGCACTCTTGTCCCCTTCGTCCCTCTCCATACCCTCCGTTGACACCCCTTGCCGGAGGAGGTTCATGCCTCATCCTGTACCTCCTCCGGTCAGTCGATATCGATTCGTGGAGTTTTTTTGTGACATTCGTGGGAAGCATGCTTCACGTGAATCAGGGGATGTGATTGGGGTACGCTATCAACCAGAAATGTCATGTTTCAACAGATCATTAAAACATAATAATCAGTAACAACAACTTCACTGTGATGAAACATTTTAGGGTTGCTTAATTAAGTTAGAGATGTGTATATAACAGTAGTTACCACAATGTGATTAGTGTGAGGGTGTGTGTTTGTATGCGGGTGTGTGAGGGTGTGTGTTTATTGTAGGGTACAATCATATTGTCAGGAGTTCAAGGCTGCAAGAACACAACAGTAAAGGCGAATCATAGGACAGATGGTAGTGAATATGGACAAGTGGTGGCATTGGAGCTATGAAGGTGATAGGTGGTCTAGAAGCCAAGTCTTGATAAGGTTAGGAGCTATAACTAACTTAAGATGGATATCCTCAGATAGGTATCCCCTTCAATGTATCCTCAAAAGGTATGCTCAAACAGCACAACACCATATCATAAGTGTCCTCAGATACCGAGATGAGGATATGAGAGATGCTAATTATACCTCATTGAGTGATTTTCACATGGTCCTTATGACCTCATACGACAACTATCATCCATTAAATATCCTCCAATAATACTTTACCATGTCTTGTGTATCCTTCAATACCCCCAATAAGGATATGAAAGGATACCAGGTTATACCACATTGAAGACTTTTCACATGGTCCTCGTGACCTCATACGACAAGTATCATCCTTTAGGTATCCTCCAGTATTACTTTATCATGCCCTAGCTACTATTCAGTACCCCGGATGAGGTTATGAGGGATACTAGATTATACCTCACTGATGGTTTTTGACATGGTCCTATTGACTTCATAAGACATGCTCTCTTTTAAGGAAAAAGGAAATGGAAACATTTTAGTCATCGAAGAATTTGTGTGCTGTTGTCGTCTGCTATTCTAGTACGAAAAGGGTTACCCTTTTACAGCCATGCCCACTTTAGCCATATATGGCGGATCCCCATATACGCATGCATGCGAGGACGTTTAACCCTTTACCTAACGTGGAAAGCAGACGACACTTGCAAAAAAATTCTTGAATAACTAATTTTTTTCATTTTTTGTCTCAAAAACATAGATTATGACCCCTCGTTGGAACGAACTCGACGAGCTCGTTCCAACGAGGGGTCATAACCTTTGTTTTTGAGACAAAAAATGAAAAAATAAAGAAAATTAATTGGAGATTTTTGAGAATAGCGCTGGCCGGTTTTGGCCGTTACGTTAGGTAAAGGGTTAATACGATTTTTGACATAATCGAAACCCTATCATCTGATTAATTGTTGGAAGGGGCTCTCTGAGTCCTTTCCAACAATTAATCAGCTGGTAAGTTTGATCTGCGCATACCAGGAGGTACAGATAATCATCACAAAATAGATGGCAATAGTCGCTTTCGAGGGCGTAAGTGTTAAAGGTCATCTTGATTGCTCTCTTTGGTACTCGTTGCGAAAAGTGATTAATATAAATAATTAATTTCCTTGCAATATCATACAACTTATTGTTGAATAATATTTTTAGAATCGTAAAATCAATCTCGACTGAAAAGCGTTTTGTGGTAATTTTCCATCTCCATGGAGGTTTGTGTTACTGCGTCTGTTTGAGATTAGGGTCTTTATGAAGCAAAACACATTATTATTTCATGACATACCTTGTTTCATCCAAAGCATTCGAAAATAACCCATATTCAGTTGATGGAGAGTGTTATATGTTAGCTATTTATTATTTCATTCAATGATGCAAACAGAATATATTGGCTCAAGTAAATCAGTGTGTTAAGACTGAATAATGTGTCGGTGTGAGAAAACTATGACCAGTGACAATGGTCTTGATAGTGAAACTTACGAAATGAATTCAGCAGGTTTGGGTCGGACCATCTAATTTACGTGTCAATTCTCGTAAGTTGCTAAACAATGTGAAGGCGAGTTGATGATTTTGCTTATTACTTCACCCAAGACAAGAAATTATGATCGAGAAACAGTGTTCTCAAAGAGAATAAGAAGAAAAGGGAGTGAGGGTGATTACGGTTTGTGAGTTCGCCTGAATCGAGGTAAGGCTCGGTCCCTTGCAACTCCTCGTGGAGGTATTTGAGGGATTGTTTTAGGATGGTCAGATGGGCGTTATTGAGGAAGGTATCGTACCAGTTCCCGGAGAAAACCACCGAACAGCATTAAACAGGTATAAGGCTTATCAACGTACCATCTGTACTCAAGGAGGTCGCATTGTTTTCAGGCATAATGTGCCCTGGGCTCCCATGTTAGCTACCGATGGGTAAGTGTCTTGATCAAGTGTTGCGGCGAGCTCTTAACCCAGCAGTACAATTGTGTTAGGAATTCGATGCTGTTATTGTCTAGAATTGTCCATCGCTTATGTTAAGATTTACTCGTCTGGAATACTTCAGTTGGTCGGAAAAGCGAACCGAAGCGAACCAACTGAAATATTCCAGACAACTCAATCTAAAAAGTACCATAAACATCCATTTTCTTTGAATCAACGCTATCTAGACAATTATGAATGAAGACTCGTCACAGCAATAGTTTAATTATTACGCCGTGTAGTTCCACAAGTCGTGTTAATATCTTGATGTTTTCAGGGAGAATTAAATACTTTTCGGTTACAATATCTTAAATGGATCACGAAAGATTATCTGGAGATTTTTGTGAGAAAAGGGGACATCACATTACATCAATTATGAGCTCAAACTCTATGTAATGTGGGAAAACAACTGAACCATAACGGCATCCAAGTCCTAATAGAATCGGACTGGTGGTTTGAGAGCTTACCTTCTCGGTTCAGCACCGAACCAACAAAAATCCGACCATAAGTCCGACGTGCTAACGAAGAAGCTACCGCAATCAAGTTGCGTTTTCTGTTCATCTCGCAAAATTTCATTCAAATAGAAGTCCCAGAGACATATATATTTTGAAGCATTAAACTTCTAGAAGTCAACTGAAAACACGGGCCTCGACTCAAGGCATATTTGAATGCTTCAAGTTTAACCCTTTATCTACCACGAAAAGCAGACGACACTTGCCAAAAAAAATCTTGAAAAAACTTTTTTTAATTTTTTGTCTCAAAAACATGGGCTATGGCCCCTCATTGGAACGAGCTCGATGAGCTCGTTCCAAAGAGGGGTCATAACCTATGTTTTTGAGACAAAAAATTAAAATTAATTGGCGATTTTTGAGAATGGAGCTGGCCGGTTTTGGCTTTACGTTAGGTAAAGGGTTAAACTGGCACTCGGGACTATTTGATTCACTATAAGTATCTTGTTCGTACCGTAAGAAATGTAGACACACGACCTGAGGTTATGATTAACGTTTCGCCCTGGAATATAACTGCTTACACCTTAAACTACGTCGTGGGACTGTTTCCGTATGCTTTTGAATGGCCATATCCAAAAAAAATCCATTTTTCGATAATTGCGGAATGACGTTAGCCCTGACGTAATTTACGTTAGTATTTGTTAACTGAAGTTCTGGATACAAGGCGCGTTGTGTAATATAAATTTACGAATCGATTGCATAAAATGTTTTCTGGAGGATGTATGTATTTGATGCATTCATTTGGAAAGTTTATGGCACTAACGTGGATTTGTTTGCAGGGAGTGCATGGGATCGAGCATGTGGAATAAACACAGAACACATCTCGTGTTTGAGCGAGTTTTACGCAACCTTTGTGAATGGCGGAGGCATATGTTCATCCACCATTCATAATTTGTTGTGTAAAATGCGCTGAATTCAAGCCCTTGTTATGCTCTATATACTTTCATGCCAGGTAAAATAGAATCGGAAGGTAGGCTATTATTTTTGTTGTAAGTTTTTCCTTGATAATTGGTCTTATGATGTAGAAAAAAGCAATTTGTTTAATTGTTATAATAAGTTGTACGCTACATCAGGTTGTTGAAACCTACATTTATAAACGCAGACATGGTAATGTGTTCTGTTCCACATCAGTAGTTATTTCAATGTGCGTTAACTTTGAATTATTCAGCCCTTATGCATCAACATGATGTTTAAAATCGCACGATATAAATAGGGTTGGCCGGGGAAATCCTAACCACAACAACTGTTTTTCGTGGCCTTACCCGAAACCTGCATTTGCCGTGCCACAATGGTGAAAACTCTATACGGAAAGAAATTTAAGAAAATCAAAATTTTAAACTTGAACTCTGGAAATACCTAGTAATGCTAAATACTTTGTTTCATGAAATCTTGATCTGTCTTGAAGGTTTCACCCAGGCAAAACCGATGCACTGACCTGACCAAAGCTATTTAATGAAGGATTTTATTAACACTACAGAGGAATGAAGTCAAGTAACATTTCTTAACCCTGTTGCCCAAGTCAGATGCTTTTTTTCTGGTATTGTGATGCTACCACACAAATAATGCCCGGATATCCAGTAATGGGATGTAGCAATCCAGAGACTTAATTTGAACAAACGTGAACTGCACCCTCCCCAAATTCACCTTTCCATCAAGATGCTGACCATTGGATTTGAAGAAGTAGATTTCAAAGATTATTCCTCATATTGAACTGCGTTAAAAAACTCCGTGCTCCAATAGCAAATAACAAACTTGAATCTGAGTCCCCTTAGGATGGTGTATATCGAATGATTCAGACCATGGGGGAGGTGGGGGGGGGGCAGTTCAGGAGAAGGATATTTTCAATGAACATTCCTCATAATTATTCCGCCAAGCTAAACTTTGGGCTTCCGTATGGTACCCAAATATTAACCCAACTGACTCGAACAAGTTTAAATCTGACACCCATATGCAGTCTTTAGATTTTAAAGCGATCTGCCCTCTACTGTTCCACCTCGCGAGTGATTAACCCTTATTTGTCGAATCGGCTAAATTCGCCGCATAATTTCCAAATCGATTGCGCTGAAGAAAAAATTCAAATAAGTTAAAAAAACGAGTTCGTTCTAATGAGGGTGTCACATGATATAGTTTTGTTGAAATTTTGTCAAGAACTGGGGGAAAATAAAATTAAAATAAGAGGCTCCACGGGGACTGAGTCCCTCATCTGACAAACTTGTTTAAAGAAGCATTTAATTAGCATCTGTGGCCAGTCAACACTACAGGGCTGAATTCATGTAACTATTTTCAATTCATGTAAGATTGTTTCTGGTATTGAGATGCTATAACTCAAATAATGCCCAGATTTCCGGAAATGAAAAATACGTAGCAGCAATATCAACCTCGGATCTTAACTTTAACAACTTGAAATGACAAAGCACACCCCCTCATGAACCTGCACCCCCCCCCCCCACCCCCCGGAGTCTGATTATTAGATCTGACAGAGGAAGATTTTCAAAGATTACTTCTCATATTGGACTAAGTTAAAGAGCTCAAATGTTAATCCAGGGCCTTCAGTTTCACAAACTTGTATCGGACCCCCCTTAGAATGGTGTATACTACATATGGACAGATTCTGATTTGGGCGGGGGGGGGTTTCCCAAGAAGAAGGCCCTTAAAGAATATTCCTCACACTGGACTAAGTTAAAATTCGGGCTCCAACAAAGGGACTTGTTTATCTGGAGAAGATTTTAAAATTTTTGCAAATACGCTGACTGAGCATTCTTTCAATTCCTTCTACAGTACACCATGACACAACCGATTGCAATATTTTCACCATTCCATTTTGCTGGTCACAAGGATTCTTCATGCTACATAACAGATCGCTGTTCCTTGTGGTTTGGAGAAAATGGGCATTTGAAAATATTTTTATTTTTAACTCCTAGGCCACCGTGGGGATGCGGAGAATTTTGTTTTATGGATATTTATGACTCAGTAGTACCAACTTTGCTTCAAATCGGCTGATCCGATTCAGAAAATAGAAATTCTGGGTGGGGTCAAAAACCATGCTTCTCCCATTACAAAGCCAAATATTGCCTTACGAACTTTGTTTGAACAAATCTGATTCTCGACCTCAAAAGGAAGCCCAGTACCAAATATCAAGTCATTGTACCACTGGTTCATGAGAAGGAGATTGTTTAAAAATATGTGAACATTTTCCCTACCCCCTCCCTATGGGGTGGGGCAAGTTGATTTGAACAAATTCAAAATGTGAAGTCAGGACAAATGTTCATCTTATATTTATCTGAAATGAGTCCTGCAGTTTTGGAGAAGTCGCTAACACCATATTCATGGATGACAGACGGATGACAGACGGTGGACGGTGAGCGATAGCTCTCTCTGGATTTCAGTCGGATGAGCTAAAAAAGAGCATAACAACAGGTAGCACATAACATAAAACCGAGCTGTCCGAACCCAAATTTGAACTTAACTTGCAGGTGCTAGAAATATTGCTACATACTAACATATCTACCTCTCAAATTCTGCTTTTGACTGCTGACATTACCTTTCAAAATCTAAGATCTGAATAGATTCCAAGAATTGTTTTCAGTTTCTTATTTCATTCCTTTCACTCTGGATAATTTCCTTTCCTGGTGGAACACCAAGCTGTGCTCCGTCCACAGAGCTTAGATAACACACAAACAGGCCACACTTCGTTGATGGTCCTACCGCATACCATACTACTATGTTCGTAAACACCCAAGCTTACCAGCAGATGGCATGTAAGGTTTGAAGGGTACAAAAGAGTTCCGAAAGAGTGAGATTTCATTATTGCAGAAATCATATGGATGAATGGCTTTTCCCCTACAACAAACAAGAGCCGTCGCAGTGGTTGTAACCCGAAACATCTCTGACTGGGCTAACTGATTCTGATGTTTGTAGTCCAACGCCAGAGGAATTACATATTTTTTTTACTTTGGACAGTTCAACCCCAGCATCCTGTGATAGACTTTGTTATGTTATGCTCATGCTCTAGTTTTATCAATCCACAATTGGTCACATGAATAGGATTGAATGATGTTTACACTTTCCGATGATACCCATAAACCCACTATTCATCCAAAAGAAAATATTGTAATTGGATTTGTTAAAAGACGTGTTATCAGGTTTGTTTACATTCGTCGCACAGTGCATTCATTCGTTGTATTCCTTAGCGCATCGGTTAAATGCGTAAACAATGAAATTTCATTCTTTTTACCTAATTAACTTGACGTATTCATGACAATCTATATATCATCAAAACGTTCAGCTAATCCCCTTTGCAAAAATATTAGATACAGTAACTGATGCGGAACAAAAATAATATTCACAGGTTGTTGAGTACAAGTTGTATGTGCGCGCATATTCTAAGCTGAAAGGAATCCTTTATTCCTTTGACAGAAATGACAATGTTCAGCTTAATTCGTTTCGCTCGAAGACGCTACGGTCTAGTTCCATGGGAACCCTTTTCCAACATTTTTAGAATAATTTTCAGATAGAGATATGCAAAACAACTAGTTGTGACAAACTTCCATACTGAATTGCTGCATCCACCTATTAATAGCTCAAGTTATTGTAAAGTCAGATTTAGCATGAAGGGGTGACATTTCAAGAAGTTATGCCTGAAATGGACCAAGATCTACACAGTACAAGATTTAACCCTTTGAACCCTCGTTTCCTGGAATGTTATCACCTTTGTATAAACTTACAGTGAGAAGGCTCAGTCCAATATCAATATACAGGGATGATAAAATAATAACTGCAGTCTGCAGCTGTCTGGCTGCAGACTGCAATTATTATTTTTTCATCAATGCCCCGTGTATAGACCTCTTATAGTAAGACACAAATGCAACGAAATTATGGCTTAGACCTTACAACTTCAAAGGGTTAATCATGAGAGACCTGTATGCTGGAAATCTAAATGCTGGGACTGAAACTGATCGAGTTATAATAACAAACCCAGAATCAGATTTATCAAAAAGGAGATTAAAATTTGAGAAATTATGGACAGTTCTAGCCCAAAATCAATAGAGTGCAAGATCTAGCCTATTATGTGCACTATACTATGGTACACATAAAAAAACTCAGGTTAACTCCATATGTACTATACCTGGCTAGAACTTCTATACAAACCAGATCTTCGAAACTGAACAAGACAAAACAGGACACTCAGTGGAAACGTCACTCTCTGTAGTTCGTATAACACTCACGATTTTTCCGAGTTATATGTAAGCAAAACTTATGTTTAAACTATGTTGTAAAAATGCTCCAATCGAACATGTTCCTCCAAAAGAGAGTTTGGGAAGATTTTGTTTAACCTCCTCCATTCCACACTTATTATTTGGACTTACAATCTAACCCGATTCAGCGGAAATCGGTTTCGTTTCTATTCTCACTAAATTATGCCGCGTGAATTATTTATTATTTATTTATAAGGGTTTAATGACACTTCACTTCAACAGCCTGTGTCATGTCATGTCGGTGACAGTTTTACGGGTGGAGGAAGTCGGAGTACCCGGGGAAAAGCACCGAGCAACGACGGGCTGCTGTCAGCTCTCCAACATCGGAACTCTGAAATCTGCAAATCTGAAGACATGCGCACCATCGACGTGCAGTACGCCTTAGTACACAGCGTCATCGTGCCCCCGTGTGGACAAACGGGGTTAAGTGCCTTGCCCAAGGCCACAACGCGGGAGCGCGAATCAGTTTTCTGTTTACTGAGAATAAAATACTCTTACACTCTTGTAAGTGTAAGCAGTACATCTCCATAGTTAAAATCAAACCTCATATTTATATATTTGCCAGCGTTGCTCGAGTTTACCACTAACGCTGTCAAAAGCGACAAGGGCCATCTATTTTATCATGATTAACTGTAGGTTCTGATGTTCAGATCAATCCTACCATCTGATTACTTGTTGGAAAGGGCTCAGAGAGCCCTTTCCAACAATTAATCAGATGATAGAGTTTCAAGTATGTCATAAATTTTATAAACTTCCTCGCATACAGCTGTACATAGAGGACCTCCATATATGGATAAAGTGGACGTGACAGTAAAGGTGTTAAACCCTTAAGTGTATAGTCCCAGTTTTGTTTAGATTCTTGGCTAAAATGTCCAGGAAAAACAGTTCCCACATACAGGATTTTTGATGGTGTTGAAGCCGGTAGTTACAGTACCTTAGCATTGCATTCGAGTGAAATCCTGACTGCCTGCTTAGGCAGCCAATACTTCACTAGACATCTCTGCCGAGGAAGACGCTGTATTACCCAAATATGAGGGAGCAACAGATGAGAATTCGTCAGTCCTTTAAGAAAATTTTTAGAACCTATGACGAGATTCAAATGAACATTTTGCGAGAATCGTTGATTCTTGTTGTTTTCTGTGCGAGAACTATTTGCGATAATCGATTCTGATTCACGAATTAATTTTAAGCCCTGACCCTACAAGTAACAGCTGCCAGATAAACCACGTCTCCCCCCTCTCTCTCTCTCTCTCTCTCTCTCTCTCTCTGGCTATTATTTATTTATTTATTGGTGTTTAAGGTCACATATTTCTGCACAATGGTTAATCGTGATCGCAACATGGTTATAAAGTCAAGTTTAGGCAACCGTTTTATTCCCAAGTTGCCCAATTTAGAGGATTTCCACCTCAGGCATTGGTGACCGGGTTATAGTTTACCAGAAAAAAGAGCTTGTTTGCCACAGTACACAAGCACTGCTTCATTTCCCGGAGTTCCTACAGGAATCTATGGCTACTGACCAAATAATAGATGCTACTGACCAGATAAAGTGCCCCACTGACCAGATAAAGATATAAACTGGGGTAATATGAACTTAGGGAATCTTTGTCGTGTATCGGTTTCTATTTGAGGACGTAATTGGACAAACTGAAGAAATCCCGTTAGAAATCTGAAACATTTTCAGCTATTTGGCTTTTTGGGTGCAGCTATAATATAACTGAAAAAATTTAAATGAAACGGCCATGAATGACTCTGAATTCATAGTGTTCGCAGAGATCGAGAAAACATGAAACGACAACTTGGTCAACTTCTGTTTTGAAGTTCCGATGACAGGTGCAAGCTCGAGAAGACTTTCGTATTCTCGATCCGGGTTCAGTTACTGAACTGGTGTTGTTAAACGTTAGGCAGCGCAATGCCATGTACAGAATTCAACACACTGAAAATGTAACATTAAATTCAGAACATGACTTCAATGAGAAATATTCAAAATTGGAATGTCTTTTCATACTTCCATGTGGCGGTTGTTATTAATAAGTGTAGTCCTCAAGGCTGTCATCGTTGCTCCATTCTATGTAAGTTTATACTCTTACAGTTAAAACTAGAAGGGCTGTTACGAATGGTGCGCTTATCTAAGCTTAATTGCGCGTAGGAATTGCGCGCAGTTGTCATATCGAATGGCATCCAAAGCACGGCAGATTCTCCTGGTTACTCATAGCAAACACAGGCAATGTTTCTGCCAATGGACCTCCGGGTTACCCGGAGGTCCATTGGCTGAAACAGTGTTTGTACACAAGCCTTATGTACAGAATTTGATAGCCTTACTATGGTCATAAAGCGTAGATTAACGCGTAGATCGACGCGCTATTTGCGCGCATTTCATGACGGGACTTTTAGATTTAACTGTATTGTACAAGAAATATGACTGTTTTATTCACGAAGCCATTTATCATTAGAATTCTTTTTACAGGATTTCACACCGGTAAAGAATCCAAACGAATTCCAATAGTTACCCAAAAATACTGTTCAGTCATTCCACTCACTTTGATTGTAATTGGAACTAGAAACTTACTCTCACGACGTCATTTTGTTCAAAGTGATGTGATCAAAGGACGTCTTTTAGATCATTAATAGTTAGAAATGCCTGTCCTATTTAACTCACAGCAGACAATACCCAATGTTTCTATTGGCCTATATTATATCTCACGTGACTTCCTTGCATTCTGATTGGCTGAAAGATGATACCCTATTTCGTGTAGTTTGCATCCACAGAACTGACCAGGCACTACACCCAGGCACTGCACGTTTTCTATTTTTAGCACACTACTGTATCAGTTTTCTTTTCATACTGGCCGAATAAAACTGATCAGGCTAAATTTAAAAATCGATTCACAGAGGCACAACATCCACAAAACGGCCCGGAAAGAAATCTTTGTGGAAAAATGTATCGCTTTTCCATTGTTGAAGTCACATTTTTCGAGGCGCTCATTTTATTCCTTGAGAAGATGATCTGTATCTCGTTTCGAAGAGAATGATCCATACCTGGGTACAACTTTCATGAGAAAGCGTCCGGATATGAAAAATCGTTTGTTTCGCTGCTCATATTATTTCGCTATTTAATTGTATGTTTTGGGCAGTAAACGAATAAATAATGGAATTCAACTTAATCTTCGGAGTTTGTATCCCGTGCTGAGCCATTCGGAAATGTATGTGTGTGACAAATGTGTGGAAATTATCAAACTGCGTTGTCAAATTTCTAAAATTTTAGTTTTCATTCGCGAGTTGCGCGATTCTAGAATAAACAGTTCCGTTTGGGGGAAATGTTTTGTTTACCCTTGCCGACAGATTCAAAATCTGTCTTCTGCTCATATCAGTAATCCAAGTTAGCCGTGTTTTGAAAGAAGAAAATGTTTTTTTTTTTAAAACTACATGGTATTTTTTTCTATATAACGCTGGTTGGTAGGGCTGCTACCTTGGTAATAGATTAACAAACCGGACAGATGTTTTTCTTGATGGGTGTTCGATATAATATAAGGATTAGTGCATGTCTTGTCGTTGACTACGCCCATATAGTGCCCAGTGAGGTGGTGTTGTTCCCTCCGCTTCGCGGCGGGAACTACAACACCTCGCTGGGCACTATATGGGCGTAGTCAACTCCAAGCCATGCAAAATTCCTTAAATAGTAACTGACTAGTTTATTATGTTTCGTGTTTTAAACCTTCCTCTTCTTCAGGTACAAAAGATAAGTAGAACATAAAAAATCGTTCTCACCCAGTACAGTCACTGTGTACTGGTCGTTATCCACGCATGGGCAGTGATGTCCACGCATGCGTTACCAGGTAATAAATATCATCTTCATCAAAATTTCAATCAATGAAGCACCGGGTTGTACCCGGTGGTCCATTAATTAATTTTGTGATGATTATTCCTCTAATTAGAGTTTTCAATGTAATATTATTTCGTCCGTGGAAATATTGCCCACCTGTGGAAAGTGACCAATTCACGGTGGTCGTACAGTATTTTATTCGTTATGGATATGGTTTACGTGAATATTAACTTCTCTTGACATATAGTTCGGACTTTGACTACTATTCTGTCTGGGCACTCTGTTGGTGTAAATTCTTGACAATACCAGAAATTCTTTTGGGCGTCTACAGGGGCCGAATATGGGCACCGTTCCAAATGCCATTTGAGCAAAAAAAAAAAAAAAAAAGAAAAAAAAAAAAAATTACCAATCTCAGTCCCCATTGAAGCAGAAAATTATTTAACAATTGGTGTCCTGAACTAAGCGGTGATTAACCCTCAGAAATACAATGTTTACCAACCTAAAAGAATACAAAGTTTCTGAATTCAAGGACAAACAACATGTGTGTTCTTCATTAACCCTTAAAAATCTAATTGTGATTTTACTGCAACAAAACAGGTGCCTCAGCAGGTTGGTTGTAGTTGCATTTGCAAGTTACATTCTAAGAACCTTCTCATTTGTTTCTAGGCAAGTCATGGCTGCTTATATAGGCAAGACTTGTCGAGACACAACTACAAAGTCACAGAATTTAGCCCGTGAGTCTTCTCAGTTCAACTTAAAGGTAATATTTCTTAATCTTTGTGTGTTTCTCTCGTCCCAAACAAATTTACAATTGAAGAATTCATGGTCCGAATTTCGGATTTCTGAATTTCCGAATTTCCCAAATGAATGGATCCCATACCCTTTCCCCAAAGATGGCAAAAGAATCCCTGAAATACTGTTTGTATACTGGTGTACTGTATCAGGGCATACCTAACCAAATCTGACTGAACTTGCTGAAAAGGGAAAAGGGCCAGCCCCACGGAGGATGCATATATTTATAGAAGTGACATCATGTTTCGTGTATTTTCAACAAGAACTGTTTGGCTTATGTGGGACAGGGATAAAGTTGAGATGTATCCCACATGAAACAATTTAGTTAAGGTCACCAGATGTAGAGGTAAAACAAGTTTGTGATATTCTGCCCGAACTCTGTGGAACCCACTTGTAGATAATATAACACCCATCCAGAACCAGAGTTTATTTAAATGATACATGAAAACACCTCTTTATCAGCATGCATTCTTCTAGCAACATATCTGAATAACCTATCTAATAAAATATGTTAAAAATGATTTTGACAATGTAAAACCAAAGGGCATTTTGTGGATTTGGGCTCATAAATTATTATTTTTATTTTTATATTATTATTGTTTCTAGTTTGATTTATCTCTGCTACTGCGTTATCAGTTGTTCTTTACTCAGCGATATCTTGACTGATTTGGTTAAAATACGTTATCAGAGTATGTTTTCATGATATTCTCAAAGATGAGGCCTTTAAGACAAATCACTCTCCTCCTTCTTCAGTCTAAACAGGTTACAGATAACCCATAAAATGGCCACTGGCAACAGACAACGGGCCCCCACCTAGATACAAAACCCCAAACATTAGTTAAAAGATTAAGACGAGAGCACAATTTGCCAGTGAACAGACAAATCCAATACAAAAACTTCCTCTTCGTTTATCTTCCATCCAGCTGTTGCACCCCGAAAGCGACCAAGTAACTGCTAAACTAAAGGAGCTGGTCTCTACCAATACAGAAGACATAAGCATGGCGCAGCAATAACTTGAGTTTTGGAAAAATCGCCGGACCTAACCTGGATCTATCGCTGATCAACGAAAATAGTGTCCACATTAGTGTGAACCAAGGTTCGACTCTACTGAGGAAATATTTTGGACTGTTTAACCTCGAAAAGCATGTTTTTCTCGATATCATGGATCAAATTATCACATAAATCTTTCACAAAATGATAAAATTCCGGGAATATGGTTCTCTCGTCCTATTTCTTATTTAAGTCCCCCCCCCCCCCCCCCACCCACCCACCCCATTGCTTGTCACAATATTATAAAGTCTTGACTGTTAAAAGGTGATGTGAAAACATTGAACTTCATTTGCTTGTCCCAATTCGATCTTAATTTTTCCGTTTTTATTTAAATTTTGAGTCGCTGTTTGTAAATTCGTCGTGACCAGGGCCTAGTGCTATAAAACCTTTACAATTGTATTTCCTAGAATTGTATTTTTTAGTTATCACTTTCAATGGGTTGAAATGACCCATTAACTTTGTCAAAGATGTGGTAATTTGCTAGTTGGCAAATTGCCACAACTTTTAAAATGCTAATGATTCATTTTAGTGAGTTATATTATTAACTAGAAAATACAATTCTATAAAATAAAATTGTAAAAGTGTTATTGTATTGTCTCAGATCGCGATCTAATCGAGAAAGCTGATGCTTTTATCATCGCTGTAATAATGTACATATCTGAATTTACTGATTTCTGCAGATTCCATGCAATGGTTAAAAATTAGACCTGGCTTGTCCTAGGAAGCTGGCTTTTACCCTTTCAACATCATAGTGAAAACAAATCCTAGCTTGGATGCACGCGTGTGCACCAAGAGAAATAATCATACCAAATTTATTTTCCTTGTACATTTATGACATATCGGACTTGGGGGTGGCTTTGAGTGCGAACCAAAGCACCCGCTGAGTTTATTTCAAACTTGTGCATGGTTGTGTGTTAAAATGTTCGGTATAATGACAGAACTGTTCAGGGCTAAGTGATGGGTTCCGTAGTCCCAGTTTGAAACCCCGTCGATTCTGGCTCGAAAAACATATTAAAATTTTCAAGTCACGTTTGGAAAGCGCATACACCTGGTGGGATGATTGCTTGATATATACGCTATATAACTAAATACTCGTGAGGACATCTCTCTCTGTATATATATTTCGCAGAGACATTACACTTGATGGGAGACCTGTAATGATGTACATATCCTAATGTTCCTGTATATGTATATCATCTATATCATCATACTAGATATGTGCTCCTTCAGAAATGTTGAAGTTTTCTAGAACCAGAATTGATGGGGATCGAACCCGGGACTACTTTGCTTTTTTGCTTTTTTATTAGGGTTTAACGACACAATAACAGCCAGGGTCATAACATGTCAGTAACAGTTTTACGGGTGGAGGAAGCCGGAGTACCCGGAGAGAACCACCGAGCAACGACGAGCAGCCGTCAGCTCCCCAGCATCGTAACTCTGAACTCTGCAATGCGGCACAGGCAGGGTTAGTTTGATTGAAGACATGAGCACCATCGAAGTGCAGTACGCCTTAGTACACAGCGTCATCGTGCCCCCATGTAGGCAATCTGGGTTAAGTGCCTTGCACAAGGACACAACGCGGGAGCACGAATCAGTCGCTGAAATGGTCACCCATCCAACTGCTAACCGCGCTCGACGTTGCTTAACTTCGGTGATCTGACACGAACCGGTTACCGCGACGCCACGGCGCCCCCTACTTTGCTTTGATTTAATTGCTATATTCCGTCGTCAGATTCCGCTGTCTTGATGAAAACAGATGGGGGTCGAACCCGGAACTACTTTGCTTTGATTTAAATGCTATATTCCGTCGACATATTCCGCTGTCTTGTTGAAACCAGATCAAACAAGATGTCATCCACGTGTCGGAATATGACCATTTATTTATTTATTTATTTATTTCGTGTCGGACTATGACAATTCAGATTAACTGACTGTTGTAATAATGTATTTATTATATGACAGCGGATCTTCGAAAATTGAATGCGACACCTGAAATTTAGACAAAAAAGAATGTACAGTACAGTTGCAGTGGACTGGTCATAATCCACGCGTGTGCAGTGATGCCGACGCTTGCGTTTCTTTTCTTATTTTTCTCAATCTAATATTCCAGACATACTCGCCTATCAATCACCTGATCGTGCTCACCATGCTCATTCCAGTGAGGGGTCGAAAACATCGCTTTGGAAGACAAATATTAATGTTTTAGGTTATTTAGGAAATATGCCGTTACAGTTGCCTTCAACATATTACACTAACGCCGCCGAAAGCGACCATTGCCACCTATTTTGTGATGATTATCAGTACGTTCTGGTTTGCGCAGATCAAATCTGCCCTCTGATTAATTATTGGAAAGGCCTCAGTGAGCGCTTTCCAACAATTGATCAGATGACAGAGTTTCAAGTATGTCAAAAATTCTATTAAACGTCCTGCATAGAGATCCTTCATATATCGACAAAGTAGACGTGGCAGTGAAAGTGTTAAAATATTCTTACTGTATTTGAAGTAGACACGTTCTCCCGATCCTCTGTCAGATGCCATGCGGCACATCTTGGTGTCTTTGTTATATTCAAAGAACTTGCATTTTTCGTCAAATGCACACATCACAGCACAATGGGTTGCAGATAAACACCTTTCTTCCGAAGAATAATTCACGCGATCTCTGACCGTGAGATCTGCAGCATCGGTTGCTCTGAAGTATTGTTGACGAAAACTCAAAACCATACCTGGTAATATGGTCAGATTACAGACAAAGTAGAACCCCAAATATCCTGACACCACTATTCGTGGCATTGCCTCTGCATCTGTCGGTGTTATCTCTTGGCAATAACTCTGAGGAAAAGATCGTGTATGTAACCATGCGCTCTGAAAACACATCGATCTATTGACAACAGAATCTTTAGTCAAGTCATTTTCATAATGAACTTACTGTTGTTGATTGACAACATACATGTGGAAACCAACAAATATCATTTTAATATAATGATATAATGTGCAGTACTGTGATTACAAAGCGGGTGGAGCAATATCGTTCAATCGCTAATGGAATGCGATTCGATCGAAATATTCAGTCGTTTTTTTCACAATTCTGTAGAAAAAGAAAATTCCGTCGAAAAAGAAAAGTAAAAGAAGACCTTTTATTTATTTATTGGCACTTTACGCCACATCAGCAGCTAAGGCTATATCGTGGCGTTTTAATATAATGTGCAGTACTGTGATTACAAAGCGGGTGGAGCAATATGGTTCAATCGCAAATGGGGCGCGATTCGATCGAAGTTTTCAGTTGTTTTTTTTTACAATTCTGTAGAAAAAGAAAACTTTTGTCAAAAAAGAAAACAGAAAGAAGACCTTTTATTTATTTATTGGTACTTTACGCCACATCAGCAGCTAATGCTATATCGGCGCGATTCTGGTCTTTATTTTACAGTATTTGGTTTATGAAGTCTCGACCAACTGGGGTCAGTTAGTTGTGACCGGATCGCGAAAGATATCACTTTTGTTACACTATAAACTCAGTTGGATAAAAAAACAGTCCAAATCAACTGGGTTGGGAGAATATGAACCCAATTGGGTTAATATTCACTCAACCCAGTTGATTTGGGTTGACCCTACCGATGCAACCCAACAGATTTTAGTATGTATCAGAGTACAATAATCCATTCACAGTATGTGGAGAGTGGATTGTGACTTAATCACCCGTGGAGTGGGGTTATCACCCAAAGCATCACTTTCAAATTCAGTACATATGGACAAAAGACACTAGCAGTGTTTCAGCCAATGGACCTCCGAGTTTAACCTGGAGGTCCATTGACTGAATCTTTGCCTGTGCTTGTTATGCTTTGCAACAAAGTTGCATAGTGGAATCTCCACTCTATGGGGGATTTAGTGATAATACACTCTCCACATACTGAACTTCTTGGAATATTTTAAAATACCTTCTTATTTTAAATTCCTTTCAGGTTTTTGGTTTTTTGTTTGTTTTTTTTCCTTTGTTTTTTTTTTTAATTTAAAAAAAAATGTTTACAGATTTGAATCGGCCATGGAAAGGTGGATACATATAGTTGATGAAGTGTCTAAAATTAATTCTCAGCTACTCATAACCCATTCAAGGTCTTTTCAGCTCGGATCGTGCCACAATTGAGCATCTGCCACTGACCTGTCGGCGTTCTGAGCACAGTTAGCCCACTTCATCCACATAGTTTATCACGTGTGATTTCTAACAAAGTTGCTTCTAAAGTAATCAGTCGTGAGCGGTATTTACGAAATAATTATTAACATTTAGTATGCTGGCTCCATGTCTACCAAAACTTCTTATAATCCACACAGTCGCTATACATCGCATGAGACTTCTTTGCTGATTTCCGTGTTTGCAAACCGCAAATAACCAAATAGTTTCAATTGTTTCATGCGATTGGAAAAATTCAAAGTGCAGAGAACAAAGAATCGAATCTTGGACACTGAAACAATAGTCCGGTCGAAAGGATACAGCGGCATTACTGATAAAGAAAACTATGGTTCCCCAAAATGAATCGCAATTGCCGCTACAGACATCAATGTCAGAGTGTTTTATGAGGCCAAATAAGAAGACCAGCCGCACTTTGAATTTTTTGTTCAGCTGAGTCGCAGACGATATCAAAATTTATTATTTTAAATACCTTTTTTTTAATTTTTCAAAATATTTCAACTAAACCATATCATGTGACCCCTCATTGGAACGAACTCGACGAGCTCGTTTCAAAGAGGGGGTCACATGATATGGTTTTGTTGAAATTGTTTGAAAAATAGTATTTTTCTGCTGCTAAATTTGCATATTACACGGGCGGAATTAATCGATTCGTTGGGTAAAGGGTTAAAACGTCCCTATGACCGTAGCCCATAACGTCCATTCATTTTCATTTCTGTGTATGACGCTGTCCATAATAAACTGCGGAGACACTCTTTCATGATCTCACTGTATAAATTCAGCTGTATTCGATGCAATCAGAAAGCAAGATAAAGAACCGTGCGTGCTCTGATAACGGAAATTTCTGCTCCCATATCATCAGCATCCACGTTCATGGACTGCACTGTGATTATAAAAGAGGTCAAAAAATTTCGGTCGAAATATCTGCCCTCTTTTCTCTCCATGACACCGAAGAAACTTACTTGTAAATACTTGTAAAAAGAACCCAAATGATGTTCTTTTACCTCTCTTTATTTTGAATCCGTCTTGATTTCTTGGTTTCGCAATACTTATTTCTGAAATCTTGATTCAGTAATTTTAATGGGAAGCGTCTACATTGCAATCTGATCGGGACGAAATTCGATGTTTGAGGACAAAGAACTATAACATACACCTGTGTGGTAGTCTGGCTTATGTAGCTTCTTGACTCCATCAAGATATTCGACGGGATGAGACCAAGACGCACATTAATCAATATGAGCATAGTAGTGATAATATATGTTTAGTTTTCGCGCAACTATCAATTGTCGAGAAAATGGTCAAGTTCTAAAAGCGTGTGACACAGGTAATCGGTTTAACAATAGTAAACTGTGTATGCCTTCGAGGCACACTAGGGAGTTCACAAGACTGTCATGTCTGATCTGATTCCGGCTTCTTCCACCCATAAAACTGTCCGACACGTCCATGTGACCATGGCTTTCGAAAGTGTCGTTAAATTCCAATAAATAAATCACTTCTGATAATTTGAAAACTGATGAACTTGGATCCAGCATGTGGTTCTGTGAGGGTTTTTTTCAGCGGATTAATTTTGTGTTTTAATCCTTTGCCTAGCACGAAGGGCAGACTACACTTGCAAACAAGAATTTTGAATAACTATACATTTTTACGGCAAAAATATAGCCTATGACCCTGGGTATGAAGCTATGTATTTGAGATAAAAAATGAAAAAATTATGAAAATTGGATGATGAGTTTTGTGAATAGCGCTGGTCGGTTTTTCCGTTCTGATGGGTAAAAGGTTTATACAATTCCGTTCATTTGTGTACAAACACATCTTAGAGGAACTATATTTTGCTGCTGGAAACAATTATGTGATTATGAAAACCATGCAATGAATAAAGACAAGGCTATCTGTTTGGATTCCCTTTTTTGGTTTTTCATATTTTTTAATCAGATATTCATTGTTTGTAAACAAAAAAGAACAGAATTGTATACATGATTTCTCATAAATATAGCAGAACTACAAAGAGGAATAGTGATCTTGGTACACCATTACCACACTCCGAAATGCTAGTGATGTATACCTGTCAAAGTTTTATGTGCATTTCTGACACCTGTGTAAAACGAGCTGCTCTCAGCACAGGAATATGTCAACCAAAACGTCCATGGCGCCTACGAGAGAAACTCGTTCACCAGCTCATAATATTAATGACCTACATCATCCACTTTCGAGCAGCTAAAGAGATCGAGGCTCCTAAACTAAAATCATAATCCCGTGCTAAAAAATATTAACAATGCATACTAGGTATGCCTATCAATTGGCTGGGGTGTAATGTGTCCTAAATACTGGGAGAGGGGGTATATGAGCTACCTTTATGCCAAGACAGAGATCAACGAAGTTATGAATGCCCCGAGCTTGTGTAAAGTTTCCGCTTAGAAGGTTTCTCACATGAAACTATTCTTACAATATCTCCTACGTGAGGTGACCCTGGCTGCCGAGCATGCTTTTAAATAAATAAAAGATATTTGGATTCCTACTGCAATGCATCATACCATCAAAGACATATATTGTTTCCAACAAAAGTCAAGTCCTGAACTGATTCGCATAAACGCCCTGAATCCTTCATGCGCTGACCGATTTGCGCGTGGACAAATTATTCTTCCGATATGTTGATCATATTACAAATATATATACTATTTGAAATGTTCCAATATGACCACTTGCATTGGGGACGTTTTCATTCCAAAAGATTCATCAAAGTTTGTTAGTAATGCATTCCTATCCGTCCTTAGTGAAAAGAGTTTGTAATATAAACCTTCACATTGGAGCTGGATGGGTTTGTTTTTTCAGTTTCGGTTTCGGTTAACTTTCAGGAAAAAACCTTTTTCTAAGTGTAAAGAAAATTTAGTAAATAACACTTCAGGCTCCTTTACTTAGAGAGAAAAACGCAACAGTTTGGACGACACTACTCACAACAAAAAGTCGTGTCTACAAATACCTCCACTGGGGTCAGCCTTACTTACCATCGATCATTCTTTATACGGGTCCTAGGAGATCAGTTGCTGATCCTACTGAGTCAAAAAGAAATAAATCAAGGAATGAAATTAACCCTTTGAACTGGTATCTTTCATGTCAGTTCAATGGTAGCAATTAGAAGAGTCCATATTCATTATTTGGGGTAGACCAATCAATATTTTCAACGTGCAGCCTCAGAGCTGTACGTTGAAGATATTGATTAATCTACCCACCCATTTACTGAACAACCATCCTATATAATGACTTTATGACGTATCATGCTCCAGGCCGAAAAACTGCCGCGTTGTTTCAAAGGGTTAATAACGTTCATCTAACCTATGATGTGCTCTTGCTGTTACCTTTTCTCTCTCATTGACTCGTCCGGTGGACGTGTCAATTAAGGGGGGTGTGTGTCAATTAGAACACGACGTATTAACCCCTTCGCCGGATAGAGTTAGTGACGAGTGTCCATAGGGACCATTAATCCAGTTCCCTCCCAGTAAGAAAGTTCGATTTGTTTATACACAAACACAGTAAAACCGTTCCGTCTTGCGGACTCCGGTTTGCCGCCTAGTTCTACATCGCATCGTTTAATATGCACATGAATTGGAGTTAAATGTGGCATGATTATAAGGGTTCCACAGTGGGGATAATTTTGTCTTGAATCGCAGGAACTGCGAAAAATTTAATCTCAGATGACTCCGAAAAAACTTATTGGTGCTCTCCAGATGCCGCTGACACAAGGAGCGATCAAATAGTTCCAGAGTCAGAAGCGAGATCATGCTGGAGGCCCTTGTCACAAGTTTGTGTAATACTCCAGATGCTTCTGACACCAGCGCGGAAGGTAGATCCTATTGTAGGCCATTATCGCATGTTTGTGTGATACTCCAGATTTTCCAGAAACCAAGCGCGGTACAAACAGTCTTAAAAGCCCGAAGGCAGATCTTAGTGGAGGTCCTTGTCACATGTTCGTGTAATATACCAGATGGTCCCGCAACAGCATGATCGGTACAAATAGCCTGGGGGTCGGGAGATGGATCTTACTGGAGGGTGGGGGCTTGTCTCATGTTTGTTTGATACTCAAGTTGTTCCTGATACCTGGCGCGGTACAGATCAGTCGCATTCACCTTTACTTTGTGTGAAATTCCTTTGAATAATGAGGTGAAAAAACATTTTCCGATAAATCTTTATTATACTTACTGTTTGTCGAATATGCGATTATCCAAAAATATGAGGATAAAATCCTATAAGTTGTCAATATAAAAGTCTCCTCGAAACGTGAAGTGGACAAATAGCAGCCATATCTATGAAAACAGCTGTACGCATCGGTAATATCCGGTGTCGGGTCCGTACACTGATCTCGTAGCTACATCCACATTGTCGAAAGTCGCATGGGAACTGGTGTCTTTCACCCACAGCTGAGTCCTTTAGATTTGGTAAAATCGCCTGGATACTTCCAAAGTCGAAAAATCGCGGTTGCCTGGTCGGGATGAAACAAAGTTGCTATCTCTTGACCTGAGAGTTTATAAGATATGCTGTTGAAAAGATGCATCATGCCGTTATGAGTTAATGTCATGAAGTCGTTTGCGGCGTAACCGCTACCATACTCTTTCGTCAATCGTCCTCCTATCAGGAGATAACGTTCGCTCGGAAGGAGAATGAGACTATGCGTTTCGATATTGAGTCCTATCTCTTCTTCATTATTGAGACTAGTTCCCGCCACGGGTAGATGTTCCTGCAGTTCATACTCTTGAATACTTTCGTCTATTATTATACCTTCCGTTATGTCTAATATGTTCCTCGTTTTTTATTTCACTCTAATTGTTTTTAATTATTGTATTTTTTGTTTTATTTGTTTATTTTTTTTTATTTCTTACTTATACATATGTGACAAAAAATTGTTCTCCTCCTTGTCTTTATTTTAAAACGTCTTTTGCATTTGCTGTTCATAAAACTTTCCCGTGATTTTTTCACCGTCTAATGATTAATCGAACCTCGAAAAAATTTTTCCATCCATCTAGGTGTATAACCTTTTTCAAAATATTTTTTCACTTGTAAATTCTCACTCGATCACCCACCGCAAAGTTCGATGGTTTTGTCACCGCCGCCGTCATCTTTAACGGATAGAGATTCGCGTGGACTTCCTTTTCGTTTTGAGGATCACTAGCTTCCACAGGTGTTATCTTGATGGAACTGCAGCGCGTGTTGTTATAATCATCAACCAAATCGACTAAGACATCTAAGTATTTCGTAGTCGAGTTATCCGTGAAATACCTGTGCATTTTCTCCATCATGGTGGTATTCCACGCCCACTTTCTCATCGTTTTCTGTGGAAGAGATGTCGACGAGTCAACGAACGTGAACGTTGTAAAATTCTCGACCTTTATACACCCATAATTTCTCAGGTTTTCGCGAAGAAGTGGAGAAGATATTTTCTAAAGCTTCAGCCACACTCGTTCCCGATTTGTTCTTCGACGCTCTCGTCCATTCGTATTTCGAAAACACATCTTTGACCGTCAGTAGATATTAAACATCTTTGTTGTGTCTAGACAGCGATTGCATGTCCACCAGATCGACAGATCACACCTGATCCAATCCTTTGACGAATACTCTTCTCTTTCCACAACTGTGCACTATAGGCTTGTGCAGTTCGTTCCCTAATGCATTAGTGAATTGCTCTTTTTTATTTCCTATTCCGAATCGACGTTTCGTGCCGATGAGTTTACGTTCGAATTTCTCTCTCACGGCGGGATTGTCTTTTTTAAATCCGGAAACATGTTTTTGTCGCACACATCGTTTCGGAATGCTTAGCATAACAGAGTTCGTGACTGTTGGCAGCTCGATCCACTTTATTAACCCTTTACCTAATGTAACGGCCAAAACCGGCCAGCGCTATTCTCAAAAATCGCCAATTAATTTTCATTATTTTTTTTCATTTTTTTGTCTCAAAAACATAGGTTATGACCCCTCGTTGGAACGAGCTCGTCGAGCTCGTTCCAACGAGGGGTCATAACCTATGTTTTTGTGACAAAAAATGAAAAAAATTAGTTACTCAAAAATTGTTTTTGCAAGTGTCGTCTGCTTTTCAGGTTAGGTAAAGGGGTAATGGGTTTGCTCTACGATTTCGGAGTCAGATGTTTATTCAATCTCATGTTCAATTTCGTGTCTGTTCCCGTAAATTGATGTCCTGGCAGATGCATTACGAAGAGAAGATTATTGATGAGTCTGTTGACCGTTCCTCCACCTCTTTTGACGAATTGAGATTTAGTCGAACCGCACACTTTACAAATGCCGCAAAGCGTCTGCCTAATATTTTTAGTTTGCTCTTTTCGCAAGTTATCCGTGTCTGTAGATTTCTTACATTTTAAGCAAAACATTTTTTTTTTCTGTTTTGTTACTATAATTTTTTTTTTATTTATTTAATTTTTGTTACTATTTTCTTATACATATACATAATATCATTATATTTTTTTTATGTTAAATCTTTCAATGGATCTTTATTTTTTTCCAAGACTTTAAGAAATGATTCTCTGCCTTCTTCTCGGCCTTTTTCTGTCAAATTATGCCTCATTTCCTCTTAGAGAATAAAACGAGATTTCATTCTTATACCTTCTTTCAACGCATCGAATTTATTCTTTTCCTCGAAAACATAGCGATACTTCCCATAGAAATCCTTTCATCGGTCAGAAAAGCGGATATCACGTCGCTTATGGAACTGATTTTCTCGTCAGCCAACACTTCGATCTTTTCGCGTTTCTCGCCTTTCAACGATAATTTTTTACTCACGAATTTTCCATCGCGCTCAAGAATCCTGTCGCAAGACAAACGTCCTCTATCGCCAACATGGCTGGAATTGCAGCCACGGTCGATAGGAGACCAATTCCAGCAGCACCGAAACCCATGGATACGGTGATGAGAGTCCGATCCAGACCGTCCACCAATTTAGTCATTCACGCATACCTCTTGTTGAGCGAAATACGTCTATCTCTTCCCATCGTTAAATAATATTGCATTTTATTGATCTGATCGATGCGAAACTCGTTGTCTCTGTCTTCCAAAGAAAGTGTGGTCGGTATTGCAGTCGATAAGTGGGGATATACAGTACCGCTTCTTACTTCCGTTTTTTTTCGCTTATTTAATATTTTTTATTCCATTTTTTACTGCCTATCTGATATAATATATATATATATATAAACAAGTATAGTATTGTGCCTAAGTTATTTTCTCTTCCTTCACAAAACAATGTCTCATAATACCAAACTGAGAATGGGCTTGTTTTTAAAAGGCGAATTCGGACACAATAACAGTACTCGACCGTCAATCAAATTCTTTCCTCCTTTCGGATAGAAACCGTCTCCGTCAGCTCAGCTTGAAATGCACAGCTACATTTCGCGCGTTTCAGATACAATCCGTTTCGATTCGACACACAAATGTTTGAAGCGAAGTCGGAACACTTTTACACATTCCTATTGAAAATGTGTATCGAAAAAAAAGCTTTTTCGATATCGTCTTTTCGAGCACGCTTCAAGTTTCTTTTTATTTTCATTTTTCTAAACTAAATCCCCATTGGATTAACCTCAGCAACAATACGAACCCAGGCGGAAATTGGCTCGTATTGTTTAAGTCGTTTTTCAGCTGTTCTCAAAAATAAACTCCCATTGATTTCAAGCTTAATTTTTCGACAATCAAATTATAGTCGTCGGATATTTCCGCTCCTCAGCCACTTGTGTATGTGTAGGGATTGCCATCGTCTTCCTCACGCAAGCCGAATACAGAGTCCATACTCCACGGATTCATCTCACATATATATATTTGCTAGCATCTACCATCGTATTCGCAGTAGTAACCATCGATCGTTCACTCTCCTATCATTTTGAACATGTTTGAAGCGAACGACCTGAACACTTACGTACAAATTCCTACTTCTTATATAAATTCGCGTAATTTTGGGGTTTCATATTACTAGCATCTACCATCGAACTCTCAATAGCAACTGTCGATAGTTCACTCCACGAATCGGTCTCAATTCTATCTGTCTCGGAGGGATTCAGCGGAAAATGGTGATACTGGACCGAAAGAGGATGTCAGCATGCAGAGACGGTGGTGTATAACGAGGTTGTCCAGAGGGTGTGTAGGTCAGATCATAAGGTTCTTAAATAGAAGGTCTGTAACTGGATGTTATGTTTTCTCTCAAGGGTTCCAATTTCTTCCTGAGTTTCTGTCACAGATTTGAACAATTTGGTCGTCTCTCGTATCATTTCGATCTCGCCCAGTTTTTCCCATTAGAATAACATGAAGCCAAAAAAAAAACCTCGATAATTTGGAAATCAGACGGGGTGCCGAAGTCGCGACACTTTACACATTTCACTCTGGGAAATTTGTATGGGAAAAAGAAGTTCGGCTGTCGAACCCCAGTAATCCATCTCGCTTTTTCAATTTCTCCTTTGGAATAACACCGAGCAAAACGGCGATAACTGGAAAATTACAAATCTGCCCGGTGCCGAGATGGCGGCACTTTACTCATTCCCAAGGGAACTTTGTATGGAAAAGGAGGTTTTTCTATTTCGTCTTTTCTAGCACACTTACCGAGGAGTAAAATGCGATGGAAAATCATCTTCTCTACAATTTTCGATAACATCCTCGTTGAAATAACACTGAGCAAGAAGGCGATGATGGCAAAAACAATAATTGCGCATATGTTTGAAGCGAGCGATCTGAACACTTTGATACATTCCTATGGGACATTTGTATGGAAAAATGTGTTTTTTCGGGATTCTTTTTATTTTTCTAAAATAAGTCCCCATTGGAGTAATCTTAGGCAAAATACGAGCCCAGTCGGAAATTGGGCTCGTAGTGGCTAAGACCTTTTTTCAGCTGTGCTCAAAATGAATTCCATTGCTTTCAAGCTTGTTATCCCACCTATAATAAACGGTTTAGTGTCCTCGGGGTAACATGAGTCCCATAGCATGTCAATGTTTCACCCGTCGCATCCACTTTGTTGACTCTCTTTAAGCTTCAATATGTAGTTCACATTACGGTTGAAACCTTGATGGGCTTTAATCTGGACCTGGAGCTTGTAGACCACAAACCCCTTCTAGGTAGCCTTTGCTTATTTTTATTTTTATTTCTGTGCACTGCCAAGCCACAGTCCCCTCAACTGTTTGACAACTAATCATGTACAGCTTGCCCAAATACTCCATCCTAGCGAGGTGTGCCTGGACCAGAGATAATCGTCGCAGATTCAAACGTTTGCTGGGTTGTGATTTTCAACAGCGTTGATCAAAACGACATCCTGGACTGACCGGCCATCTTCGACAAGGGGAAAGGGAATGGTGACCAGAATGCTATATCGCCGATTTTCTTGGAATGATACAAGGACAGCTAGTCATATGTTATTTATACCTACCTCCGGATGAGCAACTCACAAGCTTCATTTCGGAACTTCTGGTGCTTGGTGAGGATCAACTCGTCCGGCTGCCAATACTCCCACAAATAGGTCCCAATCGTGAATGACCCAGGGATGGTGAAGTCTAGAGGAAATAAACGGGGTTCTATTAAATGATTATGAGATAAAAGGAAAATGAATTGCGATATTCGTGGTAGTTTTTAATCACATACTTCTCCTTCAGTAAAAGTAATTTGTCTGACAATCGATTTACATAACAGCCATTGGCCCCAACAATCAGAAATAGATCGGCTGGTTCGCGAGACACGTCACACACAGTGAATCAAGTCCCAAGGAAATGTTACACAGTTCAATTGGGTTACTAAACGCGTGCGTACATAATTCATCGAATTCAAACATAGGCTACATCCCACCCTGAGTCTGTGACTTGTAGCTAAGCTGCATGTCAGAAACTCAGAGTATGATGTAGTCTCTGTCTGAATTCTTTGAATTATGTTGTTGGATAATTACGAGAACAATGTTGAACTGATGCAAGCCGTAAAATTGCGTTAACTGATTGGTAAATAGGAATTTGTGGATTACATCTCAAACGTATCTAACAATAAATGTACTATCAAGTAACTATAATTACGAGACTGATATCCCGATTCCAGGTTGTTAAAATCCGGATATCGGGTCCGCCAAAACCCAATAGGGAACCGATAATTCTCGGTCCATATGGAAACCCTTGACTGAGGCTTACATAACGCTGTCCAACATTACAAACATGAGCAAAATGTTGTGCCTTAAATATTTTCTCAAGGAAGCAAGTCAATCACTCGCAAGTGCTTTAGCTCAATAGTTGAGATGTTTATAGTCTACAATCAAATTTAGATGAATCATTTTTCCCGCCGCCAAATCTAAAAGCGCCCTTTATTTCCAAACATCCCACTACCTTTAGACTCATGACTATAAATATCATAGGAATAAACGCTTCCCTAAATTTATCAAGTATACTTGTACTAAAATGTCCAGAAACAGACATCTGTCCATAGTAAGAGTTACCTTGACGTACTGATGAGACACAACCTCAGTTATCGACACTTCGTATGCAATCTGCATACGAAGTTATACCTTCATCCCCCAGAAGAAACTAAAGTTATTGCACGGAAAATGAAAATCTGTATAGAGTAATAGTGACCTTGACCTTCAAAACTATAGTCCCCGTTGCATTCTCACCCAGCAAGCCATAAATGTAATCTCTAGTTATAGTTTTATTCGTAAAATGAAAATAAAATAACGTTTTCGCATGGAAACAAAAGAAATCTTCAGTAACATTGACCTTGACCTTTGTGGACCACAAGCACAATTCCATTCATCGACACCTTATAGGCAACCGCTCCTTGAAGTCATACTTACATGAGGGGAAACTCTAGCTATTCCTTTAAAACAAACATTTGTTTATAGTAACAGTGTTCATAACATTTGACTTATTAACCCCAAATACCATTCCAACCACCGACACCTTTTTAAGTAATCTATCGCCTATGTATAAAGTTATAGTTTCAGACCTAAGAGGAAATTGAAGTTATTGCATGGAATCGGAAAATCTATATATAGCAAAAGTGATCTTACGCTTCATCCCTTTAATCCCAAACGCAATCGCACTCAACGATACCTTATATGAAATCTGTGTATGAAGTTATAGCTTTGCATGCAAAGAGGAGATAAAGGTATAGAAACCAAAAATCTATTTATAGTACCATTGCACCTGACATTTTATCTGTTGACCCTAAATACAGTGACCCGACCTTCGACCTATAAATCGCGTTTGCAACCTAGCCCAATTGTGGGTAACCCGCATATGAAATATGAATGAGCGTTGTGCGATCTACGGTACAAAAGTGATTGCTCGAAAACGGGTGAACGAACCAACATACGGAGGAAAGAGCGATTTGATAAAATGGTTGTTATCCATCGTAAAAGATGAAAAGGGGTATATACTGTAAGAGTAAAATGCTCCAACAGTTGGAAAACAATTGGTTGTTTGAGCGGATTTTTGTTCTCCATCAAACCTAAGGCATTCCAAATAACTGATCTTCAGAAACTTATTTTATCTGGTGGAAGCTAAAGAAAAACACTGATTTAACCACTTTGTCTAGTCCAAACGGCAAAATTCTTAACTTGCAATAGGTACAAATGTGAACATCAAACTTGACCTGCATTTCATAAAAGGTAAATATGTTGGATGTTTGTTTATTTCATGATTATTTATTATTTATTTATTGGGTATTCCGGGTTTATTTATTGGTGTTTAAGGTCACATATTTCTGCACGATGGCTAACCATGACCGTGACAGTTTTACGGGTGGAGGAAGCCGGAGAACCCGGAGAGAACCACCGAGCAACGGCAAGCAGCTGTCAGCTTACCAACTCCACACAAGCAGGGTTAGCATTGGTTGAAGACATGTGCGCCATCGACGTGCAGTACGCCTTAGTACACAGCGTCACCGTGCCCCTACGTGGGCAATGGGGGTGAAGTGTCTTGCCAAAGGACACAACGCGGTTGCCGCAGGTGGGATTCGAACCGAGGACCTCTCGGCTTGCAGCCTGCACCTCTACCTAACGAGCCACCGCGCCCCCTATATCATGATTACCCATGGTACTATATATGAAAAGCCTATGACATAATTTTTAGCTGTACACGCCAACCGTGGTGAACATGCCAACAATGGGATTTCATTAGTTAAATTTTACACCAACAGCAGAATTACATTCAAATTGACCTTTAGTGACGTCGACCTGAATACAAACTTGTCTACATTTTCCGCACGTCTCCTCGCGAAGAGTGAAATGAAACCAGCAATTATTTATTACGTTTTTAAATGGGTTTACCTCATAAGATGCCAAAAATTTGACAACCATTCGTTGTCTCCTGTTAATAAAGCGTCCATAACTCGAAAGAGTATGTTATTAACTCGAAAAAGGCTCCGTTTCTTTTTCCATTTCGTTTCGGCGATAAAATTCACAGCGGAAGTACCTTCCACCGATACTCATGTAAACAAAAACCGATTTGCACGTATGTACGTCTGCTGTTCAGTAAAATCGAGACAAAATAATGGCGACTCTTGATAATCTGACGGTCATGGTATAAATAAAATATACCTAAAGTAGCTTGCTGTACCAAATGTTTACCACTCGTCTTGAAGTGGTGTTAACCGCGCGCCAAACGCTCGCGGTTAACACACTTCACCACGAGTGGTGAACATTTGGTACACCAAGCTACTATGGGTATATTCTATATTTCCAATGTAGGGTGCCTTTCCCTTAGATATGAAAGTGTTCAGTTGGGTGAAAACAAAAACAGAAGAAGTAACTTTTTTGTGAGAACATAACCGATTTTAGTGATGATGATGCGGGTAGGAAATATTTATTTATTTATCATTTATTTACTATGGTTTAACTACACTTTCGACAGCCAAGGCCACCTCATGTTATTCAGATTTACGAGTGGAGAAGGTCGAAATACCCGGAGATAACCACTGAAACATTTATGAAATACTTATGGATGTACCCATGCTGCGCACGATTTTTCGATAGGTGGCATTTCAGGAATGAATATATTTTTAATCAAATGGCATGCGAATGATGGGCATTTCAATTTCGAGTTACCTCCCTTATACCATAGAACTCGCCTAATTCATAAACTGACAATAAGCACCCCTGATCCTGGACACAATTGAGATTTTCGGTGAATAACACAAAATATTGCCACAGATCATATCGATTTAGTTCTGTCGCTCAGATATACACACACTTGCCGAGTGTGATGACGATCGCGACGATGGAGGGTGGAGATGTAGGGAACATCACTCACGACAAAGACAATTCACGACAAACAGAATAATTCAAATTATAGTATCAACTACATTTGTACAACGTAAATGGCACACAGCAGTGGAAATTACAAAACGCCCCCGTTATCTCGGAATCCGGGCCCAACAGATGGATGGTGTTGCAAACTCTGGACAGAACTTCCGAAAGACAAGCAGTCTTCGCATGAAAAGCAGACGACACTTGCAAAAACAATTCTTGAATAACTATTTTTCATTCTTTGTCTCAGAAACATAGGTTATAATGAAAATTAATTGGCGATTTTAAGAATTGCGCTGGCCGATTTTGACCGTTACGTTGGGTGAAGGTATATGCGCTGTTATGGATCTGAATTTTGATCATGTATCAAAACAATTTTGAAATTTATGGATATTGTGTACAAAGAGGATGGATGAACTTTCTGCTGTTTACGAATTTTATACCAAAATTGATAGGTATAGTAAAGCTCCAAATATTGAAATGGAACATTATATTATGAAAATTGAGAAGAGGCACAGAAAAGCAAGATTTTAAATGGAGTTACCACAGTCAGTTTGGCTTGATGACGTGTGACTGCGCCATACGAACAGGACAACTTGTCCTCATTTGTGTTCATTACAAAGAAGAAATCAAACTTTTCACTGAAATGTGCACAGCTCTTCTTGGAAAAAGAGTCTTGGATGTCTTATGATCACGACAGTTTAAAAGTTCAATACCCCAATATTAAATCTGAACCTGCTGATAGAGACATTTATTTGCTGCATATAACAAAAGTAGTGATCGAGGGAGATACTGAGAGGATAACTTGAGACAATTAACACAAAAAGAGGGAAATTACATTAGCACACCCCACCCCCACCTCTCAACTGCGTTTTTCAAATATAGGTTTTAAGATGCAGGATTCTACTTGTACACCCCCCCCCCCCCCCACACACACGCCTGTATATTATCCACCATCAGAAATCAGGGGATTTTTACTATTTTTAATCAATATTTGGTGGGCTTTCAGTCCTTTTCAGTCTAAAAACTTTATATTTTGGACAAATTCTACACATGTTTGGACACCTTCCCCTATCCCCTTGTCTGAAATTGCCAACTTTTTCTAATTTGAGGCTTCGAATTTCCAACTATTGTAAATTTAACGAATGACCGTCGAGTGAGACATCCTCCAGCCTCGCACATGTCGCACCGTCCCTGCCCAGTAGAAAATCTAATGATTTAGGTAAGAAGAGCAAACTTTTCAAGTGCAAAAATTTTGAGTCTCTTTTTCAGTTTGCGAAGTATTGGAGAGATTATTTTAAAAATAGAGCAAATTACACCAAATGTGGCCAGCAAAATGCAGCAGCCATTGTCTAAAAAGAAAATACATCTGGTGATAATCAAATTGTAGTGACAAAAACATTCAACTATACATTCCTTGACAGCATCGGTAGTTCCGCTACTGTTTTCACTTTGTGGATGCAAACATGCATTGACACATTAAGTGAGACAGACTTGTTTTGTGTTAAACGAGAAACTACTAATCCAACTTTTAAACTTGATGCCGGCGAAAGACTTATTTCAAAGGTGATAGGGATTCTCTCGAGTAATCTGATGGGTGTTGATTGTGTTGTCTCTGCTAATGGAATTGATAATGATATCTCATTACTTCTTGAGCTGCAATCTTTGGAAGAACGTTTATTCTCGTGAGTATTTCGTTAGGGCCTTGTTGTGTTCCGTGCACCAGATAAGCATCAGTGTTCATAAAACAAGCAGGTATGAAGTGCCAATTTGTAACAATGGGAAACTTTGAGGAAATGCTTCGCATTGTGGCAACACCCAAAAACCAGTCGCACACCCTTCAGCTGGAGATTCAAAATTCTTAAAGATACAGGTACTAATGACAATGAATATATGACACCTGCTGATGTAATTTCGACACGATGTGGTGTTTGTTTTAGTGGATATCAGGAAAGATTGACCTATTAAATGATGAGGAAATTCGTCACATCGGGTGTTCTGTTGGACAATTTATCTTGGCTGTAAACCAGATGAGGAAAGATTACGCCTGTGTTGTTCAGAGAATCATCACTTCCTTCTAGGATCCTTCTTTCAATGGTGAATACAGTAATCGAAAAACACAAATGGCGGACATTTGTGTCAAATTTTCTGAACTGATGGACATAAACTCTCTTCGCCTGCGATTATATTGTGGTGCATCATTCGTTAATCTGTGTGATGGCTTCTTCAGTGCTGAAGGATACATAGACAGAACGGCATTCGCGTTCGAACTGTCATTTTTTATCGTGCGAGATCGATTTGGGCGGAGGGATAACAATGGACGAGAAACCGAAGGCGTCGAGTTCAATATTATCCCTCCACCAAAATCGACTGAGTGCGGTAAAAAATGACAGTTCGAACGAGAATACTGTTCTGTATTTATTGCACGCCTAATGTTTACTAAACAAATATTAATAGATTTTAGCGGAGGGATAATATTGAACTCGAAGCCTTCGGCTTCTTGTCCAATATTATCACTCCGCCGAAATCGATCTCCGGCAGTAAAAATGACAGTTCGAACGCGAATGCTGTTCTGCATTTATTGCACGCCTACAGTCTACTAAAAAAATATTAAAACACAAATTATTCCCGAAATTAACCAAAATGTAATAAAATGAAATCGTTAAATAGTCCGCGCACGTGATCTGTACTGTTCAAGGACAATACAAAACATGTTATTGTTCGCTTCGCTTTTTGCAGAAAAAGCGTGTATTTTATGGAAATAAATGCATAGGCGTTCAATAAATTCTGTTCTAGAACAAAAATGGTTCCGGCAGTCCTGTGTCAGTTGTTTAGATGTAAATGTAGATTAGCTAAATCTGGTAATCTATCCAATGTCTTTTGAACAGTATTTACCTTATTGAACAAATATGCATGAACTGACATTAATTCGACGTACGGTATAATTGCACTTTGCAGGAATAAATAAACTTATTGATGAGAAGTATATACAGTGCTTCGATTCCTGAGAGCACTCTAAAGTCAGCTGGTATGAAAGTCGACTGAAATTAACTCGGTTTGGTGAATATGAACCTGTTTGGGTTTATCGCTGAACCTGGATCTGGGTTAATTTTGAGAGCGAGTCCGTCCAGAATAGACTTTGAATGACTACATTTAAACAACATATGCAACAGAGTTTATGTTGTGCTATCACGGCGGGTACACAATTATGTTGTTAGTAGATTATTTTTGAGTAGTTTGGAATCGGTATATATCGATTTGTGTAATATTTTGACCTGAAGACACTGAAGGTAACATCCATCCATTACTAACAATGATATACTCCCAGTCCGACAGCCGACGGTCGATACCCAAAGACGCTTCCCACTCTTTTTTTTAATTGCCAGCGACCTCACCATTGTTATCTGACAGTGCACAGTGTCTGGGTGATGTACTTGCTTGGATATGGAGATCAATTTAAAAATCTCTTTCGTCACATAAATATATTTCCACACTCCTTTTTATTAGCAAATGTTCGACTATTGAGTTTAATTTTGACATTATAGAATAAAGGCTCAATTAAAATCTGTTTTGGATTTGTGGTAACGTTGGAGTCTATCATACTGTTCTATTTTCTTCCAGAATGTATCAGATTGTTCCCCCAGTTATTGAAGTCCTTCCTTATCCAAATATCACATTTGATAGATTTCTGTAACTTTAAAAATCATCTAAGAACAAAGTCTTCCAAGGAGCCAGTATCCAGTATGTTAGGATAGGAAAGTTCTTTTATCCAACTAACTGTTAGGAAATAATTATTCGTTTTTATATCGGAAAACTTAAGACTCTCGTACCTTTCAGGTAGATTATTCTACGGCGTTTGAGTTTGAGCTGACCAAAGGAACTTATAAAAGAGATCCTGTAATCTACGAGGACGTTTCTAGTGTGTGTGTGTGTGGGGGGGGGGGGACTACCAAAGAGTGTATTAGCATTGGGAGAGCGAAGATTTTAATAACAACAGTTCTCCAGGTGATATTCAGATTTCTGAAGGACCAATCACTGAGCTGTTTTTCTATTTTTCTCGTTTGATTCAGGCAGTTGTTTATAATATAAATTTCATTAAATAAATTGTATTCGGTGCCTACTAATTTTAAAACTTTATGGTGATTCCATTTAAACTTTTTTTGCTGTTGGGATTTCTTCACCAAAACCCCCTTACTATACAATACTTATCACATCGCATTTGTCTAAGTTTACCTTTAATCCAGAAGTTTTTTTAAAAAAGTTCATCGTTTCGAGAGCTGCGAGCCGTACGCGTCCGTCGTCACTCAAAACGAGAGAGGAGTCCTCAACGTACTGACTTATCAGATATTCGGTGTTGTTTTTTTCAGTCCTTTATGGGAGGGATGGCAGACGTTTAACGTCCGAAAACCGTGAGTGTGTTTTTCATCTTGCGACGTGTTGTCCAGAGTTTTATGAAAGTACAGCAGATTACACCCAAATACTGCCAGAGATATGCAGACCTGTACTCGGCATAGGAAACGCATCTGATGGCAATCAGGTTTTAGTGACAGAACCATTCAAGTGTGCAGTTTTTGACAGTGCCTGTAGTTCCACGTTTGTTGGCTCTTTGTGGATGCAAACATACATTGACACATTTAGTGAGAAAGAATTGTTACGTGTTACACGAGGACCTAGTATTATTTATTGGTGTTTAAGGTCACCTACTTATGCACAATGGCTAATCGTGACCGAGGAGGACCTAGTAATACAACTGTTACAATTTGGTGACGGAGAGAGATTTATTCTGAAGGAGAAAGTGACTATACCCGTGTGAACTTGTGATGCTGATTGTGTTGGCTTTGTTGGCGGGCAGTGTTCACGCTGGCCCGAGATTGTTCGGTGCCATTTGGAATTATGTTCAAGCTAAAATACTTTTTAGTGCCAAATCAAATATTCTAGTGCCAAATGTAATATGATTGGAAACGAGAACAAATGTATCGTCCTCTGAGTCCAACGAGGAGACATGTGCAATGCTGAAGCATTGCAGATGGCGCCTTGTTGCACACAAACTACGATATTTTGATTTAATATTACCTGGCCATTTTAAGTATTTTGGTGGCAAAAATCCACAAATGAAAAACATATAGATAATATAAAGCTAAAATAGAAAATAAATAAATAAATAAATAAATAAATAAATAAATAAATAATCATATAGATAATAAAAATCTGAAATAAATAAATATTAAATAAATAAATAAATCAATCAATCAATCAATCAATCAATAAATCAATTATTATATTTACTCACTATTCATCCACTCCAAATAAATAAGTAGCAAACAATTGATTATTTTCCAGAATGGTTATAAAAAAATTAAGCAAAAAGATAAACTAACAAAGAAATGTCTTGATGAGAGACAAATTAAACTGACACACTCTTATTTCAGTAAACCCAAAACAAAGAACTGCAATTACCATGTTACCCATCAGTTACTTGACAAATGTGAATTCTGTCCCGCCTATGTCCTCAGACGCCGATTTTTTTCGAAAACGGCAGGTAGAATAATAAACCACAAAACCTTAAAACCTTTGAGACAAACCTAAAGAATATTTTTGGTGTCAAATTCGTCATTTGTGTGCCAAACAAATTTTGTAATGCATTTGACACCATTGGCACGCGACAGCTTGAACAGTGCGGGTGGGATTGATCAAGATATCCCATTCCTTCGTGGAAAACCCTTAATGAAGAGTGTTAAAATTGTTATGGGCCTTGAGAATAATTGTACGCAATCATTGAACGAAAAGTATTCTCAACTGTACTTCGTCAAGAACTTATTTTGTTCTGCTCACCAGATCTATAATCGTCCACGAAACCAGCCAAGACCACAGATCACTAGTCTAATTCTGTTCAGAATTCCACGCTGTTTTGGGCAGTTTGTTTACCCAATATTCGCGGAAATTTGCGCACATACGACCGTTGGTGTAACGTGCCTTACTTACAAAGATATACAGGTAATTCTTTCCTGCCTCCAGTTGTAGATATTCTAATCAATAATTATTTAATTCCCATTGAAAACATCAAGATATTAACATAATTGGTGGAACTACCCGGCGTAATCATAACATTACAGTTGGAGTGAGTCATCGTTTCTGATTGTAGTGTTATCAAAATGTCGATCCAATCAAGTCGCATCAGAACAATATTTCCATCATTGATTCACAAAAACTTATTTTTATGATATTACGCAGATTCAATCGCGCAGAATATATCAGTTGGTCGGAAAACTTAACCATAAGTTCGTAATTCCAACCAACTTAAATATCCCAGACGAGTGAATCTAAACATTGGCGATGAGGTATTTGAAGGCTAGAGTGGTTCCAGGCTATAACAGCGCCGAGTTTCTTGCATAATTTGACTTAGCTTGAGAGTTTGGAAAAAAGCGTGCACGAAGTGTCAGTTTGTAACACTGAAAAGACATTAAAGGAAACACCCACGCATTGTGACAAAACTGCATAAATAGCCCGCAGACCCTTCAGCTGAACATTTAAAATTCTTCTTAGAAATTCAGTTATTAATGACAATGAAAGCTGACGTAATTTCCATTGGGTGTGATGTTTGTTGGAAATAGAAGATACCTCCTAGCAGATATGTGGTGTGTGCACGATTGTAGACCACCACCACGGACATGTTTGTAACATATAGAGAAATTATTGTTTGTAAATTGCTTACATCATGTATATGCAAAAGCATTTGAATAAATCATCAAATCAGTAATACCTCTTGCCTGTGAATTTAATGATGTTGTTGATTTGTGCTAGAAGACGTGGCAACCCGGAGTGTACTTTTTTCATTAAATAGATTTAGCTACTACATTTTGTCTTGTAGCAGTCATTCGTAGCAAGCAGCCAGAATTTATAGTTCACATTATGATGAACTTATGGATTTGAAGTTGTTTTGGTGTTTCTTAAAATCCCTAACTGACAATGGTGGTGAACTAATGAGGAACTTCGTTACAACTTGCACGTGGAAGATATGAAAACAGTCCCAGACAAAATAGGTTGTGTGGATGGAACCATGCGGTTAGCGATGATAATGTTTCAAAGATTATTGCTGATGATCCAAATATGGATTTGGAAACAACTTTCGTATGTGTTATTGATACAAAAAACCTCTTTAACCCATTACCAAACGCACAGGATATTAAAATTTATTATTTCAGTTGTTGTTTTTAAACATTTTCAAAAAGTGTCAACAAAGCCATATCATGTGACCCCCCCCCCCCCTCCCCCACACACACTCTGTTGGAGGTGACAAGGATGGATACGAAGACAGTGATTCAGAATTTGATGAAAGCCAACATGTTTAAAACCAAACTATAAGTTACTCATGTGGATCAGCAATAACCATGCCTATAACATGTCATCATGCATAGACTCAATGGTGACTCTATTTCAAGGCTGCGATTATTACTAGGAGTGGTCAGATCTGCGAAGAATACAAACACTGGCGAAATGTAAAAGGTGATGGAAAATCTGATGTGAAAGCACTGGACTTTCAACACTGTTGATCAGTGACAATATGTTACTTCACACATCTAAACTGATGAACAAATAAGTGATTCAGATGATGCGAATTTTGCCGATGATGTTTCTGATGAGATAAATAAGCAAAATATCAGGCAATTGAGAACTGGAGGAGATTCAATGTTCGTGAAGAAGTAGGGGAGATCGGCCAAATCTATATTTCGACAAGATGGTTGTTCTTAGAGAAGCAAGTTTATGAGACCAGAGAGAATGATCAGGCAACCTCAGTGGCTCGTGATTTTGAGGAAGTAGATTGCCATAGGACAGCTTCAACAACGACTGGCAGAGACCTTGAAGCTGTTACTGAGCCTGGCGTCAACATTTTCATGGACTTGTAACATAATGGAGGGCAGTTTTCCTCCATGGCCACGACAAATGTTTCTGAAGCCGTTGAGTGATGTACCGCCTAATAAACTCTGGAATTTGAACACCTGTGTTTATGGACTAAGTGACGTTCTCGGAATTGGAATTTTCCTAATTGTGATAACATCATAGGCATCGCAGGGGGGGGGGGGGGGGTCGTCGGGTGTGAACGACCCCCTTTTACGTTTTTCACCAAAGCGGCGAATGCAAATAAATCTCCTAAAGGCCACCCGAGAGCTCCATTTGATCCTAAATTTACCAGTTTGATGGTGGATGCTCCCCTAGTATGCACGAACATGCTATGGGGGTCCGGGACATCCCCCGGGAGTTCATCGGGGTTACCAAGTGTACCTCTGGTGTACCTCTTTCATCAAAGTTGAACCCCATTTTGAAAACTCCTGGCGGTCTTGAGACGATTCAAGTGCACACAGTCACATTGTGATCCGAGTCTATTCTACAAAAGCAAAGATGGGGGACTATGTAGGATGTTTCTCGTTCATGTTGATGACTTCATTTGGATTGTTACATTTTCAGGGAGAAGGCCACATTGCCTATCAAGGAGACTTTCAAAATTGGAAACCAAGAAAGTAAACAGTTTAAATATGTTGCACTCAATATAAGTCAGTATAGTAACTGCATTCTCACGGATCAAAAACACTATTATGACAATATTCCACCTAGTGCATCAAGGAAAATGGACATATTTAATGATGAGAAATTTCTTCTGTTTAGAAGTTCTATTGCACAATTAATATAGACTGTAAACCAGACGAGGCCAAATTTCGTTTATGACCATCTGGATATCAGCACTTCCTTGAAGGATCCCTGTTTAGAACTTCTTACAAGAGCAAATAAGTAATCGTAAAACTAAAAATGGAGGACATCTGTGTCAAATTTTCAATATTACTGGACATAAACTCATTGCAAATGAATTGTGATGCATCATTCGCTAACCTGCCTGATGGCTTCTCCATTGCTGAGGGACATATTGTGTTCTTGATTAACCCTTTACCTAACATGAAAAGCAGAGGACACTTGCAAACAGAATTCTTGAATAACTATTTTTTTCCATTTTTTGTCTCAAAAACATAAGTTATGACCCCTCGTTGGAACTAGCTCGACGAAGGGTCATGACACCTATGTCTTTGAGACAAAAAAATGAAGAAATAATGAAAATTAATTAGCTATTTTTTTTAAATCAAAAAAAGTGAGAAAACTGTTAAAAGTGATTCTCTCTCTGTGGTCGATGGTTTGGATATAACTTTCTTCTTCTCGTGACACTTATCTAAACTGATTGTCTTTCTATGGTCGATGGCTTGGATATAATTGTCTACTTAGAGAATACCTGTTTAGTGGAGTTTAATTTGCTACGGAAGGGCAGAAAGTTATCCAAATTGATGTGTTCAGTGACAATAAGACCCTGGTAGACAACACAAAACCAACAATGTTGCCAGCAGAGAAAGAATGACAATTCAGATGGCGAGCACTAAGCAAATGTTAGAAAGTGCAATTTGAAACGTTATCTAGATTGAGGGTGTATTTTGAATGATTTAGTCATGTTTAGAGGACTTTAGATTGTTGGTCCCCCCCCCCCCTCCCCCGCCGGGAGTCCAAACATCGGCAATCTCGCCTGACCATCAGAAGTCCAACACCAATATTTTATTCATTAAACAATAACAGTATATACATATACAATAAATAAAACATTAAAAAAAATTGGTAAACTTTAATAAATGTATCGAACATTAAAGAAAATTGCAGTTTAACTTGAAATTTCCAAATAGTTATTTTAAGAAAGTATTTTTTAAAAGCTATGTCATGCAGATGCACTTTCAAATGTCCAATCTTAGACGTGCTTTCCGTAACTTGGGCTAAATAAATTAACTTCACCCTACAGCTCTTATCGAAAGAGACGGTCAGTTACTCGTGCCTGGGTCATTCTGAGAATTTTTGTTAGGAGGCCCCTTAATTTCTCTCCTCAATATCCCAACAAAACAAAACAGGCCCAAAACGTCATCTCCGAATCCTCGGAACACATGTAGCTTTACCACCGACAATTCCATATTTGTGCATAGACTTTACATGTGCAAATACAGCAAATCAACAGTTGGACAGTACATGTACAATGGCTTAGAAGTGACGTCTTGTCACGTCTTGAAAGTTTTAGGAGTGTAACCCCTAAACCACTAGATCATATCACACTGTCAAAAACGGCAGCCGGAGTCTAGATTTTGGATGAAGTTCTAGTGATTACTTGGTTCACTTACTTTACGACAGGTACATGAAATCGTGAAACGCGCTGGATACAGTATGACGAAGTGCTGTGAATGGTCTCGTGTGGAGATTGGTACGGTCTTGTGTGTGTTTTTGAAGGACACATTCATGCTTTGGAGGACTTTAGAATGATGGTTTCTGATTGTCAAACCCTTTGCAACCCCGCCATGCAATCGGGAGTCCAATACCTAAACCACTAGATCACTGCGCATCGTCACAAAACGATGGCCGGAATCTAGCATTTTAGATGAAGCACTAATAATTTCTTGGTTCACTTTTTTACGACTGTTACATGGAAGTGTAGACAGAATTACACTGGTGGGTTGCGACCCTGGCCACAATGTGATGATTTTAGATAATGGTCAAAGCTCTCGCGTCACCGGTCAACTTCTGTTTGGAATTCGCACTGTTATGGGTTTACCTACTTTTTGTGGAAATTTGTGCGCAGTCGTCTATTGGTGTAATGTAATGTGCATTTATTCACAAAGATATTCAGATATTTTTTTCGTTCCCCAGTTACAGATATTCCAATCAAAAAGTATTAAATTCCCTTTAAAAACATCTAGATATTAACATAATTTGTGAAATTACCCATCGTAATCATAAAACTAGGGCAGTTGTGAGTCTTCATTTCTGATTGTTATGTCATCAAAATATCGATCAAATTAAGTCTAGATCGAAAAATATTTCGCTTTGATTCACATAAACCGAGATCTTTATGAATTTTGCAGATTCAATCGTCCGAATATACCAGCTGAAATATTCTAGACGAGTGAATATAAACATAGGCGATGACCTATTTCAGGGGTCGACTTGTTTCATACCATAACAGCAGCAAATGTTCCAATAAGAGTAAAATCTTCGCCCTCTGATTGGATAAAAGTTGGCGTAGTTTCTTTTATGTTTACGGCTCCAGAAGCAAATGTTACCGTCTTATGTCACAACGCAAAATATTTGAAATGCCGTCGCCCGTTTCGTAATTGCTTCATCAACGGAGTGATAAGCAAGTCGCTTCATTTTTCTGGATATTTCACACGTGCATCAGACAGTATTGAGGATTAAGTGTTGTTTAAATTACAAACAGATTTACTATTGAACTGAGATGGAATGAGTTTATCTGGTTTATTCATTATTTATCCAGTGGTGTGGTACACGAGAGGTTTATTTACTAAACCTGTGATCGTTAAAAGTTGCCATGAACAAGGCAACTTTTAACACGGGTTTAATAAATAAACCTCTCGTGTTTCACAACGTAGGTTTTGGGCTATGGGCGTCTCGGTTGAACATAAGCTCCGAGCTGCAAACCTCAGACCATATTACCGTCAATTCATCACAATAACTTATAATGTTTTACAGATTTGGACTGGGCTAGATAATAGTCTTCGGTATGTATTTGGTTTTCTGACGGAGACTTGTTGTTCGTGCATCTTAAAAAGACAAAACAAATATAAGACAAACAAGAAACAAGAAAATATGAGAGAACAATGTGTTAAATTCGGATTATTTACTATGTAGAGTGTTGAAAAGGAAAGCAGGGGAAGCGATGTTTCTGGTGAGATCATCGGCAATTTCTGTGACTGCGATGTAAAAGAAAATACTGGATTTAAAAAGAGAAATAGTATGTAACAGTCATCATGGGGCCCATGACAAGTAGGAGGATGAACGCAGAAGATATTTAGTAAGATTGGCTACTAACAGACCTGGAAATAACTCGCGAGCGACCGTTTAGGTTACGTCAGTTGTAAAATACGCGTACGAACTACACAGGTTACGACAAAGTAATACAGCATTACTTCATTAAATTACTAATATCGCACGTTTTACCAGAAAGACTTGACAACCTCTCGGGAGTATCTCAACTCCAAGGCTTAGTATTGCATCCATATATGAATAAAATGGCATGCTATCTAAAAAGAATTTCCAGCAAAATAAATAGCAACTGCTAACGCGCGATCTCTCCTCGGTGAGATCGTGAATTTGTTGTTCATATTATAATTGTGGAAATCCCGTTAAAACGTAAAAACATGACTGTGCGAGGAAAAAAACAGAGACGGCAGAGACGCTCTCTTTTTCCTATGGGTTGCGATCATGCTGTATAGCGTAACCAGCCAACGGGTTACGATATAAACCATTAATCTCTAGGCATGTACTAACAAAATGTTTCAGAAGTTTGAACACAATTGGTTCTTTGAAACGGATTTTATGTTATGTAAATGAAAGTTGACACATCACTGTGGCACCTTCTAAGTTGAAATATTTGTTTAATCAAAGCGTTTTTAACAACTCATATGGAGGGGGTGTGTAAGAGACAAGACAATTGAGACTTATATGAAAGCTGTTGAAGTTGCGATTTTGCATCACTCTCATTTGACAATAGTTAACAAAAACTAGACTATTTTGAAATCGCAAACTAAATTTCCAAAAGTCATCCAACGAAACACGTCTATCGGTGAGTGGGCCCAACAACGAGGAGAAGGTGTATGCTGCTTTTTAACGTACTTAGCAGCTAGAAAACGCGCCCAAGTCGCTCCCTGTCGCCTGAAAGTCGAGCAAATCTCACACTGAAATAACAATCCCGTTCGTTGACAGTTTCCTATGCCTTACTTGCGGGAGCAGCTTCTCAAAATGTCTAATGTTATTTGTAGAAAATCTGTCGATTGTGGTCATAGCATTTTGAACTCCTGAAAATGTTTTAACCATTAAAAAAAGCTTAGCGGTTTTAATAAATATATAAAGAATGATCCAATTTTGATACGTTGTAAAAAACGTCAAAAATTGCGATAAATGGAAACACTTGAAAAAATAGCTACCTCCTAACTTTTTGACCTGTACAGCATTCTAAAATTTTATGAGAATCCGGCATCATTAAATTTGTATAACGTTGACGTCGATAACGTCGCCTTTAACTCTTTACTCAACGTAAGGGCCAAAACCGGCCAGCGTTATTTTCAAAACTCGCCAATTAATTTTCATTATTTTTTTCATTTCTTGTCTCCAAAACATAGGTTATGACCCCTCATTGGAACGATCTCGTTGAGCTCGTTCCAATGAGGGGTCATAACCTATGGTTTTGAGACAAACAATGAAAACAATTGGTTATTCGCGAATTTCTTTTGCAGGTGTCGTCTGCTTTTCATGGTAGGTAAAGGGTTAAATTCGACCACATGCGTAAGGAATTATTTCGCAGGTCGGTAGGAAATAAAAACGTTAAAAATTGCGATAAATCGAAAAACTAAACTAAAAAATAGATATCTCCTAATTATTTGAGCTGTACAGCATACTAAAATTTCATGAGAATCCCACATCATTTAATTTGTATAACGTTCACATCAATAACGTCGTCTTTGAATTCGACCATAAGCGTAGGGAATTCCCCAGGTCGGAAGGGAAGTTTTAGATATGTTTTGTTTTTGAAGATGATACATCCAACATTTGAAAAAAATGCGGCTTGATACAGGAGTTGAAGTATATAAAGAGCAATACAAAACGTTAAAGCAGACGTTGTTTTGGACAAAACTAGAAAATACCCAAAATAGCGTGCATTGGATCACTCAAGCAAGAACAAGGCAAGTTTAATAGGCGTCGATGGAGTAATGAGGAAGTTAGGCGTGACGCCATTTGGCTGTTTTTAGACTTTAAAGCTGAAACGTTATAAAACATAAAGACGCCAAAACTGGTGTAAATCGAAAAACTAAGAATATGTATTGTGAATCCTACGTCATTTCATTTTTATGATGTTGATGATAACAACGTCCCCTTAAATTCGGCCATAAATGTTCGGAATGTCCGAGGACGGCAAAACATTTTTATTTGAGTTTTATTGGAGATTATATTACTAATATTTCAGAAAGACAGGCTTAACAATTAGCTGGAAACTAAAAGCATTCAAAAATTATTAACATGAGGCTCCTTCCACTCAAGGGTCTAAATGACAAATAGTAAAACCTGATAGATCAACGTCTGATAACTGGAAATCATTGGTCAAAGTTTCAAAGCTGTACCTTTAACCCTTTACCCAACGTAACGGTCAAAACCGACCAGCGCTATCCATTCACAAAAATCTCTAATTAATTTTCATTATTTTTTTCAGTTTTGCCTCAAAAACATAGGTTATGACCCCTCTTTGGAACGAGCTCGTCGAGCTCGTTCCAATGAGGAGTCATAACCTATGTTTTTGAGACAAAAAAATTAGTCATTGAAGATTTTTTTTGTTTGCAAGTGTCATCTGATTTTCATGTTAGGTAAAGGGTTAAGAACTATGGGGCGGTGTGTGTCACCAAATTGGGGGTTTTAATGATGAATGTCCAAAAAAGCCCATATTTTAAGTGACGTATAAACATCAAAATTGCAATAAATCCAAAAGGAATCATCTCTTAATTTTTTTGGCTCTACAACATATTAACCCTTTCCGACTACGGTTATTGCCACGTTTTAACGTCACGAAGAACCAGGTTTGGGCAACGTCAAACGCAATCGTTAGCCCTTTGAACCCTAGGGATATGTTCCATGTTAGTTCAATGACAGCAACAGGAAGAGTACATGTTCATTATTTGGGGGTGGACCAATTAATATTTGCATATTAATTGGTCTACCACACATACACTTATCATCCATCCTATTTAATGAAATTATGAAGTATCATGTTTTTGGACTTAAAAGCAGGTGCCCAGATTCAAAGTCGGTGTACGTAATATTACGTACGGAAGTCGCACCGCACAGCAATTTTCGTACGTAATATTGCGTACCATAGGCGCAAAGGGTTAATTTTGGGCCTTAAGTCTCCTACCACAACAGATGTCTCCTCCATGTTCGGCCACAACGATAGGAGTTTTATATCACGGCAACACATTTTTAGATCTAGTTTTTATTGGAGATTATATTTCCAAAATTTCAAAAAAATGGCTTAAAACTGAGTAGGAAATAAACATTTTGTAAAAACTCTTTAACATCCGGCTCCTTCCAGTCGAGGGTCTAAAGAAAGAACGAATGGATCAAATTCTGGTAACCGGAAATCGATGTTCGAAGTAGTATAGTAGTTTATAATTCTGGACCAGAATGGAATATCAGGTATGCCATCAACCTTTTGTTATCTATTGTATCCGAACAATAGGCCCATTGTTTCCCAAACCATCCACTCCATTTAAGAAATCCATCCACCCACATAATGTATGCACTCCTTTGTAACTGAAGTTCATTCCAAACATTCTTGGGTCATCCATTCTATTAGAACTTTTTTGTTATTCTACCTACGCGTAATTAAAAATGCAACCAAACTATGTCCAAACTAGCAACACAGTCTTGAAAATATTCGAATAACACAATCATGTCATTGTACCTCTCACTAACTTGTAAGAAATACCTAATGTCACGACTATACTCAGGCAGAGTGTTCTCACATTTTACCAATACAATGCATAACAAAAACTTAAGTTTGAAATACTAAATCTGGGAATCTATGGTAAAAATAATTTGTCAGAAAACTTATTACCTCATCAATCCCGACTCATGGACCCAAACACTGATTTTTTTTTTAAAACCCGCTATACCGTGTTACTATTCTACTCCAGACACTGATTACAACAACTTCTGGATATAACCCTGACAGCCTTCAATTAACAGTAAAACAAAGTTAGCTAATTACAAATGCATAACAAAAACTTAAGTTTGAAATACTAATCTGGGAATCTATGGTAAAAGTAATGTGTCAGAAAACTTGTCACCTCATCAATCCCGACTCATGGACCCACACACTGATTTTTTTTAAACCCGCTATACCATGTTACTATTCTACTCCAGACACTGATTACAGCAACTTTTGGATATAACCCTGACAGCCTTCAATTAAGAGTAAAACAAAGCTAGCTAATTACAAATGGAAGATTCGAATCGAATCAGACATCGACTATTCCCTTTGGAAATACATTTATCCACCATTTAATTCAAATTCAGCTGGACAATGATTAACCCAAATATCAATTTAAGCACAACCGAGCCCAAATAAACCATTTTTCACCACCCAATAACATATAACTCCGTCTCTGTATGATTTACTTGTCAGTTATTTTTTGTAATGAAATAACGCCCGTATACCACAGAAACAAGCCACCCCACCCCATACACCTTCCAGAAATCCCGCACAAGGCATAATGGGATTAGTTTCTAATAAATAATAAAATTATGCGCATAATACTCTTCTAATTTTTTCCTTCGCGGATTGTCATCTTAAACATGTGCCATATGATTTTTTTTTTAAAAAAGTAAAAGGAAAATATCATGAACGTATTAACACGGCAATAAATCGTTAACGAAAGTTTCTGTCAGTTTAGGTTTACAATTTAACAACATGTGTAAGTTAACAAATTGACAAGGGTGATTATCCTATAGGGTTATATTTCCACGTGCTATTTTCATGATTGCGACTCTAGAAAGATCAATTTTCAGCTCTAGCGACAACATTTTGATTAGTATCCCATGACAAGATGAAGTAACCATCAATAGACTACACTTACATCATCAATAGGATACGTCTTCTCACGAGAACTATTTATTGAATGATACAAAACATTTCCACTATTCGAATAATAATTTTCAATTAACTTCTATGAATTGAAATGAGGATAGTATCTCTCATATAAGGCTCACATTTCTAATTTGTGTGCAAAAATAGCTCGTGCAAACTATGTTCTTAACAAAGTAAAAACTATATTGCCACATGCTGCAACGAAAACGTTGTGTTATACTTTAGTGCACAGTCATTTGATTTATGGGATCCATGTTTGGGGTAACTCGAAAGGTATAAATAAGTTGTTCTTAATGCAAAAACGCTCTATAAGAATTTTAAACAATTCACGATACAACTCTCACACAGATCCTTTGTTTCAAAAAGACAAAATTTTAAAGGTTAGCGATCTTTTTGTGCTCCATACGTCTCTGCTCCTATTTGACTGGAGAAATAATAATCTCCCCGTGTCTTTTGATAATTTGTTCAGTGCTGTGGAAAATAGAAGTGGAAGATCCACCCGACAATGTGGCATGCTTCTTGGAGAAAGATCTCGAACAAGATTTCTAGATGCCCTCCCAACATTCGCTTACCCGAAAATTTGGAATAGACTGGATGAAAGACTGTGTAATATCCCACTTAGAGTCACATTTAGAGAGGAGTTGATAAAAAAATTGTTAAGATCGTATGGCGCTAATGTAAACTGTAATAACCCGTAGATTGCTTAGGTACTTAATCATATCTTTTCGTCTTTTCTAATTATATAGTAGTAACAGCTCGGGAATTTGGCTTTTCCACAACCTTAATTTACTTACACATTCTGATCTGGCTTAAAAAAAATAAAAATAATAATAATAAAAATAAAATAAAACATAGTTTTCGCTCTCTGACTCTGGGTCTCATCATAAGCTTCCGATAAGGCTGCTTACTTATCAGATCACAATTATTAATAATGCAAAAAACAATGCCCACATTGGAAGCATCCATGGAAAAGTCGACAGGATAACTAGTTATATATAAGTACACATAGTGCATGCAAATAACTATCTGATAGTTTATATTTCTTATTGTTGGTCTGACACAAGCTGGTAGTGTACAGCTAACAGGGTGATGACAGGTAGACAACCAATCTGGTTATGCCATCTCCCTACGGTATACACTATTTTTGTATTTGTTCACAAAGGCAATTGTTATTTATTTATTATTTTTATTACTATTTTCAATGTGTTTAATGCACATTTTTCTGTATTATGTATACTGTAAAGTAAACAAATAAACAAACAATCAAGTCCACCGATCAGATCCGTCGACTCATGCAGGTGACAGAGGATGAGGTGGTCTCCCTTCTCCAGAATGTGAGTATACCAAAGTTTCATTTACTTAATTTATTTTACATCATTTTTCATGTTTACCGGCACATTTAACTAGTTAAGTGCTAAGTTACGAATTTTAAAAATTAAATCATATTTGTTTCTGCCTTGCCTATCACAGAGAGAATTATACAAAAAAGAAAGCAATAGCACCTAAAATGGAATCAGTTTGTTCATAAGTGCACGTTAATACAAATGTATTGCTCATAGAGATGTGTATGTAACTAAGCCTGAAGATGTCCCATTTATACAAAAAAGCAATTGACATGCCTGAAGCTTCATACGTCAGGGGAAACTACTGAAATACCTAACGTTACAAAAAACATTTGTTCATAAAGATAACTTCATTACAATTTATTGGCAATCAGAAAAATAAATTGTAACGAAGAATACGTTTATAAACAAATCGTTTTCGATTATTGTGTGAGGTGAACTTCTAACACACCACCATTTGAAAAAAATGCATGTTTTGCTATAAACTACGCATGTTTGAAGCTTAAATGATTGCAAACAGGATCAAAGTAATCAATAACATTGTGATTTCCCCACATGTAAACACAACAGTTGTTTGTATGTAAATATGCCTGAATGCAGACTGCCGTTCAACAAAAAGTTATTGACCTCTGACTCTGATTGATGACATTTTTTTTCAGATTTCCACAATACCATGCTTACAAAACAAAGCTAAATAGATTAATACAAATAACTCAGTTATACGTGAGTCTATTTGGTGGACGTCTTTGTCGGGTAGATCAACGTACAGGTCGACTTATTTCTGTTTCCTCTACTATTACTGGTCTGTTTATGATATTTTGAAACCACAAATGAATAGCTTGCTGCAGGCGATGAGACAAGATTCTGATAACACGTAGGACTGTGTATGTAACCATACCGCTTACAAAACAATCAAGCCTACAAAAAGAAATTTGGAAATGTTAATGTTCAGTATATCAGAATCACCACCCCCACCCCCACCCCCACCCCCCCCCCCCCCATTTTGTTTTTTGGGTGTGTTTTTGTTACTGATCATAAAAAACATCCTTTAGCTCGCAACTACACTTGATCCCTAATTCAAATATAAGTAACTGTGGTTTCTAATGAAATCGTGCTGCCTACATCGGAAACCAAATTTTCATCAGACACCATGGACACTTTCATGCCTTATATGATCTACTCTAAAGAATTGCTCAACCCCCCCCCCCCCCCCCCCCCCCCCCATCAAAAAGTTACCCCGTGCTCCTAATTGAAGATATGTCAGAGAGAGTTCAATGGAAAAATATATTTACACAAAAATCGAGAATCACAAAAAGTCTTTCTGCACATCCATTTATCTTTATTTGAACGTCTAATCACGCTCGTAGAACTGAATTCCGTAATTTCTTTTGTCGGCACTTATGGATCAAGAACGTCTCATTCTTCGACTTCTGAGTTTATAGCACACAGTTATAAGGATCAGCACTAATACAGCCAAACTCAGAGAAACAGTAACAGGTATAACCCAGGACGCTAAAAATAACCAAATTTGAAAAAAAGTTAGATCTCCAGTAAGATGATGTTTCCAAAGGAATGATATGACATGCATGAAACCGAACTGACTGTCAAAGAGCAAATGGTGCATGAATTTATTGTAGTAAACCTGAACCCCCAATGAAATCACTAGTATTGAAATATTTGATCTATGTCTAGATATGTGTTGATATCAAGTTTATATTTATGTGTATGAAATAGCACTATCGTGGCTGACGACAAGATTCCTTATTTCCGAAAATACGTGCATAAGCCAAGAAGTAGACATTATAATGAAAGAATAATTCAAGTGTACAATACCTTCAACAAGTGACGAAAACGAGGGTAATGTCACATCATCTTCAGTCATTTTAGATGCACTCTCTGGAACCGTAGCTGCTTCAACTGTGCTTCGTGTCTAAAAAAAGAGATGCGTTCTATATACGATTGTAATGTTAAATCATTGAGTATCTTGTATGATATACAGTACGTGTAGAGCAAAGCATAACAAGCACAAGCAAATTTCCAGTCAATGGAGATCCGGGTTAAACCCGCAGGGCCATTGGCTGAAACTTTGCTTATGTTTTTTGTCCATATGTACACAATTAGAAAGTGATACTTTGGGCGTTAACTCCACTCCGCGGGTGATCTTTTTACAATCCAAATACCTCGCAGTCCGTTCATAATCCACATGTGGGTAAAAATGGTCACTGCACATTTATCATTTAATAACAGTATCTGAGTTTTTTTGTGAATATTCTTATAATTACCACCGGAAATCTAATATCATCGAACACATTGTATGAGGCAATATCACGCCATGGCAGTTTTATTGAAATGCTCTCACGGGTTAGTATTCTTATCAAGCGATAATGCGTCTTGACAATCTCTGCAATTAAAGTATTTATTAAAAGACGAAAGACAGTAATAAAACACAAAGCTTCTGTGCTACTTGGCAAAAAGCGTATTTATGAATTAAACAACTTACACGTTTCCTACTGGAATGAACCTCGTGATCAGTGGCAGGTTTGTTTGTGTCCGTTATATCTATATCTATAGGTCCAGATCTGTCTAAAGTAGTGGACTGAAAAAAGAGGAAGAAAAAATAGTAATGGAAATTATGATTTCTACCAAAGAAACTCAGTCGGCAATAAACATAAATTTGGTAAATAACGCATTTAGGACATCAAATACAGTACAAGTCACATAAGCTGTAGCATAACCGCAATAAACTATGTATCTTTCTCTTTCTGCACTGATAAGATCAGAACCTGACATCATTTCTGGAAAGCTCTAGTGAAATGATGTCAGGTTCTGGTCTTCTCGGTGTAGGAAGAGAAAGATGCATAGTTTTTAGTGGTTATGCTACATCTTAACTTGACTTGTACTGTAAGTACAAAAAAAGACTAAAAACTATCGCACCCCACCCCTCCCCCCTCCCCGCCGTGATATCCGCTTGATTTACAGTACTTCAGAAACGGCTGTTCATACACAATACCTTCGTCACCTTCAAGCACTCTTTGTGTGGATACTCCACTCATAGGATTCTCACCGCTGAGAAACGACCGGAAAGTTTGAGTCACGATACATGTAGCTGACTGGATATTCGAGATATTGCTAATTCAAATAAAACAGCACTTACATGTGTCGTACTGAAAGTATCCTCTTTGGCATTTGAGTGTTTGCTGGTGCCCTAATCAACCACATTTCCTGCTGTGTAGCTGTCCAAAGTAGTTGACTGAAAAAGAAAAAAAGAATAGTATGGTTAAAAAAAACCACGATGTCCTGAATTAACTTAAAATAACAAGATTGTTGGCCATAAGAGAGCATTTCTGGGAGAGGACTCGGGGGGATTTGAAATGCCCCCCCCCCCCCCCCCCAAAAAAAGGACTGCTCCTCTCCGGATCGGAAACATCCGCTTAATAACAGTTAAATTCAAGTAACCATGATCCTTCAGGCCTTATCGCTCAATATTATCAAACTGAGCTGCCATTATATGTAAAATACAGGAGTGGACTGTTGGGTTTCACAGAAGGACCATAACAGTCTATACTGTTGTCACAGCAACTTTCAAATTAAAGCCAAAACTTTTTTGTTCAACTTCTTTGGCTTCTTGTCAGAATAATTTAGTAGGCGCATTAAATGAAAGATTATTGTTCAATAGCAGAGAGAGGAAAATAATCACTGTGAGTTGAAAAATATGGATTTTTTTTTACCTTTTTCGAAATGACAGACATTAATATATATAAATATCTCACAAGGCACTTCTTTGTCAGTTTTTATGAGCCATTTCATAAGAAGAGTTTTTGTTTTGCTTTTTCCTTTGTGATAACCTGTAATTGTGCCATTTCATTCTTTGTAACGTTTTAGGTGTAGGTTCGTCTCACATTTTTCATGGAAATTATTTTAAGTGATTATTGTAAATCGGATTTAACTGAATAACGCATTTGGATTAATTCGCAGGTAAGTAAACTATTCAGTTTAACCCTTTACCTAACATGAAAAGCAGACGACACTTGCAAAAAAAATTCTTGAATAACTAATTTTTTTCATTTTTTGTCTCAAAAACATAGGTTATGACCCCTCGTTGGAACGAGCTCGACGAGCTCGTTCCAACGAGGGGTCATAACCTATGTTTTTGAGACAAAAAATTTAAATATTTTGAAAATTAATTGGCGATTTTTGATAATAGCGCTGGCCGGTTTTGGCCGTTACGTTGGGTAAAGGGTTAAACAATATTTATTTCAAAATTTCTTCACTATATACAATTTCTAACAATCATCTATGGTGTGGATTCGGCAGTAAGCTAACAATTTATAAGTGACCGTCTCCACTCACACAACAGATACAAATAACACTGAGAAGACGATGAGAAAGATCTAATCAGTCAAACCTTGGTAGCTTGTGAAATTTTCTATTCTGAAAGGACAATTGGGAGAACAAATGGAAAGAAAAGAAAATTTGAGAGATTGAATTTATAACAATGGAATATTGGAACCAACTTCCTAGGCAAGGAATAATTACTGGGCTATATAATAAGGGATAAGTCTGTTCTGAGAATCAATTTCCAAGCAGCAGAGGGATATATGAGTCAATGCCCCCCCCCCCCCCCCCAAACCATTTTCATACTCAATAGAATTCCTAATATATTCCACTACCTGCTAGGCTTACCATTGATTTTTATTACTCCCAGGCAGAGGAATGAGAAATCAAGGTAGGCTGGAGAAAGTTATTAACTCTCTTTGGGCTCACACGGCCGGCTTTTCTGTCCAAGATATAATTTCTCCCATTTTAGAATCATTATTGGAGGTCTATACGCGGGGTATTGATGATATTACCAACTGCAGTCTGCAGCCGCCTGGTAGGATAAGCGGACAGCACGAAGGAGATAACTGAGGGAACTGAAGTAAAATATTTGATTTATTTATTTATTTATTTATTGGTGTTTAAGGTCACATATTTATGCACAATGGCTAATCATGACCGTGACAGTTTTACGGGTGGAGGAAGTCGGAGTACCCGGAGAGAACCACCGAGCAACGGCGAGCAACTGTCAGCTCCCCAACATACTAACTCCACACAAGCAGGGTTAGCATTGGTTGAAGACAAGTGCACCATCGACGTGCAGTACGTCTTAGTACACAACGCCACCGTGCTCCCACGCGGGCAATGGAGATGAAGTGTCTTGTCCATGGACACAACGCGATTGCCGCAGGTTAAATTCGAACCGAGGACCTCTCGGCTTGCAGTCTGCACCTTTACCTACTGAGCCAAAGCGCTCCCGAAATATTTGATTTTTTAATAATAATACCGTGACCTCAAATTGTATGCAACTGATAATTAAAAAAAAATTGATTTGAAAATCAACCTGTATTGCCTTTAGAAGGTTAAGTGTCCCTAAAACCGAACGCGGTTTTGACTGGGTTTCAGGAGGAGAGAAGAAGCGCGGGAATAACCAAAGCCTTCTCACACGAGAACCGCGACAAATCACCGACCATTATTATTTTCATTATTACTGGAGGACTCGTCTGGTCGTATTCGCGAATTACGACCAAACCGACCACAACAATCTGACCCAAACCGGCCCCAACAACTTCGCTCAAATCTGCCTCCAGTATTTCATGCAATGCTGATCCCAGTTGGGACGAGATGATCATAAAAGACTTGGGTTGTCCGTGATTATCATTAATTTTACTGAACACTGTTTTTTCTAATCAAATTCAAATAAATATCAAACAATTATGGGACACACTAAAAAGTGTAGCCCGAGCTGAGAATAAGGTGTAGCTGACAAATAAACATTCGTTTTCTCTCATGTTTGTCGTTCAGTTTAGATTATTTTTGGTATATAGATCAGTGGTAGCCACATGAAACAGGATAAAGTTAAATTGATTTTTTAGACAGTATATTTTGTGAAATATATGATAAAATATCTCTGAAAGACACTAAAAAGTGTAAGAGACACTAACAAGTTTAGCTGGATCGCCGAGCCAGTTAATTAACTCGCATGTGGACTGTGTTTTTACATCAAAGGCGATTAACAATTATGTTGGCTTTTGTGTGAATTGAAATATCAACAAGTGGATGGATAAACTGGCTGGCTTGGGTTATTTGCCAAAAAACAACAACAAACATTTGAAGTCAAATCTTTTATTGCAGGTACAAAATGGATACATTTTGGTTATAGGCCTACATATAGTAACAGTATATAGTAATTTCATGCAATTTGCCTTCAGCTTACATTTCACATTTACGTTCGAAGCCTTGACCTGAACAATGTTTATACACCCCATCCCCGTAAACCTTACACACAAACTGAATTGGATATCGAGGGAAATATCAAATACGAAACCTGCCTGGGATCAAAAGCGCAATGTGATTTACACACGAGAGATGTAGTTTCATTATGATTGTGAACCCTTACATAATTGTGGAGTTCGTATTAGATATTTTTCTTGGTATTGGCCTATAAACACGGGGTGCTGGTCAAAATGTCACACGACCAAAACATTCAAAATGGTCAAAACGTCACATTGGTTCATTATCTTTGTATTATCAGCATGGGAAGTGGCTACCCAATGGTTGGGAACAGGTGATAATACCATTTTATTAAATAATATTAAATCTGATAATAACAAAAATATAATAATTTTGCGTTTATTCGTTGAAAAAGCTGCAGTGGAGTTTTTTCAATGAATAAACACGAAATTATTGGTGACAAGATATATAAAAAATAAGGTTAGACTTATCTAGCAATGTATTAAATTATATTAAATATGATAAAAATATAATATTTTTTCGTTTAGTCGTTGAAAAAGCTCAAGTGGAGCTCTTTCAATGAATAAATACGAAATTATTGGTGAGAGATATACATTATATAAAAGATAAGGAGACTAAATTAACGAACAAGTGATAGAAGTCTCGTCGATACAAAGGATGTGTTTACATAGAATGCATACAAATGCTATACTGAAAACATACACAATTAATAGAAACAACATTTAGATATATTTGCACACTCAAAAAACAGAACATCAGAATAGCAATGAAGAACTAGACTTTATGATTCTGGAGAATCATGGCTTTTCCCGATGAGATTCCATGATTTTTCATGACCCCACAGTGTCTGATGAATTGTTTTTAACTGTGCCACTGAAGTTCCTTCATTGATGTCATTAGAAAGTTGAGTATAGTAGTCTAAAATGACTCAGTTTGATAAACAAATTGTTTAGGTAAAAACCATCATTAACGGTGGAGAGGGTTAATGTCAATATCGTCGTCCAACAAGTCAATGACCGACAAAAGGAGTTATGTTTGTTTCACACATACCCACTGAGTGCTGTGTCTGTTTGAAAATGGTCTATTTTATGTCAAATATATCCAAAATATTGATGTCTGGCAGCTTGTAGAGGGTTAACAAGTGCTAACAGGAATATTTTTTATTCATACAACTAGTATTGTCACACCAAGAACTGCGAATGGCCATTTGTTCTTTAAAATCTACAAGATGTTTTCAGAGAAATCCAGGGAGAACATGAATTTTAAGCTTTTCATGGGTACCTTTGTTTATCCAGTCCAAAACGGGTTAAGTGTTGTTTTTTGAATACTCCTATTACTTCCAAAAATAATTCTCAGTGAAATCTACTTCCACTTATTTTGATCTCTCCTCTCAACTTCGGGTGCTGTGGGATATGCAAACACAGCCCATTTTATCAACATTTTGATGTTTGAGAACCTGTATAGGGTTAACAAATGCTTACAGAAATATTTTGTACATGCAACTGGTAATGTCACAATAAGATCTGAGAATGGCCATTTTTTCTTGAAAATCTACGAGATGTTTTTAGAGAAATCCTCGGATAACATGAATTTTTAACCTTTTGATGGGTATCGCTCTGTACCCAGTCCTAAACGGGTTAATGCTTGGTTTTGTGAATACCTTCATTACTTACAAAAATGATCCTCAGTCAATTCCACTTCCAGTGAAAGAGGTTATGTTTATTTCGCTGATACACATTGGGTGTTATGGGTGCCCAAGAAGAGCCTATTTTCTCAAAATGTCTATGCTTGGCAGTCTCTGGCGGGTTAACAAATGCTTACCGAAATATTTTGTCCATGCAACTTGTAATGTCACTCCAAGACCTACGAATGGTCAATTTTTCTTGAACATTTTGTTTGAGAAATCAACAGAAAACTGGAATTGTAAGCTTTTAATGGGTATATCTCCTTAACTCGTCAAAAATGGGTTAAGACCTCGATTTTTGAATACACTTACTACTTACAAAAATGTTTCCCTGTCAGTTTTGCGTCCGGTATAAGAAGTTATGTTTCTCTATTGCATTCCCATTTGATGTTGTTGGTGTCCAAAAACAGACTATTTTTTTCAAATTTTTTATATTTAGTAGCCCATGGAGGGTTAACAAATGCTTACCGGAATAATTTATCCAATCAGCTGGTAATACGATATCAAGACCTATCAATGGCCATTTTCTCTTGAAAACCCTACCAGATGTTTGTAAAGAAATCCAGGGAAAACATAATTTTTTAAGCTTTTGATGGGTATCACTATTAACAACTACAAAAGGGGTTAACGCTTTGTTTTTTGAATACCCTTATTACTTACAACAATGGCCCTCGGTAAATTTCACTTCCAACAAAGGAGATTATGTTTATTTCTCAGGTACATGTTGGGTGCTGTGTGTGTCCGAAAACAGCCAATTTCTACAAAATTACCATGTTTGGCAGACTGAAGATGGTTAATAAACGCTCACCGGAATATATTGTCCATGCAACTTGTAATGTCACATGAAGACCTGTGAGTAGCCAATCCCAAAATAGGTTAAGACTTCGACTTTTGAATACCCTTACTTCTTACAAAAATGTTTCCGTGTTGATTGTGCGCTCCACAAAAGAGGCACTTTTCTTTGTGGCGTACCCATTGGGTGCTGTTGGCGTCCAAAAACAGCCCATCTTTTCACAGTTTTGACATTTAGCAGCCTGTGGAGGGTTAACAAATGCTAACCTCAGTATTTTGTCCATGCAACTTCTATTGTCACCCCAAGGCCTGTGAGTGACCAATTTTTCTTGAAAATCTAGAAGACTAGTTTAGAGAAATCCACGGAAAACATGCATTTTTTTAATGTTTTGGGGGTATTGCTGTTTAACTAGCCCAAAACGGGTTAACGCTTGGTTTTTTGAACACCCTTATAACTTACAAAAATGATCCTCGGTGAATTCCACTTCCAATAAAGGAAGTTGTGTTTATCTCTTATGTAGCTGTTGGGTGCTGTGGGGGGCTGAAACCGGCCCATTTCATCAAAATTTCTATGTTTAGCAGCCTGTGGGGGGGGGGGGGGGTATAATATGCATCGTCTGACATGTCGTGTGTATCAAAGGTCGTGTCACAGACAGGTCTAATAATGATGAATGTTTAAAAAAAATCTACAAGACGTATTTCGAGAAAGTGTCTATAAAAACAATTTTGTCAGTTTTTTGCCAATTCTGACGAAACAAGGGTTAAATCGAAAATTCCGCTTCGGTACATTTTTAGATTTTGTGCCTCTCTATGAGTGTGCAAAATGTTGTGAAAATCGGTTCGAAAATGGTTTCTGAATCGTGCGGACAAAATGTGTGGACCCCCCCCCCCCCCCCCCTCAAAAAAAAATAATAATCCGTAGAAAAACAATAGTCTTTTCCAGAGGGAAAAGCCTAATAATCACCAGTCACCACAATAATCACCAGTCTAATTGTTAATCGTCTCTGCTGTGAAAACACAGTCCACGTGCGAGTTAATTAACTGGCTCGGCGATTCAGCTACGCTTTTTAGTGTCTCTCGGAGATATTTTATCATATATTTCACAAAATATACTGTCTAAAAAATCAATTTAACTTTATCCTGTTTCATTTGACTACCACTGATCTATATACCAAAAATAATCTAAATTGAACGACAAAAAAGAGAGAAAACGAATATTTATTTCTCAGCTACACCTTTTTCTCAGCTCGGTCTCGGGCTTCACTTTGTAGTGTGTCCCAACAATTATCGACATACAGTATATTCATGTTTGAACATGTTTGTGTTTTAAAAGTATGTCAAAGAAATATCACCAGTACGATATTTCTTGTTTTTATTTTTCCAAAACGACAGAACAATGGTTAAAAAATAGATATTGTGCTCAGAGTTTATAAGCGTCGTACGTATTTCACATTCCCCAAATACTGATGGAAATAAATCCACTAAAATTACTTCCTTCTGTTTTACGGAGAATGTGACTTCCGTTTAACATTTATAAACTCACAGTACGGTGTTATTTTATTTCGCTCCTCTACCTATTCATCCTACTGAGAATCGCATGTATGCTAAAATAGTAAAAATAAGGTGTTTTTTATAATTATTATAAAGGCGCATGTAAATAATTAAAATTAAGTGAAGAAAAACTTACCATGGTACATCTGAATCCATCCACGAAAACTGTCACACCTTCCTCTATAAAAAATTGTAATTAATGGAGTGATGCAGTCAGTATCACAATCTTCTATAAAAACCTCTTCCAAACCTTCAAGATGGCTGACATTAATCTGAATATTCCTCACGTTGTTTAATTCTAATATTTCTGCATATACAGGTCCATTAATTGTCAAACTATCTAAGTTTTTACAAAATCACAGTCTAATCTAAAATTTGCATAGCATAACATTCCAAAACAAAAAAACGTAACACAACAAGCCTAGTAATGGGAGCGGGACGTTTCGGCCATTTACCAGTACGCCCTCGGGACGTTTCGGCCGTGGGCGTTCGGCCCGCGACGTTTCGGCCTCGATATTTTTTTAAAACTTGGGATGATAATTTCTCGGGGAAAAAAACGAGGCCGAGTCGACCCGAGGCCGAAACGACCCTTGGAAGGGGTCGTTTCGGGCTCCATATTTGGAGAAATCCGTTAAGAAAAGGTGCTAATTGGCAGCCTCCCAATTTACACCTCATTGTGGCGGATTTTCCATTGGATGGAACTTTTAATTACCTTCCTATTACTGGTGAAACAGATATATTGGAGCAATAAAACACTTGAAAAGATAACAAAGAACACCAATAATAATTATAATTCATTTATTGTCTTTCTTTTGTAGATAATAATATACACAGACCATCGATGATTAGCAATGTTTTCCTTTATTATTTTTTTAGTAGGGCACACCGAATGCTCGTAGGCGTACGGGCCGGGGAGGGGGGGTGGTTGCTTGGAAGGCTTGTGTCTATATAGGGCCTTAAGGGTTCAACTTGTTCTGTTTTTTTGGTCAAAAAGCGCTCTCCTATAAATTGTAACAAGGCACATTCGTACGAACTAAATAATTTCATTGGTCGATCTGGTCACCGAAGTGCGAGGAATATTCTCTGAGCCAGGCGAGTGGGTCCAGCCGAAGGTCACTGTTCTTTAGTATTTTGGGGATCATTTATAAACTAATAAGGTAACGATGGAGGTATACCGCAAAATAGTAATAAAATAATAATTACCTTTGTTGGTCTATAAAGTACCGAACCAGTGTTTCATTACCCCTTTCTCGAACCGAAGTATCATCAGTCGTGAGCTCATTTAAAACATTTTCCAAACTCCTATTTTACAGGGTTCGCACACAAAGTTAATTTCGCGAACACCCCTTATCGCATCCCGATAATGGCTCAGAGAAACACCAGTACCACATGTTTTGTGTTGCCAATGGCCACACGAATCGCAGGATATTGCATGTTGCTTTGGCCTGACATGTATTTTACATGATATGCACGGATACATTTTGGAAATGTTTCGATCCCTGTCGATTGAGATGAAATGGTTTCGCGCGCCGAAGGCGCGCAGGGGCGATGTGCGGCAAGCCCCGTTCGACCCTGTGTGTGATAAAGTCTAGTCTGGCCGTGATAGAGGAGGAGGAGTTATGAGTCCTCAGCGCCGCTTGTGTCGTTTTTCTTTCTTTTTGAGAGGAGGTGGTTTAGATGGATAGACCATGGCAGTTGGCGTTGTTGGTAGACTGCTTGGTGATGAGTGGCTTGGCTCGTGTGGCCTGGTTCTTGATGAATCTGTGGTTGTTAAGTGTGGTGAGGAGGGAGTCTGAGGCTTTTGTTGTGTATGTGGCTAAGCCACTTCTTTGATTTTTCCGAGTAGATGTTGTTGTTGACGGTCCATTTCCTTCATATAGTTCTCCCTGTCCTTCTTCATCTACTCAAGTCGTGTGTCCAGGTCCTGGCATTCTGTTTCCAAAGGAAGAGGCGAGTGAAGATGAGGCAGTTGCGAGAGGGCAGCTTCCATGTCCACCAGCCTCCACAGACTCTTCCACGTCCGACAACTCCGGCTGGGGAGTCGGCAGTAGGATGGGTCTGTCTGCGGGAGTAGGAAGGGAAATGGCGTCTGCCGCTGGCTCTTTCTTTTCCTCGCTGCTCTCTCTCTCTCTTCTTCTCCAAAAATGCCTCCAAGCGTCGGGCATTCCTCCGCTTGGTGGACGGGCTCTTTCTTAATTTTCTATGTCTCTTTTGTCAGGGCCTCCAAACCCCCTTGGGTGAGGACCAGCGCGAGAGGGGTCCTCTCACTAAAGGTACTACCTCTACCCTTGGGGGTGGTGTGGTGTTCTCTTTGGTAGTGGTGAATTCCAAAATCAGGTAGACGCTCTCGCCCTTCTCCTGGACAGTCCAGGTGATGGGACAAGAGACGCCCAGAGCTGAAATGGTTTTCTGTAGTCTAGCCGGTGCTCCAGTGCTATCTCAATTGTCTTAATTGTCTCAATTCAGATGTTCACACTCTGAACTCACAGGTGCGAATGTTCGATGACGAACAATGATGCCCTGTCGATTGAATGAATGAAAAGTTTTAGCGCGCGGAAGGCGCGCAGGGACGACGTGGGATTTACAAATCCCTTGCGACCCTGTTAACTTTATTTTATTTCACTTAGATCACACAGGCCTACCTTTCCTATTGCCTCAAATGGGGTCTGAGGGGTATGCACGCAGTTAGAATTCCCGGCAGTTTACGTTGGAGTGATAGATTGTCAATACTCAATCCCTCAACGCCATTAAGACTATTGAGTGTGGGCTCTATTCGTTTCCTGCTCGGCGATGGTAGAGATTTGAGTCCCACCATGGTGGCGAGCCAGAATATAATGTTGTGCGATGGCAAATTTAAGGGAAGAAGAGAAAAGAAAATCAAATAGCAACGCCGGTTTGGTAGCGGCCCCGGTATATGACCATAGAGGTTACAAAAAAGGAGCGGAGAAAGCTCCAACAGTTTAGTTTTGAAAAACCGGGAGTCATCCATCAAGCCTTCTGGGAGATAGGATGCCGTATGTGATTATGAGGTATCTGGTTATCCTTCGGGAATTCCAAATGACCCGCCCCCCCCCCCCACTCCCCCAACAAAAAAAACAAAAAACAAAACAAAAACAAAAACAACCCTCCCCCCCAAAAAAAAAACAAACAAAGAAAACAATAAAAAAAAACCCACACCTTCTCACAGACACACACCCTCAAGCCATTAAAAGGGCTGTTAAATCTTTATTCAAATGTTTATTTATATAAAATGTACACTCGTCCCCAGCCAGACAAGCTTGTTTCAATCCTTGCCTGGTGTTTGGTGGTTTCTTGTGTATGATGCAGAGAGGTAGGTTGCACCAAATCCTCCTACACTTTGTCTGCCATTTCCATGCGTCTTCTTGATAAGAGTGCTGCAAGAAAATTTGAGAATGTTTAATTAGAAAAAGTTGTAGGTAGAGAGAAAGATAGGTATTCGCTATTGTATATGTGACTGTTGTGTGATTGTTGCTATAGATGGGGTAAGGGGTGTGTTTCTTCGGAGCCCACTCTCCACACGCAGAGTTGCGAGGCAATCCTCACAGAATCAATCCTAAAGATCTCAATGAGTAGCGAGGCAATCCTCACTGACTCCACGCAGTTTAATTCTATTGAGTAATTTTAATTTACTGTGGCTTATTTTGTTTTTTCAGTTGAGGGTTCGATGTTCGTTCACCTTCACCATTGATTCACTATCCTGGAGTATGTGGAGGGTTTTGTTATATAGATCTTATTAAACGCATTTCAATCGCGCTTCAGCAGAGTTGCGAGGCAGTCCTCACAGACTCTATCCTAAAGTTCCCAATGAGTAGCGAGGCAATCCCCACTGACTCCACAACTAAATTGTGTAATTTTTTTTTATTTTTATTTTTTGGAAACTTATTTTGTTTTTCTGTTAAGGGATCGGTGTTCGCTCAGCTCAACCATTAATTCACTAACTTGGAGTCTGTTGAGGGTTTTGTTTTGTAGGACTTTTAATCGCGTATCAATAGTTTCTATTTTTGCTAACTCGTAAAGTTCCTTTATCGGTGTCCATTTCGGTTTGCATAGTGCCACACGCTGGGCATAATTTTGAACCCTCTGTAGCTTCTGAATGTTGGTTTTGCTCAGGTCGCTTGTTATTATAGCACCGTATTCTAGTACCGGACGTATAAATGTTTTGTAGAGCTTGGGAAGTACATCTTTTGTTTGCTCCCTAATTTCTACCTCTGATCATCTTCAGAAAATTGATACGTTTAGTAGCTCTAACCGTAATGGAGTTTACGTGACTGTTTAGACTGAAATTGCTATCGAGGATAAATCTAAAAAATGGCCTCTTTGTTTGCTTCTAATTTGTGATCGTATAACTGGAGATCGATACTGGGGACTGTTGTTTTCCTTTGCTTCTTGAAGAACGTAACTGTTTGAGTTTTGGCGGCATTGAGTTTGATGCCCCACAGGGCGCACCAACTCTCAAGATGGCGAATGGTATCCTGTAGACGATTTTCAATTATGTTTCGGGACTTGCTGGCCGTCCAAATTCCTTTGTCGTTTGAGAACGGCGATAGTTCAACACAGTTTTTCCCTACTTTGTCTATGTCATTCACATATATTATGAAACGAAGCGGACTTAGAACCGACCCCTGTGGTGTTCCTGCTTCGAGTATTACTTCCTTTGACACCTCGCTATTAACCCTCACCTTGATTTTTCGGTCAGTTAGAAATGATGATATGATGTCGATTCCATGATTTGGATCCCTCTATATAGTTTCTCCAAACTCTATTCAAAGAGTCGGATAGCTTTGAAATGACCTTTAATCATGATTTCATGAATGAAAAAAGGTTCCGCTGTAAAAATAAACAGATGGATGTTTGACATGTACCCCAAACCGCTATCAAAACAGGACAGCTGGCCTAAGCTAAGTTTGTTGTGGCAATCAAAACAGAACACGTGGACGGTGATAGGACTTCACTCAATGCCTGCTGACAGTCAATCAGACTTAGGCATGGCAAAATTAATCGGGATAGGGGTTGAAACCTTTTGAAACACTGTGATTGGCTTTTTCTACCAGCCATTCAGAATCGTTTTGGGTGGGTACATGGAAAAGTGTTTGAGTCAGTTGACACGGAAAGGCCGCGACGTTTGGTCACACATGTTTTCTGTTATATCATAATGTTCTTTGGTTTTTGTTATCATCCTTCTGATTTCTTGAATGGATTTAATTTGAGAATTAATTGTTTTCTGACTGAAGTAAGTTATAGTGTCTTCTCTAAAGTTATTCGACTCAGAATGTTGTAACATTAAATAAAACAATACCACGACCGTAAAGTCTTTTGAGAAATTTTAACTATAATTTTTTTTTTAAAAAATAAAAAAATAAATAAATAAATCGCGACGTTTCGACCTCGACAGGTGGGACGTTTTGGCCCCGGTCGAGGCCGAAATGTCCCGATGCCGAAACGACTCTGAACCCTAATAATGCCATTTTCGCGATGTGAAAATAAACTGAGGGCACATGTGGGGAACTTATTGATGGTGGATGTGTTCGATTTCCTGGAGCATAACACGGAAAGAAATGTAGGCTGTTTAACTTCTGTGTGCTAAAAAATTTGATCATTAATTATTTTGTCAAACCGATTTCTATTGTACAAACTGGGGCTGTTGTCCAAGTTTTAGTTGTTTCTTGCATTCCTTTTTGTACATTAAGGGTTGACTTCGGATTATCGTGTTTCTAATTCAGTTTTCAGACTGACATGTCACAGAGAGAAGTGATTTTTGTGTCTGTCATATCGGGTGACAAAAGCAAGGTAAATGTTTGTTTTACTATGTAGCGATACCAGCATTATCCAAGATCATAAATGAATGACGAGGGAAAGGGTTATACTTGAACATGTTGGGCAAGATAATGTGTAGAACAACGTGATGAAATATAAATGAGGTATCGATACAAAATACCAGTAAAACTGTTTCCCGGTGGTACGAACTTTGAGACCTTCATGACTTTCCGATATATCTGACACATTAACCCCCTGTGGATACATTAACAATGTATGATCATGACCAGCACAGAAATTGTTGAACAATGTGACCCATGCTATTTATTAGTGTTCGGGGAAGGGGGGGGGGGGTGGTGAAAGACACTCTCTCTTTCTAACCCTGTCTTCCAGTGATGCTTTTGAAAATGAGTTTTCTCCTGATTAATGATGGGGACACAGTTTCAAGAGACATACCCCTACTCTAATGCAGTCAATAATCCTGTTTTCCAGAGGTAACTCTCAGCATAAAAATAAATCCACAATCATGATTCAGGAATCATTAATATATAAACTCTATTTTTTCAGTCAACTGGTACTGCAAGTGTCACAGTGACATCCACAAAGGAGACAGAAAGTGAAAAGGTGAGGATATGGTTTATTTTATATAAATATAAATTATAAATGGGATAGCTGTCTAGAAATTTGCAAGTCAGTCAGCCTGTTTTCCCTTTAAACACATTCTCTTTTGAACAACTGAACTATTTATTACAGTAAACCCTGTGTGAAATACAACTAACAGACCTTTTGTATTTATTATTTTTTTCAGACTGAGATTACACCTGGTTCTTCAATCTTTCGCCATGCAGTTGGAGAAAGTTCAAAGGTAAAAATAGTTTAGTTCAACATTTCATTAATGTGTCACGTGGAAGGATAGATTGCTCTCTCCAATTCTAACCCATGAATTAAGCCCATTCACAATGTTAATTTATCACGTGTTTTGGCTGAGGACCTAACCATTGTTACATTCGCGATGACCCGCGTTTTCTCCTTGGACAAGGCACTTTATATCGGTTGTCTAGATGAGGAGGGGGGGGGGGGGGGGTAGTGCACATGTCTTCAACCGCCACAACCCTGCTTGAGCATTGAGCCTGAACAGAGGTAGAATGTTGAGGACCTGACAGTTGCTCGTCGATGGTAGGTGGTTCTCCCTGGACACTCTTGCTTCCTCCATCCGTAACACTGTCACGATTGCCATTGTGCATTAGTGTGTGTTAAACACCAATAAATAAATACTTGTTACACCTCTCCCCCATGTGTACTGTATAATATGGCTCATTTTCCGAGTTACATTAAAAAGGTGTTAGTGCAATACACACATTCCAAACTATCCAATTATTTACTGCCAAGAAATATAAAATAATTTATTATCATTTGGATGAGTTAGTAAATAAACATGTGGAATGTTCATTACTTTCATCACAAATCACATGTTCTACCTAACAGAAGTATTTATTTATATAACATTGTTATTTCAGAGAAAGAGAAAGTTCCCAAAATATTTGTAGATAGCGATGATGATGGTGCCTTCAATTAATAATAAAGACAAGGGAAACACAAAGGTAAATGTACACTTTTTTATTGACAAAGAAACATGCAATACATTATCAATTTCATTAAATGCACAGTAGTTACATTATGCATAGTATGTGTTATGGTCAATTCGTAATCAAGTCAAATCGTACTCAAGTCAATTCGTAACCAAGTCAATTCGTAATCAAGTCAATTCGTAACCAAGTCAATTCGAAATCAAGTCAATTCGTAACCAGTTAACTTCCTAAAGACTTTTCAAGTGAAAAAGTGAAATATTCAGTTATACAAGCACAATCATATACAGATTAACCTGTTATGTTTCAAAATACCCAAACATGGATGACTGACTAGTGATCAGTCAAACACACATATTTGTGAAATCTAATTTATCTTTATTTAAAAGCTTACCGTTTTAACTTAAATATTTGCCTGATAAGATTTATCTAATAAGATTTGGTTAATTGTTTCAAGAATGTCACGAGCAGAATACAGACGAGCTGTAGGTGAGAGTCGGGGCATGCCTTTCATCTGCATTCAAGGTCCCACAATAAATTGGTGGTGCAAAGTTCGTGGAAAGGCGATGTCCTGCGTTTGTGAGTGAACATAATGAAAAATACATAACTGGTCTTCATAAGCACACACATTCAGCGGATCCTGGACTTCTAAAGAAAACAAAAATAATGGTTAAAGTTAAAGAGAAAGCCAAGAACAATTTATTTAGGCCGGAAATGGGCATAGTGGAGGTTGTAGTACGAGAAGAGATTGAGGAAGATGATTTCTCCTTACCAAAACTAGAGCTTTACCAGCGGGTAGCTAATAGACATCGAGAGAAGATGAGACCTGCAAATCCCAGTGACTTAGATTTTGAGGTAAACAAAGAAATAAATTTAAAAGAAATGGTATAAATAATACAGAAGGCCAAGAGGTGGTATATAGATTTCACTTTCAGAATTGCTCCATTTGAACAACTGTTTTCCATTCATGCCTTCATTACAAGTAACGACAAGACAAAGCAAGTGCCTCAGGTGTGCGCCTTGATGAGTAGACGACGTACCCAAGACTACAAAAGGTTCATCAGAGCTGTTAAGAATTTGTTACATGAAGCTCCACGAATGGAATGCACAGTGATGGACTTTGAGAAAGCAGTATGTTCCACACAACGAGACGTTGACATCAAAGGATGCGCCTTTCATTGGTCGCAGGCCCTTTGGAGAAAAACACAGGTAAGTTTTCTTATTATCAAATTTGTGTCTCTTTCTCATTAATCTCTCACACACATGCCACGTCACTAAACGGTATATCATTATTTTATTTTAGAATTTGGGATTAGCTACTGATTATAGAAAGAAGGAGACAACATACAGATACATCAGAAAATTATTTGTCTTACCATTTTTACCAGCAGAGCACATCGTACCAACAATTGGATATTTGAAAGAGAGGAGCAGCAACCAACTTGAAGATTTAATGGAATATATAGAGCAGACATGGATTAGCAACACCACATCGACACCAGAAAATTAGTCAATATTTGATCAGTCTGTACGTACTAATAATGACGTAGAGGGTAAGTCTTTTCATTCCTAAAAAATACCACCTTTCTACGTCCTTATTGACAGAATCTATGAGGAATCTCGGCTTCTGACAGTACAGTGTACATTGATTTGTGAGAGGAAACTGAAGAAAAGTCAGAGACAATCCTGGAACAAGAAAGAGAGTGAGATTATACAGCTGTACAAAGAATATTCAAATGGACGAATAAACCCAATGTGGATGCTACCAGCTTGTTCTCTCATATATTCACCACCAACAGATGATCAATAATTTTTGTATATAAATGTATCTATATATGTGCTGTTTTGTTGTTGCTAGTGTATAGCATGAACATGATATGTTTTATGATCATTTATTTATTTATGATTGTTATTTTGGTGTAAATAAAATATTTCTTGGTACGATCTCTTTGTTATTATTACTCGCCCAAGTTATACCATACCCTTATACATATCAATTGTCATGTCCGGTAAATTCGTACTTAGTTATTATTGACCTGGTTACGAATTGACCACGTACTTGTGTGGTCGATTCATAACCTCGTCGATAATAATTGAATACAAATTTATTTTCAAAATTCTCCTTCCAAGTCGGCCTTCTTATGTTATTTTCCCATTTTTTTACATTTCTATCCTTTCCAAGTCAAGTCATAATAAGTTTTCATTGGGTAATTTGGGAACGAATTGACTTGATTACGAATTGACCATGTACTCCCATGGTCAATTCGTACTCAATGGAAACTGATTACAAAGTGATCAGAAAATCCCTGAGTACGAATTGACTTGATTTCGAATTGACCAGCACCCTATGGTATCAATGACTGAAATTTATACATCAAGCTAAAAAGGAAAATGCTGAGAACTATCTACCGCCTGAGTTGAGGTACTCTGAATGATCTGTCTTGGGTGGTACACGCAAGAATTATTAAGATGCTTAAGAAGACTTTTTTTCAAAGACATTGGTAGACTCAGCTTGTTTCTTGGTGTTAAATTCGATATACCTACCTAACTAGGGACTTTGTTTTTAACTGATAGCTATGAGTATTTTTGTCAATTTCATACCTAATTAATTTTTATATAGAGCTGTAGATTCCTGTAATGAAGTACATATTTTTCTCTATTTGAGAGAGTTGGGATTAACTTTTTTGGAAATGCTCTTGGGACTGTATTGGAAGAAATTATCCCAAAGATTTCTTGAAAAGGGCGAAAGATCTGTGTAATTCATTACCTTTTTATCTACAGCCATTATAGCTATTATGTTAATCACGTAAATATTCAGGGTATTCGAGGTCCACCTCAAATATGTAACCAACATCAGCATCTGTTTTGATGTTTCTGACATCTAGTAATCCAATTTATTTTGAGTCAAGAGTTTTAAAATCACCACAGGGTAGGTATTGTTTCATAGCCCATCAATATAAATTATTGGAGTCTATAGAAATAAGATATTTATTTGGCATTTTTGGGTTGGAAGATCCAGGTACGTATGGGTTATTAGCTTTTGGATATCACTTAAAATTGATGAAACACCACCTCTAAGACCCTTTTCAAAAAACAAGTATTGGTCAGGATCTGTGAGTAATTCTAATGTTACTCCAGTCTTTGTCAGCATAGCCTGGCAATGAGCTAGATGTAATTCATAATACAACAAACACAGTTTTCGAAATTGTTCAAATACACATAAAAGGAGACAAACATCGGATTTTAAATTTTTCATATCACTTAAAATTGATGAAACACCACCTCTAAGACCCTTTTCAAAAAACAAGTATTGGTCAGGATCTGTGAGTAATTCTAATGTTACTCCAGTCTTTGTCAGCATAGCCTGGCAATGAGCTAGATGTAATTCATAATACAACAAACACAGTTTTCGAAATTGTTCAAATACACATAAAAGGAGACAAACATCGGATTTTAAATTTTTCATGTCAAATACCTTCCATACATTTTGTGCGTGTTTATAATCATCATTGGTGATGTCTGCTATACAAATAGTTTTGAGTAGGCAGAGTTTGTTCTTGAACTGTTTCAATGGACGTAATATGGTCATAAGGGTATATGCCTTTATGTTTCAGTAATTCACACTGTTCTAGAGAAAAGCCCTCATTTTGTAATAGCTGAAATTCATTTCTACCTTAAGTACGCAAATTACTAACCAAAGTGTCAACAGAGGCGTTCATAAACTGATATGAATCTGTAAAGCGAAGGTTACCCAAAGAGAATGATACATATCTTTCCATATTGTTGGGAACACATGTAATCTCCTCGGTTTTGAATTTCCCAATGGCTTGACAGATAATATGAGTGTCAAATTTTCTAATATTGTGGAAAATGACTGGAATAAACTGTCTATTTTTCATTTGCAAATTACATCTGTTACAAGCAGCCCCTAAAAACTTCCCAGTCAAACGGCAATGCCCTCTTGTTTTTTTATTAGTCAAATAAAATGGGTTTTGGCATACATAGCAGTGCTTTGTTTTTTTTTCAAAAATTGTCTGTTGCTCATTTGTCATCAAGATAGGTTTTGTCTCATTTAACTGTTTTTCAATGTCCTTTTGCTCTTTGAGTAAAGTGTCAAGGAAATGGACCACACGATTCTCCTTCAACATATAGATAAAGGTAGGTTTTGTGAGACTGTTATCCACAAAACATACTCTTTTAATTCCATAGCTGCAAGGTTCTAATTTTGAATAACTGGTGATTGAGGAATGCGTGGGATTTGGTTGACATCCCTTTATAGATGTATTTATACATTCAAAATCACAATATAGTACAAGCGGTAATGGTTGTTGTTTAGAGTAGTCTCTAAAGTTAAAAAAATTATTGTCTTCAGTTGGAAAAGTTGTTTTCTGACCACCATACACTTGGCAATTGGCAATGTGTTGTTCTTTCAACTCACTGCTTGTGAAACCGTGTAAAACAATAAGGGCAACAATGATAATGTCTATGTCCTGATAAATATTTTTTCTTCAAAAAAGAGTAAATCCTACACTACAGTAAATAATTTGGATTTTAGTGACACAATCGGGCCTTTTTGGTGGCTGCTCCATTCCTTTGGAAGTCTTATTGAGTGACTCTAAAAAATGTTTGAGTCATTTAATGCTTTTATTCATAATGGTAGTGGTTGGAGAATAAAATTCATAAATGTACTGGAAATTAGCATTAGTAAGAATAATGCAATTGTATCATCTTGTTACTTTCCAACCCCTCAACATTTGGCTAACACAAAATGCATTGTCAATATAAAAAATTTGGATAACCTGTGTTTTGTTTGGTCAGTGTTAGCAGCTGTTTATCCTGTAAATCAACATGTTGATAGAGTGAGCAGCTATCTTCCTCACTTTCATAAATTAAATTTAGCTGGAATCAATTTTCCATTTTCAATTAGCCAAGTGACTTTATTTGAATCACAAAATAACATTTCTGTCAATATATTTGCTCATGAAGAGGGTAAAATTTTTCCCCTACACCTAAATAAAGTTACGTATTCGGATGCTAACAAACATGTCAACTTATTGTTATTGAAAGCAGGTGAAAATGCCTGTTATGTGTGCATTAAAAATTTCGATGGTTTCAGAGGAAACCACAACTGTCTCATTGTCAGCTTTTTCCTTGAATAGTGTTATCTTTGTATTCAAAAACCATTTCACACCATTTGTTTCTGAGATATTATTGAGTATTGTATTTTTGATTGTTTGAAAATGAGTGGAAAAAAAAGTTGAAATGTCACTCTTTTCATTTTCTGTTTTGGGATTTATTGAGTAAACTTCAACACCTGTATTGAAGGCACTTTCATGTTGATCAGCTGCTTCTTGAAATTCATTACCAGAGGTTGTTAGATCACCCGTTTCCTGTTGCACTGATGATTTAGTTTCATTACTATTTCTTTTGTCTGGACGATCTTGATTCAAAAGCTCATCCTTTGAGAGTTTTTTCTTGAATAACTTATGAACTCGCCTTTTATGTTGCTGAAGAGTTTCTGTTGAGTTAAATGTTTTATTACAAATTTCACATGGATACGTTTTACCGTCATGGCTCTTCATGTGTTTCTTTAAACTGTATTTATTAACATACTCCTTGTCACATTTAGAACATTTTTTTTTCTTTCTATTTACTCGTTTCTGTTGTAAATTCCCATTTTAATTACTATTTGGAGTCGGTTGTGTTGAAGAGGTATTTAAGTCATTTAAAAGTCTGAAAAAGTCACTCTCAGAGATTGTTTTTAAACAATCAACAAAACATGGATTTACATCACTGGCCAAGTCATCAAGAAATTTATTGAAGTTATCTGCCATTTCTGCAATCTGGTTTGATTTTACAGACCACTTTCGTATTTATGTCCCTCTTTGTAAACTCTACTAAACCTTGATTGGATACATTCATGAAATATCATTTCATTGGGTACATTCAGCTATACATTATTCCAGAAGTGTTGCATACAGTTGAATTGCCTGGGATATTGTCACAATTCAAACACATACATTCAAAACATTAATAAGAAATATGGAAATGCATTATCTAACTTATAATTTTTTTTAATGAAATGGAGCAATACTATGCCTTAAGTTTCTTCCATGTGGAATTAATTTTCTTTTGGAAAGAAGTTCTCCTTTTGACATATGATATCCGTGGCTTCAAGTCATTATTTTCTCTGTGAAACGTTTCCTGTGGTATTGACTGAGCTTCTTGGTCAATCTTATCTTCAGATTTGCCTAATGAAAAGGTTACATCAGTCTTCTCTTCAGAGATACTCTAACAGTTGTTTGTCTCTTTAGAATATGGATCATTGTTTAATGAAGTTTTTTGTTCTCACTATGTGTTACTTTTTCAATTTTTTCTACTATAAGTTCATACTTTCGTTTTGGAATTAAGATTAATTCTCTTGACATTGCAAAAATATTTCAACACCTCATTAAAAATAATAGGTAAGACAACAACACCCCTTTTCAAATTGTGTTTTCGCTCTTTGAGACCTTTTGCTATATGGACTAAATCTCTGAGTAATATTTTATATACTGAAAGTTTTTTAATATTCTTTTTGTGATTTTCATTGCACCTTCAAGTACATTAAAGACACATTCCCTAATGAAATGTACCTGTTCTCTTGTCAGAGAGTCAATTATAACTTTTCTTTGTGCAGATCTGGTATCTTTCATAAATTTTAGTAAAGTAATGTGTTCCTTCTTGGTAACACACATTTAAGATGGTGCAAATACAATTACATCCTCACCAGGGAAAATATGTGCCCTCAACTGATATTTTTTCTCTCTCTGTTCTGTGGTGTAACAAAAATCAGAATATAGCCAAACAGGTGATTGGTTGCTATCTCATTTGCTTCAGAAAAAAACTTTGATTTATTCGGAAATATTTGTCTTCTAAGTGTGCTCACCTGCAGCATGTCTCGGAAATTTCTAAACAGAATTATATATTGACAATTCAGAGATATTATCAGAATACATTTTCCTTTTGGGAAAATGGTATGCGAGAGAAAAATTACATTAACCTTTGAATGATGACATATTATTGTGAATAATTTAAGCATTTCCATATTATTGCTAACATCAGTCAATAAAACATCTAAAATGCAAAGTTTATGTGATGACTCATCATCATCAGAAAACCACTCTTCCAGTTTATGCGTTGATGGTATCCCTTTATGAACCACTTCTGAATTCATTTCATGATACAATGGTTGCCATGCACTATAGCAAATAAAAACCTCTTTCTATTTTGTTTGTAAACATGTCATCTAAAGTTTCTAGCATTCTTTTAATGAAATAACTTTTGCCACTTTGTGTGGGACCTACAATCAAAATATTTGTGGGTGAATTAAATGGTGTTACACTTTCAAAACCCCACTAGTTTGATTCTTCTTTCAAAGCCATGACTGACTATATCTAATGATGGGTACATATTAGCACATTAGCAGATTTCAGTAAATATGTATATTCTGCCATAGGATATGATGGTTCTAAATTAAAACAGTACAATGAATATCCTCTAGGATAATCAATTACTTCTATCTCATTTCAAAAATTATTTAACCATTTTCCATTTGTTTGAACATGCTGACAAAACCAGTGACAGCATTGTCTGTATACCCATGGGTAATACCCGCATATTTCATTTTTAGAGGGCATCCATCAACAGGAATGTCATCAGTTAACACAGAGATTTGTCCAACTTTATAGTTTTTGAAATTGAATGGGTTCAGTGTGTAAGAGCCAGAGGCTGCATTACTAGCCACCAATCCTACTATAATGTATGTGGGCTTCACAGATTGAAATATATTGTCCCATACAAAGCTTTTTTTTCCTTTAGAAATTGATGCCATTTTAATGTCTGTTTTTGTGAAGGGATATTTTGCATTAATTGATTTTAGCGTTTCTGATTGACCATAAATTACTGCTGGGTTGACTCTTACTTTGCTTGCTTTGAAAATGATATTGCTCAATAATCATATCATAACCTGGATTCACTTCTTTAGAAATTAAGCAAAAACTTGATCTGTTTCTGAACATTCTAATTTGCACATTTACCTGGTTTGAAATATAACTGTTTATCTGAAACAAATCGTGAAAAAGTGGTCCTTCCATTTCCAGAGATTGGCTATTCTGAATGAATTTGTATCTCTCAAAAGGTGCCTGGTTTCTTGACTTAGGATCTGCTTCATCCATAACTCCAGGAGTATCTTGGTAGAATAGTTGACTTTGTAACTGGGAATTCATAGACGCAGCATTATTATTAAGAATTTTCTGAATATAAGATTTATATGCGTAATATGGATTTTCCAGAACTACCATGTCACTATGCAGTGCTACATCTACCTGTGACCACATAGACTGTAGAAAAAGATTCACCGGGGCCACTTTTTCGTTTGTTGTTAAAGTTACTGATCCATTTTTCTTTATTTTGAGTTTTACAAAAATTCTTGATTTTTTTAAATCCAGGTATTCTAAACCACTTTGACTGGAAATGTTGAACTCTATGGGTGATTCTCCCGAAATCTGTGATATTGGTCGGTATTCTTGATAATAAATCTGCTCCACTGCAGTTTGCGTTGGTGGAATATCAAAACATGTTTATCTAGCATTGCCATTTTCTGCTAATATGTCTCTTGGTACTTTCTTTTTGGTTATCCTGTTTTCCTCTTGCGTTTTCGCTCTGCCTTTCGCTCAAAATGTTTGCATTTACTGATTTTAGATTTTGTTCTCTTGTACATTTTATATGGTCTTCTCACTGACCCGTGTGATTGTAGGTTTTTTTTCTCTCTTTAATTCGTCTTGCTTGTTCTACCATCAGCCTTGTCGGAGAAACTAAATTGAGTGAATAAGGTTTCTTTAAGTCTGAATATTTTTTATGCTGTGAATTGACATGTACCATGAGATGAAGGAATTTCCCCCTCATGCATTTTATTGAATTGATCAATTCATTTCTGTGGATTTGGTACATAAAGCATTTTATTCATTCTTAACATGTGGTGTTATTACTATAGGTTCTGTTAGAAATGATGCATACACATCAAGTTCATCTTTTATATAAATTTATATTTGTGATGTTTCCTTGATTTTGATTGGAATATACTGTGTTTGATTATTCAGTGATGGACAAGCTTTATTTCTGTTGGAAAAGACTCTTGTCAAAAGAGGTTTTCTTCACCATTTACATTGGAATCCATTATGATATCAGTATATATAAATATCTGATTATTTTTTGCTAAAGTTCTGTTATCAATTTTCCCCAAGTATTTAAAGCCACAAAGACCAATTCTAGAATATGGCTAAAAAACTGATGGTTCATTTAATCAAATTATAAATGTATATGGTTTATTATCGGTAAAATAATCCTGATATTTGTTGCTTTGACAGTAGTCATATTTCTCCATTGTTAGTCAGGCTTGATATTTTGAATTTCACTTTCTTCAATCCATTCATTGAACTTAGGTGGCCATCCGTCATATTTCACAAGCCATTCCGTTTTACCATCACGTTTTCTTTTCTTCATTTTTTTTCTTCAATAATCCATGAAGAACTTGACTTTTATCAACTTTCTGTAATTCCTGCTCATAAAACCATCCTTTAATTTCTTCACCTTGGAAGTCTTGTAGTTTATAAACGGGAATATTTTGTTTCATAAACCGTTGACTTATTCTAAATAATTCACTGCTCTATTGTTGATAACATGACCGTCGAAATGGATGTTTCAGAAATGATATTCTAACAGTATCATTTACCTTATATTTGAACTTAACTTTCTTATTGGGCTTTGATTTGTTCAAATATTGTGATGCCCATATATCTGCCTCATTGTTCTTATTTATTTGATATGGTGATAAATAATTTAATGCCCTGTGTGGTGTTTTATTGTAGTTGTCAATAATATCTTGTAGAATATTATTATAATGGTAGGTTCTATGTTTAGTAAAATATTTATACATGATTCCTTTTATTGTTTTATTTACTCTCTCAGCCACAGATGCCTTTACCTCATTTTGAGTAGTGAATAATTTCACATTTTGTTCATGTAAAAACGTCTTTGCTAATTTGTTACTGAATTCTAAGCCTTGATTTACAATTTGAGATGGTCTGCGGTGAGTTTCTTGAAAAACGGCTTTCAATCCATTCAGTATAGACACTGGATTTTTAAATTTAATAGACTGACACCATAAATATTTAGAAAAAATATCTATACACATTAATAAATACTGATACCCTCTGTTGTACTTTTTTAAATTTTGAAGTGATAACAGGTCCATGTCCCACAAATCATCGTTTCCAGATACAATTATTTTTAATCTTTTAAATTTCCTTGACAATTACCTTTGACAAATATGACTGCCCTGATTATTTAACCCTAGTTGAAGAAACTGTCTAGAATTTGTTGGTCCATCTGAATTTTTTATCACTCAGTATATTTTTTCTGTCCCACTGTGAGTTGATGGATTTTTTAGGTTGTAGTAAAATACTTGTAAGAACTTCTCTTTCTCTTCTTCTGACGACATTTCATGACATGTCTTTTTCAACTAACATCTGGACATTGTTTTTCCAATTTAATGTGAAAATGTTTGCGTTCTTCCAGTCCGATGATAAATTCAAGTGTTCGTTCATTAATATTGCATTTCCGGGAATTGTGTCCCAAAAAATTGTTTTCGAAAAATGATAAAATAAGTTCATTTTTATCAATATGGTCATATGCTTCTTCAAAATAACATATCGTTTTCTCAAGATTTTTCCACATTAAACATTGGTGTTCGTGTTGATTTGATCTGAGAAAATTACAACCTTAACAATCACGAATACATAAACAATTAAGTCTATCACACACGGGATTTACATGATAATCCACAAGATTGTGTACAATCCTTGAATAATATGAATTTTGCTCCATCTGATCCATTTCAAAAGATTAATTAGAGGAAATGTATGATTTAAGATAGGAAACACTTATTTTTAAATCACATATTGAGTTCAATGTATCCTCATCTAAGTGAATTTTGATGCTGCCTTTCTGAACGGTTACATGTTTTTTGTCAATTATAATTTTGCACATGTTTGTAATCTAAATTACTATTCCTTCCAGACTGGAAATATCTTGGAAATATCTAGCTGATAGTCATTGTTGTCAAATATGAACTGTTTGTTTAGCTGTGCCTGAGCCATATTTATCAGGTATTTTTCTTTTAAATTTTCAGATTTAACATGATGTATCTAGATGCTGACAGTTGTATACAGTTACAAGGCAGAATGGGACAAGATTTGATGTATTCTGCATATATATCCATAACCTGAACTATTTCAGACCTCAAAAAGAACATGAGACAGTTGATCATTCAATATATGTATATGTATATGTTATATGGATGTTTTTGGACAACATAGTTTTATAGTTAGTTATGTCCAATTAAGTATGTCATCCATTCCATTCATAAAATTTTCTTCCTTGAGAAAAATAAATTAGTTTTGTCAACCAAGTTACAGAACAATGACATGATTGTGTGAATCTAATATTTGAGAACCACTTGTTTAGTTAGGACATAGTTAGGTTTCATTTTTATTTGTGCGAGGGTAGAATAACAAGTTAAGGTGTTGATGAATAGAATAGATGACCCAAGAATGTTCGGAATGAACTTCAATGGCAAAGGAATGCATACATTATGTGGGAGGATGGGTTCCTTGAATGGAGTAGATGGTTTGAGAAACAATGGGCCTATTGTTCGATTACAATAGATAACAAAAGGTTGATGGCATACTTGATATTCCATTCTGGTCTAGAAATATAAACTACTATACTACTGTTCGAAGTTTAAATATTTGTAATAAATATGGACCTGTAAATCAGCGTTTTTAAAGAGAAAATGCAGACATTTGAAGTGACTTAAAAACGTGAAAACGGCGGTATCTCTAGAAACAACAAAAACAGCTGTCTCCTATTTTTTGTATTCTACAACATACTAAATTTCAGACGAAGTTGAATTTTTACAACTTATGACCCACGATGACACTACCTGGGGGACTATGAATTTCCCAGAATGAACATATTTATAAATATGGTATTTATTGGAGATGGGAATATGCAAAGTTTGAAAGAGTAGGGCTTGATGCAAGCGTTCATAGTAGAAGTTATTGACACAAATCAACAAATTTAAAATCATCATCGCTCTTATCGTGGATAAAATTTCGGACAAAAATGGTTGTTCGGGCGAGATATTCATATTTCTGTTTAGTATGGGTTAAGGGAAAGTACTCTTAATTTTATTTTTATTCATTTTTCTTCCCCAAAATAAATCGTATTCCCACTCATAGTCGCCGAAAATCCTATACCTCTCCCAACATCGTATTCCACTCTCAGCGATGACGGATTTTTTTTTTTTTTTTTTTTTTTTGGGGGGGGGGGGGGGGGGGTGTTAACATGTTTTGAATGTAACCACGGAATCAGTTATAAAGGTTTGTTTTCGGAAAACAAATAAGGCGAAAATAAAATAAATACAATTGTTGACTCAGCTAACGCCTCGCGAAATAATCCTCCGCGCGCCCCACTCGAGAGTAAAATCGTAACGCATGGTGACATAATTCTACGCGCGCCCCAGTCGTGGATAAAAATCGTACTCGAATCCAAGCAGTGAACTACTGTCTGTAAATTTATGTTTGACGAAAAAGAAAGAAAGAAGATAAAAAAGGAATAAAAAGGCTGAAGATCGCTACAAGTCACTTTAACTTGGTTGGATGACTTTACCTTTTAAACCCGAGAGTCGTATTTTCAGGTTAAGGAACATGACACGTCATAATTTCTTTAACTAAGATGGCACGTTGAAAATATTAATTGGTATATCCCTAAATAATGAGAATGGACTCTTACAATTGCTGCCATTGAAGTAACGAGGAAGATACCACCAGAGTTCAAGGGGTTAATAATAATACACCAAAAACACTGATACACAACATCGAATAATTTGAATGAAACAATTGTGATAAAACATATCTCAGGTCACTTGAAAGGGACATTTTTAAAACATATCAATTTGACAAACAGTGGAATATTTGGCAGAGCAATAAAAATCTCTTAGAATATAGCTCTCAGCTGAGTTCGCCTCCACGCAGTTTTGGGCTCCGCGGTGTGGATTATGTACTGCCCATCGTTCCCATGCCAAAGGAGTTCCTTTCCAAGACAAAAATACCTCTGTGTCGTTCACATCGAATCCATCAACAAATATGATTCCTGAAACAAAAAATGTCTGATTGCATGCGATATATGAATCAGGTACTGTAACATGTATAAGAATCAAAGCCGGTATTTGTGGTATTTAATCATTCCTGATAGCTGAGTGGAAGGCCCATTTGCTGGCAAATTCTGTGATGGGCAAAATCTGTTCAAAACATAGTCGGTGAGGCAGAAGATATTCTTGGTGTGATACGTACATATAGACGCACCACACTACAAAATAACTTTCGACGTCGGTTGAAATGGGCAGTAGCAGTACCTGACCTTTTCAGTGCCAAAAGGCCAAAATTTAATGGCGCTTTTATGTTGAAATAACACGTTAGAACATCCTATAAGATAACATATATAGATCGTCAGTAGCTTTATGTAGCTTTACATTGTAAGTAAAACAAGAAGCTTCATAGGCCAAGGGAACAAAATTCAAAATTTAGTGGATCAGCTGAGGACATTCTGCATTTCTTTTTGGTATGTTTACATTGTATAAAAAGCAAGAACCTTCAAAGGCCATGGAACACAGTTCAGCGGATCAACTAACGACATTTTGTCTTTCTTTCATAAAAATACATTGAAATAAGTCGAAAATCATGTGCTTACAGAAGAAGAGCAACTTTTAGATTCACTGTTAGAATACATAAGAGATCACATCTCTGTGAAGTTATTTTCTGTTCCGAAAATGACAATTCTAAAGGGAAATAACCAAATCGTATTTCCCCAAAAGTGAAGATAAATGTTGATGATGCGTTTGGCGTTGGCGGTGCAAATCTGCCAGAAATTCAGTGCTAATATATGGCCGTCTGATGACAATAGCTACAATGTTTGACAGGAATTGGTTGGTATGGAGTCGAGGACACATTTCCCTGATGAAACCGAAATGTCTTCTGCTTATACGTTTGTTTTTTATCTCCCAAAATGAATACAGTTAATTTTTAACCACCTCTAACATTTTACCAACAATACAGTTCAATTATTTAAAAGAAAACACCCCGGCATCCGATTCCGGATCTCTGATTTCAACCTCGAGATCCACGAGTGAAATTTTTGTCCTGTTTCTGTTATCGGAATTCGATTCGTCGAAACACGCATGTATGGGTGTTTACTCGACAATTTACTGTTTTAGAGCCCGACTAATAACGCCTTTTCGCTCGAATCGAATCCTGAATCGAATCAGGCGAAAGGTTCGCAACCGAAACGAATTCACTTTCTAACTGTTACAACTCTACGGCTATCCAACTAGCACTGTCAAACTATCATGTGTACCCAGTTTCAATATGCATGCTTGTTAGACTATCTTGTGCCATCAAACCGCAAGTACAAGTAGATGGACCTATCACTTATTTCTGGAATGTTAGAATATATCAATTTCGGCATGGACCAGTGAATACACCCGATATGCAACGTACTTTCATTAATATTAGACCCGTATAGAACGGGGATATGACCCAATGACATTCAAATTTCACAAACCTATCACTTTGAATGGATCACCACCGCAAGGAGATTTGTCATTTCTGTCCCTGATATTCTAGTGGTGACAATTCATTCTGCAGTTATCTTAGCAACGAGACTAGATTCAAACGGGAATTGACGAGGTATCAGGGACGAACAAAAAGCCGTATATCGTCTACTGAGTGGAACAAGGCGCCATCTGAAATGCTGTAGCATACAGTACGTGGGGTGTGTGTTATCACTGAATCACCCATAAAGTGGAGATTCCGCCCAAGGAATAATTGCAAGTTTGTCACAAAGCAAAAGAAGCGCAAGCAAGGTTTCAGTCAGAGGACCTTCGGGTTAAACACATTGCTTGTGTTTTTGTCCATATGTACAGAATTTGAAAGGGATACTTTGGTGATAATTCCACCCCATGAGTGATGTAGTTACAACCCACTCTTCACATACTGTATAGTGTAAAACCTAAACGCAACACGATCCTCGCTATCGCTTCAAACGGCATGTTTAGAAATTTTCAAACTAAATTTATCTTATCCATTCAGGTAGGGGACGGTCAGTCTCGTTCCCCAGAAAGCTGTACGATGAGGTATCATCTTCAGAAAGTCGATAATAAAGAAATGTATGACAACCCAAACTCTCCATGATTCAACTGTTTCGAATCGAATTGACTGAGTGGAAAGATTCAAAATCGAATCGAATCGCGAACCTTCACCCTATACTGTATGTTAAATGAATTCCAACCATCTTTGCAGTCCCCCAATAATACGCCGGGAATGACAAGTAAATCCCAGCTACAAAATACACATTTCCCGAATTCTGATGTAACTGCCAAGTTGGACCGACCAATTTGGACAGATTCGTAAGTTTTGTTGTGGTGCTGATCCAAGTACCTTTTTCTTCATTCTTACCAGCAGGGTGCCTATCCTTTTTAGAAATCGATGTTGGAAGTCACGACCTAGCGGACACTACTTGAAACTCAATAGTTATATTGGCGTTAACCTGTTGAATCGTGATATTTTCACTAAGAAGCATGGCAGCTAAGTGAACGTCTTGGGAGACCAATCAATAGCAATATTTTCAACATGCAGCCCTAAGACTGCGTGTTGTGAATATTAATTGGACTATCCCCATATAATGAGTATGGACACTTCCAATTACTGTCACTGAGCTGGTATTTTTGATACTATTAGGGTGGAAAGAGTTAATGGCCTGTCGCGGGAGAGAAACAAATGAAACTCTAGATTGCCGACACAGTCTTTGCTTTTGGCTCCCGTCATGCTGTCCCTCTCTATGCACATGGTACTGGTCACACGCATGAACGTCACTCATGACGAGGTCCAAAATGTTAACATTGTGAGAAGATCAAATAGTTTTGTCAAGATTCCTCTCCACAATTGTGTTTAACCCCTTCGGTAACGTAACGTACAAAAAACGCCAGTGCCATCCACAAAATTACCTCTTAAATCAAGTATTACCATTTAAATTTCTGCTCCCAAAACACAGTATATGACATTCATTGGAACTGGGTCTTGTTCCAATGGGAAATCATTAGTTATGTGTTAGAGTCAGAAAATGAAACTATTTAGTTTTTCACGCATTTTTGCTTCAAGTGTCGTCTTCTATTCGCGTTTGGTATAATCTAAACACAGTGAACAAATACTTTTGAAAGAAAATGTTATAAAATAAATATTGAATTGAGTTGTGTTATGTTCCAATAAGACTAAAATTCAGGGCCTTCTGATTATTGTTTCATCAGCGGAGTGAACCGCTTAATTTTTGTACATTTTTCGCACGTGCAGAAAACGATGTTCCGAATGAAGTGTGGATTAAATCACAAATCAGTTTATAAGTATTATGGAGTGAGATTATTTATTGATTATTTGTCTACTGACGTCGTGGAGTGCACGGCAGATTTATTTGCTAAACTTGTTTTATTTGAAAGTTTCTTTCAGTTCACGATGTGGGGTTTGGGCTATGGTAGTGTCTTATTGGAATATATACGCTTTTTGTGATGAATGTACGGTAAAATGGTCTAAGGTTTACGACTCGAAGCGTATAGCCAACCTCCAAGCAACCATGTTACCGCCAATTTATCACAATAACTTATAATGTTACTATAAAAGATAGTAACAACGGGACGTACACATCCGAATTAGCGGAAAACACTGCATGTAAGGTTATTGATTACAACATTGTTAGAAGCCTTCTGAATAAACGAATTTATTTTCAATGTACAAACCTTTTATGCACTGTTGTACTCTGTTCATTTAAATGGTACGGGACATTTAATTGCATTGCAATTATAGATTGTTTATTGGAACAATATTACATAATTATAGTGATTCGTCTATTAAATCCACACACAATAACATCATTTACCATTATGTTTTAGAGTAGAAACATATGCCGAATGAAAACATACAGATAAAATACTCTGGTTATTTGCGAAGCCTTCAGTAAATAGGAATTAATTGTATTTTCACTTCTCTTCATATCAAATGCTGTAGGTATATCCCATATACGGCTATTGTGACATTTGTACACATATGGAATTAAAGGGCTTATATCGCAACTCGTTGGCAGGTTACGCTGTAAAGTATGGTGGTAACCCAAAGGAGAGGGTTATGTGATGCTTCTCCGCCTCCTTGGTGCGCTTATCTAGGATTAATTGCGCGTAGAAATTACGCGCAATGGCATCCAAAGCACGGTGGGTTCTCCTGGTTACACATAGCAAACATAAGCAATGTTTCTGACAATGGACCTCCGGGTTACTACCAATTTCCGAAACAAAAGTTAGCGTTACAGATGTTAGCGTTTGAGTAAGACGTTCACTTATTATGCCCAAACGTAATATTTACAGGAACAACTATGGTCAACGGAGTAATCGCACTTAATGGGGGATGTGGTGGCCCAGTGGTTAGAGCACTGGATTTCAATCCCAAAGGTTTACGGTTGCATCTTTGAGCAGGATACTTAATACCGATTACCCACGTGATGGCACAGTAGCGCTGTGTGCTAAGACGTACTGTACGGCGATGCTGTACTGGAATTCAACCGCGCTAACTCTGCATGTGCATAGTTACAAGGTTGGGTAGTATGACAGTTGCTCGTCGCAGTTCGGTGGTTCTCTCTGGGTACACCAGCTTCCCGCAACCGTAAAACTGTCAAGCCTGATGTAACCCTGGCTGTTGAAAGTGTCATTAAACCCAAATAAAACAAACAGTGGCACCTACTCTGCACGTCCCGCTCCTGACCCTAATTAAACGAGAACTACAATTTACGCTTCCATGAAGTAATTTTGTGTTCTTAACGGAACGTAAAGGTCGCGCCTCTGAGAAAATCTGAAATGATTGTCAAAATAGGTGACGAAAATCAACGTCTCTCAAAAATAGCTATATATTCATGTCAGTTTGTCTGTCGTTATTTTTTTTTTTTTTTTTTTTTGCTTATGATTTATTTTCTCTAAAGAGCCAGTTATAAGTGTTTGAATAAAAGGGACCGCATTCTGACATTTTTATGTTGCAAAAGATCTTCAAAGTCGAAAATGGCTAGCAATATAAAAGCCGGAAGTTTATGAATCGTCATTTTAAAACATGGAGGTGTCCTATAAAGGTCTACAAATAATATTTTCTGAATTATCCAACCATTTATAATGCGATTTAATAATAACAAATATCTAACTCCTCAACAAAATGTTCTTAGTTACTATTCCTGTTGACTGTGGGTCGAAAATGAAGTGTAAAATGGTTGTCATGGCAATCTGAGATTCCCATCCTATGCACATGGGAGGTTGGTTGTCTCATATACTTTTTTCTAGAAGTTGTCATATGTTCTAATTTAAAGTTGCTACTGCTACCACTGAAAATGAATGCTGTTCAGGCATGTTGTCTAAAAGGACATCCAACGTGACTGGCAATATGGCCACTGACGTAATTCGTAAAATGATCTTTTTTCACAAAAAGCAGACATCTATAAATTATACTTTTTGAGGTTAACAAACACCAGTTGTTGGAAATTAAACTTGCTCTTCGGCAATATTTTTGTTTAGTCACACGTCCAAGAGGCTCCTGCTTCTTTCTTACTTCGGACGAAGAGATGCAAAAAAAGATTAATCCTGCTTGGGAACATTTACACGCAGACCCAGGCCCGTCGGAACCGGGGGGGGGGGGGGGGCTGGCGGGGGGGGTGGGTTGGCTGCAGCCCCCCCCCCCCCAATAATTTGCTCATATTTCGTCGTTAGTTTATCCATGATGGGAGCAACCGATGTAATCTGAATAAAACTGGACATTACATTATTGAACTCAGATTAGAACAGTGGCGTAGGAACCGGGGGGGGAGATGGGGGTGGGGGTGGGTAAGGGAGATATTCCCCCACCCCCACAAATTTGTCAAAAGTAGGCTTTACTGGGCTGGGTTGGTGGTTTCTCCACATGGGATGCCCACTGGTTACCATATTCCGACATTGCTGTTAATGATTACTGGATTGAGTGGGTTCCACGTGGGCTTTCTTCCACCAATAAAACTGACAGTTGTGTTTGCGCCTAATTGTGGAAAGCGATGTTAAACCCCAACCAACCACACGGTAATTCATTGCATGTTCCCTATTCCTGTAATTCTGCTCGGAAATCACACTGAATTGATCAGAGAGCTGACGTATTTCCTTATTGACGATGTATTTGCTCAGAATCACTCAGAATGCATATTTGTACATCTTAAATTTAAAAAATTTCCCCCCGGACCTCCACCAACGAGACGGGGAGGTACCCCCTCTCGTGCTCGCCCCCACTCGCCTCTTCGCGGTTCTGATGACGCTTCGCGTCATAGGAATATACGATTTATTTGCTCAGAATCAACCAGAATGCATGTTTTTACATCTTAAATTCAAAAATTTTCCCGGGGGAGGCCCCGGACCCCCCACCAACGAGATGGAGGATACCCCTCTCGTGTTCACCCCCACTCGCCGCTCGGATGACGCGTCGCGTCATGGGAATATAGTTGCTACCCCCCCCCCCCCCCCCCCAATAAAATTAGCTTACTACGCCCCTGGATTAGAATTATCACTGAATGTATAACATGCACCTGCATATGTTGATGTGCAAACGTTTTGAGCAATTCCTTTGGCAGCTTAGAAGACCACGACAACCATTGGCGTAATGATAAAACTAAAGAATCCACCATAAGGCCTGACTGTTTTTTAGCATGACGGAAGACGGCAACGGCCTGCAGGTGAGCCCGGTGTGAGAACCGTCCCCAAATGTTATGGGGTTCTATTGGGATTTTTGAAACATTTTGTTAAAAAAACAACTTTTGCCATTTAAAAAAATCAAGAGGTTTTTGCTTCAAAAGCTACCAGAATGCTTCCTTTGATTGCCCTTTTCAAAAAATTTTCTGGGGGAGTAACCCCCCCCATCCCTTCCACCCACCCCTCAAAAAGCTCATGCTTTCAGCACTCGCGCCAGATGCCTTCGGCATCTGGATACCCCATACCCATTTAGTATCAGCCAGTTCACCCAAATTAGCAATATCAGCCCCCCAATATAAATTTCGTTCCGACGGGCCTGAGACCGCTCATATCGCAACCTTAAGTGCACAAAAGTAATTTATTACACGCCTGTTCTATGTAATCCCCATCTGCAGCAACACTAAACCATGTGGAAAATGAAAATCTATTCCGCACATATGTGCGGAAGGGAAATCGTGGACGGACTACATTTAAATTGAAGCGTGATTTCACTGGAATTTCCTACAAATCCGTGCAACGCAATTACAATTTGATTGGCTAGCGAGAGCTGAAAATCGTCCCCAGAGTTCCCTGAGTGCTGCCTGCACAGAGATATCCATTTTGTATAACGAAGGCCTGTATAATTGTTACGAATAAATCTGAAAGTAAACCATTCCGACTCTGATAGCATGTAGTGCTATAGACGTGACTAAAAAGTTTGCTATCTATACCGTGTTATCTCATCACCATTGTGTGAATCGAAGGCATCTGTGATTCCTGAGACTAAATCTGAAGGACAATCCATGGTTTTGGGGTCCCTTTTTGTTTTGTGATGCATTGGGCTGTATGTGTTGTGCTTTCATCCTCCCACTGAGGCACAATTGGACCTACGAAAACCACTAGCTGTGTCACGGAACAGGTTAGGAGACGAACATACGAAATCACCGAGTCGCACGTTCGAAATCCCATTTACGAATCCCGTTATATTGAACCCCCACTTACAAAATCCGTTTCTGGGATACGTCTGTGGATATAGACTCCTTTGTTCCAGTAAACAATCGATAGCTTATTTGATCGACGAGATTCTAGAAGTTCAATCAATGCTGCACCAGTCACTGCTCGATTGGCTTTCAGATTTAAACTTAAGATAATAGAAGCCTGCGTTATACACACGGGGGGTAACTGAGAAGCAGCACACATTTTGGAAATACTTTAATCCTTTCGCCCTACGTGCTATCAGAGTCGCAACGAATTACTGTCAGATTTATTCTCAGGAACCTCAGAGGCGCTTGTTATACACAATGGATATAACTCTAGGCATGCAGCACACCTTTTAGAGATCCTTCAATCCTACACCACTGCGTGCTGTCGGAGTCGGAAAAAAACAACGAATTTGCACCAAATAAAGTTCATGTGAGTGTTTTTTGGAAGTTGTAGGGTTCTTTGTGATAATTAGTCAAACCCTCATTTAATTGAGCTTATCCCCAGAACACTCGACGTCCTGTATTATAGAACTTTGGGTACCATGATAACCAAGTGTCGTCGAATATGGCACACTTGTCGGATCCGTTTGTTAATTATTGGTTGTTTTTAATATTATCGGATTTATTTGGGTAATTAGATATACCCCTTTGACCCTACACACCAATAGAACCCCCACCCCCAATTAGAGAACGTTTGGTTACATAGCAATCACGTGCCATTCCAGAAACCAAGATGGTGGCCTCATGGTGACAAAATGGACGATGGAAACACTGATGCCACGTATCACCATGATGATAACGTCAGAACATATTCGCTCAAGCGGACTGCGATGACAAACCAACAGGGCTTAACTGGGTCAAGTGACTATGACGTCATTCCTTAGGTTTCCCACTTGGTCCCATAAATAGAGGGCTGATCCATAGCTCTCCTTCTACTTGCTTGTAAAATTGCTAAAATCCAGTAAAGTATGGTTTGCATATGATTTGTAGACCTTTGGTGCTTTTTTTGGAATTTGTAAATGGTCGTTTTGCAACTTAAACGGCCAACTTTGTCATCTTGGGCATAATACTCTGGACTGTAAGCGTTCTCTTCAGTGATATATGAGTGAAAATTCTAAATGTGAACAATGTCAAATTTTAGCAAGACATATGAGAGCCACCTAGGGGCCAGTGTTGGTTACCTCACATTTTTCTGACGGACATTTTGCGTCCCATTCTGGAGCCGAAAACAGCAACAATGGGAGCTGAACACATTTCGCTTGAGGGTCTGTATATTTTCAATCAAATTACATTTAAAATTGTTGGAAAGCGAGAAATATATTGGTAGCCATTTTGAATATTGAAGACCCTTTTCAATATACAAATGCCAGTCCCATTTCACTGACGCATATAACTAGCAGTTTAAGAAACCATTTTCATTTTATCAGCACAGATCATTAATATACATCTATTTTTTAAGAAACAGAAAACGATAGTTTCCAGCAATCATTTAAACAGCGATCTTGGATTCTCATAGAAGGATGAGATTTCCACCATTTAGCACCCATAGTGTGTTTAAGGGCACTTCAGGTAAGCCAAAAGGTTGATTTCGACCATTCAGTGTGTGGGGACACAGAAGGTGCTATTCCTACCTTGACGACTGATTCGGATAATGCAGTTTGTTTTCCCTTGAATTGAGAGAAGAGTCTCATTCCCTTGTCTATAATTTTGTCCCTTTTCTCATCTGTACATTGTGCATTTGCACATTGTGCATACATTTGAAACTCAAAACAATACATGCTCTTGCAATCTTGCATCTGTGTGTATCAAGCACGTTACTCTTGAGCTTAAGATTATTATCTGCCATATAGAGCACATGTGTGTATTTTAGGCTACACATTTATTATTATTAGTATTATTATTATTATTATTATTATTATTATTATTATTATTATTATTCTTTATTATTATTATTACCATTTGTCTCGACCTAATCTGTGTCTTGATGGTGAGCATTATTAAGGATATTGGCATTCATCTCCAGAATAGTAATAAGATCTGCAAGCGTGTTTGTACATTTTCGTTCTCTTTTGTACTTTTTGATATCGAAAATGTCGATACAGAAAGGGAACAAAAAGGCGACGAGCATATCGGATTATACTCCTAAAACACTTCTAAATGTCTTATTCTTTGTTTAATCCTTTACTTAACATGGTTAAAAGACAACACCTGAAAACATTTCTCATGCATAACTGATTTTTTTATTGTCACTCAAAATGAAGAGCAGTGAATTACGATAGAAGGATTCATTCCAAGATATCTGACCACCAGTCTAACTCTGTAAGACATTCGACACTATTATGGCCTGGAACAAGTTCTGCCCTCAAATTGGTCAACGCGTTTGTCTAGATTCACTCGTCTGAAATATTTCATTTGGTTGGAAAAGCGAACCACCTGACATATTCCGTCTGATTGAATCTGTAAAATGTCATAGAGATTCATTTTCTGTGAATCGAAGTTAGAAATGTTGCTCAATCGAGACTTGAATTGACGGACAATTTGATGACCATAAAATCAGAAATGGAGACTCACCACAGTCGTATCTTTATGATTACGCCGAGTGGTTCCACAAATTAAGTTAATATATTGATGTTTTAAACGGGATTTAAATACTTATTAATAACTGGAATATTTTTAAGTGTGGCAGGAAAGTATACCTGTATATCTTTGTATGTAAAGGCATATTACATTACATCAACGGTTTTTCTTCAAGTAAATTTCCACAATAATTGAGTAAGGAAACAGCCCATATTAGCGTCAAATTCCTAACATAATCAGACTAGTGGCCCAAGAGAGAATGAGTTCATCCATTACATCGGGTGAAGGGTTAAACCCTCCCTAACTTATATCGTCATTAAAATCGACTTGTGATAAAGTTATTTTCCTTGAAATTATTGGGCGCGCGAGGAAGGTCCCATTAAGAAGCAAGTAAGTGTTGAGAAAAACACTTATGTCCTTTGACATCAGAAGAAACTTGAACCAAGTTACCGCGGCTGTGTGCTGTTTTCGTTTATTGGAAGTAACAAAAGGAAAATTGATTTTTCTGGCAAGCTAATAAGAAGCAACTACTTCACAGATAATCTGTCAGTAAGAATATCTATCAGTAATATACCTCCCAACACTATGTGTCCACTTTGGTTCTTTATTTAGCTAAAATGTTTTAAAGTGATTTACAAGCTTTTGTTCTTCTTTGTTACTCTTCCCAAGGAAAATATAAGTAAACCTCACCTCCAAGACTTTTACATTAATGTAAAGGATATGGTCAGTATTGTATGTCACGATGCTCACACTGTTCATATAATGAACAGAAAAAATGTCACGCAACATCAAAAGATGGTGAAAACGGCGTTTTTTATTTTAAAAACGGATTTCAACAGAGAATAATAGCCAAGCGTTCAAACTTATTGGAAAAGAAATTGTAAAAAGTCATTTTTGTATCTTTATACTATTCTACAGGAAAATGCCTGCAGTTTGTTAAATGATGCGAACATCGATGATACAAATTTGCTCCCAGTTCAAAATTGCAATCTTTGTTGGAAATTCCCATACGCTTAGTGTTAAAGTCTGTGCCAGTCTTGTTTAAGTGATTTTGAGGAAACTTTATTTTGCTTTTGTTCCTTGCGACAAACAAGTGTTCACAGAATCGGGAAGACACACCCACATCTATTGTTTTCTTTGCAACGTCTTGGAAGCTCTGTGTGGGTACTGAAACACTATTGTATAGACACACCCCTAGACAAACATATCCCCTACACACACACAGACACACTCACTTCCCCCAGACAAGCATACAGTACGGCCGCGGAGGACTGGCTTTTTCCATGGGAAGGCAATATTTCAACGGACGCAATAATATTCGATTCCAAACACTAATCATCGGAATACTAATCATCAAATATTCAATTAAAGAAGCACCGACTACAACCCGATGTTCTTTAATTAAAGTTTTATTGATAATGACTTTTATTATCTGGTAAACGCATGTGTGGCTATCACGGCCCACAGGTGTGTTACGACCAGTCGACGACATCTATACTGTATGCAAACACAACCACTTCATCCCACCCCACACTTCACACACATTCACACAGGCAATACATGCTATGGGTGCATATTTTGAAAAAGACAAAAACCAGTGTTTCAAGGGCAGTCAGCAAGAAAGGTATTTAACGAAAAATGAAATAAAGATAATTTTTGTTGATAAGGAAAAGGTATCAGGATCATGACAATAGTTTATGTATCTTTTTTACTTTTTCACACTAGCTACGGATAAGGTTTTTCAATGTGACAGAGAAAAAAGGTGAATGAAAACAAGTCAAAGCAATAGCGGGTTGTTTTCTTTTTTACTCGCGGACATTACATCTGTTGACGGATTTGGTTTTTAATTGTTTTGTTCTTATTGCTTTGCTTTTTTAACTTTACGGAGAGATAACTTTGTTCTTAAACCACTCTGCTGAAGTTCATGCTTGGGGTGTATATTCGGACGCTGAAATATATTAACGTTTGTAGTGACGTAAATAGTTTTCTCTGGTGGGGATCACAAAATGTCTGACAGAGGCTCAGCACTATTGACAAGCGTCGGCGCATCACATAAATTCGAACGGTAATGTCATGACCCTAATCCTCGTATTTAGTTGGGTGTTTTCTCATATAATATAGGACATCTTAGAAAATGGATATCTAGTGGACGCAGTCTCCTTGATACTAACTAGTAATTGACAATTATAATTTTTCCTTTCTAATTTTATGTACATCTACAAAGCCTAAACAAATTCTGAAATTCTAATAAGTCCACAAATTATAATGTTTCTTAAAATGAAACTGAACAGTTTAGAGAGTGATACCCTGCCCTGTGAGAAATTGAATTGTTTTTAGTATAATTGTCTGAGACTGACACTAATTTGGAAGTTAGGATTAAATGAATGCGCTATTTCAAATGGACCATTCTCGCCTTTGGTTCTTTTCTTAAATTGTTAATGGCATGGTAATTGTCATTCCGAGCGAGACCTATTTTATCTTTTAACGGAATCAACAATTTGGGGTCCCATTTTTCATTTGTCGTAGCGATCCCTTGATGGCATCTCATCGCGAAAAGTCGAATGTGGAGAAGGAGAGGAGAGACTGATACGACTTTATCCTAAATCCTCTTTTAGAAAACAAAAAGTGGCATAGTAATTTGGCTGCGAGTCATGTCCTAAGTAGTTAACATTTCAACGAAGCTCTGTACGAGTAAAAGTGTGTTTTATGATAACCGCTTTAACTTCCCTCTCCTGTCTTTTGTTCCCTGATGATAACAGTTTCTCACACCAGCACCCAGACCGAGAAATTTTGAAAACTGAGTTTCAGAGGCAGGTAGGTAGGGAAAGTAAAGAGAAAAAGATACATACTTCATTTTGCAGGCGCACCATAAGCTATAACGTCAATACATTAAGATGTTTTAAGAACTAAGATCAAATAAGGGCCCCCACTGGTCTCAAATATGGACCAAAAATTTACTTACTCTACGAGGATCTGCAGGAGTGTATATTTTTTATGCGTACGTAACATCTTCCTTCTCTTCATTCCGCATTGCTTGGTTTGACAGGGAACAGTCCCCGTCATCAAAATGGCGCGCGGTTTTAATACTAAACGTTTAAGGAAATTAACTGTCGCCCTTCCTATGCAGAACTGAATATATTATCCAACATTCTATGAGCGCATTGCCACCAGAAGCATCATAGCGACTCCATAGCCACGAGCCAGTTGTGTATGCGCTCTTGGTGGTTTGTCATTATTTCGAAAGACACTCCCGAAATAATCAATGGACTACAGAGGAAACACCTGCTGTTTTTTTTTTTTTTTTTTTGAATAGCCTCCAATATTATCTCACGAGTGATAGCAAAGAAATGTACGTTTTTCTTAAAGTCAAAAATGACATAATTCAGGTACTTACTGAAAGCAGTAGGTATTTTTATTATATGCGTTGTGATGTATTAACTGCAGTTAAATATGTTTTAATTACAGTTGTAATTCACAAATGATGAACACGCACAGCAATGTCGATCTGAAATGATGGCGTGATTGGTGTCACGTTTGTAGAGGTATTATTTTATATCAGTCGCGAAAATAGATGTAAAAAAATATGTGTTAGTCATCTTCCGCTGTCGTAAGGTAACATATAATAATTAGATGTTATTACTTGTTTAGTTTCATATCGGCCGAGATATCAGCCGGAGCTAACTTCATATCATCCTGAGACCGAAGGTTGATGTGAAGTAACCTCGGGATGATATCTCGACCGATATGAAACTAACCAAGTAATAACCTCTTTATTTATTAAATAAAAACAAATGATTACAACATGTTCTCGGATCTGTTACAATTTTCTGACAGTGTTTTTGTTTTCACCAAGTACGAAGCTTTCTCTTCTCCAATTTCAGCTAACCGAATGTCTCTGCTTACCCGCTATCTCTTCTCACACTTCGACAAATCTACAACTCTGAATCTTAGTTTGCGTTGGACTTTCAGGACAGTTCTTTTTTCTTTCCGACGAACTAATTCTTATTTATTGCTAACTTATTACTCATTGCGATCATCAATTCCTCACTATACAAAAACCCAGCTATGGACTACTCCATCTCGGTAAATTCATATAAGCCTTAGACCTTCGTTCTCCTCTAATTTGAAGTTACATCGGGCTGATATCTTGGCCGATATAAAACTAACTAAATAATATCTTCTTAATATTTCTATACAAGTTATGGACCGATATCGCAAATTTCCAAACTACCAATACGCCAACACATTAAGACCTTCAATCCACCACAACGTGAGTAGTCCAGATATTCAGATGGTATCCAACATCAACCAAGGTACAAAACCTCCAAAACAAATATACCATGAATTGGTTTGTTCCCCATATACCTCAAAAGATTTAGAAGCATATCCACTGCACTTCCTACAGGATCCGGAATTACAGCACAAAATTTATTCATGCCAGTATACCCATCATAATGTATAGAAAATTTAATTAATGAGAAAATAATAAAAGTCTCGCCCCACCTTAAACAAATTAAAACCGTGCTGCAGGATGACATGACAAGAGGGAGGCATGCAGTAAAGTCGAACTGTCAAGGGTCCAGCCATGCCAGATACTGGTCGACTCCTTCGAGTACGAGAGGGCGATATCTCTCCCACCTCTGTCTGACATCCAATATTCACAGCTCCTCTATCTGAATGCGCGATAAAGACAGGAGCACCAGGACCTCTACTCACAGAATGTGTACCTCTGCCTCAGTAAAAAGATTTCACATCATTCTCTGACATAGAAACAATGATTTAACCTATTGAAATGCATATCCGGATACCTACCACCCTATTCTTGCCAATAACATAGTTCGCCTCGGACAATTTCTTATTAAACACATACATGCATGGGCCAAGCCAGAACTTGGGTAGTTTAAAAGTTTGACCCGTTTTCATGTGGGATACGTACAACCGTTCCTTTCTCCTTACCTTATCTGGTTTATAAGGAAATTTGTTCTGTTAAAATTCGTTCTTCTAAATGCGGTGTCTAATGTCTTATTAACACACCCCCCCCCCCCCCCCCCCCCCCACGAAATAGTATCCATTCGCCCTTTCAAGCCTTGGACATTCTGTGCCACACCTAGCGCACTACGGTCACCTTACCAGTTGAAAACTCTGCAGGGAACCAATTTTTCCTACTTTACAGGACCCAATGAGGAGTCAATCCAATTGTCAAATGAACAGCACTTCTGTAAGCCATCATTACGAAAGGGTGATAAAAATTTCAGTCGTACTATTGGGGTTTAGCATATTAGCAGGGGACTTGTAAAAACGCTTTTGTTTTGCCCATCTGCCTTCGAATAATACGCCGAGTTTTCGCCTTCCAGATCTCAAAATAATTTCAAATCTCCGAGAACAACGAGCGATTCGGAATTTGATCCCTGGCCCTTGTTCCTAATGAATACTTTCTGGCATACAGAATCGAACTATTCTAATTTTCTATAATTTACTGGCGACAGCCTCTTCCCAAAACATAATCAGAAACGACCAGGATTAATTGATTCCACACAAAAGGTCTCCAGATGAGAACTTAAGACACCCAAAGGAATACGCGCCGTTGTCTCTGGAAATGTTACCTGTCACAAAATGGGCACTAGTTTTATGACCCGGAGATTTATGCACTGGTATATTCCACAAGGCCAAGACAAACTTCTATATCTTTCTTAATTCCTTCTCAATAAAAAAAGTGTCCTATCAGCACCTACGTGTGCCCATAGCGTCGTGGCGAACACCATTCACCCTACTTTTTAAGGTGACTGGCACAACCCGTAGCCGTTGCACCTTTCGCCAACCCGAAGTCACTCACGATTTAACACATCGTACTCTGCAACAACTTGTTCCCACAGAGATAATATACATTTTGAACAAATATCATTCTCTCCTTAACTCATCAAAACCAGGCTTGTCACTCCTGCTTCTCCACGCAAGAAACTTCTTTAACAGTTTGTCTTGCTCCTGACTTTCCAAAGACCTATGATCGGTATTTCAAATAAATGTTCTCCCAATGAGAAAATGTCGGAAGTGCTTGATTTCCCCGATAGCAGTTAACATCTCTTTACGGGTGACACCATAATTTCTTTGTATTTCGAATGTTCTGCTTCATTAATATACTGAAGTAAGACAGCCGCACCAGCCTCATCGCTAGCATCGATAAACCAAAATAAAATCATACTCAAAATTTGTAAATGATAACATGGTACTCTCCCAAAGTTTCTGAGAGTGCTGTATATTTCAGTAAGTTGTTAACATATGTAGTGATTACGTGTGGAACCATATAGGAAACTACACGGCAAGGCATTTACTTCGAGAAAGCTAAACACTTTGTTAACCATACACCTCTCGGAGATTTTCCATCACAGCTGTAGTGTGATACAGAACTGTGGTTACTTTCTTGGCATGGTTTACCCTTTTCTAAAAAGAAACTTCGTTTGCTTGCTTCTCTTCATGCTTTAGGGCAACCAATGTAATTCTGTTCTGAATCCGTGTGAATGAACAAGGAGCATGTAAATGAACGATTTGGTAGTAACATATCTCGTGTATGACGTGTTTATGTCACCTCAACGCCAGAAAGTACTTACACCTGGGGGTGAGGTTTCACAAATAAAATATTGCGAAACCAAGGCCGATGCAAGACAAAAAAAAAATGCGAACACCAGAAAGTACTTACACCTGGGGGTTGAGATTTTACAAATAAAATATTGCGAAACCAAGGCCGATGCAAGAGAAAATAAATGCAAACACCCAAAATCACAGGCCACCAGTTTAAGTCTGTTCGGAATTCGACACTATTATGGGCTGTTTGTTTACCAATTTTTTTGGAAATTTGCCCGAGTTATAGATATTCCAATCAATAAGTATTTAATTCCACTTGAAAGTATCGAGATGTTAACATAAATTGTAGAACTACCCAGCATAATCATAAAACTGTGTATGAAGAATCCGAAAAAGGCAATAGTCAGTTCACTGAGTACACTGGCAAAATGATCATATTCTTAACAATCGAAGGAATGTGCCACGGCGAAAACGGTCGATATACTTTATTCAGTTGATAGTTTGCATTCGCTAATGTTTAGTTCCAGGCAATCAAGCCAAGAAAAATATTAATTTCCTGACAGATCAATATTTTTCAAATGTGTTTCATTTAATTTTTAGAAGAAACGATATTACAATGAGCTTCAGCAATGGAAGACGATAGGTTACAAGGGTGCGTCTGTTTACCCAATACCACCCAATTACACCCAATGCAACCTAATGCATTGCCATACTGCCCAATACTTTCCCCACACTACGCAATAATCCCCCCCCCCCCAACCGTCCAATACTACCCAATGCTTTCCATAAAGGGTTGGTGTCTGGATCTGGGTAAATGGACGTGCTGTGTTACAACACATTGGAATGTCAATCATAATACTTCAATATTTGATAAAGTTTGGAACAATGGCATGGAAACCGACTCGCCTCTTTTCAAACAGATCAAGTAGAACTTATACGCTTAATTATATGTGTGTGAAAGGCATTCCTGTACCCAGAAGCAGGTTTTTAAACTCTGCAATTTTGGAAAGAAAAACGCAATCTGGTCCTATTTTTCAAGATGTATAGTAAACTTTTTTAATCCATCTCGAATTGTGTCCCGCCATTTATATGTCAAATTGAGATCGCAATCTAATTAGAATTTAAGCGCGCCTCAATGTGGCAAAAAAGTTCACAAATGTCAGTCCTTCCATCTCCCGAGAAACTTTGGAATAATGTTTTCAATTGGCATGAGAGAGTATCCTTTTCAAGATTTGAAGAATATCTTAATAGTTTGGGACCCACTTGTCTTTTATAATTCGAAACAGTCATGCAAAGCTCAAATATATCTCTATCGACTGAGAATGCAATGTAATAATTAGACTGATCATCTTTACATGAATGAACTGTACCGTCACATGTCTGTGGATGTGATGAACTTGAAATAACAGACCACTTCTTAATACATATCCAAATTACTGTACACAAAGGAATGAAATCTTTGTAGAACTCATTTTTGTGTATTGATTGTAACTGGACCTGAGTACTCAACTGCTAATACAAACTAAAATGCTTGTTTTGTTTTGTTTTGTTGACGACACATAATGTTATCACCACTATATGTTAATCGAGAAAATTGTATCAAGCGGAAGTGGTGTTCGTTTTTTGGTACGGCAGTGAACACTTTAGAGCGAGTCACAATATGTAATAGGAAAACCATCGTGGCTTGATAAAAGATTTTCGATCAGGACATAGCGGTAATGACAAATCTATCCTACCATCTTGAAACACATTTGGCGGCTGAGTGGATAAGTGTGCTGGTCTGTCATGCCAGAGGTCCCGGGATCGATCCCCGGCCGGGGAAAGTTCTCGAGGTGTCCGAACACTCTCTGTCAGTATCAGTTGTGGGGTTGATACCGTCACAGTGGACGTAAAATGGTTGCCCTCTGTGCGGAGAGAGACACACTCCGTGCAGGCTAAAGATCCTTTCGCAGTATTCGAGAAGAACAAGGCCACGAAGTTGCCGCTACGAAGGTCATCCCACACAACTGCGTCATTGGGACAAGGAAAGGCGTTAATATAAGTTGCATAACTTGTTCGCCAATCCTTGTAAAACAAATAAGATTAAATAAATGAAAAAACAATTTATCTTACAATATTGCTCCCTTGTTTGACTTGTTCGCATACATTTTGACAGCCATTCAGCGTCTAAGATTGATTTGTTTAGGAATGAAGATCACGATGACCCCATTGTTTACTTTCGTGGGCTGTACATGGCGTAATTCCCATTCATTGTTCCACTTGTACATGTACTATAACGCCGAGGTTTATACTGGTGTTTCAACCGCGTGTTTCTTTGTTTTATTTTTCAGCTTTACCGCATGCTAGGCCTTTATAATATATCACCATGGCAAACATTTATCTAGTTTAGTTTATTTCGATGAGTTGGTGATTTATTTGTCATGTAATTACTGTTATCAAAACGGTTACCTCGACATCTGTAATGAGTTTTCGATGAGTGCAGGTAAAAATTCTCTCTTTCTGAGTCGAATGATCGTACTCGCTCGCTAATGTTACTGTGGCTGACAAACAATTTTAGCAGTCTGGACGTTTTAGCTTATATCAGGGGAAAATCGAATGATTTATAAGATAAAATATTATATTCGCAATATTATATTTGGAAACTGACACAGCTGAGGATTATGGTGCGGAAAAGTTACAAAATTAATCATACTGCTTTCTGGGTTCCATGTGAATTTTATTGTTTCGGATCTTGTATTGTTGGACAGATTCACCCATTTTTAAAGCAAAGTGTTAAATTATTAAATTAGTTACATACCTGTAGCTCCTCTATCACCAAGTATTTCTACTAGATGTTTACGCATGTCGTCACTCTCAATAAGGAAATGGTGTCCACCATCCTGCTGACAAACTGCTAGAGAATCTTTGTGATTCCGTTGGGTTGAATTGTGCATCACGCACAAAGTCATGTCGGCATAAATCCAAAGAAAGTACCCTTTATTAGCTGGACAGCCCCCTGAAAGTAAAAGCAATGTAATCTGGTTATCCGATGAACGATGATTTTACCCTACGTCATAACGTCACCGATGGGAATTTTTTCCCATTCGTTAGGTAAGGTGTTATTCAAGTTATTACATTTGAAAATAGGAAGATAAATCTATCATCGGCATCGTGTTATATAAACGCATTGTGGTTAGCATTATTAAACAGCTATACAGGATATCATCACCCAAGACATGGAATGAAATATTTGCTTCGAAGAAATGAAAAAGAAATGGTCGGTTTTGATATTATCTACTGAAATAGGTCCATTTTGTTCATATATTTTCACGTATTTATTGGAAATATATTCTATATTTTTGAGTAAACCTTCACCACTGACGCATTTGTTTAAAACGCTTGACCAGCAAATTCTTTTAAAGTTATCCGATCAAATATGCGTATTTCTCTCGGATTAACCAAGCAAAAATATTTTAGAAAACTAACCAATTAAATGTCACGAAAAAATGACCAACCAAGAAAGTGTAAAAAAACATGTAAGAAGAAGTGTGTCACATGCAATCTCATTTTTGAGTCTGGGCGTCTAAATCAAATAAGAGACATGGCTTTCATAGTGAAAGGCGCGGAGCTACTTTTAAAAAAAATGTGTCAGTTTCTAAAACACAGAAGAATGGAGAACCATCGGAAAAAAGTATAGCAGCGAAAGACGATCCTGTTGATACCAATTCGCAAACTAACTTTGTTATAGCCGCCTGTACTACCGCGCAAGCTCGCCTGAAATTATACTCATACTTGGAAAGTCTAGGTCCCCGAGCTTTATATGCTGACACGGATTGTGTAATCTTTTCTACAAAAATGGTGAGTGGGAAATCTTGTTGGGGGATTATCTAGGTGACTTCACAGACGAATTGTGAAGTTCTAAAATGTTTTGTGACTGATGATCCGAAAGGAAAGTGACGGTGGTTGATTCACATAAATTTACTACAAATAGAGACTATGTAAAACTGATGACAATATCACAAAGAAACAAGTACAAAATAGTGTTCGAGAAACGATTTGTTAGAGAGAATTATGTATAACATCTATATGGGTTTTAAGTCTTTATCAAGTTGTGAAATATATTGATAAAATTGTAAATGTTTTGTCCATATCTTGTGTATAAAATGTTTCCCTGTAATAAGTATAACCATAACCAACAGTAAATAACAAAAGCACACATATTTTATTTGTTTGTTATCGATGACGTTATCGATGACATAAAATGGTCATAAAACGCTTACACTATAAATATTTAGGTCTCTATATACGTTAATGTCCATATATGGTCCACGGGACAGGCAATGATCTTTGTGAGAATACAAGTACACAAACAATGGTGTTCAAGATGCATATGCACCTAATGTCAATCATTCCATACAAAAATCCTTCATTGCCGGAGGGAAATCCCCCCTCAAACACCAAGATGACGCAATTCCATAGCGCATATAGGGAAAAAATAGAATATTCTTTTCAAACAATTCCCTCCCAAAACCAAGATGGTGGAATCCATAGCATATATAGGGACATGCTTTCAAAAAATCCCTTCATAAAAACCAAGATGGTGGATTTATATAAAGTATATAGGAAAATCCTCTCAAAAAAATCTCTCATCAAAAACCAAGATGGCGGATTTGCATAGCGTATAAAGGGAATAGGTGTGGAAAGGGTGTTCTATAGAGATGGGTAGTACTATTGCCTGGGTGACATTCTAATGTGGTAAAACTAGTAGAGAGAGCCTCCTGTGATTATAGAACAAATCTAGGGTAAGAAACAAATTAAAGAACGGCTCCGTGCCGACTCGGTCCATACCTAAGAAGACGGAGACCATACAACTATAATGTATTCGTGCCAGTTCTGAATGTTCATTGAATGTAAAAATGCGTTCACGAGAGTTCTTACCGAAACAAAGGCTTAACCTTTTATCTAACACGAAAGGAAGACGACCTTCCAAACTAAATTCTTCAATAACTAAATTGTTTTATTTTTGCGTCAAAAACATACCTTATGACCCCTCATTGCAACGAGCACAACGAGCTCGCTACAAAGAGGGGTCACAAGCTATTTTTGAGACAAACAATGAAAAAATAATGAAAAATTGAATGGTGATTTTTTGTGAATAGCACTGGAGGTTTTGTACGTTACGTTGAGTAAAGGGTTAAACATGACAAACGTATGCTACAGCGACATATAAAGAGATTGCAAAGAGCATATGACGGCATTATATCTCAAAGACAACCAGTCTGTCATTTACTTTGATTTATTAGCTTTACCGCCAAAGGATTACGATATTAATAACGTTCATAGATTTGGTATAAATACAAAGACATTATCAAGTGCAGTTAGGAGTGCTCTATTTTGTCTCGTGTATTTGCCATATATCCCCTTCCACTAGCATATGATTTTGAGATATTTCTTGCAGTCAGGTTCAAGCCAAGAAACTGCAGTCAGGAAAAGGTGCATCTCATTGGTTTGAGCAAACATATGAACCGTATTGAAAACAATGAATGTACAGGTTCAGAAATAAATTTCAAATTGTTTGTTAATTCTTCTGTGACAGTTGCGCCGCATGTGGTTTTTCACAACAAAGAATTGACCATTTCACGTCGCATCCTTATTGCGTAGCAATAGAAAAAGAGCAAGAAATATTTCACTTTACTGTGAGTTCATGTTAATATTGTATGCATACAAATCAAATTATATATTTTTAAAAATTACAATTTTCGGAATAGAAAAGTTGATAGACAATAAAAAAAATCCATTTCACAAATCCTCTGTCGCTGACAAACAGTCGGTAATAAATTGATTTTTCCATTTTTTGTTTTTCGGGCTCTATAAATAGCAAAGAGCAAAACACGAAATGCTCTTCTCATTTAAACTTCATTCGACGTGGATGTGAAAGAAACGATTGTAATTTATGAAATCCCAATAAGCTCTCTTACACGCATGGCGTGCACGTAGAGACATAAAATATGATTGAGAAATACAATGAATTTGAACAAATCATTTTGAAGCAGACAAATATAACGAGGATATTTAGAGCAGGATGTGTGGTTGTCTCTGGTACTTTCGTTTTGCGACCACTGTAACGGCTTTTGAAATGAGACATATTACATCACAGATACATATTTGTGTCACGAAATAGTCTCTCTGAAGAGACGCAATATATTTCACGCTCTGTATGTTCAAAATGTGCTAGAATTTCCCCAAATGCATAATCCTCCTCCCACACTGCACAATGATATTCCAAATGCGTTCACATCTGTCCCGCGTTGTAGTCTGGGGCTAGAGATGATGACCACAGCAAGGAAAATCAATCTGGCTTTTAAGGTTTTTCGGTACGCATCACAGTCTTGAGCCGCCTTCTCACCCCGGCAGACAGACGTTAGAATTGCTGGTGAGTTGTCCTTTCCAACCTTTTCTAAATTCTCAATGTTTATGGCCGAATTTTTCATGTGACGTTATTGACGTACAATGCTTGGTTCAGTTTATCTTACTTTTGCATTTTCTTTGGCTCCTTCCGCTCCAGCAGACGATATGAAATGTCCCAAATGTGTTCAGTTGGATTCAGGACAGGGTCCTGGCAGGCGAAGACTGTGTTCCAACTTAAACAATCAACAACGACACCTGTACGACGTGACTGGGATTTACCATATGTTAATATCAGCCTTGTCGACAGAGTATAAATGCCATAATAAGAAACAACCCTGTCTGAAACGTCTGTTTAATATTGCGGTTCATTGCATTGTTACATCGCGACCATATCCAGCTTACAGTTATGGTCTACACATTCCCGTTCCATCATGGAGCCCGCACCACTTTGTGTTCTTTTGAGCAGATGCCGTGCTTCTTCGCCTCTAAACAGCAGTTTTTACATCTATCACGGACATCAAAAAACGCTACTCATCAGAGTAGTGGGCCTTCCTCCATAAGGTAAAATTGGAGCCAAGATGTATTCGTCTCCATGCCAAAGACGTATTCGCGTGATAACTTGCACAGAGAGGTTGTACGATAGTTTTTCACCTCCTGACTAAACTCTATACGACGAGGTCAACGAGCTCATTCCAGTGAGGAATCATAAGCTTTGTTTTAAGACAATAATTGAAGAAAATAATAAATATGCGTTTTTGTTATAAACGCAGCTCTTCAGTTGTGGGCGTTAAGTTACAGTATTCACCGTGTACTGGTCGTAATCCACGCGTTGGCAGTGACGTCCACGTACGCGTTAACCAGGTAATAAAAATCATCATCAGAAATTAAATTTTTGATAATTATTCCTGTAATGAGTGTTTAGTATTTAACATTATTGCGTCCGTGGAAATATTGCCCACCCGCGGAAAGTGATCAGTATACGGCGGCCGTACTGTAGGTACAGGGTTAATTGAAGAGTCATTACTGGACTGTTAATGGTTGGGCTGGTGATGCCCAAGTTGATGTCCTTGATGATGTTTCCAAATGACCTTCCGACGTGTCTCATGCAAAATAACTTCCACCTTTCTGTGTAGAAAGCTGTTGACAGTCCATTTATTTGTTTTCGTAACAGAATATCAATAAAGGTCCAGTTTGCCAGACTGAAATGACTCGTTTCCAGAACTTGATTTGTATCTCGTGTAACGCTGTGTGATTCTTGTGTAATCTTCTACTTACACTGACCCAAGCTCTCAGGCCACCTGTCTAATTCTGTTGTTATTGCCTGGAACCAGTCTAGCTCCCAAGCAGGCCATCGTCAATGTTTTGATTCACTCGTCTCAAATATTTCAGTTAGTTCGCTTCTTGACCATACGATATATTCCGGACGACTGAATCTGAAAAATTCAGTTGAAGGATTCATTTTGTGTGAATCAAAATTAGAACTATTGCTCGAGCGAAACTTGATTTGATCGACACTTTGATGACATTACAATCAGAAACGAAGAATCACCACAGCCTTAGAGTTATGATTATGACGGATAGTTCCACAAATTGTGTTAAAATATAGATGTTTTCGAGGGGAATTAAATACTTATTGATTGGAATATATATAACTGTGGCAGGAAAGAATAGCAGCACATCTTTGTAAGGAAAGAGGCGTTAAATTACACCAACTGGCGTCTGCTCGCAAATTTCCACAAAAAGTTGAAAACAAACAGGAAAAAACAATGTCGATTTTCGAACATAATTAGCATGGTGGCTTGAGAGCTTGACACTGACCAGGAAAATTATTTATTTATTTGTTTACGACACAGGAGTATCAAAGGCTATATTGGGGCGATGAAAGTGTGTATTATAAAATAGATCATTATCTCCCATGCTATAAGATAAGTCGATGAAATCTGGAAAAAACATGACGAATAAAATAAGTGGAGAAAGCAGAAATGAGAAAATGACTAGTAGTAACGAATACTGTATAAATCAACTTGATGAATAGATATGAATATATAAGAGCCTAAAAGAAAAGAAATAATTTAAAATGTATAAAATAGGTTGATTTCCTTGAGAAAATGACAGTCTCTATAAGAGACACTGCAGTAAAGTTCTAGCGCCTGACAAGATTATTGCGTTTCATTGCCAATACTTGCGGCAAGAAACACATTACGTTTGCATATTGCCATCTAACAAAAGGGAATGTGCAAGTCTTGTATAACCAATAAGACATCGTGTCAAAAGTATAGAGTCCTTTTTACAAAGTTTTCTGGAAGAGTAAGTATTATATTTAATATTAGGCCGGAGGCTATGGAACTTGTGATTTGCTGCCGATCCCATTCCGTGTTCCACGGTGCCTTGGTGAACTTATTGATATGAGGTTTAAAATCATATGTTGATTTCCTTGAGAAATGACAGTCCCTATAAGAGACACTGCAGTAAAGTTCTAGCGCCTGACATGATTATTGCGTTTCATTGTCAATACTTGCGGCAAGAAACACATTACGTTTGCATATTGCCATCTGACAAAAGAGAATGTGCAAGTCTTGTATAACCAATAAGACATCTTGTCAAAAGTATAGAGTCCTTCTTACAAAGTTTACTGGACGAGTAAGTATTATCTTTAATATTAGGCCGGAGGCTATGGAACTTGTTATTTGATGCCGATCCCATTCCGTGTTCCATGGTGCCTTGGTGAACTTATTGATATGAGGTTTAAAATCACTGAAAGGAATTTTAAAATCGGTGAGAGGATTGTTTAAGGCCTGTTTTGATGCACTGTCTGCGCTGGTGTTACCGAGTCACCGACATGTCTAGGTAACAGAAAAACACGATATCATATTTGTCAGAAATGAGAGTATTCAACTTCTTAGGAAGGGTTCTTCAACTTGGGGTTACGTGAAGCTAGCAAAGAGGAAACGGAGTCGGAAGATACTCCTTTCGTGCACATTCTCGATGTGTTCAAGTGCTAGGTGTAATGATTTAACTTCAGCTGTGAAAATACAACTTTTATTTCGCATTCTAATTGAGGTGATCTGATCACCAGCAAGAACAGCCGACAATACTTGAATTGAATTGCAAAGTGCTTGTCATGAAAATCAATGACTGGCAAGGTTGGGCGCAGGAAGTGATACACTCACTGCATCTGTATCTATTAGTATATTCCAATCAGAGTTGTCATAAGCAAACTCTTATGAAGAAAATGTTTCGGCTTGCGTGGTTCTTTTTCAAATGTAAACTTTTATGTCGTTTGTGGGTATTTGATCAATTCTGTTTATCTATCTGCTAGAATAAAGTGGTGCAGACAACCCTTCTGCGCTATTTTCAAAAGTCACCATTCGCGTTTCATATTTTTTTTCCACTGTTTCTCTCAAAACTATAGTTCATGGCCCATTATTGGGAGTAGTGTGCATAGTTTCATCCACATCATTTTATAATGATGCATATATAGTTATTATAGTGTGTATTTCAACGATTTATTACCAAATTCAATGCTGTATATACCTGAATGGTTGACGTTTGCCAGAGCGTTAAAACTGCACAACGTTTCGGCATCTGGCGAGTGATCGCTCAGAGGATATCCAACAAAGGCCGAGAATGAAGTGACATTTACGCAACGAGTTTAGGAAATGGACCGCGCCATATCATGTACCGGACTAGCTTCCTAACTTTTTCTAAATTGTGGCCAACGTAACGGCCAAAACCGGCCAGCGCTATTCACAAAAATCGCCAATTAATTTTCAATATATTTTCATTTTTTGTCTCAAAAACATAGGTTATGACCCCTCGTTGTAACGAGCTCGTCGAGCTCGTTCCAACGAGGGGTCATAACCTATGCTTTTGAGACAAAAAATGCAAAAAATTAGTTATTCAAGAATATTTGTTTTTTGCACGTGTCGTCTGCTTTTCATGTTACCAATTCACGATTATGTGTATTATTTGATCCAAAAACCAATATGAGATACTTTAATTGGACTAGGAAACAAACGGCGTTTCCCACAAGAACAAGGCAAGGGGGAACTAACAGAGTTCAAATAATCCAGAGTTCTGGTCCAATTGGATGAGACCACAATGTGACACCGCGTTCACCTTCGAGCAATCAATCATGGCCACGATGTAAGTGACATGTTGAAGAAACAAACCTACAGCCTGCGCAAGCCAATGGGTCACTATGCCCTTATGGCGTGTCCTATAATGCATGGAATTTTGTTGTTGAAACGAATGCATTATTTGGAAGAGAATCCATTCTAACAATAGTCCCCAATGACTTTGATATTTTAAGGCAATTAGTTAGGGATGTTTATCGAAACAACGATCTAAGAGTAAAATGCATATTTGTGTCGGTACGTGACATGCTTAATGTCAGGATTCACTTTTCGCACAAAATACAACTGAGCACACCTGAAACTTTTTTGGACTGTTTCCGGTTTGTAATTGACTGACCGTAAATGACCGCTGTAAAGTATATAAATTTGATAGCTTTTGATAAAATCGATTTCATTATCGACTCGACACGTCACGTGCTGCCACCACGTCATATGTTTTCCAAGTTCTGTACAGCACGTCAAATACTGAAAGTGAGGAGTACTTTTTTGTTTTTGTCTTTTTTATCAAAATAAATAGTTTAGTCTAATGTTTATATTCAGTATAACTTAGCCCTCGCCTGGGCTAAGTTGCCATGAACATAAACATCAGAAGAAATTATAGACCTATCGTGCTTGTTCGTAGTAATACTATAGCCCCAACGTGCTTGTTCATAGTAATATTGACACTTTTTACCTTACTGTGAATTCAACTTGAAAGCCACTGTCGACTGCTCCCTTTTTTCCACCTGAGTCGTTTTCAGAAGGAATGGCCACCGCGAGGAATAAATATATTATTACCTGGTGCATTATTTTAATAATAACTAGGTTTTATTCGAATAATTGTTTTGAATACACAGTTATTGTTCTAAAATAGCTAGTTGCCCGAAACGATACACTTCTACAGTACATGTAGAGTGGATTACCACTAAACCCTGTGGGTGTAGAGTTTCCATCCACATGAGGACAAACAAACCTTTATTTTACTGATGGGCTGCCGGGTTCAACCCGGAGAATCATTGACTGAAACTTTGCTTATCGTCCTCATACTTTTTCACAAACAGGCATTTCATATCCAGATTGAACTTCCGATCTGTAAAATTACTGCCTTTGTTCTTTGTCCACAGTTTGCATAGTTTGTTGCTTATCATATTAACAGTATTAACTGTTAACAGTCTTGTAATCGGGAGCAACACGAAAAGCGTAAAACCACATGCTCAGATGTCAACCTGTTATAACGCAGTTGTCAGAAGGATGGATTCCTGCAGTGACGTTGTGCGGCACCAACGTGGGCTTGTGCAATTTAAAGTTGATGGGCTTGTCCATACTATTCCACAGCTAGTATTTTCCCGGCATTCGTGAAACTGTCGATGCGTCAGCTTAATCCACCGATAACTTAAAATGTTGTATCAAGAACTAAAGGAAAGATGCACGTGATGAGTTAATGTCAGCTCGAAAGAAGGAGTTAGAGACATTGGCACGTGGGACTGGTGATGGAGAGATGTGTACCTTTCATCCAGGGTATATAAGTATGGTGACGGTACAGTGACTGGCAAAGTCAGTCCACTGACATATGAAATTAGGCAGTTGAGAATTGAGGATACAGCGTTTAGACAGACGTGGAGAAACTGAAGGGGCAGTGGTCGAAACATGAGGCTGTAACTGAACATAGTGAACACTCCAGAAGGAACTGCTTAGTATTTAGAAATGTTAAAGTTCACTCTGGGGAAACATTAAATAGTACTGATGCTATAATTCTGGATATCTGTCAAAATATATTTGGGAAATGGGTCCGAAAACAAACAGAGCATCAATAGGCCTCGCATTCTTGGTAAATCCATGTCAGTTCAGTTTATAAAAAAGGTGGCTTCACTGTTAATTAATGCAGAACTACTATAGTAGCAAAATTTAGTGTTTGCCATATTTCGTCTTATTTGATCTTGTTTGACGTTGATGATCTAGTCTCGTCAACGCGATGGTATCCGACGACACAGACCAACTGTTTATTGTAATAATCTGAATACATTCCAAGTGTAGGTGAGTACAATGCTGCACGTAATGGGTACAATTACAATTTCTTTCATAGGTTCATGACTATGGCTATCCATGCACATTTGTAGTTTTAGTAAAAGGTGATGTAACCTTGTGTAACTAACAGTTTAGTGTATAAGTCAATATGTTAGTTAAATATACGAGCACTCACGCTAATGTAAAATGACAAACAGTAACTCTGGCTTGGTTCACATAGGTCCACAGCAACACTAGCTTCGTTCATATCCGCCCACATCGGTGTTATAATAGCCGAGTTTGATAATGGGAATTCCAGTACGGCCGCCGTTGATTGGTCACTTTCTACGGGTGGACAATATTTCCAAGGACGCAACAATACAAGATTCCAAACACTAATTATAGGAGTATTCATCAAAAAATTAATTAATGAAGCACCGGGTACAACCCGGTGCTTCATTAACTAAACTTTTGCTGATGATGATTTTTATTACGTGGTAAACGCGTGCGAGGACACCACTGCCCAGGGTGGATTACGACCACTCCACGGCGACTGTACTGTAATAAAAACAAATAGTGTGTATGGCTGTCCAATCTTTTCATAATTGTATGGAGTATTTTCAATGTCTCAAACCTGCATATTGAAGAGCGTTGTAAAAGTGGATTCGTGTGTCTCTGTGGGAAGTGGAGTGTGGTTCTGTGGGTATATACGCGTGATTCGTGTACACGTGTAATCACTGTTTGTGATGATCATCTTGTAAATATATCTCTAATAATTCCTTGTCTTACACTATGACTAACATCACTGATGATAGCTTGCTGTGCTTCATTTTTTCCGTTAAGACTTAAATGCAGTAATATAGTTTGGGACTTAATTGTTAAGCTGATCAAACATGGAGTGTTACAATACAAAATTGTTTATGTTCAATGTTCGACCGATGATCTTTATCTTTCAGTGGTGCTACCTCTTTGATATAGCCGTTACCGAAAACACCCCCCGAATGTATGCGTTTCAGTTTTTGTATGATTTATTTTTCTAAATAGGGTCCTTCGCTTTTTTGAAAGTCGATTATTATTTCTTTTTAATTTAGATAATTATCCCCAATGTTAGTTTAAGCACATGTTCGGCAATGCCGTACTGCTCCTTTAGTTAGCTGATCGATGTTATCAGTAAATGAAGTTCGAATAGTGAATTGTCGGTGACTAGCCTTACTCCATTTTATGATTTTAAATATTTTTCCTGTTGGAAATATTATTGGTTTGGGGGATAAGTGCTATGTTGTAATAACAGGACAACCACTTAGCTCTTTACCGTCATTCGCCTGCCCAGCCCCCGATCAGTGTGTTGGTTATGGTTTGTTCCTGTGGTTTTTTTCTTGGGGTTTCCGTTGCTTTTCTTTTGGGGCGCGGGAGAGGGGAGGGGGTTCTTGGGGGAGTTTCCAATTTATAATCTGTCATTTGTCAAACTTTCACACTTATACTCTCGGTGAAGTTTACCTTCAAATCCCAAGTCTCATCTTTACATAGTCCTTCTATACATTGTATAAATCCCTTTAGAACATAAAACTTGCATGGCAGACAATTTTTCTCATTGGAAGAGATTTAAAGAAAAGTTAGCTAATTTTCTAAAATTGTCAGCAAATTTCATTCTAAGGGTATGGCAATTTCATATAAAAACTGAAATCTCGAAATGTTAGCGAAGCGGTCTCATCGATGTGCGCATCATTTCACAAATCCAGACATTTTCCTGTAGAGTAGTATAAAAATACAGAAGCTGGCGTTTTACAATTTTTGCCCAAACAGTTTGAACGTTTGTCTATTATTCTTCGTTTAAACCCATGTAAAAATAAGAAAATGGCGCTTCCCCCATCATTTGAAGTTCTATAACTTTTTTCTGTCCATTATGTCCAAAATGTGCACATCATGACACATATTACAGGCACTATCCTTTCCTTTAATTTAAAGGTCGGGGGGGGGGGGGGTAAAATTTGCTAATTGTTTTCGTAGGAAGAATAAAAGGTCGCAAACTACAGATTGCAGTAAAAACACATTCGCAAAAAAGCCAAAGAAGGCAGTTACATACTTTTATTACCCAACATTTACAGCCCCAAGGGTGAAAAGATTGACCAAACTACAAACTGGTTTGTTGATATTGGACTAAGCCGCTGTTCATTTACAATATTCATATGGGATATAGCGGCCAAGCCGAAAAAATTATCAATAATAATCAATGAATCAATGAATATACATGAAAAAATGATGAGGACACAACACTTAGTAAAATATATAGTACAGAATTACGGACATGGGCGGAACATACGCCAAAGATGGGACTTAAGTGACCTGAACCGGTCATTGGGGCCATCCCGCTCATGAACACGGAGATGGTGGGGCGGGCTCTAGCTCCTCCGCAATGGAAAACAAGTCCTGGTGAGCTGAATGGTTATTGAAGAAAGGAGGGTAGGCTCTAGCACCACCCTCAGCACCAGGAAACTGGGGGATATTGTTAAAGATTTGCCAGAGTATTTCTCAATTGAGGGAGGGCTCTAACACCTCCCTCTGTGCATATACACTGCCTGGATATACGATGGTCGCCCCCGGACTTTCACTCCCATGTACATAGGTGCTTTCCTACTACTATGTATGTAAACTACCGGTAGGAAATTGAGACAAACAATAAAAGCGGATAAATTATACCGAAAACATGCAAGGAAAGTAAAGACTGGCTCTAGCACAGCCTTTAAAACATGAAAATAAAAGCATTCTGTCGTCAAATCGAGGCCGGCTCTAGCAGGAAACTGAGGGATATTGTTAAAGAGTTGTCCGAGTAATTTTCAGTTGAGGGAGGGCTCTACCACCTCCCTCTGTGCATATACCCGCCTGGAACTATGATGGTCGCCCCCGGACTTTTACTCCCATATACATAGGTGCTTTCTTACAACTATCTATGTAAATTACCGGTAGAAAAATGAGACAAACACAATAAAAGCGGGTATATTAAACCGAAAAACATGCACAGCCTTAAAAACATGAAAATAAAAGCATTCTATCGTCAAATCGAGGCCGGTGTAAAAGGAATGGAAGTCCGAAGGAACGTTAGTCCCTCTGGACTATTATTCCGCAGAATTATAGTCCTAGGTCTAACATTTTTAGGAGTAGTAGTCCGCCGGACTACTATTCCTAGAAATGTTAGACCTAGGACTATAATTCCGCGGAATAATAGTCCAGAGGGACTAATTTTCCTACGGACTTCCATTCCTGTCACACCGGCTCTAGCCCAGCCTTCAACATTAAAATAAATGTAGCTGTGAGAGGGTTTGGTTTCAGTAAGCAGGACTGGCTTTAGCACCTCCCTGCAACTGATGAAACCCTATTGTGACAACGACATTAAGACAAGAAACTTTTAGGCAGGTAACCGACAAAACGCACAGGGTGAATACTGAAAATTAAACAGGCTCAGTGATAAAAAATTCTGCGGTGCCTCAGTCTATTATCTGTCAAGAATTAATGACAAAGATCGCCTTCTTTCTGGATGGAGCTACTCCTGATGGTCTAACAACTGGGTAATCAAAGAGGAGGGGAGCGAATATAATGGTGGAAAGCGTTGCTTTTTCAGCGCCCCATTGACCGAATTTGGGCATCTGAATAACCAAGACTCGCCGCCATTGTAGCCTCACCAATTCGAAAACTATGTCCCTCGAAGGCCCTCGAATTCAGATCGCAAAAAAACCAGGCAGCGCTGGAGTACTTTGTCAAAATACCGTCTAAGTACCGGGGTCCCATCTGGAAATATTAATAATGGACCTGCTGCTAGGCCACGATATCAGAGATACATTTGAAGTCTAGTAACAGGGCAGTGAACGGTGTTTAACCTTCTGACTTCCACAACATGTGGACGAGCTGCCAAATTATGTTTGAAATGTCGAAATAATAGAGTGAAACCGTCTGTAGTTGGCGAATAGTCTGACAGCTGGAGCACATTATGAGCATTCCGGAGAATGCCTGGACATAATTCTCCAATGCGCGAAAATACGTAGAAGGACGTGAGGAAAATAGCAGCGAACAGGTACCCTTCTATGTGACTGCAACAACAATGGTGAACAGAATTGACAATTTTGTGGAGTTTTGGTTGTATGATCGGTAAGCGAACATCAAATGATGGTACGAGACGCTGTGCACCAGTTAGAATTTTGCGAATTAAAAATGTGTTTGAGGGATCCGGCAAATTGTTTATTTTGTGAAAATAACCAATTGCCGAAATAGTGGAGATGATCGCTGTTGGGGCATACTGCTCTTTGAATAAACAGGCAACGAAAAGACACAAGAGATACTGAGACACCTGCCAGAAATGGTTAGCACCAAGCATGTGACAAAAACTTGTTAGCTTTTTTCTTGCACTGATGTACTGACGTTTGGTGGTGTGAGTCAAAGCATCGTCAACGAGAGTGTTTACTGTCGCAACCAGCTCGCGAGAGACACTTCTGGATCCACCTGGGTTGGCTGCGGCTGTGCATATGGATTGAGCTTCTTGGAGTGATCTACCTGGCAACGAGAACGTGCGTCAGCAGATGAATTTATTCTTCCCGTAATATGTTTAGCTTTGAATAAAATGTTATACTTTAGGCAGAACAGCACTTGACGACGGAGAAGTTGTAAAAGATCCACCTCCTTGGTGGTTTGTGAATTGATGATAATCGATACGACAGCCTCCTTATACGAGTGAAAAATTATACATTTGTTTACCAAGCTGTTTGCCAATACAATTGGGAAGAATTCTAACATCGCAATATTTTTGGCACGGTCAAATTCTGACCACTGCTCATATACGCAGTTATTGAAAATAGCTACAAACCCAATTGATTCAGCCGAATCTGTATACAAATGGAGAGTGTCACTGGTAAGCCAATGTGTGTCGAGAAAGTAAGTTTTCCCTTTGTAGTTTTCAAGGAATTGAAGCCAAAGAGAGATGTCATCCCGTACAACTTTTGTGATGCGAATAAGATGACGGGGGGGGGGGGGGGGGGGGGATTTAATTCCAATGGTTAACTTTATCATCCGACGCAAAAAAGCCCTGCCAGGGACAATGACCGAGCATGCAAAATTAAGCAAACCTACGACGGGCTGAAGGTCAAGGAGGGTGGTTTTTTGAAGATTTTTAAGATTCTCAAGCAATTCCCTGCACTTTAAAAGTTTGTCAACGGGCAGACGAGCACATTGGTCCACTGTATCTAATTCGATACCTAAAAATGTCAAGCAAGTGGTGGGTTGGAAGGTCTTTTCAGTTGCTACTGGTACAACCAGTTGTTGGCACAGGCTCAGAAAGCCATTTAAGTAGCCGTGACACAGTTTTCTTGAAGATGCAATAAATGAAAAGTCATCCAGCACATGGATTATATGGAGAATACCTAGTTTATGGGACGCTATCCAATCAATGGAGTGCGGTGCCAAACGTTTCGAAAATTCTGCAACTGGAAGACTAACCCATGGGAAGACATTTATCGAAGTAGAAAAGGTTACCGAATTTGAAACCTAACAGTTTGTAGTTATTAGGGTTAATAGGAATAAGATGAAAAGCTGCTTCGATGTCGGTTTTTGCAAGATAGCAACCGCGTTCTAGGCTGCAAATTATATCAATTGCATCTTGAATAGAAGAATACTGAACAGTTTTCAGCTCATCCACTATTTTATCATTGACGGAGTCGCCCTGAGGATAAGACAGATGGTGTATCATGCGGAATTGGCCAGCAATTTTCTTTTGGACGACTCCCACTGGTGAAACAATAAAGTTATCCATAGGTGGTTCGTGAAATGGGCCCTTAACTCTATTAGCGAGCTTTTCCCTTGCTATTTTTGCGCGGATGATTTCTGGATGTTCGATTGCTGATTTCAAATTTGGGGAATCTCTGTTAACTGAGGAACCGAGATACCCCAGAGAGAAATCTTCACCTGTGAAGTCTTTGTACAGAAGGACTAAGTGTGATATGTCACATGTGAAAGGAAGCACAAGTAGAAGGATTTTTGTTAATTTTACCGTACCTCACTACCACTCCCCACCCCCTCCCCACAAAACGGGGTGGGGTTGTTCAAATTACCAATGTACTTATTATCCCTACTTCAGCGACTCTTCGGTACTAAGGAAACAGCCATCAAGTTGGCACCTAAGGATGAACACAAGAACTCCAGGGATGAGAATGCCATGCAACTTAATTCGTGGAAATTTGTTAAAAACTTATCAAATTTCGTAGGACCAGTTTGTGAAACCTGTTGGTCGACATATATTCTATTTTCATAAATGTACGTGAAAATGGTTTTGAAAGACCCTCCTCGTGTCACTTTATACAAATAAAATTGTAACATTTGTGCCTAAATTCGCTGGAATCAGCAAAATTGCTACAAATTCTCATTCCTATAAAACATGAAAATCGAGCATAAGGTTGTCCGTCGAACTGGGAAAAATGCTGCGATCGCCGTTATTTAAACCACCAAATTATTGAGGCAATAAAGAATTGCGCCACGGATACTTCGCGAGTATTTGCTCATGCCCTCGGTATTGAAATGGACTCCATCTGAAAACATACTGCGTGCCGTTGATTGGAGCGCCTGTCGTTCCACAACAGAATTCTTGGCGATCGGTCTGGCAACACGACCAAGTTGTACTGGTTCAAAACATCCACGTGGTGATTGTACGTATCGACGGAAATGCAACCCCTGGCTCAGCTGCGGTGAAAAGCTCGACAGACAACCACATGCTCAACTTTGTATTTGTCAAAGAGCAGACCGGCAAGTTCGTCAATTTGACAGCCCACTGTTTCTGGACGTATGGTGGAAAGGTCAACTAACCACCAATTTGTAAAACCACAATATGGGGGTTAAATGTGTCCAAAACATGTAAATTTGTGCGTAACTTATCGACGGTCGCGCCACTTCTCCCAAAGATGCGAACATGAACATCGTGGCCAAGGTGATGGGTCAGTTTCATTTTTTGTGACAAAGTGTACGATCGTGCAGGGGGATAAGAGCGTCGACCGCCAGAGTGACGCTCCACTAAATAACAGGCTAACCTGTTCATGTACGAATGACCCATTATGGCCACGCGAACTTGCGGATCCCTCATTTGCTAATAAACTTGCGTGGAACACAAAACAACAATCTGCGTTGCAGAAACAAATGAAAACTGAATTCAAATTAAATAAACATTCGTACGACAAAATGGTAAAAGAAACGAGCTTACCTGCAGGCAACAAGTCCCGGTATTCCAAGAATTGAAATACATTTGATGTTGGCGAATGTACTGACTTCCACAACGACAACGTAACAAGTGGCAGTTAAGAACAAAGAGTGAACTATTTGTGATTTGGTACGCCGTGGTTGACCGCTGACAAATAGTCGCTTGCACATAGTGGAGGAACTGACCACTGGGCTAATTTAATTGACTGTTAATTCCTAAAACACATAAATTTAATCTCCCACTTAAATGTATCATTGCGCTCCCGCCCTGTTATTAACTTATTAAGGAGATTCCCAATTAAAAAACATGGCTATAGAAATTTGTAATTGATATGTGTGAAACCAAAGACTGAAATTTACTTGTTGTATTGTGCCTGCCATTAAAATGAACTAACTTGGTGAAACAACTTGATTGACTTACAATAGAAAATGATTTAAATGTTTGGTAATAAATACAGCAACTTCCTTATGAATTTGCTGCCCATAATTGCTTCTAATTATCTTGTCTCTGAAAGCTATGTTTCCTTTCGTATCTTAATATACGAAAACAACAGACAGCTCTGAGAGATGTCATTGGTGTTTTCTCAACAATTACATACTTCTTAATTGTACCTTCCTCATTCGTCTGATAATTTCAGGAGAGATAACTTTATCGAAAGTCGATTTTCATGACGTGATTAGTGAGGGATGGAAATAGAAATATCAACATAAAGTTCATGACTTGTATTGTGCGTAAGGAATGGAACTTTTGAATCGACAATCAGTGGAGTCACACAGTGGAGGGTGATCGATGGGGGGTATCGGACTGTCAGTAGAATACATTGTTGTCGATATAACATGAAATTTAATAAAAGTGTCGTCACTGTTGTTCTCTTAGTACGTTAAAACTAGAAATCCTATCAGGAACTGCGCGCTTATTTTGACAATTTCGCGAAGGAATTGCGTGACATTTCCCTATCGAATGGCACCCAAAGCACGACAGACTCTCAATAGAAAGCATAGGCAAACTCGGTGGTCTATTGACTGACATCATTGCTTTTGCATAGGACAAATGTACAGATTTGGATAGCCTCACAATTGTCACGCAGATCAACGCTCAGACTGAAGTGCCATTTGCGGGCAGTTCATGACAGGACTTCTTGTTTTAACTGTGGGTATGCAACAGAAAGGTGAATCTGTTCGTTTTTGAGGATCTCGCCCCCTTTTCTTTTTTTTTTTCGTTTTTCGTTTTTTCTTTTTTTTCTTTTTTATGGCTAGTATCTGTATAAGGCGCACCTGAGCGGAGGTATTCATCTGCAAAATATGATTTTCTAACTCCCCAGCCAAATTTCCACCTTTTTTGCTCATTGTATGACTAACTAAACCCCAGCTCAAGTTAAGAAATTCATATAGGCAGAACATCTACTCATCACCCTCCCATGAAACTAACACAGTGAAGTCAAAATGTCAATATTTCTACCTGCAAGTTTTTCTCATAATGGAACTAAGCATTTATCCAATTCAATCTTGTTTGACAGAGCACATTGAGCTCTGTGAAACAAGATTGAATAAGTTAAATTCCCAGGTGCGTTATGGAAAAAGAACTTGGCAGCTTGAAATCTTGGAATTCGGATATCAGTGTGCAGAGGGTTACCTCTGTGCTCTGGTATATGCTCTGTGCTCTGATACAAAGCTATGTGCTCTGATACATGCTTTGTGCTCTGATACATGAATGCAATCCCCAGAACATGCACACTCAATGCCCAGTCCAGTCTGAAGGTTTATTTCTGTGTGTGCAGTCATGGGGATTGATCTTGTACAATACCGGAAAGCATCTAGCGACTATAATGTTAGACTTGTTTATTGAGTGGTTATAGTGTCAGTCATAGTTGTAGGATAAAACATAGTTCAACCATTGTAACAGCCAATCGCATTCATAATGACAAGGCTGTTGTGTTCCTCATGCTTCTTCTATTACTTTGGATTGGGGCGCGGTGGGTCAGTAGGCTGAGGTGCAGGCTGCAAACCGAGAGGTCCTCGATTCTAATCCCTCCTGCAGTAACCGCGTCGTGTCCTTGGGCAAGAAACTTCACCCGAGCACGGGGCACGGAGGCGTTGTCTTCAACCAATGCTAACCCTGCTTGTGTGGAGTTTGTATGATGGGGAGTTGACAGTTGCTCGCCGTTGCTCAGTGGTTCTCAACGGGTAGTCCAGCGTCTTCCACCCGTAAAGTTGTCGTGGTCAGGATCAACCATAGTGCAGACATATGTGACCTTAAACACCAGTAAATAAATAAATAAATATTATTTTGCTTGTGTAGTTGTATTGAATCGAATATGGAGTAGCTATTAGTTTTGGACTATAATATAAATATTGTTGGATAAACACAGGTAAACTTCAAGACGATTTCAGCGGCGTTGACATCTTATGTTTTATGTAACAACAGTTTATTTCTCAAACAAAGGGCGTTGTACCCGATTATTGGGCAAAACTTGCTGAATCGATAAAGTTAGCCTTATCGTTAAACCATTATATAAATGTATTAGATCTCTTAACTTGCTATATATAGTGAGATATTTCTGTCGACTGGTCCTTTTAAATCGGTCATATCAAAAGCCATTACACAAAATGTGTTCCCCGAACCAACTAGGCTAATTTGAACCCTGATATACCCTGCCTTTGTTAGAGACAGAGTAATGCAGTACATTCAGGAATAATAGAACTCGTGATGTCCGTCCGTACCCCTTCGGATTATGATGGTATATTCAAACAAATTTAGAGCAGTCAACTGGTAAGAGTCTGTATTCTTTACGAGGATGAAGGCCAATCAATATTTTCAACGTGCAGCTTTAATTTAGCGAGCAGATATCTATTTGATGACTTGATGTCGTATCAGGATCCTGGTCCAAAAAAGCGGACTTTAGCGTTCAAAGGGTTAAGGCAACATACGTATGCATCATCTTCAACTGGAACTGTTTCGAATTGCCACATAGCAGATACAGAAAGACTAAATTCATTAATCACTGCGCAATGTTGGGAAGATCTCATTTTAAAACCCGGCGACATTAAGAGCCGGGTTGGTACTTTTGCGTTCACAGTGTAGCGGTCAGCGGAATTATGCATTCCCCGCCCGACGGATGTTGTTGTTCATGCTAATTATAAGCCGTGGTTCAACAGCACAATTAGGAAAGAATTTTGAAAGAGAGATCGTTTACGGAAATCAGCGTAAAGGTGTACTAATATTAATATCTGGTAAAAATACAAAACGTACATAACTAAAGCAAACACTACGAAAAAAATGCTAAACAAATTTTTGGGATATAATTGATTAATTTATGTCAGTTAGTCGTGAGCCTAATTTAACACGCTTGGGAGAGTAAACATACGACAATTTGATCACTAAGTTATTATTCTGGAAAAGTCATAGATAAAACAACGCGGGGTATTTAAGTACAAATTAAAGATACAATTCAGTCGCCGTGGACTGGTCGTAATCCACGCATGGGCAGTGATATTTACGCATGCGCTTACCAGGTAATAAAAACCATCATCAGTAAATTTGAATTAATGAAGCACAGTTTTGTACCCGGTGCTTCATTAATTAAATTTTTGATGAGTATTCCTATAATTGGTGTTTGGAATCTAATATTATTGCGTCCGTGGAAATATTTCCCACCCATGGAAAGTGACCAATCTACGGTGACCGTATTGTACAAACTCCACCAGATCAGTGTTTCTTTTGAAATTGTTTGGAATCTATTAATGCGTCCGTGGAGATATTGCCCCCTCCCCCCCCCCCCCCTTCCGTGAAAAGTAGCCATACTACAGCGGCCGTACTGTACACTGAACACTGCTCGTCTCATGCATATTTATGTAGAAGTAACACCATAGAAAGCAGGAGATATTGAATATGCAATCGCGGGGGTGTGCTTGTATATTCAATATCACAAGCTGATATGGTTTAAATGACTTGTCGCAGAGTTGTTTTCTCAGACAAAAAAAAGACGCACAACCAGCAAGAAAGACTCAGTATCAAGTCTCGATTAAATTAACTGAATTTGGCATTATTTGTTTTCATTGTTTTCAATACTTTTTTTTGGTGTCAGCACAATCTTGGTATCGTTATACGGAAAACGTCATTTTTATCGTACTTTTTGGTTTTCTTTTATGTGTAAAACGTTGTATAATATCACCAAGCGAGGAAGTTCATAATAGTGCGAGAATGGGTTCAGATACTATAATACAGGTCAGCGAAATGTTTTCTCGAGTTTCTGTTTATGTCAGAGCTGACACTGTCCCAATTTATTGCCTTTGTTCTCGAAAGATATCCGTCATCACTCACGCGTTGCGAAGATTGGGGTGATATTTCTTGAATCCAGCATATTCTCCTATCAAGTCTTCGAAATATATCACTTCTTTTAAACAAAGGTGTAACGTCATAACTATATGACAACATATAATGCTTACTTGGCAGCAAGACACTAAAATGTTACACTCAGTTAATTACTGAAAGGAATTACGGAAAGAAAGAGAGACAAATTGGATTTATAAAAAGATGTTGACAATTTGTTTTTGCGTGTTTGCGTAACATGCAATGTAAAAGAAAATTACCGCATTCCCGCTCCCACCACCTTTGGATAATTAAGACTGTCCATTGACACATTATTGCAAATGAACCAATCGTAACCTTTTTACATCCTTTGAGTTCCTGCGAATAGATTTTTGGTTGCCATTGAAAGGGCAGTACAAGGAGAGTGAATAGCCACTAAGACATATTATACTTACTACTAAATTACTAAAAGATTTGGAGTACAAGTGCTTACCACTTCGAGACATACCTCTTTCCCTACGTATTTGTCATATAAACGTTAGAAGACGTCAATTAACAAATGAAGTAAGAACGAATGGAATGTAAAGGAAGAAAAGACATGTAGAAGACATATTGACAACGAAAATACAAATTGAAAAAGTATGTATATGAATACAACAGCACAACACGTCACGCCGACTCACACGACGCGGACATCCTTTTCAAAATATAATAAAAACATGTCTTCTGATCAAAAAACAAAAATGGAATGGCTCACTTTGTCCCTTGTCACGTCAACGAAGTGAGCAAGGAACTGACACAGACAGCACCTCACACACTCCAACGCTATCCAAGAACGCTGGTTACACCCGCTCTATTTTTGTTCGGCAAGGTACTTGGAATACCTATTAGAACAATAGACTGGGTGTTCAAGTGACGTTACCTGAATACATCTGGTCCACTGAGTATTCCAGAGTCCGTGTGTTTTGATGACTGAACAATGGACAGGGTGTAAGGTACTTGCGAATGGGGTCGATTGTTCAAATTCACGAAATACCTCCAGCTCGATTGGTAATTATTACAGTCCTGGTATTCGCATATGCTGCTGCAAGCGATCGGTCTTGTTTGAACCTCCCCGAATCTGAAGTGTAGCGCTTTTCCATTGAGAAAATAATATCGTTGCATTTTATATTATATATACTACTCAAAGTTTGCTAAGCACCAAATATTTGACAAATCATTGTGAAATTTGCTGGTGACATATTTGCGATATTTTTGGTGGATATGATTGAGGAAGGTATTGAGAGGGTCCTCGGTGTTTTTATTAGATCTCTTGATAGGCAGACTTTTCGTGACAGTCATGGAAAGCACGTACCCCTTGATTTTCATGATGTTTTCGTGTACTGTCATCATATACATGGCATGTGTAGGGTATTCAGTCTTTATTTCAACACAAACCCTTGTGATTTAATGATTGAATGTGGCAAATGCAAATGCAAATGTAAGAAGACATTTGTCTGAAACAGAAATGTGGCGGGCTGTAGATATGGAGGAGCAAGGGGCTACCCATCGTCAGCTGGGTGAAGCCCTTGGTGAGCACCATGCGATGATCACCAAAGCCTGGGCAAGGTTTCAGCAGTATGGCACACCAGTAAGACGGCATGATGGAGGCAGAGACAGGGCAACATCTGCAGCTGAAGACCGGTTTTTGATCATTCAGGCCCATAGGAACCGCTTTGCCACAGCAACCCAGCTTCGCAGAGACCTTCAGAATGCATTCGGCACGATATGAATGGGTCATGGACCAGAGAATATTGGCGACCTGACCCTTTTACAGATGAATCAAGGTACTGCCTAGACCACACAGATACGTTTTCTAGGGTATGGAGAAGACCAGGAAAGCGATTCCATGCAGCAACATTGCTGAGCATGACCGCTATGGTGGAGGGTCAATCATGGTCTGGGGAGGCATCAGCTGGGATGGACGTTCAGAGCTCTGTGTCCTTGAACGTGGTGAGTAGTAATGATGTGGTTTTGAACCCGGTTCTGGGGAAAAGGGGTGGGGAAAGGGGTGAAGGGGTAGATGACATCATCTTAATTAAACTGGTACGTAAGGTAATTAACATGCCGTCACTTAATTAATGAATAGTTTTTTAATCACTTTTATTAAATGACTGTTGCATAATTAATGTAATTAATTTAATTAATGAGTGTTATTAGGATTGATTATTATAATTAGTATATTAATAAATGAATTAATAATGTTTACACAATTAGTGCATATTTTTTTTTTTAAAGTCATAATTTGGGATAGATATTATTAGATAAACAATAATATATTTAAAAATAATATTGACGTATTGGACATATATGAATGCTATCGACTGACTCTGACCTGGACATGTGCTAAGGTAAACACTGCAGTGTGTCTGCGTGTATGGGTGTAATTAAAAACAATGTAATCTCGTTAAATCGATTTTTTTTCAAACGTGAACTACGGCATGCGAGTGACAGGTGTTGATTGCTAATTCCTATTGTTCAAAAGTAATGGGTGTAATAGAAACCTCATTAAATTAGCGATGAACACGCGACCTTCGTCCACACTCTGAGATCCAAATATTCAAATTCATCGATTTTTTGACAGTGCGATTTCTGCGTTTTGACTGGTTGTCAAAAAATCAATCAGTCAATTTCAAAACAACGACAGTCACTCGTAGCTAAATTTGTTATTTGTTTTGCAAACGCCTTGTTGGCAATTCGAGTTTTATTCGCATCTTATCTACTACGTTTAAGTAATCGAACTGGAAAACGAAGCATTGATCTGTGGAATTTGTGAGAAAGGATTTTCATCCAACGACCGCAAAAATCGCCACGAGGCTACTGTACATGGGGAGAGGCTGTACACGGCTATACTTTATGCCCCAAGACTTTCAAGAGATGAATTGACGGATCATTGGAAAACCCACCGAGAAGGTGCTTTTACCTGTCAATTTTTGTGTTTCAAAAGCAAATTCAACAAAAGAGAGGCAGTGTAAATCGACCAGACGAAGATGTCAAGGAGTTCCAGTGCACGCTTTGTCTGAAATCCTTTACTAGGAAAGATACATTAGAAAAACTCATGGCGAAATGACCAATTTCGACATTTAACTGCGCGACTTGCGAGGACATCTGATTCAACTTAACCGTCATAATGCCACAAGTAGCAGAGATGCAAAACTCGATATCGATTGGCCTGTGGAGCCGCTCCTCATCAAATAAGGGGGGTCAAATGAGGTTATGGGGAGGGATGAAGGAGACAAGTGTGCGGTCATATGTTTAAAAATTTAATAACCTTGATTGCTATGACGTAGTCCCCTAATAAATAGAGTATATTCCTTTAATATAATATATTAATAATTTTCGTTAAATAATTCATTTTTTATTCCTCAAGACACTTCTCGAAAAAACAAAATGGCGGTTCAGTTTGACAGAAATACATGTATCGATTTTTTCATGACTGTCTGTTTGTTATCAAAACAGCTCTTAGGTGTTTAACAGTTAATTGTGGGCCAGTGTGTTTAAAAATGGCAAATTCAAGTAATGTCCGGCCATCATTTTTCTCAAAGTTGATGACAATAATCGCTTTTAAAAATTAAAAAAAACCTCCAAAATTTGGTTGATAACACTACGGCCTGTGTTTAATTATACAAAAATCACACCCGCACTGTCGTGTTTTACTAACCCGTATGTTTTATTTTTGAACATTTACTGAAGAATAACCCACCCATTTAAGTAAAAGCATGAAATATCTACCATTATCTAATTACTCATGTGGGGGAGGGAGTGGGCGGTAGCGTTGTGTACTGTGGTGTACTATCTTCAGCCAATGATAACCCTGTGTTGAACTGTGACAGTGTTTGCCTTTGCACGGTGGTTCTTTCCGGATTGCTCTAACTGTCGTTAAATGAATAAGTGAAAAACTACAATTCTATAATAACAGGCCAAGCCCCCCCCCCCCCCCTCCCTCCCCTTCGTTTTACATGTTTTGTGAGGGGGGAAATCAGCAGTACTCCCCCCTCCCCTCATTTTAACAGTTCTAAAACGCTGTTACTTGATCAAAAATGGTAAAAGGATACACGATTCTGTATTAGCCACCCAAAAGTGCGAAACTTGGGAAAATATAGCCCACCTAGAGCTGCACCAAAGTTACGTACACTATTCGAACTCCCGCATTGTGTCCTTGGGCAAGGTAATTAACCCCGATTATCCACATGTGGCACGATGACGCCGTGTACTAAGGTGTACTGCACGTCGATGGTACGCATATCCTCGAACAATCTAATCCTACCTGTGTGACAGGGCGGATTTACGACGTTGGTGAGCTGACAGTTACTCGTCGTTGCTCGGTGGTTCTCTTCGGGTATTCCGGTTTCCTCTACCCGTAAAACTGTCATGGTTATGATTAGCCATCACGCATAAGTATATGATCTTAAACACTAATAAATAAACAAATAAATAATGATAATTAGGATTTTAAATCTAGTAAGACCCGAATAACTTATGAATCGGCGCATCTTAGTAGTGGCATGCTGGTTTACCCTGACCCCGCACCCAAAATGCCCAGGCCCTTTTTTGCCCCCACCCACCCCTCCCTGTGCCCAAGCCCGTTAGGCCACCTTCACCCTCCCCATGTCCAGACCCTATTGGGCGCTGTGTTCAACATGGCGGATGACAACATGGCGGCTTTCCCACGATATGGGTGACATGGCTACCATGGCTACCATAATACACAAAGTGAGAGGGATCCCCCTCCCTCCCTGTACCCAAAGCCCATTGGGGCCCAAGATGGCGGCCCGAGATGGCGGATGACAAGATGGCATCTTCCTTTCAAGATATCTGTGACGTAAACAAACTACTCTGCCAGTGATTTAAATATTAAAATTAAAATTTAAAAATTCAAATTCAAAAATCTCGTTCCTGATTCCGAAATATACAATGTGTTTAGGTTAATATTGTACCGAGATATTTTCTAAGTACTCAGTTAAGAGGATTATCTTGTTTGTATAAACACTTATGTGATAAATAGATTACATAAGCTCCACAGCAGGTTCTGTTGGGGAGCGCGGTGGCTCAGTAGGTAGAGGTGCAGGCTTCAAGCCGAGAGGTCCTCGGTTCGAATCCCACCTGCGGCAACCACGTTGTGTCCTTGGGCAAGACACTTCATCTCCACTGCCCGCGTGGGGGCACGGTGGCGTTGGGTACTAAGGCGTACTGCACGTTGATGGTGCACTTGTCTTCAACCAATGCTAACCCTGCTTGTGTGGAATTAGTATGTTGGGGAGCTGACAGTTGCTCGCCATTGCTCGGTGGTTCTCTCTGGGTACTCCGGCTTCCTTCATCCGTAAAACTGTCATGGTCATGATTAGCCAGTGTGCATAAATATGTGACCTTAAACACCAATAAATAAATAAGGTGTGCGTTATTTTCAGGATGTGTCTGAACTTGTTTCTCGAAATATGCTTTTATGTGCAGCACCCATATTTTTCTACGTTATTATTGTCGAGAGCGTATCTGGCCAAGAAGAAGCGTATTAATCTGTTAACACGTAATCCGTTTTCTGTTGGGTATAGAGTTACATGATGCCAACCAAAGCCAAAACGGAATGAACAACTCTAATTGTTTCTGTCTGTTCAGTTTTTTGTTTTTTTTTCACATACAATCAGTTTTTACAATGTAGTTAATTGGTTTTACAAGCAATAAAAATGGATTATCAATAAGTTTTAAAGTGATTTTACAATTGCACCATAAGTAATTTTTACAACAATAAGTAGTTTTACAATAATTTTACTGGTAATCATACAAAAACACATAATTAAATGTTCAGTAACTGACTCGTGGTCCTGAAAAAGGGCAGTTTTTTTGTTGTTTTTCTGGACTTTCTCTAGTTATCATCTAAAGCTCTCTGCACATTCCATTCCACTTTCGCAGGCTTTTCCAGTGGATTTTCTTTAAAGACTAATCCATCGCAGCTTTGCAGAGATATTGTTTTCTGGAAGAAAAACGTCCATACGTTCTTTATTTCTTTTATATCAGGCCCCTTGGGATGTTTTGATCTTTAAGGATGTATGCCAAAATTCTCCAGCCTGTCAGTTGAAAATCTTTTCTTTTTCGCAGCAGATCATTTATTAGATCACACATATTGAAGCCCGAAATTGTAATGCCGTTATACACGAGTCAATCTTTCTCATCCCAGGATAAATTGGGTATATTCCTTATTATCTGGAGTAACAAAAGCACCCTGCCCTTCATAGAGTCAGGTACACATACCATCACGTCCGGATCATTTTCCACTGAAAAACTAGTCTTGTGTATTATGGTAGACAGGTCACAGATATCATGGGGGAAGACACCATCTTGTCATCCGTCATCTTGGACTGCCATCTTGGGTACCAATAGGCTTTGGGTACAGGAAGAGAGGGGGATCCCTCCACTTTGTGTATTATGGTAGCCACGTCACCCATATCATGTACAATATTAACCTAAACACATTTTATATTTCGGAATCAGGAACGAGATTTTTTAATTTGAATTTTTTAATTTTAATATTTAAATCACTGGCAGAGTAGCTTGTTTACGTCACAGATACCATGGAGGGAAGACGCCATCTTGTCATCCGCCATCTTGGCACAGCACCCAATGGGGTCTGGGCATGGGGAGGATAAAGGTGGCCTAACGGGCTTGGGGAGGAGGGGAGCCTAAAAAGGGCCTAGGCATTTTGGGCGCAGGGTCAGGGTAAACCAGCATGGTTTGACCATCTCCTACTACTAAGATTTCATAAGTTATTTGGGTCTTAATAGATTTAAAACCCTAATTATCATTATTTATTTATTTACCCGTGTTTAAGGTCATATACTTATGCGCGGTGGCTAATCATAACTGTGACAATTTTACGGGTAGACGAAACCTGGAATACCCGAAGAGAACCACCGAGCAATGATGAGTAACTGTCAGCTCACTAACGCCGTAAATGCGCACTGTCACACAGATAGGGTTAGATTGTTCGAGGATATGCGTACCATCGACGTGCAGTACACCTTAGTACACGGCGTCATCGTGCCACATGTGGATAATCGAGGTTAATTACCTTGCCCAATGACCCAATGTGGGAGTTCGAATAGTGTACGTAACTTTGGTGCAGCTCTAGGTGGATTATATTTTCCCAAGTTTCGCACTTTTGGGTGGCTAATACAGAATCGCGTATCCTTTTAACATTTTTGATCGAGTAACAGCGTTTTTGAACTGTTAAAATGATTGTGGGGGGGGGGGGGGGGGAGCACTGCTGATTTTCCCCCCTCATAAAACATGTAAAACGAAGGAGGGCTTAGCCTGTTATTATAGAATTGTAGTTTTTCATTTATTTATTTAACGACAGTTGGAGCAATCCGGAAAGAACCACCGTGCAAAGGCAAACAACTGTCAAAGTTCCACAAAAGGTTATCATTGGTTGAAAGTAGTATGTCATAGTACACAACGCTACCACCCCCCCCCCCCCCCCCCCCCCCCCACATGGGTAATTAGATAATGGTAGCTATTTCATGTTTTTACTTAGATGGGTGGTTTATTCTTCAGTAAGCGTTCAAAAAAATTTTCTATGATTAAACACAGGCCGTAGTGTTATCACCCAAATTTTTGCATTTTCTTTTTTAATTTTTTAAAGTGTTTATTGTCATCAACTTTGAGAAAAATAATGGCCGGACATTACTTGAATTTGCCATTTTTAAGCACACTGGTCCACAATTAACTGTTAAACACCTAAGGGCTGTTTTGATAACTGACAGACAGTCATGAATAAATCGATACATGTATTTCTGTCAAACTGACCAGCCATTTTGTTTTTTCGAGAAGTGTCTTGTCGAATAAACAAGCCAAGACCAATACCGGGACTGTACCTGCGTCGCTGCATGCAATTGATCTGAAAATTAGATACACGATACAACTCATCATTATGAAGCAGCAGACCAAATATAAAATCATTCCCTTTCATACAAGCCAAGAAAACTTTGACGGAAGAAGTGTTTTGGACGGACGGACGGACGGACGGACGGACGGACGGACGGACGGACGGACGGAGTCGAGCAGTTACTAGACCTGCTCTGCCGCTGCTGACGCAGGTAAAAATGAATTATTTAACGGAAACTATTAATATATTATATTAAATGAATATAAGCTATTTATTAGGGGACTACGTCATAGCAATTAAGGTTATTAAATTTTTAAACATATGACCGCACACTTGTCTCCTTCATTTGACCCTCGTTATTTGATGAGGAGCGGCTCCACAGGCCAATCGACATCGAGTTTTGCATCTCTGCTATTTGTGGCATCATGACGGTTAAGATGAATCGGCTGTCCTCGCAAGTCGCGCAGTTAAATGTCGAAATTGGTCATTTCTCCATAAGTTTTTCTAATGTATCTTTCCTAGTAAAGGATTTCAGACAAAACGAGCACTGGAACTCCTTGACATCGCCATCTGTTCGATGTACACTGCCTCTCTTTTGTTGAATTTGCTGTTGAAACACAAAATTGACAGTTGAAAGCACATTCTCGGTGGGTTTCCAGATAATCCATTAATTCATCTCTTGAAAGTCTTGGGGCATAAAGTACAGCCATGTGCAGCCTCTCTCCGTGTCCAGTAGACTCGTGGCGATTTGTGTGGTCGTTGGATGAAAATCCTTTCTCACAAATTCCACAGATCAATGCTTCATTTTCCAGTTCGATTACTTACAACATAGTAGATACGATGCGAATAAAACTCGAATTTCCAACAAGGCGTTTGCAAAACAAATGACAAATTTAGCTACGAGTGACTGTCGTTGTTTTGAAATTGACTGATTGATTTTTTGAGAACCAGTCAAAACGCAGAAATCGCACTGTTAAAAAATCAATGAATTTGAATATTTGGATCTCAGAGTCCGGAAGAAGGTCGCGTGTTGATCGCTAATTTAATGAGGTTTTTATTACACCCATAACTTTTGAACAATAGGAATTAGCAATCGACACTTGTTACACGCATGCCATAGTTCACATATGACAAAAAATCGATTTAAGGAGATTTCATTGTTTTTTAATTACACCCATACACGCAGACACACTGCAGTGTTTACCTTAGCACATGTGCAGGTCAGAGTCAGTCGATAGCATTCATATATATGTCCAATACGTCAATATTATTTTTAAATATATTACTTTTTATCTAATAATATCTCTCCCAAATTATGACTTTAAAAAAAAAATATGTACTAATTGCGTAAACATTATTAATTCATTTATTAATATACTAATTATAATAATCAACCCTAATAACACTCATAAATTAAATTAATTACATTAATTATGCAACAGTCATTAATTAAAGTTAATTAAGCAACAGTTTTTAATTAAAGTGGTTAAAAAAATATTCATTAATTAAGTGACGGCATGTTAATTACCTTACGTAACATTTTAATTAAGACGACGTCATCCACCCCCTTCACCCCTCTCCTCACCCCTCTCCTCACCCCTTTCCCCCAGAACTGGGTTCAAAACCACATTCATTACTACAGTGGTACATTGACTGCACAGCGGTGTATTGGTGAGATCCTGCATGTCCGCGTCAGATTGTATGCAGGTACAGTGGGTGATAGATTCATTCTGATGGACGATAATGCCCGTCCTCATGTTGCCCATGCTTTCGGGGAATACCGACAAAGGGAGGGGATAGAGCGTATGCACTGGCCAGCAAGATCCCCCTACCTCAGTCCAATCGAGCATGTCTGGAATGATTTGCAGCTTGAAATCCAGCCCCTCCAGTCCAGCCAAGAAGTGTCCAGGAGCTTGGTACGATGCTGGTCCAAGAATGGAACAACATCCCACAAAGGACCACCAGGAACCTGATTGGGAGCACGAGAAATGCGTTGTCAAGCTGTAAATAACAGTAATAGGTGTCATACTCGATATTGAACCCATACCAGTTCGCTCCGTCAACTTGTTGGCAAACTGAAAAAGTCCTCTTTTACCAATAATATCCATTTTCCATTGGTATCGTATTCAAAAGCTAGAAAATAATGTCAAACACAAATAAAATCTTAATTTCTGTACTTAAATCATTAAAGATATAATTAAATAAGAAATATATACACTTTTCATTACAATATTTCAACTAAAACGTAAAACAGGTAGTTGGATATACTTGGTGCTTAGCAAACTTTGAGTAATATATATATATTTTGTTTCCCATATATATATGATAAATATGATTTGGGCTTACAAACTCATGAGCATTACAAAACAGTAATGACATAATTTTGTCTGACAGGTATAGTTTATTATGATGGCCCTGTTTAGCACCCCCCCCCCCCCCCCCCCCACACACACACACACACCTATAAGAGATAACATCAGCTCCCATATTTATTAGCAGCCCCAGTTTGCTAGGACAATGAATAATTAATCAATCATCATATCTCTAATTCCACAAATCATGTAAGTATTTTTTACTAGTGGAAAAAAGAAACGCAAGTTTTTTTTCTGTAGTGAATATTTCAAATGTGTTAAGGGGGATTATTTCATTGTTTGCATCTTGATGTTATTTCCGCGTTACTGATTAAATTTTGATGAGTTTTGGAGACTCGCCACAAACGGCGTTTGCACAGATAACGTTCAAACGTGGATACTCAACGCTATTTCCTGATCAAAATCAATAACGGGTGTGCCCACCCCGGGATTCAGTCGTCGCTCTAACTCTCCTTACCATTGACCACATCAGGTTGTTTATGATCCTTTGTGGGATGTTATTCCACCCTCGAAGAAGGACCTGACGTTGACGCGCTTCTTGGCCCTCCTGTCCAGCTCGTCCCACAAATGCTCGATCGGGGACAAATCTGGACGGAGGGGTGACCAATCGAAACCTTGGACTCTGTTTTGGTTGAGGAAGGCACGACAAACCCGTGCAACGTGCGGCCTCACATTATCCTGCTGCAACGTATGTTTACGCGCATGGTTAAGTGAAAAGACGTGAGGCATGAGGACCTGATTCCGATATCTTACGGCTGTAAGATTGCCCTGGATGACCACGAAATGTGTTTTCACGCCACGAGAAATCCCCCAACCACAACGAACCCTCCCCCACCCCCGAATCTGTCGCTTCCCTTAACGCTCGCGTCAGAATATCGCTTACCTCGACGTCGATAGCAACGTTGTCGTCCAACTGACCTGTAAAGCGTGAATCGAGACTCGTCAGGGAACAGCACACTCCTCCGAGTGAAACCGATTTGGTGCACTTGCCCGTAGCCATTGCAATCGACGTTTACGCCCCCATGGGTGTAAGTTGCGGACCAACGAAGCCTTAAATTGAACTCCTGAAACCGATTCCTAACTATTCTTGGACACACTCGGCAACCATAAGTGCTTACAACCTGACACGCCGTCTCCGTCGCCGTCTAAAATCGGTTACGGAGGTGCGAAAGACGTATTCCTCTTTCTTCCTGGGACGGTCCGCTAATCTTCCTGTGGCTTTTTTGACGCCCAACTAAACGAACTATCGTTGTCTTATGGGCCCCAAATTGCTGGGCGACCGAACGTTGCGACTGGCCCTACATAATTAGAGCAATAGCCCTATCAACTTCGAACATTCGCGGCATTTTGCTTTTCAATCGTCTTGAAATGAAATGTTTGCGATCGATGTGAACTTTTTTGAAGCTTCATATGGTTCTCAGGCCCATAGCACATGGACGTGCCCCGGATGTACGCTTTGTCGAAAAATATGCTGAAAGCATGCAGCGTCGCACGTGTTCAAGGTTGGCTGAATTTTAAAGAAAGACTCTTTAGACGGTACACTGATGTAGCTATGTATCAAATTGTACTACATTTGGTCTACGGCTAAAAAAATTATATTACCCAAACTGAGCTAGGGTTTCTTTTTTCCGTCAGTATATTTTTTCTTCTTCGTTTTAGCTCAACTGCCAATTCAAAACATTCCACGGCGATAGGCAAACAAGATTTGGTGGGTGTACTAGGGTTAATTTAACCATTTGGAGGAAATCTCAGAACTTAACTGTTAGAGTGCTGGAAGCAAATTTATGACACTTATTCTGAAGTATCGGTACCACAACTTAAAGGCCTCATATTCTGTGTTTGTTATTCATATCACATTTTAAATGAAATTATTTATTCTGATAGGATTTGCCTTGTTACAATTTATGGGAGTGTGCATATTTGCACTCTCCCATCCATTGTAACAAGGCAAAGATATGTGAATAAATGTTAATGACTAAAAATTGTTCAGCACTCTACCAGTTCACAGAGGTGGGAGGTGTAATATTATGCATTTTTCGGGCATGCTATGTCTACACTTGTCTGTAATCTACACCACAGTAAGGTAAGATACTTTTGTTTCAGGCGTCAGTATTTGAATGTTTAAAAGTGAAAACGTAAAAACAACTTCGCACCGCCCATACGTACGAAGAATTTTTTTAATCAAATCATATGCCACAAATGGATCGACCTCAACAATGTTTTCTCGAAGGAAACAGTGATATCATGGAATGGACTTCACCAAAGGACACACCGTTTCCACTCTTGTGAAAGAACACAAAAGCAAATGGAGCATTTCAGCTAATAGGGCCAACTGGTTCAACACCATTTTGTCTCCCAAGCCCATTGGTAAAGCCTGTGCTTATGTGCCACGTTTTGGCACTGAATATGAGTTACTGACTGCGTGGAAACATCACTCAACAAATATTTAGTGCTTCTCTCTCCGCGTATTGTATGCATTGTGTAAATGTTCCACATTTGACTTTTACTTTTTTCACTTCTGTCAGAGGCGAGGAAAATCTACACCTTTTGGTCCATGAAAAATGTGTTTAAAGTTGGTCCAATGTGCCCTTGTGCCAATTTGTTTCCCATGTTTTTTTCTATTTTGTTGAACGATGTGAATCGACTATGTAAATTAAGTGTGTTGCGGTAACCTGGGTTTGTTATTTATTGTTATGCCTCACTTCTGCAACATCTTCAGTAATTTGTTAATTTGGCCCCTACTAAGGTCGCAGCCCTGGCGTTTTGGATCTAAAAGATGTGTACTATTTGAATGTTCCTCCTTGGAGACGTTAGCACAATAATAAACAAGATTTTATTGTCATTGATCACTGTAGATAAAAGCGTGCTGGATTGAATTTATGAACAAAAGATGCAACTGCGAACCATTTATTCGGTTCAGAAAAGAAACTTGAAAGGAATGCATACGGCGAACGGTGCATAGCTTTTAAAAAATTATAGCAGACTGGGTTAAAATGTTCATGGGGACAAACTAGATTTTGATTCTACTGAAAGCATTTTCAACATTAATAACATTAGTGGGGGGACTCCTGTAAACACTATGCTATCTGTTTAACGTTTCACCTCGGCCTGCCCAAGCCAGATTCGGTTAAGTTTCAGTCGATTCCCTGCTCCCGTCAGTAGTATGTCTCGCACGTTTGAGGGAAAGTTTGGCTGACCCCGGTCGATGACCCCGGAAGTGACGTCGTGTCACGTGACCTAGTGGCGCCATGTTGTGTTGTCATGGTAACCCGCGTGATTGGCCATTTTGTGATGCCATCCCCATAGTGATACGTTGTGTTAGTGCGCATGCGCAGCGCGTGTTGTTACGGTAATACGTGTTTCCGTCGTCCATTTTGTATACTGGAGGCCGCTATCTTGGTTTCTATCGTAGCACGTGGTTGCTATGTTACCCAAAGGCCTACAACAAGACAGGGGTATGTTCGGAGAGTGTGTTCGATTGAATCGGAGTATCATGAATTACAAAAAACAACCGACAGGTTTTACTATTTCGAATTCTTTCAGAATTCTCTGCTTCTATCTATATATGCAATAGTTTTCGTCTATCTAGCCATGTTCCTTTGTTCTATACTCCAGTGGCGTAGAAGAGCCTATTAGTTGGAACAGTTTTGCTTATTATTGTTATATTTAGCTATTCTGGTATATTCTTGTTAGTTCGGACTCTTTTCCAAGTACTCTTGTTGTTTCATTTGTCTAGATCATTTATATAAATTATGACTAACAAATCAGATTGCTTGGTTTTCCATAATCTGTATGCAGAGTTATCTCCCTTCTGTATAACAAAAGCCTATATCATTTCCAAAGCCAATAAGCTATCGAGCAGTTACTGGAATGTCATTGCTCGAACGACTTTAAGCCCATCGAGCAAATGAGCCTTAGAGCAATTGTTCGATCGAGTGACTCCACATATTGCTCGAACGACTCAAATCCCATCGAGCAAATAAGCCATAGAGTAATTGCTCGTTCGAGTGACTCCTTGAACGACTCGTCGACTCATGTCAGAAAAAGGGATTCTAGGGCCTATAAGGGATTCCGTAAGTAGGGTTTTTTTCTCAAATAAGCCAAAAAGCCAAGAGAGTAATTGCTCCATGAGCAATTGCTCGAACGACTCGAAGCCCATCGGGCAAATGAGCTTTCGAGTAATTGCTCGATAGAGTGATTCCACTTATTGCTCTTACTCATCTGGTTATTTTAGGATACCTGTTGTATTGGACTATTGGGGGATACTTGTTGGACTTTACATCCGCGTACTTCATGCTATATCCGGGTACTTCTGTTGGGGGTAGTAGATAAAAAACAAACAACAGTATATAGCATTTCATTTTTATTCAAGTATACAATTCAATTTCTCAAGGCATTTGTCTTTGTAGTTCTTCTTGCATGGGCTAACCATTTCATCTTCTTGTGTGTTGGAGCTTCTTCCCATTGCATGGCTAGGTTCTTGATAAAACACATTCTCTCATTTGATAACTTGGCTTTGTTGGTTTGTTGGTTTTGTTGGTTGCTTTAATTTCCTGTCTGGCATCTTTGGGTTCTTCTTTCTCTAACTGTTTCATAGTAGTAACTTCGGTCTTCTGAACATCATTCTTAGAAGAAACTTCATTTGTGGTTTGAGTGGAAACATCTTTCTTGGTTTGAGTCCTCTTTGAATCTTCATTTGCAGTGGTAACCCCATTCTTTCTGGGAGTTGGCATTTTTTTCTTGTCTTCAGTAGAAACTTCGTTCTTAGTGGAAACATCTTTCTTCGTGGGAGCTGGCATCGCTCTCGTTTCTTCGGTAGTAACTTCGTTCGTTGTGAAAACATCTTTCTTTGTGTCTGTAGAAACTTTGTTCGCAGTAGCTTCATTCTTGTTTGTATTGGATGCATCAGTCAGTTCTGTCTTTATTCTCTTGGTTGCAGTGGCTGTTAATGGTCGGCCAGTATCCACACATCTTTGTTTCTTTCCACCAGCATCCATGTCTAGATTTTTTCTCTTGGCTACATTTACCACACGATTCACTTGAGCCAGGTCTTGGGAAGACAGCTTTAATCCAGCATCATTCTTGAAGATCTGTATATGTAAGTCATCTTTGAATCTGAGCGCTGTTGTTGACACAGACATCTTTACTCTACGACCTTTAAAACGGAAATGAATTTATTTTTATACCAACATTCCTTTTATACTTTTTGTCTAATCGTCTTCTTCTTCTTCGTCATCTTCTACTCGGAATGAGTAGTTTGTCATAAGGTTGTCGAACAGAAATCTTCGCTTTTCCAAGGCATATTTCTGGTATTCTTCAAAGTCAAAATCCTCTTCTTCACGAAGACGCTTGGTTGTTTCTTGAATTTTCTTGTGAATTGCGTGGTTGGAAAAATTTCTAATGTACACAAGAGTATTAATGTATTTCTCACTAATGGCATCTTTGACACTCTTTTGAAGTGATCTATATGCTGTTTCAACTGCATCTTCACTATCCATTTCATCCTTGATATATTTGTTCATGAGGTTGTCAAAATCGTCCTGGTATTTGTTCCCATCATAGAAACGTCCTCTTCTTCCTCTTCTTCTTCGCCTTCTTCTTCTTCATATTCCATATCTTCTGATAGTTCCGACGATTCATCGGAATCCGAATCTCGGGACCAACTGTTTGGTGCACAACAGGTTTGCATTGTGTCCGCTCTCTTCGAAGGTCAAATTATAAATAACAAGTTTCTTTTAAAGGATATCGGACAGAACATTGATGATGGGTTTGATCAACTTTCCTAAAAAAAATGCTCCTTTCTGTATGATCCGTCTTCTTTTCCGAAAAGATAGTTCTCTCCTTGGTAAGGCAATTTTCCTAATCTGGTGTTTGTATGGAATCTGCTTAGCTCTCTCAGATTTGGATATAGTACTGACCTCTTCAAGATATTCGAGGCACAATCACATATACATTGTATCAAATCATCACTGGCCATCTTGAGTATAGTCTTGGCTTCATATCGATCCGCATCAGATAGGATTCGCAGTGTATCTAAATTTCTCTCTAATCTTGTAGTGTTGCTCGATTTTTCCGTTTGTCGGTTTGGACAAACTTCTTCTTTGTGCCTCTTCATGTTAAACTTTCGAGAAATGTTTTTCCACAGTATTCGCAGTCATGTATCGCCATGTCTTCACTCGGCGACGGTCGTAGAACAAATGAGTTTATTTTCACACCAGCATTCCTTTTATACCCTTTTCAGAGCTAGGACTGGGTTGATAAGCGCCGAGAGAAAGCAACTCTTTCGTAATATACATGTATTTATATCGGTAGAAATTCCAACATTTGTTAGCAGCTTCAATACATGTTAGTATTTTCGCAGGTCATCAAATTCAGCTAAATTCAGTGGTATCTTATCTTCGAGAAGGGTGGTAGCACATTTGCATAAACAGGTAATCAAATCTTCATCAGCAGCACGTAGAACGGCTTCGATTTCCACCTTGTCAGCATCCCGTAAAAATTCTAAAAGTGCTTTGTTTCTCTGCTCTCCTGTTCTTCTTGGACAGTTATGTTCTTCATGCCTCTTACGTGTGAACCTCCTGGAGAATTCTTTATCACAACATCTGCAGTGGAGCCGATGATGGGTCTTCTCGTGTCTGCTAGCATTATCCGGTCATGAAAATAACTTGGAACAGCATCTGCATCGAACTGGTTACATGTCTTCACTCGATGACGGTCAGGACACAAATGAGTTTATTTTCGTACCAACACCCTTTTTATACCTTTCCCAACAGAAGTACCCGGATGCAGCATGAAGTACCCGGATGTAAAGTCCAACATGTATCCTCCAATAGTCCAATACAACAGATATCCTAAAATACCCAGACGAGGCTAAGAGCAGTAAGTGGAATCACTCGATCGAGCAATTACTCGAAAGCTCATTTGCTCGATGGGCTTCGAGTCGTTCGAACAATTGCTCATGGAGCAATTACTCTCTTGGCTCTTTGGTTTATTTGGGAAAAAGCCCTACTTACGGAATCACTTTTAGGCCCTAGAATCCTTTTTTTTCTGACATGAGTCGACGAGTCGTTCGAGGAGTCACTCGAACGAGCAATTACTCTAAAGCTCATTTGCTCGATGGACTTCGAGTCGTTCCAGCAATATGTCGAGTCACCCGAGCAAGCAATTGCTCTAAGGCTCATTTGCGCGATGAGCTTCGAGACGTTCGAGCAATTGCTCATGGAGCAATTACTCTCTTCACTCTTTAGCTTATTTGGGGAACATCATCAACCCTGTTTCTACAAAGTCTGTCATGTTTTACCGATTTTAGTTCTTTTTAGAGTAAACCTGAGTCAAGATATGTGGGAAGAAGCAATGGCAGTAGATTTCGGTTTTAGTGAACGTGTTTTCAGTCACTGTGGTGAATTCTGTTCAGGATATGCCGTCTGCTTAATGTTGCACAACGCTTCGCGTAAACCTGATCCGGTTAAGTTCCAGCTCCACCCCCCCCCCCCCCCTCCCAACAATAACAACCTGTTATTAATGTACACAAAAGCTGTCATTTTATACCAAATTTGTTTTGTTTTTTTATGTTTTGTTTTGTTTTGTTTTTGTTTTGTTTTTGTTTTTTTTTTTTTTTGGGGGGGGGGGGGGTTATTTGGTGGGTGGGTTATTCAGTCCTCATTTTGTAGTTCTTGTTCTTTTTAATCCAGTCCTGTCGGGCTATCTGGTCGGAATATAGACACATTTTTTACCACGTCCTTGTAATAGAGTATATATGTTACACTCGGATTGTGAGTTTTTTTCCATTTCTTGAATGACCAGTTTATCTCCTAATTCCATTAAATGGGCACAGGTCTTGTCCAGTAAAGTTCAGTGACAGTGTCGGAGTTTGGACGGGTCCATAATGTGAACCAAAATAAATGACCGAGTTCATTCCAACCTTTTTTGATGTTTGTGCATAAGATCAGTTGGTATGATAGAAAAAGTTCAGGGTGAAGTGGCTCGTTCTATAATCTCGGTTTGGAACCCCATCGATTATATTAAAAAAACATCCGAAATTTCAGGATTTTTTAGGACAGTTTCGGAAAGAGGATACACCTGATGTGATGGTTACTTGATATATAATTAACCCTTTATCCAACGAAAAGGATATCAAATTTATTATCTCGATCATTGTTGTATTCAAATGTTTCAAAAAGATGCAACAAAACCATATCATGTGACATGTGACATCTTATTGGAACAAGCTCGATGAGCTCGTTCCAATGCGGTGGCACGTGATATGTTTTGGAAGACATTCTGTGAAAAAAGAGAAACTGCTGAATTTGTAGATTATGCGGAAAGGTACGGCAGATTCTTTAGGTAAAGGGTTAAACTCGCGTGAGTACATCCTGATTGACCTCCTATTAATTAGGAGTTTTGCTTTAAAATTCACGCCCAGACCAGTAGATATAATCAACACAGAAATTTCACTTAACCCTTTACCCAACGCAGACGATATTAAAATTTATTATTTTTTTTAAATTTTTCGAAAAAATTTCAACAAAACCATATCATGTGACCCCTCGTTGGAACGAGCTCGACGAGCTCGTTCCAACGAGGGGTCACATGATATGGTTTTGTTGAATTTTTTTGAAAAATAATCTTTTCTCAACTGCTGAATTTGCATATTACGCGGGCGGATGCGAGCGATTTGTTAGGTAAAGGGTTAATAGGACATCTATAAGGCTGAAAGTGTCGTAATTGCACTGTATATCTTCATACTGGATCTCTTCTCCCACCGAAACTGGCATGAGTAGTTTGAATTTTTTTAGAATCAGCTCCGACGGGGTTCCAGTGCCATTAGGGGAATTTAGGGGGTGGTTACCCCCCCCCCCCCCCCCAATTAATTTTACAGCCTGTACATTTTAGTCTGACTTTGAGTCTTAGATATTGAATCGCGGTTGCCAGTAAACATGTATTTCTAGCAAGACTAGATTTGAGACATGGACTAATGTCACACACACAGTAGTTTAAACAAATGGAGGTCTATATCACCCTATTCGGCCAAGTAAAACCAGTTTAGAGCCTCGATACGGAACGTGTTAATTTAAATAGTCGAGGGCTAGATTATTTGTTTTGGTGGTCTGAATTTTCATTCAAAATATGTTTTATTACATTTTATTGGAGAATGCCCAAATTTATATACATGTAAACAAAATATCATTTGCCTTTGACTGAATATGAAACGTGAACGAGAAAAATGTCGGCTTTTGCTCTGGTACCCTAATTTTTCTGCAAGCACTGATAATGGCTTCTTGCACTCGACCAGTTAATAAGTTCGTCATAACAACGACATGCATATTTTAATTATCCAGAAATAAATTTCCAAAAAGTATTGAGTTTGTGAACTATAATCTCGACTGACTATTTCAACTCTAGTATCAAGGCATACCTCGATGATTAAGTTGGAATATTTTATCAGTCGGGACTTGAGTCATCAAAGTAGGGACAAATCATCCCAGTCTCGACCCCACTCAATCGGCCATCCTCGCGACACCCCTTCCTCCAGTTACGTTGGTCTAAATGTTATACTTACTGAACCAACACGCAATCCGTCGGGGAAGGGTTATCTGATATAGAAGAAATATTAATTTCCATGCTACATCGGTAATATTTTCGGCTATATTGGATATTCCCAATTAATAAAAGGGTGTTGTCATGCAAATTCGTCACCGGCATCTTCTGAAGATGAAAACAACCCAAAAACCCTTACATGCATGTCGACTGTTAGCTGACCTACTTACAAAATCAAAGATGGTATATTGGCATGGGCGCAAGAAGCACTTCAGGGCAGGGGTTTCAGACGACATTTACTCGCACTAGTAGCCCGCCATGACATGCGGAAGCATGTATGTCTCGAAGGCCGGGGCTGGAGGACTTTGAGAGGAGGTACCCCTTTCGCATCGGGAGGGGGCACCCCCTGCCAAACTCTACCATCTCGCCGCTGAATTTTGAAACCTCCCAGAAAGGATTTGGGTATATTTTAGCTTTACTTCGAGAAAAATCATTGAAAATTAGAGTGACCAAGCTGGGAAAGGCAGTGTCTGCGTCCCCTCGCACCCGCGGTCGGCAGGCAGGAAAGTCAGCTGCCCATTTTTGTCTCCGTGCTTCCCGCGTCCCTGTTTATTTGAATGCTAATGTCTTTATATGGTCGAAACAACCAAAAAATAATAGTTAACACATACGAATGTTGCATGTCTGAAAGTAATTAATTGTTTAATTTTTGTCTGGCGGGAAAAGAGACGAATTTTTTGTCTGGCGGGAAAAGAGACGAAACCTCCTCAGTATATTTTAAATGAGATAAAGTAGTCATTAGGCTTTTCCCTCTGGAAAAGACTATTGTTTTTCTACGGATTATTATTTTTTTTTTTTTTTTGGGGGGGGGGGGGGTGGGGGTGGGGGGGGGGTTCACACATTTTTTTGTCCGTACGATTCAGAAGCCATTTTCGAACCGATTTTCACACAATTTGGCACACGCATAGAGGGGCAAAAAATCTAAAAATGTACCGAAACGGAATTTTCGATTTAACCTTTATTTCGCCGGAATTGGCAAAAAACTGTCAAAATTGGGGCTTATCGGCACTTTCTCGAAACACGTCTTATAGATTTTTTTCAAACATTCATCATTGCTAGACCTACCCATGACACGACCTTTGATCCACACGACATACTAGGCGATGCATATGGTAACCCTCCACAGGCTGCCAAACATCGAAATTTTGATAAAATGGGCCGGTTTCAGACCCCCACAGCACCCAAACGATACCCGAGAGGTAAACATAACTTCCTTTATTGGAAGTGGAATTCACCGAGGATCATTTTTGTAAATAATAAGGGTGTTCAAAAAACCAAGTGTTCACCCGTTTTGGGCTGGTTAAACAGCAATACCCCCATAAAGCTCAAAAATTCATGTTTTTCGTGGATTTCTCTAAACGAGTCTTATAGATTTTCAAGAAAAAATTGTCACTCCCAGGCCTTGGGGTGACAATAGAAGTTGCACGGACAAAATACTGCGGTGAGCATTTGTTAACCCTCCACGGGCTGCTAAAAGTCAAAATTGTGATAAAAAGGGCTGTTTTTGGACGCCAACAGCACCCAATGGGTACGCCACAAAGAAAAGTGCTTTCCTTTATCGAGCGCACAATCTATACGCAAACATTTTTGTAAGTAGTAAGGGTATTCAAAAGTCGAAGTCTTAACCCATTTTGGACAGGCTAAAGAGAGAGACCCCTTAAAATCTTAGAATTCCCATTTTCTGTGGATTTCTCTAAAAACATTCTGTAGGTTTTCAAGAAAAATTAACTACTCGCAGGTGTTTGTGTGATATTACAAGTTGTATGAACAAAATATTCCGGTGAGCGTTTATTAACCCTCTAGAGGCTGCCAATCATCGTAATTTTGATGAAATGGGTTGTTTTCGTACACGCACAGCACCCAATGTGTACCTGAGAAATAAACATAATCTCCTTTGTTGGAAGTGGAATTCATCGTGGGCCATTTTTGTAAGTAATAAGAGTATTCAAACACCAAGCGTTAACCCCTTTTGTGGTTGTCAATTGTGATACCCATCAAAAGCTTAAAAATTTATGTTTTCCCTGGATTTCTTTACAAACATCTGGTAGAGTTTTCAAGAGAAAATGGCCACTGATAGGTCTTGGTGTCACATTACCAATTGATAGGATAAATTATTCCGGGAAGCATTTATTAACCCTCCATGGGCGGCTAAATGTCAAAATTTTGAAAAAATAGTCTGTTTTTGGACACCAACAACATCAAATGGGAATGCAACAGAGATGCATAACTTCTTTTACCGGACGCAAAACTGACAGGAAAACATTTTTGTAAGTAGTAAATGTATTCAAAAATCGAGGTCTTAACCCATTTTTGACTGGTTAAGGAGATATACCCCTTAAAAGCTTAAAATTCCAGTTTTCTGTGGATTTCTCAAAAAAAAATTTCAAGAGCAATTGACCATTCGCAGGTCTTCGAGTGACATTACAAGTTGCATGAACAAAATGTTTCGGTAAGCATTTGTTAACCCTCCAGAGGCTGCCAAGCATAGACATTTGGAGAAAATGGGCTGTTCTTGGGCAACCATAACACCAATTGTGTACCTACGAGATAAACATAACCTCCTTCATTGGAAGTGGAATTCACCGTCGACCATTTCTGTAAGTAATGAAGATATTCACAAAACCAAGCATTAACCCTTTAGAGCTGGTTACAGAGAGATACCCCTCAAAAGGTTAAAAATTCGTGTTATCTGAGGATTTCTTTAAAAACATCCCGTAGATTTTCAAGAAAAAATGGCCATTCTCAGATCTTAGTGTGACATTACAGATTGCATGTACACAATATTCCTGGAAGCATTTGTTAACCCTATGCAGGTTCTCAAACATCAAAATGTTGATAAAATGGGCTGTGTTTGCATACCCACAGTACCTGAATTTGAGACGAGAGATCAAAATAAGTGGAAGTAGAATTCACTGAGAATTATTTTTGGAAGTAATAAGAGTCTTCAAAAAACAACACTTAACCAGTTTTGGGCTGGATAAACAATGATAGCTTAAAATCCATGTTCTCCCGGGATTTCTCTGAAAACATCTTGTAGATTTTAAAGAAAAAATGGCCATTCGCAGTTCTTGGTGTGACATTACAAGTTGCATGAATGAATATTCCTGTTAGCACTTGTTATCCCTCTGCAAGCTGCCAGACATCAATATTTTGGATGCATTTGAGATAAAATGGACCATTTTCAAATAGCCACAGCTCTACGTGGGTATGTGTCAAACAAACATAACTCCTTCTGTCGGTCATTAACTTGTTGGACGACGATATTGACATTAACCCACTCCACCGTTAATGATGGTTTTCACCTAAACAATTTTTTATCAAACCGAGTCTTTTGAGACTACTATACTCACCTTTCTCATAACATCAATGAAGGAACTTCAGTGAGACAGTTAAAAACAATTCATCAGTCACTGTGGGGTCATGAAAAATCATGGAATCTCATCGGGAAAAGCCATGATTCTCCAGAATCATAAAGTCTAGTTTCTTTAGATGTTATATTGGTTTGACTAAATTTTGCAATGGGTCCAGCCTTCTCATGACAAATTTGACAAACTTGACAATTCTGCCAAAATATCAAACATGCAACTCGAGAAGCATTCTTATTTCTTAATCTAATATTTTAACATACTCAACTATGTCTCAATGGATCGCGTTCGTCAAGCTCATTCGAGTATGCGGTCGAAAACCTCCTTTTGGAAGGAGAAAGTTTATGTTTTAATTTATTTAGGAAAATATACCCTTACTGTTGCCTGCAATTTATATTAAAATAAATCTTACTGTATTTAAAGTAGACACGTTGTCCCAGTCCTCTGTCAGATGCCATGCGGCACATTTTGGTATCTTTGTTGTATTCAAAGAACTTGCATTTATCGTCAAATTCACACATCACAGCGCAGTGGGATGCTGAAACGCATTTTTCTTCTGCGGAATAGTTCAAACGGTCTCTCACTGTAAGATCTGTGGAATGAGTTGCTCTGAAGTATCGCTCACGAAAACTTAGAACCACACCTAATAATATGGTCAGATTAAAGAAAATGTAGAACACCAAATATCTTGTCTGCACTTCCCGTGGCATTTTCTCTGTATCTGCCGAGAGTATCCCTTGGCAATAAATCTACAAAAGCAGATCGTGTATTTGTTCATGCGCTCTGAAGACCTATCGATCAAACGACGACTGAATCCTTAACTAATCCATTTTAGGAATGAACTTACTACCAACCCATAGTTGTTTGGTTACATTCTGCTGAATATAAACAAGAATTCTTCACGTAATATATAGCACCCTGAATGCAAAAGCAGAGAGTTTCCTTCGGATTGCGAATTACCAGCAATCGGATGGAAATTCTCCGTTCGCCACAACATTTTCAAAATAACTAACTTTTTTGGTGTGGGGCGTGGGGGGGGGGTGGTAGGACGTCGGTGCCCTACGGCTCAGTCAAATCGCCCAACTACATGGAACATACCCAGTTGTTTTTATCACATACTTATGAGGTACATGTACAATTTTCCTTTTCATTGAAAAAATACTGTATTTTAAACAAACAACAGTTGAAATAGTTTGTAAAGTATCGTACCTCCAACACTCTTATATCAGTTGGGTTGAAAGTCGATACATTCGGGTTCATATTCACTCAACACAGATAATTTGGGTTGATTTTTAACCCTGCTGATTTTAGAGTGTACATAATCTTCACTTGTTCAAGATATATACATGTACCATTTGAAGATAACATTTCTCCTGGAACTTCGGAATGAAAACTGTAATTTAGAGTTTGTCATGTTTGTTTACCGATGCAGTGGATCGGGAATTTATTGCACTTTCAAATCTGTGTATATTTTTGTCCTGCAAGCAAGAGATTTTTCCAAACTGAGTGCTCCAAAACGTGAGTATATTTCATCGGGCAAGCAAGGACATCTGCCCAACTTAGTATATCAAAATTTCTCGGCCAAACTCTGCCCGACGAAACCCACGATTGAGGTTTTGTTTTGTTTTTTGTTTTTTTCTCTGGGGTGTGGGGGGGGGGGGGGTGGGTACACATACCCCAGAATTTACGCCCCTGCTTCCAATACGAATTCATTTGAATGTCAAAACTGCTTGTCCGAAAAGTATCAAACAGAGCCTGGCAGACATTGCTAAAATATGAAAGTGCGTGCATGTTATCTCTTTCATGTGCATGTACACATTTAGAATTAAAGTCGAGCTTTCAGATCCAGGGAAATATAACAGCGAGTCGAAGACGACCCGTTATGTTCCCTAGAAACAAAGGCGAGACTCTGATTTTAAATTTGCATATGCCCCTGATGGTGATGACCAGGGACGCCGGACGCACGGGGCAGGGGGCAGCTGCCCTCCCGGCTTCTGGACCACGGGGGCGAGAGGGGGAAGACAATGCCTTTTCCAGGTTCGTCACTCAATTTTCTTCAATGATTCATTCTCGAAGAATACTAAAATACACCCCAAACCTGTTCCGATGCGAGTGGGACACCTCCTCTCAAACTCGCACATGTCGGGTTTTCGCCCTTTGGGACATGCATGCTTTAGCATGTTATGGCGGGGCTGCTCGTGCGAGTAAATGCCCTTTTCCGGAGTTTGACCTCCTGTCCTGAAGGTGATTCCGGCGCCCCTGGTGATGACATATATTTCTTACAATACCTTCCATAAATTTTTCGAAAAACTTACTTACCTAACTATTTTCGGCTCATTCATTGTTTCCCCGTACTTCGTTTCAATCGGCTGTTTAAATAACGGTTTTGATAAGCTTTTTATGGAAGAATTCTTATAATTCTTATTATATCAAGAGATCGCAGGATAAATAAACAAATAAAATACAAGATGAAATTAATGTTTATTAAAAGTTTTGTGCTCCGTTGGGAAAAGGTCATTAATAAAGTGTGTTGGTGAACCGGCCATCTTCAGTGTTAAGCTGCGCATCCATGATATACGTTCAACGCACCACTCGCCTCTGCTGTCTTTGTGATCTGGATGGTGATACCTTCACTGGCGTTTTCTGCACGCCAACCACGCCATTATCCGTGGTCCGCAGGTCAAGTAAGAGTGCATACTTGTTGGTCAAGAACTCTCCCAGTGTGACACCAGCCGTTGATAGCTCCTTTGCGACCAGAGCCACCTCGAGATCTCTTTTGCTGGTAGGCACGCAATCCCTGGGAGTACAGCTGGTTGGGCACCCCTTCGATGATAAACTCAACTTTGCTGATCTTAGGGTTATAAAAGACCTCGAGCTTCCCACCGAAAGCTGCACCAGCCGTAGCAGGGTCCTCGAACAGCTGCAGGGTCCCTTTCATGCTCCGTGCGGCAACGTTGAGGTTGATTTTCCACATAGAGTCGCTCGAGTCTTTGGTTATTTTGCGATGGCGACGGACGCGGTCGTATAGAATGGCGAGATGACCAGCCTACTGGCTGCGGACCATGCGAGCAAGTTCAGATTGGGTGACCATTTCATATTCCAAGCTGATATTATCAATGGTGTAACAGGCAGTGGCATCGCCTGTGGCCAGGTCCACTCGACTGTAATCATTGAATGTCAGCTCGTACTCGAGCCGATCCCCAAGAGCACTCTGGTATGAGCCTCGAGGAGTTCAAAGTCCAGCGGGATCAGAACCGATTGCCATAGGCATCAGCGATAGCCTTGTCTACAACAACAGTGTCAACCTTGTCTTCTGCGCCGACCCGCAGCTTAGTAGCAATTCTTCACGCGGAGGTATCAGTGCCCTGGTAGAGTGCATTTTTGCGCTCGGAGGCTGTCTGCGAGAGGTCAGGGTAGCAGTGATACACGTCTGCATCGTCAACCAACATCACCTCATTCCCGCTGATCTTGATTGCCATTTTCTTGATGATGACGCGGCCAAGATTCTGAACGACTGACCTGTTATCATCTGTTGAGTTCAGGGTGACTGCAAAAGCTAGGCGCACTGTACCCGGTACGATAAGATCGTGGGACCCGAGGTTTGGGACCCGGATATTGAGCTGTTGGTTCGGCCAGTAGTACTAGGGTTATGCGTGATCACAACCGACTGCCGAACTCCCTTTACCCCAAGAGGCTCTCGTAGTCTGAGGTATGGGTCAAACTTGCGTCCATATTGGTTTGAAGACATGTTGAATATAATGACCATATCATCTCAGATCAATCTTCAGTACAATGGCAGAGTTTGGCCTCGACGAGTTCGCAAGTCGACAGGACGATGATGATGCAACGGAGTTACAAGATGAAACTAGCCCCCTTTCGGAACGAGAACAAAAGACGGGTGTTAAATACCTTCATTGCAGCATGAGTTCTTGGAAGAGGCTGTCAATGGGTGCTACCAGAATCTGTCTGAGAAAGGGATGGTGCCCTATCTACGTGACTAGTCCTAGTTTGAGCTCGACAAAAATGGACAGCTGAGGCTGAAGGCCCATCCAAATGCCCACATCGTTATTAAATCAGGGACACCCCATGCTCTTTCAACAATTGCTGGAAAGCATGCTGGTGGTGAGATGATCCGGAATGAACTGAGTTTTGTGGAATGGACTCGCGGGGGAGGGGGGGGGGAGAGACGCTTAAGCCTAGGATGCTTGAAGCACTACGGGTAAATAACAATGAGTTGGGTGAGGCAGCTGCTAGGATCGGATCGGGTACTACGGAACTCTGAGACTTGGGACAGGTGTCCAATGCTGCGTCAAATTCCACTCAAAACGTGGTGGACAGTCTTACCTAGGAGGAAGAAACTGCACTTAAGCACTTAAAACCTTGCATGACCCACCACTTGATGCCGTGGAACTGGAGTACAGTATTAGAGAGCTCCGTGGACAGGGCAATGCAGACCACCCGAGGTGAGTTATCGAATAACTTGGCCCGATTGTCGGAGCTGGATGAGCACATCGCTTTGGAAAAAAGAAAGATCGATGAAGCTCAAGATGATCAGTTTAGTAAGCGCCGGATAGCGGAACACTTGCGCAACCTGGAAGATGAACGAGCTTCTCGTCTGCAGGCGGCCGCAACAAATAGAGAGGCTCTTCGATCTCAAACCGAATCAGAGAGACGATCAATTGGATCCTCAATGAGGACACGGCGCTCGCTGAGCGCATTCGCACCCTCTCCCGGGAACAAGGGATTACGATTGCATCTATCCTCACAGCGATTGGGATGGTAATCTCGACCCAAGTACTTGCGCTGACAGGCGGGGGTGGAAATACCCCCGCCCCCGCTCCACCACCATCTGATAAGGGTGGCCTCGACGAGTGGTTGAAAAAGCCCATACAGACTCTTGGGCGTATCCTGGCCAAGCTACCTGGCAAGGCGGCGGCTGCGCTACCTGGAATTATAGACTCCATTGTTTAGTGGTTGCTCAAGCTACTTACAAAAACTGTAGGCTGGTTGGCCAAAAACCTGTGGGTCGTGGTCCTTGCTGTCGAGGGTCTGCTTCTTGTGACAGCTCGTCGAAGAAACCAAAGAGCGCGTAAGCCCACTGTAATCCCACCCGCAATAACGGCGGTTTTCTCGTCATCATGCTGGCGTGCTGCCGCAGGCCGCCCAGCCGCTATCGTGCTTCCTGCTGCCGCCGACTCGGCATCAGAGGCAGCTCTGCTACGGGTTACCGCTTCCACAGTAGGCGCATCAATAGCCTCCAGGACGGTCGGCGTCTTGACGTTTAATTCCCCTCTCCAAATTCACTGGGCGGTCAATGGCATCTTCTACATTCGCCTCAAACTGCTTTTGGATGTCAAACGCTGTACCCGTTCCGCGAATCGATGAACGGGTCTGAGCCTGGAACCCGACTATTGCCCATACGTATGTCCTAATGGACTCATTGATTCTTTCAACCCCTGTCCTTGTAAACCCGTTTGCTTCGTCAACTATTAACGTAGTAAAATCTGCATGCTCTTCTTTGATAAAGTCTGCATGAGTATGCCCGTGCCCTGAGCGTTCGGTGAAAGTGACCATATGGTCGTATCTTCGACTCGGCGGGTGTAATTTCGGGATAGCTGCAGTATGCGACGACTTAGTATAAAGTGCCCAACCCGTCATTACTATCCCCCTTTTCTCTCCCGTCTGTATCAGGCGACACACCGAATTCATTTGATAGTCTTTCAAAAGCGCGTCTGTCATATGAGTTATTGTATCTAGACCATGCGTGTTCCTGGGGTAAAGTAACTTTCATTTCGGCTAAAATCCGCTACCCCCAAGTGGTATGATGACCCCCGGGTCGGCGAGGGTGGAGGACAAAAATGTTCACATACCCCCCCCCCCCCCTGCTGCTCTTATGTACCCGGGGCTGAGGGATCCGGCGTAGGGTGGTGAATCGCCCCCGGAGTCCTAAAAGTGGTACATTCGCCACCACTGTTGCTCTTAGGTTGGAGGCCCAAAGTGGTATGATGGCCTCCCGGGCCAGCGAGGGTGTTGGTCAAATTGTTACTCGCCCCTGGGTCCACAAACAAGTCTATTCACCCCCTAATTATCTTAGGTACCCCGGTGCTGAGGGAGCCGGCGGCGTGGTGGGTCGCCCCCCTGGAGTCCCAAAAGTGGTGCTCTCGCCCCCCCCCCCCCCCCCCCGCTGCTCTTATGTTGGGGTGGTATGATGGCCACCCGTCCCGGCGAAGGTCTTGGTCAAATTGTTACTCGTCCTCCCACCTGACCACCACATGGTGCTGAGGGGGTTGTGAGGGTGAGGCTCCCCTCAGGTGATGCATTTGCACACCCCTCCCCCCTTTGTTGCCTACGCTGGTGCCCCCAAGTGGTATAATGGTCGGTGAAGGTGTTGGTAAAATTGTTACTCACCCTCCCTGTTGCTGTTTTCCGTGTGTCAAAACTTGTCGATAACCATCAAACAAAGAGGGTGTACAGCGTCGGGGTGAGTTCTTCGGCTTTATGTCGTCCCCTGGGAGCACAACAGGACACTAACTGCAATGCAAAAGCATGGCAGGTAGCAGCTTGTTACACTGAAGGGGCTAATATAGTTCAATATATACATGATGTAAATACTATTGGGTGTCACATTACAATTTCTAATATGTTGTAAACTCTTGTTTTAACTCATATCCTACCGGGGATCGAGCGTCCCTTTTGCTACACCTGCCCACATCTGCCCTCGAATGCTCCCGATGCCCTTGCCTTGTCTGTTGTTCAAGGTGTCGAAAACTCCTACTGTTGAGGGTATAGGCTTATCCCTGAAGTTGACTGAACATTGGTGAAAATTCTCTGATGAGCTGCCTTGTACAACACGAATTCTTAGTGACTGATCTGACACCGACATATTCATTCTGATCATCAAATGAGCATTGCGAATATTCGCAATGTTGAATGCGAATATTCGCAATGTTGAGTGCGAATTTTCGCAATGTTGAGTGCGAATATTCGCAATATGAATGCGAATATTGGCAATGTGAATGCAAATATTCGCAATGCTGCATGAGAATATTCGCAATGTTGAATGCGAATATTCGCAATGTTGAGTGCGAATTTTCGCAATGTTGAGTGCTTATATTCGCAATATGAATGCGAATATTGGCAATGTGAATGCGAATATTCGCATTGCTTCCACTGCACATGTTGGCCCCATGGGATTCCATAATGTCAGGATAGAGTGTTTTTAGCATATACTGATACTATCACTGAGAGTGGTGGCCGAGTGGATAAGTGCGCTGGTCTCTCATGCCAGAGGTCCCGGGATCGATCCCCGGTCGGGGAAAGTTCTCGAGGTGTCCGAACACTCTCTGTCAGCATCAATTGTAGGGTTGATGCTGTCACAGCGTACCGTCTTATCGGGCGGGGACGTAAAATGGCTGTCCTTTGTGCGGAGAGAGACACACTCCGTGCAGGCTAAAAATCCCTTCGTAGTATTCGAGAAGAGCTAGGCCACGAAGTTGCCGCTATGAAGGTCATCCCACACACCTACGCCATTGGGCCAAGGAGAGGCGTTAATATAAGTTGCATAACTTGTTCGCCAATCCTTGTAAAACAAATAAGATTAAACAAATATCACTGATACTAATAGAGAGAACCAGACCCGAGGCTTGCCTCGGGTCTGTTTTAAATATCTTGCCCCGAGGGTGAGATTTCCCCATTCCCACCTTCAGACTCATCGAGGATGATTTTTCTCCCCCCCCCCCCCCCCCCAACCGTGCAGCGATTACCAACCATTAGCCAGAGGTAATCGGGAGTCACGTGCTGTTTCAATCAACTCATTTTGTATTCGTTGTTTGAAAAACTGATGACACCATCGGAAAGAGTATGCACAAGTTATGTATATGCCAAAGGTATATACCACGAAATCGATTAGGAACGATGGCAGCTTGAGGGTTGAAGAGTTTTAGAGCATCGATTCACACTGATCACACTGCATTCCGATGACGTCAATATGAATTAGTTGGTAGCAAGAAACTGATACGATACGCATAACGTCATAATAACGTTATAAATGTATAACGTCACGTGGGTGGTGTGGGATACATCTGTCTGTCCCTGCTATCTCACCCGAGATACACTATGTTACACATGAGAAAAGCTTTTCAACCAACCTATTATCATGTCTTCACTCGAAGGGTTCAGAGGTGTATGTGGAGGAACGACTTTCATCAAAGGACTTGGGACATTAATTCCGTGCACACCTTTTTGTGACCACCCAATTTTCTATCTCGACAAAAATCGGCTCATCCAAATATTCTGTCATGATTGGAGATTGCGGATTAACTAGTTCATTTTCACTTCACCTTCATCCAAGTAGAAATAATTCTGAATTCACCTTGGATATTGGCTGTTAGTGGTGTGTGCAGTGCATGTGTACCATCAACGTTCCGTGGACCTGTATAGTATTATATAACATTTGGCGTGAAGGTGTCCTGAATAAGAAACCGTTGTTGGGTCCCTGGACCTCCAGTGAAAGGTATCTGCAATATGCACGTGGTAATGAGGTACTCATTTTAACTTCTTTCGTTTGGTGGAAATTGTACATCAGGGAGTACTGCCAAACAGCCAATCAGAGCGACCCTCGTCTCAACGTATGATTCTCCAACAACCATAATTAGGAAACCAAATTTTTGCTTTACATGCAAACCGGTAGTGGAGTCGCTTATTGCGTACGGATAAAATACAAAGGCATAAAATGCATCCTTAAATGCTACGAAATTATTAGTTAAATTCTAGAGTGAAGTCCCAAACGAAGTGAACCAAGGTCACACCATTCCATGCCGCGGTTATCCCTATTACTATATGCTGGCCTGTGAATTATCCCAAATTATCAAAAAGATAGTTCTCGATATCCATCGACTCGATGAATATCGAGAAATATCTTTTCAGTAGCTTTCTAAATGACGCCACGCTTTGACGCATGACGTCGCCTTGAACGTCGCCTTGAAGGAACGATCAGCCGTTATTGTCTTGAAACTGTTTGCAGTCGAATTCGGTTGAATAGGCCCATTGCGTAGTAAAATGTCACATAGCATATAATAAAAAGAAGTTTCGTGTGGGCTTGAAAATGTTATTTTTCACTCGCGCAAACGCTCGTGAAAAATAAAAGTTTCAGGTTCACACTCATATTCACTAACATAGTGTATGTTTCCTCTTTTAACACACAAACACACTGGTGGTGCAACGGAATTTTCTACGATCATTCCGTGTTTCTCTTGTTTAACGATGAATTTAACCAATTATATCTTGTTTGACAGAGCTCACTAAGCTCTGTCAAACAAGGTATATTTGGTTGAATATCAAACTGCATTATGGAAAATAATTGTTGCTGAGAACGTTGCCATTTTGACAGAAGAGTGCAAAGGGTTAACCTATCAGAATTACTGATTTATGAAATATTTGACATTTTCAGCAGACATGGTCGTGTTGTACCATTTAGTTTTACGGATGGAAAAAAGCCGGAGTTCACTAGAGAACCACTGATCACCGGCAAGTAAATGTCGAACTCTCCTTTTTACTCTCATCACAAAATGCTGGATGCATCGATTAAAAGCATGCGTACCATCGACCTGCCGTACACATTTGCATACGGCACCGCCGTGCCAAATTCTAAAAAACTGGTTTTGCAACACAATTTAAAATTAGTTGGGTTAAAAATCAACCCAAACCAACCGGGTTGAGTGAATATAAAACTCAATTGGGTTCATATTCACTCATCCCATCTAATTTGGGTTAATTTTTTTTTAGAAATAGAATATAGAAACAACAAAAAGTTGGTGCTGAAATGATTATGATAGGAGTGTTAGTAACAAAATTGCAACCGAAAACTACAAGGGAATATAAAAATGAGTATAAATAGCTAAATGCATGTGTTACATTGTGTTATGTTAATGCAGACTTTTGTTGTGACAGAGAATAATTTTTCAAAGGTAGGAGCAAGGCCTCCACTAAATCCGTATCAAGTCTATTGTTCAATCCGGTAACCAATAATAATTTGAGCAAGTGTGTCTTGAATCGGAGGGTAATAAAATCAATTCTGAGGTACAAAGTTATTGTTTCCTTGATTATAACGACGATAAGAGGGGATTAAGAAAACACCTACCTTCTGCATTCTCGTGTAACGTGATATTGTGGTTTTTGAGAGCAACACAGTCTGTCACCATTGTTTAATTCACATTCGCACGTTGGACTCCAACGCTCTCAGTCTCTTGGAGATTCCAAATAAGAGAGTGAGAAACATCCATAGCTGACAGGGCCTTCTGTATTGTTAAAGTTTCCTTTAACAACACAGAAGGCCCTGTCAGCTATGGATGTTCCTCACTCTCTTTCTTGGAATCTTCAAGAGATTGAGAGCGTTCAAAAGATAGTGGAATTTGTGACGCTTCTTGGTAGCCTTTGGATATTTTAGCGCTGTGCACAACCAAGCCGCAGTCCCTCAATTGCTTGACAACTCATCCCATAGAGTTGGCTCAAATACTCCACCCTATTGACAGCGAGCTGTGTCAGGTATGCCCCCTGGATATAGTCGTCGTTGATCCAGACCTTTGCAGGATTATTATTGTCAGCCTCTGACTTGAGTGGAGTGAGAGAGCGTAGCCGAAACGTAAATCCTCACCATATAAATTTCGCTCGACCGTATTGATAGAGTGGGTGTACAGCCACATCAACAACGTTGATCAAAACGAGGACATCGTGATCTGGTCGCCCATCATCGATAAAGTGACCTGGAATCGTGAACAGAATGTTCTGTCGCCGACTGTCTTGGGTTGGGGTAAGGACAGCTGGAATATGTTATTTGTATCTCCGGGAGATCAACACCTGTGTCTTATTTCGGAGCTTCTGGTGGATGGTGAGGGACAACTCGTTCGACTGCCACTGCCCCACAAACAGGTCCGAATCGAGGCAGCCAGGATGAGCTCTCCGCATCTCATGGCAACTGATTGGGGCAAATAGCTTTCTTCCGAGTTTTGAGAGTTTCGTTCTTCGCTCTGCAGTCAACCCAAAACCTATTCGTTGTAACAGACAGGGCCCCTTAACCAGATGTGCGGCATCTATCCTGAGATAGGGAGGCATGCATTCGTGACCGCAACAATGGACACCTCTTTGGCTCAGTCAGGCCTGAAAGGTTACAGTGAATGATCTTGATACGGTGCAGACTTTGTCGCAGAAGATGACGCGAGGGATGTGCATTTTGCTCATTCTTTCTGGTGTCCAGCCATTCTGACCACTCCGCGAAAGAAAGCTGGGATAGGCCAGCGCCTTGCTGCAACTGTCCTTAGCAAGATGAAGCGTCAGACGTAAATACCTGAGAGGTTGTTTCAGTAGGTCCAGATTTGTTCAAGGTTGTACCTTTTAGGAGCTCCGACAACGCTGTCGCTTTAGTGGATGACCCTCACAAGATAATAAACTTCGTCCTGATCTGTTACAGGGCAACAGGTGGGACGTTTACCTTCTACTTATGCACCATCTGCAAACTTAACGATAATGCTATTTGTATGATGATTATTTTTTGGAAGCCATACTTCATTTTGCCTTTCAAAGAAGATTATATCTACCTCTAGCTCTGTTAGGATGTTGGACACGGTGAGGTATACCGGGATGGCCATTAGGGCCCATCATGCCTTTCGAACTATTAGCAAACCTATGCTGGTATAAACGAGTGGGCCTTGGGGTTGAATGCCCACTTAAGTGGCAATGTCTAAGCAAAGTGCCATTGATTGCAGCACTGGCTTTTGTGTTACGAACGTGCTTGAAGTATGTCTGAGCATCGACTGGGCAAAGGAAACTCTCCGAGTAGTACGGTTGTATGTCAATGTTAACGATGTCATTGACGTGGCACTGTAAAGAGTTCTAGAGGTAGCCATGGCTATGTTTTACACAGAACCTCTCGTTGTTTTATTGCAAAGAGCCTGGGATCGGCTTCCAACCGTTGTTCCTATATCCATGACTGCAGGGGCGTGGTATATGTTGAATAATCTGTTATAGCTTCGCCTCATAAATCAGCAGTGACTTTAATTAAGGTGCCGTGTGTTCAGTGTTCTAGAGATCCGTCCATTTTGGAACACGAACTTGTCATGGTTGAGATGCTTGTCTTGCCCGACCAAGAGCCGCACCACCGAATCACTTTTCATAAACCACACGAGTAAATACAATTCAATTGTGAGAATAATTTACAGGTCAAATAGCGCCCCCTAAATCCGCTTGCGACTTGTTCTAATCTCAGTCTTTCAATTTACTTGATCAAATCAATACTGAGAAAAAAACCCGTATAACCAAACCAATGAGAGTAACTACCCACTCGACCACCAAAACTGGCCTTGTATTCTGCAACAGATTAAACCCCAACACTTTTGGAATGAATATTACAGATGTTAGTGATCATTTCGCAACATTTTATATCGAAAACCTTGAAAACTCCAACCCTGATAATAGCTTGTGCCAACCCAAGAGAATCTTTAACACAGAGAATATCAGCTATGATCCGAATCTGACTACAATGAGTGTATGCTAAGAGGCTTGTGCTAATGAAGCTTATGAAAAGTTTGTATCGATCTTAACACGACATTTGACCAAGTCTCTTCAGTGAAGATAATAAAGACGTTCAAGAAATACATAAAGTGGGAACTATGGCTGACGTACGGTCTTTTGCAGTCCTTTTTAAACAGACATAAACAACCTGAAAAAAACTTTATATCCCCGACTGATGATAACATCGCAGGATACAAACCTGCAGTTGAGTGTTTAATCAACGTCGACTCACACAGGATTATTATAGACAAATATATCATTCTTCATATCACCCACAAATATGGATTAAACGTTTTCCGATAAAAACCGCGACGCAGGATAACATTTCTCCCAAACTTTTGTTAGACATTATACATGAAATAGTCGTACTCTTAATTCATATTATACATACTTCAATTTTCACTGGAATTGTACCAGGAGAGATGAAAGTCTCAAAGGTAATGACAATTTTTAAATCTTTTAACCCTTAAGTCCTCAGATTAATTTTAAAGTATTTATGGCCTTTTTCTGCTTACATTGTTATTGATGACTTGTCAGTGGTTCTACATCACTGCTGGCTGCCTATACAGGCAGCCAGCAGTGATGTAGAACCACTGCCAGGGAAAATTCAGTCTTCATACAAGAGTAATAAAAAAGATTACACAAGGGAGCACCTGCTTCAATGCAATATAAAAGTGGCGGTTTGGGGCTATATGGGGGCTTAAGGGTTAAGTCGGTAGTTATCTCCAATTAGCATTCTTCTTTCAATTTCAAAAACATTTTAAAAACTAATATCAAAGGTTAACGAATTTCTTAAATGGACACAGCGTAATTTACAGCTATCCGTTTAGTTTCTGAGAAGGGCAGGAACGTTTCAACCAATAATGCATCTTATCAACGACGTTTTCAAAATGAATAACAAGACCAACACAGATTGCACATTATCCATTTTCTTAGATTTTTCCAAGGCGTTTGACATTATTAGTCATAAAAAACTTGTTGAGATACTCGAATATTATGACATCAGATGTATAGCAAATTCTCGCTTTCGTAACTATTTCTCTGGGAGATCCCAATATGAATAGTTCGTGAGTGCATCGGCCGATCTACTCAATATTTCACCAGATGTACCACAGTGTTCAGTGCTTGGCCCTCTTTGGTTCTTCTTGTTCATAACGACATCTGCGAGTCTACTGACATGATTATTTTATTCTTGAGAAAATAATGTATCATATCATATACCAACTGTGTTATTTACGGTATGTCACAGTTTTTTTTTCCATCCATTGTGGTCTAATTGAACAGATTAAACATATGACGTTATGACGTATACTAGAGCTACGAAATGTACCTTGGGTCGTCTTTCTGAGGTGTCGATGGGTCTTAATTTTGGATTGCATTCTATGACGTCTGTCTCTACCCAAAATCAACAATGTCCCACATGGTAAAATAGAGAGGGACGGACAGGGTTTTAAGACTAGGGTTTTGGGACATTCCCCGTATAGGTAAGTTACGCCCTCCAAAAATAAATAAAAACGAAATGGTTATACAACAGGAAATAGTCGGAAAGTAATATAAAGTTATTTAGTATATGGGGGTAGTTACATTAGATCACACGGACGATATATTTTTAGAATGATACAAATTACAACGCAACCTACAGCCAGACATAGCAGAGCGCCCGCACTAGAAAATCCCAAGAGCTCTCTGACTCAACGACACAATATATGTCATTGAAGCAAAAAGCTCTTAGCATTTGGTCATGTCAGACATCGTAAACAAATTATACCGCGCTCCTAAATTTAATTTAATGTTACCAGTCGGTCAAGACTGAGCGCCTGCACTAGAAATTACCACGATCCTTCTGAATCAACGACACAATATATGTCGCCAAAGCAAAAAGCGCTTAGCATTTGATCATGTCAGAAAACAAAATCATATTTCCAAGGCCACAAAATTCAATGTACCATTATCAAATTAAAGCAGCTCAGTTCGATTATTCTTCAGAACTCCAACCCTGGGCGACATGAACCTCGCATTCTGAGAAATACAAATTCACTGAACGGCTAATTCATGCCTCTCCCGGGCACCTGAATCAAGATGAACATTCCGTCAAATATCCAATTTATACTCACGGACTTTAGTTAATCAAAATCTCCTTGCCCAAGGAGTTCACACAAGAACTTGGTTCGTTTTATTTAAAAGAAATAATCGAAATACATCTTACCGATTCGGCAGTCGAACTGAGAGTGATCCAGTATTGATTTCTGCTTTAGCAAATATAGCTAGTCTGCACGGCTTTTTAGCTAAGACCGCAAGCAAACAATCCCGTTAACTGTATTCAGCATGTCCGCGCAAAACGTGCGGCGGTGAGTTCCAACAGGACAATAGTAACATACCTAATATATACGGCAGGTACTAAGGTTTATATTAACCCACCCAATATATTATCAAAGTATATTAACCCGCCCAATATTTTGGTTGATATTAGACAGCGGTACAATTCGATGCGAACAGGTGGGGGGGGGGGGCACTATGGCTGCGAACGCTTATGTGGTCGCTGGAAGAGCGATAGAGCGAAAGATGGTAATGTTGCCGTTTTTTTACACAAACGGCTTGAGATCTCAAAATCTTTAGGGCAAAATTTTTCGGTGGCTGAACAGCCGATATCGGTAGTGGACTAACCCCGCTACCCGTTCTTTTCTAGTTCCACCGCACGCGTGGCTAATTCTACTTAGAGATTGTTGTTTTTTCATCGTGGTAACAACTTGTTGGGTGACAGAATGCGTGTGTTTTTTTGCGTTGCGGAACGTTTAGCAAGAAAATAATGTATTGCGTGCCAAGTGTGTTAGTTACGGGGGGAAGGGGGGCACAATTTTTTCCCTTAAAAACTTGGGGCCAATACTTGAGGTGTTGGAAGATTTGTGTATCGGAGCCAATGAAAAGAGTTTTTCATTGTATCGTGGGTTTTCATTGGCTATCGGGTTAGAGTTGATTTGGCAATGAAAATCTCATTGTATCTCAGTGTCATTTCCAGCTTCGTCGCTTTTCGGTCAAGCTACAACTTTTGTTTACCGTATCTCTATCTATATAAATATAAATATCTATCCATATGTGTATGTATACATATAGATATAATAGATATAGAGGATATTCACGAAAATTTGATGAATACCGAAAATATCTCGTGAGTGGCTACAAAGAAATATGAGGATCTTCACGAGCGACGCAGTCGCTCGTGAAGATCCTCATATTTCTTGTAGCCACGAACGAGATATTTTCGGTATTCATCAAATTTTCGTGAATTTTCTTTTTATTTAATGCTCTACGACTACAAACTCTCCAATTTGTGGCCTTTATTTGCCATTAAGGCGCAAAATTTATGTGCCGAACCGGCGTCCATACAAAAATTACAACAACCAAACTCCAACCATTGGAATGTGTGAATATCCGCACAAAAAGTAGTCCCGTCTTATTTCTTCCCTAACTTTACGATTTACCAAGGCTGGCGAATTGAAATAATCGCAATGTGTTTCGAAGAAATAGAACAATAACAAAAAACACCACTTTCTTATTTTCAATAACAAGACACGTCATTTTATTTTTTTTGAACTCAATGCACTGAAGACGTGTGAAGTTGAACTGAAGAAATTTGAAAGTGATTTCGGCTTTTCGCTGGAAGGTGAATGAGAAAGTCAAACTTTGAAACCGCTGATTTAATGAATTGATTTAGTCACTGTCACTATCAATTATTCGAATTCGTTTGTATTTGGGACTCTGGAATTCATTACTGATGTGCTGACTCGTTTAAAGTACATGTGATTCGTCATCCGAACCTACGATGAAATATCGATTTCTAAATATCATTTTGATATTTCGTTTTGCCGACCGACAGGGGAATATGACTTAATTTTTCAGCGTGAATTGATGCCTGAGCATTAAATAAATATCTATATCTATGTACACATTTTTTTACAAACGCTTTTATGTTTAATTGCTAGCATTGTATTTCCCACCGAAATAACGTTTTGTCCGACTTTGGTATAGATTTATATACACATGTTCTGTACATCCACTTCTTTAATGGGTAGAATATTCCATGCTTTTTCAGAGTTTTTTCTTCACCAATCAGTTTTATCTCTGTTTTTTTTATTGCAAGAATATTCTGATTTCGTTTTGCATAATGCATCTTATGAATTTGTGTTTGAAATTAGACTTTTGTAAACTGTATCAGTTCACTTCCTCCTCGTATTAAAACCGAGCTGAGCGTATGCGTGGCTAATTCCACTTGGAGATTGTTGTTTGTTATCGAGGTAACAACTTGTTGGGTGACAAAAATACTTACAATTATAATAACAAACATACCCAAATTTCATTACGTAATATAACTTTAATAACAGATGGCAATAGTCACTATAATAAATCCATAAAATGTCTTGGAAGGAAAATGGTCGAGAAACTAAAATTTAATCACCAATTTTCCGCAACCTGTAAGAAACTATCCGCCCATATAATATTCTCAATAGTGCCCAAAACATTCTGCCTCTCCAGATACTACGAATACTATAGCTCACATTCATCCAATGCCATCTAATTTATGGAATTAAGAGATGGGCAATAGTTTAGCTACTAAACAGTTTTTTTAAATTTGCAAAAACCACTACCGCATCATTGGGAACACAAAACTTAACTCAACAAAAAGAACAAAAACATATTGGTAGGAGCATTTCATATCCGTCAATGTTTTAATAGAATTTGAATTTCCAAGTCAGAGAAACACACAAACAATTCGCTGATAACGGCGCTGGTCTGTTGTGTTCCCAACGAGTGAAAAGTATATCTTGTCAATCACGAAATGAACTCTCCCCGTGACGACGACTTTGTGACTATACGGCTTGTTGAAAAATGAACGCGGTATCCATTTAACACGACAAAATCCGTTTGAATTCAAAAAGTTGGTTCGAAACGTTATCGCGAACGTGAGGATGAGAGTACGAAAGCACTAGGATGAAAAAATATATCTGAGTAATCCAAAGATTAAACTCATAAATTTTCTCCTACTTTTCCGCAATCATGTTTGTTTTGTAGGTATTGTATTACGGGACACATAACAGTGAATTTAATCGATCCACCAGCTGCATTACTCAAAGAGCTATACTTTATGAAGGAAAAAGAGGAGCGACTCTTAAATATTTGGTGTGTGTGTGGGGGGGGGGTATTTCTGAGGGCTCGTAAACGCAAATCAGCAGGGTGATGTACTATTAACGCATCGCTTCCCTTCCCCAACACGAGTTGCATCTGATAACTCAACCTAAGGAATTATCTATGAGCTACAATACTGATCAATTTATGATTTATCTTTCAAGAAGATAGCTTAGAGACAACTAGCCATTTATTTATTTTCTGATGGCTCTCATTAAAGAATAAGATAAATGGGGTGTATCAAAACACTCAGAATGAATAGGGAAAACAATCAATTTTGTGCTGTCACGAGTAACAGTCAAAACATCAGAATTAAGCTGACATTGAGCCATATTAAACAGACAATTATACAGAAGAATTCGCAATGGTATTTATAAAATATTTATTTGTTTATTTTATTTATTTATTGGGGCTTAACGATATTTTCGATATCAGGGTCAGGGGCAGTTTTACTCCAATCAAGCTTGTTAGCATAGATTGAAGAAATGTGCACTATCAACGTGCAGTGCGCCTTAATACACAGAGCAACCGTGCCCCAAAGTGGGCAATCGGGATTAAGTGCCTTACCCATGGATACAACGCTGTTACCTCTGGCGAGTATCGAACCGTGGTCCTTTCGGTTTGAAGTCCAATCCCTCAGCCACTGAGACATCACGCTCTCGGGTATTTATAATAAAATAACTTGTAAACCTCAGATTTCCAGATAGCATTTAAGAGAGGCAATTTCACACGAATAAGTAATTTAATTTGCACGGAATGGTTACGTTGACAAAGATCATTACCTGAATCTAAAGGTAATTTTGATCAAAGATGGAAGAAAGTCTAAAGGGCTTAAAATTGGAGGTGTAAGTTCTAAATCAGATGTGGCATACAATCAGTTCAGATTTGTGTTTTTGTTTTTTTTTTTTTTTTGTTTCCGAGCAGGTTATCTCTCTTCGTGAAAAGACTTAGTGTTAACAAAGTCTGGCATCTATTTGGTAACAGAAGTGTAAGAAGTGTGTAATGTAAGTATTTCTGGGAAGTAATCTTGTTTCATTATGTCAAATCACAGTTTAAAGGTAATCGGCATCTTCAGAATCTATAACAATGGAGCGGTGTGCAAAATAGCGTCGTTGGTCTTCCAAGCGTCTCTAAAATTCGGACTATATATTCAAGGAGAGTATGGTTTATTCACATATTTAACTAAGTCTACAAAATATGAAAGCAAGAGCATAGTCCAAGAAAACGTTATAAAGAATAAATCTACAAAATCTACAATTATAATAAGGTTATGGTAATAAAAGCTCACCTGTAGCTAATAGAAGTCGTTATACTAGGCCTCCTAAATTTCTGTCAACAGGTATAATTTCAGGCAAAAAGTCTAATATGGTCTACAGAGATAGTGAAAACACTAATTCATTGAATCAACGCTTAGGTTTGAGAGAATCGCCAATGCTTTGCAAGCTTAATACACATATGGAACTACGGAGAATCTGACTTGGGGACTTGGTGATCGGATTATGTAGCATTTCGAACTGATAAAATCCGAGTTGATGAGATCAGATCGCCACATCTTGGCAGAATCAAGAGAGAAACTAAGAAGAATCCCTGCCTTTCAAATAGTATAATAAAATAACTATCCCATTCTCCATACTAATGTCATACGAGATAGCATCTGGCATATAAACGGTTATAGACTAGTTTGCTCTTTCATTCTGCGTTGGGATCAGATGATGCACAGGGTTTCTAATATCCTGATTTTTTCTTCCTGAAAACGGTACCAGGAACTGTTCAGACTCCAAATTCGGATATCGTGAATTTCCTGATTTTTGTCCTCTTCATAATACCCTACTGCAATTAAGATTTAGTGACCCAGGGAACATGATAATTTTTCGGGCAAACTGTTGGCGAAGTATTTTGTCTGGCAATCGTTTTGCATAACCGTCCTTGGCTCCGACAATCAGAAATAGATCGCCTGGTTCGGTAGTCGCGAGACACGTCACACGTTGTGAATTAAGTCCGAATGAAATGTTGCACAGCTCAATTTGGTCATCAAAAGCGTGCGAACATAATTCTTAGAATTCAGACAGAGGCTGAGTCCCACTCTGAGTCTCTGACGAACTGCTTTGTCAGAGACTCTGAGTTGGATCTAGCCTTTGCCTCTCTATTAATTATGCTGTTGAAAAATGTTGAACTGATACATTCTGTAAAATTGCGTTGTGTGGTTAAAATTATTGGTAAATATTAATTAATGAACTAAAACCTCAAACGTATCTGACGATAAATGTTGTATCAAAGTTACTATAATTACGAGACTGTTATTCCCGGCCGACGGCGGTGAGAATCCGGATATTGGGTCTGCCAAAAACCCATTCGGGAACAGGGAAATTGGAAACCCTACATTGATGCTTATGTTTATAACAGCTGTCCAAAATTACAAACAAGGGCAGAATGTTGAGCCTTAACCCTTTACCCAATGAATCGGTTGCATCCGCCCGCGTAATATCCAAATTCAGTAGTTGAAAAAATATTATTTTTCAAACATTTTCAACAAACCCATATCATGTCACCCCTCGTTGGAACGAGCGCATCCAGCTCGTTCCAACGAGGGGTCACTTGATATGGTTTTGTTGAATGTTTTTGAAAAAATTATATTTAAAATAATAAATTTTGATATCGTCTCAGTTGGGTAAAGGGTTTCACACGCAAGCCAGTCAATCATGCGCACGTGCTTTAGCTCAGTGATTGAGAAGTATATAGTTGACAAGCAAATTTATTGGAATCATTTTTTCCCACCATCAAATCTAAAAGCGCACTTTATTTCCAAACATCCCACAACATTTAGTGTCATGACGATACATCAACGTTTCCCTAAAATTACAAAGTCCACTTGTACTAAAATGTCTTGCAACTAAAATCTATTCATAGTAACAGTTACTTGGACATTTCACCTTTTGATGAGGCACAACCTCAGTAATTGACACCTCTTATGCAATCTGCGTTCGAAGTTATAGTTTCATTCGCCAAAAGAAACTAAAGGTTTTGTACGGAAACTGAAAATCTATATATAGTAACAGTGACCTTGACCTTCAAAACTATAGTCCCCAGATGCATTCTCACTCTTCAACACATTATATGCAATCCGTGTATGGAGTTATAGTTTTATTCGCAAAATGAAAATAAAATAACGTTTTTGCACGGAAACAAAAATCCGTCTTCAGTTATACTGACCTTGACCTTTGTTGACCACAAGCATGATCCCAGTTATCGACACCTTATAGGCAATTGCTCTGTGAAGTCATACTTGCGTGAGAGGAAACTGGTTATTGCATAAAAACAAAAATCTGTTTTCAGTAGCAGTTACCTTAACATTTGACTTTCTAATCCCAAATACAATACCAGTCATCGACACCTCATGGGTAATCTCTCAGCTGCGTATAAAGTTATAGCTTCAGACCTAAGAGAAAATTGAAGTTATTGCACGGAAACCGAAAATCTATATATAGTAGAAGTGACCTTGCCCTTAAACCTATTGATCCCAAAGTCAATCGCACCCAAGAAATTATCATGTTTTTTTCGCTCACTGGACGTGACAGGAATATCGATTGATCAGTCGGCTGTCACAGTGACAATTAGTTTGAGTGGGTGGGGCTTACCAAGTCTTCAAAATTTGATCAGACATTTTAAATCATTACTTGATATGGTTCATACGATTTTGACGAATGTCACGCGGTACGCTTTTAACCAATTGTATGCAGAAACGGGGCAAATGATTAAATTATACTAAAATATATTGAGAATCCGACGTCATTTAAATGTTATGACGTTAACGCCAATAACGTCAACCTTAACCTTTACCCAACGAATTGGCCGCATCCGCCCACGTAATATGCAAATTCAGCAGTTGATTTTTTTTTTCCAAACAGTTCAACAAAACCATATCATGTGACCCCTTGTTGGAACGAACTCTACGAGTTCGTTCCAATGAGAGGTTACATGATATGGTTTTGTTGAAACTTTTTGAAAAATTTCTAAATTTGATATTTAAAATAATACATTTTTATCTCGTTGGGTAAAGGGTTAAATTCGACCATAAATGTTCGGAATTTCCTTGGACGGCAAAGCATTTTTATATATGTTTTTCTTTTATTAGAGATTATATTTCTAATATTTCAGAAAGGTAGGCTTAACAATTAACTGGAAATTAAAATCTTTCCAAAATTTATTAACATGGGCCTCCTTCCACTGGAGAGTGTAAGTGACAAGTAATAAAACCAATAGATCAGCTTCTGTTAAGCTGGAAATCAATGAGCAAATTTTCAAATCTATATCTTTAAGAACTATTTGACGGTGTGTGTCGCCAAATTATGGGTTTAAGCTAAAAAACGTTTTTTGATTCTCAGGCAATCCCTCAATGAATTTGAACCCTTCACTGGGCATTTTTATTGCCTTCCACTGTCTTCCAATATTGTACAAACTCAGGGAGACTCGAAACTTTTTACGATGCATATTTATTTAGTTGCGTCTCCAATATGTTTGCCTTGTTATAGGCACTCTCCTATAAATTATAACGAGGCAAATCGCCAAAGACTAAATACTTTTACTTCAAAGATAATATGAAGAGCATCGAAAGAGTATGGAGCCTTCGAATTACAGTACCTACAGTTTGTTTTTAGAGGAATGTTTTATTTTTAAAATTAAAGATGAATTTATTTGTATAAATATGCATTTTCTAGATTTCTGTGTGTAAAAAGACAGCCGAAATCCTCGCCATCGTTTGCTCACTTTTTGCAAAAATTAAAAAAACCTCCCTCCCTCACTCCCGGATTTGAAAAAAAAATTGCCAAATAATTTATTTTGTGTGGCCTTAATGATAAATGTCCAGAACAGCCATAATTTGAAGTGACGTAAAAACGTCAAAATGGCGATAAATAAAAAAACAGCTATCTCTAATCTTTTAGCTCTGCAACATATTAAACTTAATAACAAAGCTGACGCATTTAAATTTTTTGACCTTATGCCCCTCCGCGCCTGCCCCCTGATATCACCTCTGAGTTCGGCCATAACGGCGGGGAATTTCTATCACGGCATCCCATCTATATTGTCTTTATTGGAGATTATATTTCCAACATTTCAGAAAGATAGGCTTAAAACTGAGCTAGAAATTAACATTTTAAACAAAATCTTTAACATCCGGTTCCTTCTAATCGAGGGTCTAAACTGCAGATAGTAAGAACGGATGAATCAAATTATGGTAACCGGAAATCAATGTTCGACATTTCAGATCTGTATCTGTAATAAATATGGAACTGTATGTGTCACAAAATCAGCGTTTTAAAGACAAAATGCAGACATGTGAAGTGACTTAAAAACGTCAAAACGGCGCTATCTCAAGAAACTCTAGTCTCCTATTTTTGTACACTACAACATACTAAATTTCAGGAAAGTTAGACGGAGCTGAATTTCTACAACTTATGACCCACTATGGTGTCACCAGTGGAAATAATAATTTCCCATAAGTGAACATATTTTTAGATATGGTTATATCGGAGATGAGATATGCAAAGTTTGAAAGAGTGTGGCTTTATACAGGCGTTGATAGTAGAAGATATTGAAAAAAATCTACAAATTTAAAATCATCATCGCTCTTACCGTGGGTAAAAATTTCGGGGCAAAATGGTTATTCGGGCGAGATATTCATATTTCGGATTATTATCGATTAATTGAAAGTACCCTTTATTTTATTTTCATTCGTTTTCTTCCCTTAAAATGAATCGTATTCCCACTCACACTCGTCGAAAATGGTATACCACTCCCAGCATCGTATTCCACTCTCAGTGATGGAGGACTTTTTTCGTTTTTTCCACATGTTTGAAAGTAACCACGGAATCAATTATGAAGGGTTGTTTGAGGGAAACAAAGAGGAAGTAAAATGAATACAAGAGTTAAATTTATAGACAATAGTTCACTGCTCGGGTTCGGGTACGATTGTTATCCGAGCAGTGAACTATTGTCTCTAAACTTAGGTTTGACAAAAATAAAGAAAGAAAAAAAGAAAAATGAATAAACAGGCTGAATATCGCTACAGGTTATCCCAACTTGGTTGGATGACATAATAATGATACACCAAACACACTGATACACAACATCGAATTCTTTGTACGACACAATTGTGATAAAACATGTCTCAGGTCATTTGAAAATGACATTTTCAGAACATATCAATTTGACAAACAGTGGGATAGTTGTAATTGCAGTGGCCGTCTCTCAGAAAATAGCCTTGAGATGAGTGTGCATCCACGCAGTCTTCTGTTCCAAGGTTTGGGTTACCTCCTGTCCATCCTTCCCATGCCAATGGAGTTCCTTTCCAAGACAAAAATACATCTGTGTTGTTCAAATCAAATCCATCAACATATATGGTTCCTGAAACAAAAAAGGAGTATTTCTGACTGGATTTGTAACATGAATCAGGTATTGAAACGAGTACAAGTATCAATCCCTGTACTTGTGGTATTTAATCATTCCTGGTAGGTGAGTGGAAGGGCCATCTGCTTGAAAATCCTGTAATGGGAAAAGTCTGGTCTGAACTTTGTCAGTGAGGCTGAAGGCTATTTCTTGGTGCGATACATCCATATAGACGTACCCCACTACAAAATAACTTTCGACCTCGGCATCCAGGTTTGAACTGGGTAGTACCTGACCTTTCCAGTGCCATGGGGCAAATACATACGACGCTGCTCCTCATCTGAGACAAGTTGAATTCCGAGGCTCACGTATGCGATATCACGCTGGTTGTACACATTTTCGTGCGATTTTGTCTTCAACATGTAATTGCAAATTCAGGAACATTTGAAAATGTACACACTCTCTCTAATTTTGATCTCGGGTTCTGTAATTTCAAAGATTTGCCCCATAACTTCCGTTACACAAAATCTCAGGAGGGGTCGCTTTATGACATTCTCATAGCTTTTATATTGTGGAAAATAAGAACCTTCAAAGGCCAAGGGAACACAGTTCAGCGGATCAACTGACGACATTTTGTCTTTATTGCACGCCTGTTGTATGAAATAATCATCTACAGCAGCACAAAACCATGCGAAAAATGAACATGCGTTCATACACGTGTGCCACACGGAAATGGTTGACGGACTATTTTTTAAAGAGAAGCGAAATTTCACTGGCATTTTCAACAAATCATGCACCGCAATGACAGTTTGAATCAATAGCGATAGCCAAACATAATAGTAACAGAGTTCCCCTTAAAAATTTGGTTGGCGATAAAATGTGTTCTCTTTGTTGATAGTTCGTCCACTAAGTTCCAGTGTGTTCTATGTGCCTACTGGCACATAGAACACATTGGAACACAGTGGGCGAGTTGTCAAATATGTTGCTCAGTGTCCTTCTAATAATGTTTTTTTTAAAGACGTGAGGGCGTGTTAGAAACACAGAACGACATACGCGTGTGAACGAGTTAATCAATATGGCACTCGTGCCATATCGATTAACCCATTCAGACGCGTTCGTCGTTCTGTGTATTTCTGTCATAAAAATACTTTGAATTCATTCGGAATTCATGTGCTTGCAGAAGAGTAAGTTTTAGATTCACTATTAGAATACATAAGAGATTCACATGTCCGTTAAGTTATTTTCTATTCCGAAAATGACAATTCTAAAGGGAAATATCCAAATCGTATTTCCACAAAAGCGAAGATAAATGTTGATCATGTGTTTAGAGTCGGCAGTGTAAATTTGCCATCAATTCAGGGCTAATATATGGCAGTCTGATGAAAATAGCTACAATGTTTGGCAGGACTTTGTTGGTGTGGGGTCGAGTACACGTTTCCCCGATGAAACCGAGATATCTTTGAATAGAGTCTCCTGCTTATAGGTATGGTTTGTTTTGGTCTTTCAAAATGAATACAGTACAGTTAATTTTTAATCACATCTAACATCGTGCCAACAGAAAAGTCCAATTATTTAAATCGAAAACCAATGGAAATATGTCCGCTTCCTATCTCTTTGAGTTCAGGCTCGAGATCGATGAGCAAAATTTTGACCTTGCTTCTGTTGTCGGAATTCGATTGGTCGAAACACGCCAGGGTGGGTGTTTACTAAGCAATTTGCTGTATTAGAGCCCGGCTAATAACTTTTCACTCGAATCGAATCTTAGAAAGGTTCGCAGCCGAATCGAATCGACTCCCCAATTGTTACAAATCTGCGGCTATCCAACTATCACTGTAAATCTATCGTGTGTTCCCAGTTTCAATATGAGTGTTTTCCCAGTTTCAATCACAAGTACAAGTAGATGGACCCATCACTTGTTTCTGAAATGGTAGAATTTATAAATTTCGCATGGTCCCGTGCGTACAACCGATATGCAACGTACTTTCATTAATATTAGAACCGTATAGAAGGGGATTTGACCCACTGACAATCAAATTTCTCAAACCCCTCACTTTGAATGGATCACTTCCGCAATGAGATTTGACATTTCTGTCCCTGATATTCTAGTGGTGACAATTCATTCCGCAGTTATCTTAGCAACGAGACTAGATTCAAACGGGAATTGGTCATGTATCACCAAGGGGACGAATAAAAAGCCGTATATCATCCCTTGAGTGAAATGCTTTAGTGTATAGTACGTGTAGATTGTATTATTACTAAATTACTCTTAGAGTGGAGATTCCACCCAAGCAATAATTGCAAGTTTGTTGCAAAGCATAACAAGTACAAGCAAAGTTCCAGTCATTGTATCTCCGGGTTAAACCCCGAGGTCCATTGGCTGAAAAATTACTTGTGTTTTGTTTGTTCATATGTACAGAATTTGAAAGTGATACTTTGGGTGATAATTTCACTTCACGGGTGGTTTAGTTACAACCCACTCACCACATACTCAATAGTGTAAACACCAGACGTAACATGATCTCCGCTTTCGCTTCAAATGACTTTCCGACCAGATTTCTGTTATCCAGTTAGGTTGGAGACGTTCAGTCTCGTTCCCCAGAAAGCTGCATGATGTGGTGTCATCTTCAGAAAGAAATGCATGACATCCCAAAGTCTCCGGGGTTCGACTTTTTTCGAATAATGGAGGTGGTTTCGAATCGAACTGAATAAGTGGAAACACTCAAAACCCAATCGAATCACGAACGTTTGCCCGGACTTATACTGCATTTAAAACGTATTCCATTCAGCTCTTCAGTCGACCAATTACAGACCAGAAATAAAAAGTAAATCCCAGATACAAAATACAGATTTGATGGATTATGATGCGGTACCTACCAACTAGGCCTGACTACTTTCGACCGTTTGGTAAGTTTTGTTTTGTCCTGATCCCAATATCCCAGTTTTTGTTCAAAAGGGTACCTATCCTTTTTGAGAAATCGATGTTGGAAGTAACGACCTTGTTGATACTACCTGAAAATCGATAGTTTCATTGGTGTTAACCTGTTGGACACGTGGGCTGCTTTTTCCGGCCCAGGTAAGTCATAGTTTCATTAAGAATGATGACTGCTAAGTGAATGTAATCGCAGACCAATTAATATCAACACTTTCAACGCGCCTCCCTAAGACTGCACGTAGAAAATGTTAATTGGTCTACCCCCATATTATGAATATGGACATTTCCAGTTGCTGTCACTGCACTGTAATGGGAAGATACCACCATGGTATAAGGGTTAATGACATGTCGCCGGACAGAAACAATCAGAACTCTAAATTGCCGACACAGTCTTTGTTTATATGCTTCCGTCCAACTGTCCCACTCTATGCCTATGTTACTGGCCACAGGTATAAACTTCGTTCATGACGAGGTCCAAATTGTTAACGCTGTGAGAAGATCAAATAGTTTTGTCGAAATTAATATCCTCAGTTACGTTTAACCCCGTCGGTAACGTAACATGCAAACACAAACGATCAACGCTATCCACGAAAACTACCATTAAAATCTTATATCACTATTTGAATTTCTGTCCCAAAACACAGATTATGACATGTTGTTCCAGTGGGAGATCATATGTTTTTGAGGCCGAAAATGAAAAATTTTAGTTATTCACGCAAGTGTGTGTCAAGTGTCGTCGTCTTTTTTTCTTGTTTGCTATAATCCAAACACAGAGAACAAATATTTTTCAAAGAAGATACAATAAAATAAATATTGAATTGAGTTGTGTTATGTTCCAAAAAGACTAAAATCCTCGCCCTTTGATTGGATCAGAGCTCGCATAGGTTACGTCTCCAGTAGCATGTGTTACCGTTTCACCGCGCGAAATAATTGAAATGACGTTGCCAGTTCCGTAATTATTTTATCAACGGAGTGACTTGCAAACCGCATCATTGTTTCTAGATTTTTCTCATATAAACGATATTCCGAATGAAGTGTTGTTTGAATTACAAATCAGTTTACGATTTGAAGAAAGATGGAGTGAGCTCGATTATTTATTGACTATTTGTCCAGTGACGTCGTGGGGTGCACTGCAGATTTATTTACTGAACTTGTTATCTTTAAAAGTTTCCTTCATTTCACGAGTTGGGGTTTGGGCTATGGTATTGCCTTATTGGAACATATACGCTATTGTGATGAGTTGAAGTTAACATGGTCGGAGGTTTGCGGCTCGGGCGTATGTCCAACCTCGACGCGATCATGTTACCGCGACACAATATCATTATAATGCTATTATAAAAGCTTTTAACAACAGGGCGTACTCTTCTGAATTAGGGAAAATAACTGCATGTAAGGTTATCAATTATAACATTTTTGAAAGACTTCTGAATAAACGAATGTATTTTCAATGTAAAAACCTTTTATGCACAATTGTACCCTGATCATTTAAACGGCACAGAATGTTTAATTGCATTGCAATTATAGATGGTTTATTGGAACAATATTACAAATTTATTGTGATTCGTCTGTTAAATCCATACTCAATCATATCATTTTCGGTTATTTGTAGAACCGATAAATATTCCCAATGAAAACGTACGGATATAAAATTATGTCATTAGCAAAGCTTCCAATAAATATTAATTAATTGTATTTTCACTTCTCCTCATATCAAACGCAGGTAAACAGTAACATATATCTCCCATGGACGGCTATTATAACATTTGTACGGACCTGGAAATAAATGGTTTACATCGTAACCCTTTGGCAGGTAACGCTATATGGCATGGTTTTACCTGATAAGGGTTTTGTGAAGCTTCTCCGCCTTTTCTGTTTTAACTTCGCCAGTCATGTTTTACATCTAAACGGTATTTCTGCCTAAATAAATATCAACAACTAACGCGCGTTTTCGCTGAAGCGAGATTGCACATTAGTTGTTGCTGTTTATTTTGGCCCAAATTCTTTAACTCTTTACCTAACGTAACGGCCAAAACCGGCCAGCGCTATTCTCAAAAATCGCCAATTAATTTTCATTATTTTTTTCATGTTTTGTCTCAAAAACATAGGTTATGACCCCTCGTTGGAACGAGCTCGACGAGCTCGTTCCAACGAGGGGTCATAACCTATGTTTTTGAGACAAAAAATGAAAAAAATTAGTTATTCAAGAATTTTTTTGCAAGTGTCGTCTGCTTTTCATGTTAGGTAAAGGGTTCAAATGGAAAAATACAGTATTATATCCCTTGTGTATATCGAGGACCTCTGTGATTCCTAAGACTGAATCTGAAAGACAACCTATGGTTATAGAATCCTTTTCTCATCGTATGTGGTAATGAGCTATATGTTTTTTTGTGACACTGATGCTATATGTGTTGCCTTTACATTGTTAACTACCACTTTGGCACACTCGGACCATGGAAAGACTTAGGGGTCCTACACACGGAATCCCTGTCTCACTTAAGAAATCCCATTTACGAATCCCTTTTTATGAAATCTCACTTACAAAATCCGTTTCTAGAATATATTTGTGGGTATTGAATCTCTTCCAGTAATTACTCGATAGTTTATTTGCTCATTGACGTTTGAGACGTTCGAGTAATGCCTGCTTCGGTCGCTGCTCGATTGTCTTCTAGATTATACTTCAGAATCATAAAACCCTTCGTTGTACACAAGAGGAATAACTGTGATGCAACACACATACTGGAGATCGCCCAGTCCTCTTGCCCGACGTGCCGTCAGAGTCGCATTGAATTACTTTCAAACGATTTATTCTTAGGAACCGCAGAGGCCTTCGTTATACACAATGGAGATACCTCTCTGCAAGCAGCACACCTGTTTGAAGATCAGTCAGTCCTATAGTACTACGCGCTTTCAGAGATGGAAAGAAATAACGAATTCAAGCTAAATAAAATCCACTTAGGTGTTCTGGGAAGTTGTCTGGACGTTTTTGATAATTAGCCAGTCTCTCATTTTATCGAATGTATCCCCAGAACACAGGCCGTCTTGCTTTAATGGACTTTTTGTCTTGTCAAAATAGGACTAAAATCGGCAAACCTAGAAAAAAAATTGAACAGAATTGGTTTTAACCTTTATCGAATCTACGATCCTTCCTCAACAACAGAAAAAAACCGACCTCGAATTCGCGCGAGTTTTCAAAAAATACGAGATAGCGTTCAAGATGAAAAATCGACCAAGTTATTTTGATGACATCATGCATTAATGAATCGTTATAAGATGGGCTCCTTTACAATGGATATATGTTGTACAATAACCAGAGATATATTTGATATTGGAATTGTTTACCTGAATTCAGGGTGGTTGACAAAACGGCGGCAAAAATTCGAAAATATCGATTCTTTTTCATATATCGTGTGTATGGTTTCTGATATAGAGACGGGATTGGTGCGCATATGACGAAATATTCCACACGACCACAGAGGGTGGCCATCCTCAAATAGGCTGCGTCAGTTTTGTCCACAACATTTGTATGGAACACCCACAATTACAAATTTTATAAGGTTCGCGCATATTACAAATGAACCAAAAGAGGTTAATGCTGTGCGGGCGAAGCTGCTTCTTTTGTACAAGGTGACTGCTTGGTGTGCATATTCATACTGAGGTTTGCATCAACCAGAAACACCCAACAAACCTCAAATGTATACAGTACGTGGAGAGTGGATTGTAACTAAATAACCCGCGGAGTGGGGTTATCACCCAAACTATAACTTTCAAATTTTATACATATGGACAAAAAAAACACAAGCAGTGTTTCAGCCAATGGACCTCCGGGTTTAACCCGGAGGTCCATTGGATGAAACTTTGCCTGTGCATGTTATGCTTTGCAACAATTTTTCAATTATTGCGTTGGTGGAATCCCCACTCTGCGGGTGACTTAGTGATAATACACTCTCCACGTACTGTATAAATATTCTGATGGTCTTGAAGTGGACAGCAGAATGCAAATAACTGCCATGTATGTTACAATAATAGGAATCAGATTTCAACATATCAATATGTCTCACGCTCAGAATATGCAACCAGAAACCAAATAAAACAGGGTCAAAATGATCACCTTAGAACTACATCCCCCCACTCGTTGGGATCATTAGGATCGCTTTCCTTCATAGGCCATCCCCAGTCTGTGGCTATCAACAAATCTTCACCTCTCCATTCACATAATTGAAGGTACGTCCTCATGTTATGATAATGAGCAGAACTCTTAGTTGGTAGCGAATATTTTCGGGTCGACAGCAGACAACAAGTTGGATACCTTATCTGTGAAGGTGGACCCACGCAAATTATCCAAGTTATCAGTCGACACATCTTTATATGGACATGTGAATGTAGACTCGCCAGCTAATATTATTTCCTCTTTGTTCTGCTCACGTCTGTTACATGAACACCCAGATATATTCTGCATGGCGTCATTAATTTCAGAACAAACCGGTCTAGAGTAGACATAAATTGCTCGTTTATATTCCGTCACCCAACTATCTCTGGTGAGAACCCCCAACCCGTTTAAGACTCCTCATTAATTTCTGGTTTATCACCAGATCCGCCGAGTGTCCATCCAAATACCGAACCAACTGATAGCCAGATATGAACATTTGTAACACCTCAGAACTTATTTTATCTAGATCCTGCATGGTGGAAAGATAGGTGCTAACAGACTTTGCATAATTCAAAAGACTGATTGAATATTTAGCGGAATATGACTGAAAATGTATTTTATATAGTCGAATTTGATACCATATGATGGAGTTTCGTCTGTAAATTACGATACATGTATAAATTAGTCTATATTGCCCTACTATAATGTTAAATAAGGGAGTTAAAATGAGTAAAGCATTTTTGGCGGACATCTTGGAAGCCATATTGGAGTTCTCGGGAACGCGCGTGACTTCGAGCTCGGATTTTTTTAGAATCCGAAAACGTTCAAACCATTTCTGTACAATTGTCTCAAGGTCTATCATACTTTGACTGGCCTATTGGGGTAACGTGGTAACCAAGTGCCATAAAATATGGCACCCTTTTCGGGTCATTTTTGTTGATTGTCGGTCATTTTTCTATTTTTGTCGGGTTTATTTGGGCAACTAGATATACTCCAGTAGAACACGCCCACCTTAATATAGAACCTTTAGTTAGATAGCAATCATAGAATCCAAGATGGCAACCCCCAGTAAACCATTTGTGGTGACGTCACAACATAGCCGCATGAGCTGACTACCATGGCAGGACACCATGACACCACTGGGTCGGGGGTTTATTATGTCACTATCCAGGTCACCCACTAGGTCTCTCAAATAGAGGCAGGTCGCTTCCCTACTACTTTTGTTATACTGCTAAAATGCTGTAACATATTGTTTGCACATGATTTGCTGGTTATTTGGGGGCTGTAAATGGTTATTTTACAATTTACATCGGTCAACATGGCAGGTATCTTGGATGTCATCTTGAACATAGTATATCTTAATGCAATATATTAACATAATTTATGATACTATTCGGCGTAATCTTAAAACTACAGCTGTGGTTAGGCTTCATTTCTGATTGTATTGTCATACAAATGTCGATCAAATCAAGTCTCGATTGAGCAACAACATGTCTAGTTAAAATTCACAGAAAATGAATCAGAATCAATCTTCCGGAATGTATCAGATGGTTTGCTTTTCCAACGAACATATTTCAGACGAGTGAAACTGAACATTGGCGATGACCTATTTGAGGACTAGACTCATTCCAGGCCATAAAAGCGTCGAATGTTTTACAGAATTGTACTGATGGCCAGAAAGCTTGTGATGAATCCTCCCGGCGTAATTCACAAACATTTGCTTCATTTTTTTGTTCCAATAAAAAGGATAAATGATTTAACCGTGTCAACTAAATGGTTAAACAACAAATAAGACATTTAGATGCCAACGCCGGGAAGTTTCAGGAATACAATCGCTAAACAGCCAATATACTCGTCGCCTGATTGTCCACCTTCTGTGTTGGTATGGCCATTTTGGATATCAAAAATGTTTGAAAGAGAACGGAAATGTGCAAATGCGCCTGTAGATTTTATAAAAACTCTGGAGATAAATGCCCATATCCTTAACATTGCTGCACCATCAAGACACAGATTAAATTAAGACAAATGTTCAGACCGTCCAGTGCCAATGAAAATGCACTGTAATAATAATAATAATAATAATAATAATTATTATTATTATTATTATAATAATAATAATAATTTTATAGCCTGAAATCCACACATGGTACACTATGGCTGAAAATAATCCTGAGCTTAAGAGTAACGTGCTGTCTACATAGAGACACAAGAATATATTTAGTTGATTTTCAAATATGTTCACAACGTACAAATAAAAAAAAAGATCAGTATTCAAGAGAAAATAAACTGCATTATCAGAATCGGTAGCAAAGGTATAAATTGCACCTGTGCCCCCACCCATCCGAATGATGGAAATCAACTTTTGTAGCTTACCTGAAGTGTCCTTAAACACACTTTAAGTGTAAATAGAATGGAAAAGTTACCCTTCTATGAGAGTCCAAGATGACTATTGAAATGACTATCGGAAATTGTCGTTATTCCGATTTTTTGTTAGTAAAGGTACATCACATTACATTAACGATTGTCTGCACGCAAATATCCACAAAAAGTGGGTAAACATACCATAAAATCGTCAAATTTCGAACAGAATTAGACTGATGGCCCGAGAGCTTGGATTCGTCTATTACTTCGCATCAAGGGATAAACCATCCCTGACTTAGATCATCATGAAAATCGACTTTCAATGAAGTTATCTTCCTTGATATTATTCGACGCGCGAGGAAGGGCCAATTAAAAAAATTAACATGCAAGTAATTGTTGAGAAAACACTTGTGTCCTTTCACATATGTGGAAAATAAAGCCAAGTTCCCTTTTGTTATTTTTAATAAATGGAAACAACAGACAGCTTGTCGGTGCAACAAAAGGAAACTTTGGGGTTTTTGTGGTAAGCTAATTAATAGCAACCAGTTACCTTAAAAATGTGTATTAGTAACACACATCCCAACAATACGCATCCATTTTGGCTCTTTGTTTAGTGCATTTGTTTTTGTTAATAGTTAAACGTTCAAACTTATTGGAAAAAAACTGTAAAAAGTTAGCCTCTGTATTTTTACACGACTCTAAAAGAAAATGCCCTCTATTGCAAAAATGCTCTGCACATCTATGATACAAATTCGCTAACATTTCGAAATCTCAATCTTTATAAGAAATTCCCAAACTCTTTAAAATTAAAGGGAGCTAACTTTTCCGTAAATCTCTTTTGATGACGAAAATTATCAATCATGCACTTTTATATTTATATGCATAGTTTACGGTACGTACAGCTATACAAATACCGCCAATCTTATTGCATCACGTTTGTGGCTTTTTTTATCTTTGCTGTGGGCGATAAACAGGTTTCCACAGGATCGGGAAAATAAACCATCGCCAGTAGTTTTGGGTGATTTTATCGGGGGAGCTCATGTGATGGCATAGTCACGTGACCTTGTGGCGCCATGTTTGGTTGTCATGGTAGCCCGAGTGAGCGGCCATGTGTGCCGTAATTACCATTGTGATACGTGGTCTTAGTGCACATGCACAGCGCGTGTTGTTAGGATGATACGTGTTTCTGCCGTCCATTTTATATACTGGAGGCCGCCGTCTTTCTTTCTATGGTAGCAGCATTGTTGCTATGTGACCCAAAACCCTTTTATAGGACAGGGGGTATGTTCGTAGGGTTTGTTCGATTGAATAGGAGTAAATCTAATCACCACAGACAGCCCAACAAGCTCAACGAAATCAACCGAAATCTACCGAAACGGACTTGTATCACGCGCTGTGCATGTGCACTAAGACCGCGTATCACTATGGTAGTTATGTCACAACATGGCTGCTCTCGCGGGCTACCCTGACAACCAAACATGGCGACACTAGGTTACGTGACTCTGACGTCACATGAGATACCCCTATGAGATCTCCCAGAATTGGTGTGAAAACGACATTACATGCTACTCTCGTCTATGTTTTCTTTGTAAGGTGTTGAAGAATTTTTATGAGAACCCAAACACTCTTGTCTTGTCACACAAACACACACACCCACGCACACATGCCGACTTCCCCCCAAAACACATATGCAACAATAAGCACTTTATCCCATCCCATACTTCTCACATATACTAACAGTTTTCTCATGCACGCCAACAGGAAAACAGCTGAAACAATGAAATTTATAAAGTTTTCTGAAACTTTATTTCTCAATACATTCCATGTGTGTGCTTTTCAAAAAAAAAAAAAACAAATACTAGATGATTTGTTGGTCAGGTGAAGGTTTCAGCCTCATAAAAATATTTTATGTAATTTTCAAGCATTTTTTCATTGGCTTGCGGATAAGGATTTCCAATATGAGAGAGAAAAAAGTGAATGAATACAAAACAAAGAAGGCTTTTTTCTCTCGTGGACATTACTAAAATATAAATATTGCATGGCACAAAACTTTTCAAACACTGAAGTTGAATGTTAACTGTTTGGGATATATATTCGGGTGGTGAAATATATTTAGGCAGCGACGTAAATAGTTTTCTGTGGTGTTGGAGCGAGATGAAAAAAATTCTGACAGAAATAATCGAATCTTAGCACCACTGGCAAATGTCGACGCATCGCATAACGTCGAAAGGCCTTAATCCTCGTATTGAGTGAGGGTGTTTCATCTTGAAAAATGGATATCTAGTGGGCACAGTCTTCTTGATACTAACTAGTAATTGACAAATGTCATCTTTCCTTTCCAACTTTATGTACATCTACAAAGACTAAAATATTCTGAAATTCTAACAAGTTTACAAACTGTAATAATGTTTCTAAAAATTTAAATGAACAGTTTAGAAAGTGCTTCCTTGAACTGTAAGACATTGAAAATTGCTTTCAGTATAATTCAGTATTTCGTAAGAAAAGTGTTAAATGAATGCGCTATTCCAAATACATCAGTTTCACCCTTGATACTTTTCCTTATATGTTAAGTGCATTGCAATAATTTCAGTACTCGCGAGACCTACTCTTTCTTTTCAGGGAATGAACACTTTGGAGTCAAATTCCATGAGTCATAGCAATCCTTCACTGGGGTGTCGATGGTGGAGAAGGAGAGAAGAGATTAATACAAACACTTTATCCAACATGTATTTGCTATTTTAGAAAATAATGGCATGGTAATTTGATTGTGGTGCTTTAATCCTCAAAAGTTAACATCTCAACGAGGCCCAGTGCGAGTGAAAGTGTGTTTTGGGGTAACTGCCTTAACTTTCCTCTGCTTACTTTTGTTCCCTGGTGTTATCAGATTCTTGCACTAGCACTCCGATCGACAAATTTTCGAAACTCAGTTTCATAGGCAGGTAGGTAGGAATTGTGGAGACAAAGAGAGACTCGTCATTCTACTGGCACGCCATATGCGACAATATCAACACATTTCGAGGTTTTATGAACTGTGATCAAATTAGGGCCCTTACGGGCCTCAAATATGGAACTAAAACGTGCATGATGAGAGAATGTGGTGGGGTAGTTTAGCCTTCAAAACACGCTCAGAACTCAACATGTGGGCATCTGCGAGACTGTCTACTTTTTATGCGTACCCAAAATCTTCCTTCCCTGCATCCTGCACTTCTTGATTTGACAAGGGGTCTTCTCGGCCATCAGAAGTGCGCTTGGTTTAATTCTAAACGTTTACGGAAATTAACTGTCGCCCTTCACATGCTGAACTGAAGATTAGCCAACATTCAAAGAAGACATTACCACCAGCAGCTCAGATGGCGTTGTGAAGCGTTATGGCGACTCCATATCCACCAGCCAATTACATATGAGTTCATGATAGTTTGCCATTACTTCAATATACGCTCCAGAAAATAATCAATGGACTACAGAGGATACACACTTTTTTGAGTACCCTCCAATACTATCTCACGGCGCCATAACAGCTCCACAGCCACCAGCCATTTGCATATGAGCTTATGATAGTTTGCCGTTACTTTAATAGACGCTTCAGAAAATCAATGTTCTGCAGAGGATACCTACTGTTTTTTTTATTTTGAGTACCCTCCAAAATTACCTCACGGGGGACAGCAATGAAATGTAAGTTTTCACTTGCGGCTGAAAGCTACATTTTTTTACAGCCATGAATGATATAATTCAGATACCTATTGAAAGCAGTATGTATTTTTGTTATTATAATCTTTGTGATGTACTAACTGCACTTAAATATGTTTTAGTTACAATTGAAATGCGCAAATGATGAACACCCACAGCAATGTCGATCTGGACTGATGGCATGGTATCGGCCTAGATATCAGCCCGAAGTAACTTCACATCAGCCTGAAACTGAAGGTTACCTAGGGATGATATCTCCTTCGATATGAAACTAACCAAGTAATATCCTTTTTATTTATTAAACCAAAACAAATGATTACAGCATGTTCTCGTATCATTTACAATTTTCTGACAGTGTTATTGTTTGTCATTTTTTTCACCAAGTCCAAAGTTTTCTCTTCTCTACGTTCAGACGTGCCATGTTACAACACACTGGATTTCCATCATAATACTTGAATATTTGATAGTTTGGGAAAATCGCGTGGCAACCAACTCGACTCAGCTCGAACAGATGAAGTATAACTTTCCAGAATTAATACATGTTTAACTATGAGTGCACAAAAGGCATCCCTGTGTGTAGAAACAGGTTGAGAAACTCAAGTTAAGGAGACATAAAATAACTTGGTCCTATTTCCCAAGATGCTTCATAAACAAACTTCTTTATCCATCTCGAATCGCGTGTCCGCCGACAATATATCACATTGAGAACTATAGATACCGATCTAATTGGAATTTAAGCGAGCCCAAATGTCACAATAATGCTACAGATGTCACCCTTTCCGACTACAGAAAAACTTTGGAATATTTTAATTAGAGAGAATCCTTCCCTTTGAAGTCTTCAAGGTTATCTTAATAGGTACATTCAGCGCCCACCTGTCGTTTATAATTCGAATAAGACATGCAAAGCTCAGATTTATCACTTTTGACTGAGAGTGCAATGTAGTAGTTTGAATTATTATCTTCATATGAATAATCCTGCATTGCCACCTTTCTGTGCATGGACATGAAACTGATGAAATTCGGGCTACCTAGGGTTAAAAAGAGCCATAAGCACCCTAGGAAATTGTAATAAAATTACCCATTATACAGTCTATTTAGATTTTGGGGGAGGACAGAAGTAGTATGAAACTCTCAAGTCAAAGGTACGAGATTTTCCCGTAGCATAATTGTTGAGACAAAGCAAAGCACTGCAAACTCTAATAAAACTTATCATGTTATTGTAAACAAAAAGCTAACAAACCTGCATGTTGATGATTTATACTGTAATTGTTTGTAGATTGTTTAGACAATGGCTACATTATCACTGTACCATCTTATCTTACTTTGTGATAGGCAGTTTTAAACAATCATTTCAGAATCAGTGACCCTATGAGAGGCATGGAAGGTTGACTTTTGGCATCATCCATCCAATTCTCTCAGGCAAAGGGTGCTTCAGATGCCAAGATGCAACGAATTTGATGGGAACAGGTGAATAAACCACACCTAGCCATTCCCTATATAAGCACCAGACTGGGTGGATGTATTCGCCTAATCGAACAACCAGACAGGTGATGGAGAAGTACCCATTTGTTAACTTTATTTTCTGGATGCACTGTTTTCTGAACTATAATGTTTAACAGCGCTGAAGCCCTTATAAAACTTTATCAAATTATCAGTTATATTGCTCTATTGGTGAAACTTTTTATGTGAAACTCAGAGTTGATTCAATAAGTGGAAGCCCTGGGGTACTGGTATAGATGACTGATGGTGAGCAAATGTTGTAATACATCCAAGCGCTCATTTTTGGCAAGGTAATTGTGTAGATGGTTGGCTGTGAGCTAATATTGTAATAGCTCCATGAGCTCATTTTAGCAAGATGCAGGTGTGGATGATATTTACTATGAGCAAATGGTGTAATAGTGCCAAGAACTCATTTTTGAGGAACAGGAACTTGGAAGTCACCCACGCCATAGAACAAAGGACACTTGACATGTGTCTCAACTCGATAGTCCCAGCAACCTGGAAATCACCACCACTATGCTACACACATCTATTTGGTGCCATGACCAGGATTTTCTGGAAATACCATGTTCCGGATTCCAGTGATACTATGCATCATGAAACGATATTAGGCACTGGCATATCATGAAACTTAGCGACAAGGCATCAGTCACATTGGCAGAGCTGATAGAGGAACTGTCTGCTCATAAAATTTACCCTATAAGTACAACATTTTTGTTCATTCATTTCTCAGTTTGCTAGCAGAAAAGTTTTCAATTAGTAATACTCAATTTCTGGGGGTGTTCTATCACCGATTCAGTAGCATTCTAGAGCTAGATGCCAATATGCAGAAAGAAATGGAAAAGATCATTTATGACAAATGTAAATGTTTAACCAACAAATGCAGGATGTACAATGGACACATGAAAAGGTTTTTCAAACTGAACTAGCTGAGAGGGACCAACAGATTGGCACACAGAAATTTCAATTAGATCAAATGGAATCCCAATTTAAAGAAAATATAGGTGACCTTGAATTAGAACAGAAAGAGTCCATTTTAGGTGGGGAAAGCAGAAGCGTGGATGAAAAGGTTATAAAAGCAATATATTGTGTACGTTCTTGCATTCAAATGGGAAATAGGAACACAATTACAACTGCAACCTCCCACAGTCCCAGTCCATGCATACCCACATAAAGCAGTTTGACAGTTATCTGCAGAATTACAATGTATGAAATTGCTAGAACATTATTGCAATATGAATGAAATTGATGATAATAAGAAATTCTGATTGGCTGCCCTGACATGTGACTTTGTCAGGGCCGATCTTGTCCTGAGAATACTTCGAGCACACCCTCTGATGATGTGGGGTTATCTCCAAAACAAGCTCGTGGCAAGATACATGGAGGTCATGAACGAAGCCATGCTGACCAATCAATTGTGGCATATGAGACAGGAAAAACATGAGACAGTGTTCAGTTATGGGGAATGACAACTGGATCTACCTAAAGATGCCTATGGTGTGTCTATAGATCACCAAATAATACAAAAGATGCTAGCAGGTTACTTTTGTGATGGGTTACATGAAGGTGACATGAAAATGAAATTAATTAAAAGCACCTTCAATTATAGAAAAAGCACTTTCCATGGCTAAGGATAAATTCCATGGATGCAGTGAGCCCACCTACATAACTAAATCTTCCTACACAGAAATTATCAGCGTGACTACATTAGAGAGGCTAGCCCTGGTGTCTCAAGAGATACCCAACAGATGAATGTGGACATGTTGAGACAAAAACATAGGGTTAATGTGATTTCTAAAAGTAATGTCCCACTCAGATACGATAATCAGAAACAAAATGTGCTATACCAGAGACCGGTAGTGCAACAAATAGTGAGAAAGCCCATTTGTTTTTGCTGTGGCAGAGTGTGGTATCTCAAACAACAGTGTGTAGGGTTAAAATAACAAAACATGTGTTTACCTTGTTGAACAGGTGCAGGTCATTTACAGCCCTTGACTTAAAGTCCTGGTATTGGCAAGTGAAAATGGATGAAGCTGATAAACAAAAGACAGCCTTCATGTGTCACAAAGGGGTATATGAATTCATTGTCATGGCCTTTGGTTTTCAGAATGAGCCCTCCATATTTCAGGAGCTCATGATGGTGGTCTTAGATGGAATGAGCGATTTTTCATTAGCATATGTGGACAACATATTGGTGTTTAGTTGTGATGCAAACTCGCATATTGAGCATTTACGAGCAGTTTTCAACCACCTCAAGGAACACAAATTGAAATTAAAAGCTAAAAAGTGCTCATTCTGCCAGAGAGAAGCCAAATAAAACTATTTAAGGGAATGAACTCCATGAACAGGAAATGAATCTGTTAAGAGCAAATAAGTAAGAAAAAGAGTGAACAAATTAATGAGCTTAAGCAAATTAACCCTTTGTGTTATGGCCAAAAGTGTGAGAAGTGTGGCAGTTCAGGACATTTACAATATTTTTGTGAGGGAATAAAACAGTGTGCTGTCCAATTGAGGGCCACTTCACAAAAGATGGTACATTAATCTTACCCAAGAGACATTTTTCAGGACAAGTGCTGAAAACTATTGAGAAAAATAACTTTGTTTATGAAAGATTTCCTAAAGGTCATTCAAAAAATAAGGAAAACTGAGCTTCAGAGAAGAGCTCACGAATAAATAAAGCTGAAAACGAATCAGGAAATAGGAAAACTTTTACAATAACTAAGACTGTGGGAATAAATTTTGGCACAACATCACTAGATAGCATGATGATCCATGTGGGAAAGCAAAGGATTCAAACTTTGCTCGACTCTGAGCTCAGACGTTGTGTATTAGCATGAAATTTTGGAAGAATACGAAAAATCACCCTTATTTGGTAGGCAATAAAAAGCAAATGCTAAAAATAACTGGAGTTTCTGGCACAAGCATTAGCCTAAGTGGATTGGTGCAAATACAATTTTCATCTATGGAATGCCACAGTCACATGATTTTTTGTTCCTATATCAGTTAAATAAGAGCATGATTTTAGGTTTAGATTGGCTATCAGAAAATAATGTAAACATTTGTTGGGGATTGAGAAAAAAAAATTAAATGGACAATTAGGGCCACTTGTTAAAGACTTGTATGTGTCACATTTAACCTGTTTCATCAAAAACATTGAATTGAAACCTCAGAGTACTTAGTTGTGTACAACCAAGGTTGTAGGTGCTTGGGCAACATTTGACTCTGAATTTTTAGAACATCGTGGGTTAAAACAAGGTTTTATAGCTGAATAATCTGGTTTAATGGTAAGTAATAGCATAGGGAGTAACAATAATGGAAAAATACTAGTTATATTGATTAACAGTACCAAAAAACATTATACATTGAAAGGGGGATGTATTGTGGGAAAAAATGAAATCTTTATCTGCCCAGGAAAATTTGCTGGATATAAAACAGGAAGTAATGAATATGGGTACTGCTGAAGCCAAAGATAATGAAATTCAAGTACCTCAAGATAAGAGGGACATGTTGATGAAATTAATTAGGGAACGCAGAGTCTTATTTGCTAAAACTGACAAGGAGTTTACCTAAACAGATACCATTACAGTGAAAATAGACTCTGGGAATGCCAAACTCATCAAGATCTTAGCTTATCAGGTTCTACTTTCGAAACATAAAATTATGGATGAGACGATTCAATAAATGTTAGATACAGGCATCATAAAGCAGTCTCAGAGTGCTTGGAGCTTCACTTCTTTACTTGTAGGTAAGAAGGATGGCACTCAGCATCTTTGTGTGGATTTTCATAGGTTAACTCAGGTCATGAAGTCTGTGAGCTGGCCATTGCCCCTCAAAGATATTTTACACCCCTTGACTTAACATCTGGGCACTGGCAAGTGAAAATGGACGAAGCTGATAAACAAAAGACAGCCTCCACCAGGTGTCACAAAGGGTTATATGAATTCACTGTATGGTCTTGGGTCTCCAGAATGGGCCCCATATATTTCAGGAGCTTATGAAAGTGGTCTCAGATGGAATGAGCAATTTTTCATTAGCATATTTGGACATTTTGGTGTTTAGTTGGGATGCAAAGTTCCATATTGAGTGTTTAGGTGTTGTTTTCACCTGCAAGCAACACAAATTGAAATTAAAAGCTAAAAGGTGCCTATTCTGCCAGAGAGAAGCAACATGTTTAGGTTTTGTGATAAGCAGTGACAGGATCAAGCCCAAGCTCAGTAAGGTTGAAGTTATAAGAAAATTAAGTCTACCTACCTCTGTAATAGAAGTAAGAAGATTTTTGGAATGGTATCATATTACATGTGGTTCATTCCAAATTTTAGTGAGATTGCACAGCCCTTAGTGGAGCTTACAAAGAAGTATGCCAGATTTCAGTGAAAGTAGACCCAACAAAAAAGCCTTCGAATATTTAAAAGAGAGTTTGACACAGTTAGCTCATCTGAGTCACCCAAATCCAAGAAAATCATATGTACTCTACAAAGATGTGTTGAACACCTGTGGGAGTGCTGTCTTGACTCAACCCTGTCAAGACAATATGAGACAGTAACCCAGGTACCTGATAAAAAACCCATAGAATATTTGCCTCATAAGTTGGGAAAATCTCATGAGAAAGAGGCATTTGTCATCTCTTATACTTTGGGCAAACTATTTACAATTATTTACAGTGTTCACAGTTTGTCATCAAGGCAGACCATGCTCCCCTATGATACTTGTTAACAAGTTAATGATGAGAACAATGCCAAAGACCAATGTTGGGCATTAAAAATAGCCAGTTATAATTGTAAAATTGAATATTTACCAGGAAGACAAAATATGTGTGTAGATTTGTTGTCAAGACTACCTGAAGGGTTAGAAATTGTTGGCCCAGATTATAATATGGATAATGTAGATACAGATAAAACTCTGAAAATGGGGGTTATAAACAGTGATAAAATCGATCCTAAGTGATTTGCTCACATGTCAGTAAAAAAACCAAAAACAAAGTTCAGCCATGGAACCTGAGAAAATCAATTATAAAGATTTAAATATGAAAACATAGTGATAGTAGACTCATGAAGATTAAGAAGAAATATGAATAATACGCCCGCCAATATCAGTAGTAGACTATGTTGATAGAAGAAGTATTTCATTATATCAGTGCTACAGATTAAAACCAAGGGTGGGATTGTGTATACCTGCTCATTTAACAGATGAGTGTTGAGTTGCTATGTTGATAGAAGAAGTATTTCATTATATCAGTGCTACAGATTAAAACCAAGGGTGGGATTGTGTATACCTGCTCATTTAACAGATGAGTGTTGAGTTGATACCATGGTGACATAGGACATTTAGGGATAGATAAAATGTATTACAATACTGGTAGAAATGTCTTACCTGTCGAGCTAGGAATATAAAGAAAATGCACTTCCCCATGTAAGAAGTGGATAGGCTTCCTCACCCATTCACTAAAATAGTATTGGATACATGTGGACCATTCCTAACTACACTGTTAGGGAACAAATACATAGTGACATTCATTGATATGTATTCTGGATGGCCTGACATGTTCCCGGTGCCAGCTAAGAAGGTGAAAATGGTTGCAAATCTTTTAATAGATCAAATATTCCTAAGATTAGCTTATCCATTTGAATTATTAACAGACAATAGATTTGAAAATTGTAATGAGGTTGTGAAATATTTGACTGAGCATTCAAAAATACATCATGTAACCACTATATACTATTCCAAAAAAGTAGGGCATATTTGATAAAAGTGAGATATATGAAGAAATATATTTATATTTTCATCAAAAAGACAGTTGAGGCATTGCACTGTGACATCTGGTGAATGATTTCTGCGATAGTTGGGTGTCTGACAATCACACATTCGACACAGAGAGATGTAGAAGACATGGGCAGTCAGTCAGATAATTTACCACATTCAGTCCAAAAACTCAATACCTTGTAAATCCTCCTCAGTTCGCGAGACAAGCATGTATCCAACGTGGCATACTCCTAACGAAACGTCCAATATCAGCTTGACTTATGTTCTTCCATTCTCCCTGCAGTGCAACAGCGAGTTCCTGGACATTGAAAAGGGGCTGTTGGCATTGTCGTATGCGCCTGCCAAGCACACTCTGTTTTGCCTGTCGTGGAAATCGAGAGTGAACCTCGATTCATCAGAAAACATGATGTTGTTCCACTGATGACTGTCACCATGCTGTCATCCTCCACACCAATTAAGCTTTGCTGCAATGTGACGTTCAGTCAAATGTGGAATTATTCGAGGTCATCAAATTCCAGCAGTGTAGCAACTCGGATAGTCAGACCACTGACTCGCACATCTGTCGCTCGATGTAGCTGCTGTCCAATTGCTGAGGCACATTGATGGTGGTTACATAATTCTGTGGTTCAGATGAAACGATCCTGGTTAGCAGTTGTCACCCTTGGATGACCTGACAGACATCTGTCATCAACATTGCATGTCTGATGGTCACGTGACCACTACCTGCTAATCACTGATTGAGTAACGTTGAGAATTTGAGCCACTGCAGTCTATCTGTTGCCAGATTCCAACATGCCAACGGCACATAAACATTCGTCATGTGTCAGTCTTTGCATACCTCAAAAGTCCAGAAACTATTGATGAACGAGTTTATACCAGGAAAAGAATGATGAGACCTCCAAAAAAGCCCTTCCAATAGAAATGAATATTTCAAAATGTACCCCACAGACATTAACGCAGCGCTCATACAAAAAACCTGCCGGAAGATTTTGTGGGCCAGTGACATTCATGATCCACACTAAACTTGGTATTGAGGGGTCCAGTCATGCATATCCAATATCATTTTCCAAAAATATCAACATCACTTTGGATATCCCCTTCTTTTTTGAATAGTATATTAGCAGATGAAAAGTTATCACAGTGAATCGTTAACCCAACCTTGCTGACAACGGTGTTACTCAGTTTGTAGGGAAAGCTTGACAATCATGCATAATTGCCATTGATTTAAATGGATTGTGGCAATACTACCATTTATCAACAACTGCAACAGCATTTGCACAAGACAAACTAGCGATTTTAGTCAACGTTCTGTTTATAAATCAAATTTTCAATTTTCAATTTGAGATATTTAGAGTACAGACATTACCTGTGCCACTGAAGAATGTAACTTCGAACAATTCACAAGCTGCTAGTAAATTAGTCACACTATACTGATTAAAGGCAGATACATTAAACATAGATAAACAAAGAATTTGAGTTTTACCAGAAATTAGACATGATAAGATTGTAGATGACAAGAAATTATTCTGTTCGTTGGTGGGAGCAGTACAAGCAACACATACATTGTTTGTTTGCTTGCATTACAAAACATGTGGGATGAGGTAAAAAGTTTATGTACTACTAATATCAAGTTGAACATCGACTTGCCTTTTGAGACAAACATTGAGGGAGGGTTATGGTATATCATGACTGATGTACCACTGCTGTTCTCGATAACTTGTCCAAAACACAAGTATTTGAAACCTCATAAAGTATTACCACTGAAAGGATTATTCAAACTTAAGCCCTTATGCATAGTGACAAGTGGACAATTATTATTGCATCGTTACTTTCATCATCAAATAATTCTACCTATCAGTTAATATCAAGGACTGTTTTGCCAAACTTTTTGTTTAATAATTTACATGTGTGGAAACCCTTCTTGGACAGAGTTAAATTTATGCATTTTTCGATACCGAATGCATTAAATCATTTGGGAAATTTACTCATGGATGAATTAGTAAGTGCACTTGACTCAACACAATTGGTATCTAATGAACCGTTTATTGTACCCAAGTGGCCATACTTCATTGGCATTATATTGATTGCTTTGGTGATATATGCACCCGCACAATGTATTCTAAGTCAGGACATATCCAGATATGCAACTGGGTTCTGCAAAAGAAAAATACAAGAGTTAAGCATGACTTTTCTGTTGATTAGTGTGAAATGTCGTATGATGTTGTACCTAGTGAGAGAGTGCAAAGACATGTGTGAATTCCTAAGCATTTGACTAAACAAACGCCAATTTTATCTTCAGCACCATCTGCAGGACCACTACCAAGAAACAAATCTCCACCAAAATGAAATTTTGGAAATGATGTGACAAACCATTCGAAATGCAGGAAAACAAATCACCTGTGTTAAGCCAGAGACTTTACCAGAGGGTACAATTTGATGAAGAGACTGATCCATTGCATGCTACAATGAACAACAAGGGAGATAAATCTGCATTATCATGAGTGAACATTTATTTGAATTGAACCTCTAAGGAAAAATATTGTAAAATAATGGCTGACTTACATCGATATGTACTGGCTGATTCAGATCCTGATATAGACAGTGATGAAACATATCAGGCCGGTAATGATCCTATAAATCATTTTCGTAGACAATTATTTCCTAATGTGGGAAGAGTAGTCTACCACTGTATAGCCTTTGAGACGTGATCACATTTCATTCATATTAGTAATTGGCCAGACTTAATTCGCCACGAGTGTCACGAATGCCCAATCCGGCAAAATAATCTCGTAATTAGACATGGTACAGTACTCTGACAACTCTGGAGGGCACGAAGGCGTCCCTCAGTTAATCCATTTTGAAGGTTTCTCGACTTCCGACGAAGGACCAGACCTCGACTAAATACAGTCAGATTACTTACGAATAGGCAAACTTTTGTGTTGTGAAGTCAATGTCATCCAGACTTTGATGGTTCCACTTTTCATTTTCGGATACGTCCAAACGGAATTTATGGAACTTATTATATATCAGAGGTACCTGACCAGCAACCAATCGAGTGAGGTAAGGATCAACGAAACTTCCTAGTGATGTCAGTCAATAGCTCTTCTGACTCTTCATGTAGCTGAACCCGAAGGAGTGTGGAATAGTACCTGGGTTGCATGTAATTGTCTTATTTGGTTGATTTATCCAGTGATATTTTACGAAAATTCTGTTAAAAATCTATTTGAAGATATAAACGATCAAAAAGTAGGAAATCTGGCATGGTTTAGATAAGTACTCACTGGAGGACCTATACACATCAAGACAATCCATAAACTAGTACGTGTGTGGCTTGACTGTCAGGAAAGGTATTAGAAGAATGCATACCAATGGGAGGGGGAGAAAGGGGAGGGAGAAGTAAAAGAGGTGATCGCGAACTCAGGTAATTATAAATATATATCGTTACTCTATTTTGGACTTTTTATTCATTTGTCTCAGGTTTATTTGATTTTGATGAATTTGAGGAGGAACAGCAGAAATATAAACCTTTGAGACAGCACAAACGACTGCTGGGAACACTATTTAGACGCCCGGAATTTATGATCACGAGACAACTGTTTTGGCTTTTGAGTTTGATGCGGGTATGTACGAACAACAAAGAAGGCTTAGATACTGCGAAGTACAACGTTATTATGAGGAAACCCAGTAATTTGAATTGAACTTACATGAATTAAATTATAGATACTATCTGATCAAGAAAGGAACAGTGTTTTTTCTCCGAATGTTTACTCATGTAAATCCTACAAGAGTAGCCGCATCCTACGAGGTCGATGATGACAGACATGTCATTCATGATTGGAATGACTATCGATGGAATGGTTGGTATGTGGATCACCAACAGGGCACTTGGTAGGAAAGGGAGGCTGAACTGGTACCCAATACTGAGGTGGTTCGTCCCTTCCGTGAATGAGAAGTTCAATCAGAAACAAAAGATTTGCATTTTATCTCAGGTCACATTATTACTGAACGTGCGAATGCCCAACAAAACCATGAGAGGAAACTAGCCCTACTCATGAACATCATACTGATGGATGCCCTGAAATGCCATGAGGCTAGGCGTCAAGCCGGTTACAAACCCATCTGGTCAGCGGGAATTGTACAACTTGTTGCATTTGTCTGGAGACTATCCACTGACAACCCACCAGTGCATTTGTATGCATCTGGTGCAGCCAGAGTGTTCATAAGTGGTGTGGTGAGACGTGGATGATCACGAAACAGTCATGTCCATATTGTAGAGAAATAGTAACCTGGGGAATGAAACCCCGGAAAACAAGCCTGTGACAGTTTTAAAATTTTGAAATCAAGTATTAGATGCTTGGCGCCGTCGCCATGAGTTAAATCTGCATCACAGGGAAGTGATCAGTAAACCTGTAATCCTGGTCGTCGTCGTAACGATGTGGTATAGAAAGGGGAATGTATTTATCATTTATTTTGTGTTTGTGTTTCTTTACAGGTTGAACTTTTCCACCAGAGGAATACACCAGGGCAGAGAACATAACTGAATATTAAAATGATGTGTTATGTGGAACTCGGTACGCTTAATTTCGTTAGTGAATTAACTCTATCGAAATAATACTCCCCTTGGGTTTTGATCATCGGCGTGGAGGGTTTATGTGACGATATTCAGCCAACCTAGGATTAAAAAGGGCCGTAATCGTCCTAGTAAATTGTAATAAAATTACCCTGTATACATATGATAGCACAATGGCTATGTAGATTTTTGGTGAAGACAGAATTAGAATGAATCTATCAAGTACAAATGTCCGCGATTTTCTCATAGTATAATTGTAGAGAACGCAGTAAAGTACACACGTTTTGCACTGCAAATTCTAATAAAACGTATCGTGTTATTGTTAACAAAAAGCTAACAAATCTGCATGTTGATAATTTATACTGTAATTGTTTGTAGATTGTTTATAGACAATGGCTACATTATCACAGTATCCAGTAATATAATTTTCATAAGTAAAAGTTTACATTACACTCCAGTAAACTGAGATCTGGGATGGCTGGTGCCAACAGTCTCAACTTACTTTGTTTTAGGCAGTTTTAACAATCATTCCAGAACCGGCGACTCTATGGAAGGCATGGAGAATTGACTGATGGCGCCATCCGTCCACTTCTCTTAGGTAAAGGGTGCTTCAGATGCAAAGATGGTGGATGGTTGCATCAACAGGATGGGAACAGGCTAATAAACCACACGTAGCCATTCGCTATATAATCACCAGTCTTAGTGGACGTATTCGCCTGATCGAACAACCTGACAGAGCCTGGTGATGGAGAAGTACTCATTTGGTAACTTTATTTTCTGGACGCACCATATTCTGTACTATAATTCTGAACAGGGTTAACGCCCTTATAAAACTTTGGTGCATTATCAGTCGTACTATTGGTGATACTACTTATGTGAACCTCAGAGTTGATTCATGAAGTGGAAGCCCTGGTGTACTGGTGTTGATGATTGACTCTGAGCAAATGTTGTAAAAGCTCCAAAACCTCATTTTTGACAAGGTACTAGTGTAGACGATATTGACTATGAGCAAATGGAATAGTTCCAAGAGCTCATTTTGGCACGATTTGGTGGAGAATAAATAATAAAGAAACTGTAGTTACATTTTCGATGTGTTGAACGACTTCTCAACCATCCAGTGGAACGCGCCACCTTGAAAAGGAACCTGGAAACCACCCACACTGTAAAACAAAGGATACTTGATGTGTGTCATAACCCCGAGAGTCCAACCAACCTGAGGATCACCACCACTATGAAACAAAACGATAGACAATTTCTTACTACATTTCCAAACAATGGTACACAAAGAAATGGAATCTTTGTAGAAATCCCTCTATATATTGATTGTAGCTGGGTCTGAGTACTATGGTGCTGATATTAATGGGAATGGTTTTGTGACAATACATATGTGTTGTCACTACTACGTGCTGATCGAGACACTTGTATGAAGTGGAGGTGGTGTTCATAATGGGTATTGCATTGAACCTTTCAGGGCAAATCGCGATATGTAATAGGAACACAATCCAGGCTTGATACACGTTTTTCAATCAGTACATAGTAGTGATGACAAATTTAACTTACCATCTCGGAAAACCTCTTGGTGGTAATAACCAATGTACCTTACAATATTCCTCTCTTTCACATACATGTTGACAACCATTCAGCATTTATGAATTGATCTTTTTATGAACGAATATCATGACTACATTATGATATTATGTTCTTGATTTGCGCATGACGTAATCCCTTCCTTGTTACATTTGTACTATAACCGCTGAAGTTTATAGTGGTGGTTCGGCTTTATGTTTCTGTGTTTTATTTTTGGAGTTAATGTATGGTAGTCCTATATAAAATATTATTATGGCAAAAATTGATCTTCACGAATTTATTTCGATGAGTTGGCAGGGACCAGCCTAGGGGGGAATTTTAGGGAGACTTCAAGTCTCCCTCCAGAAAAAATAGGGAGACTGCAGAGTCATGTAGGGAGACTTCATAGGCAGGTGGGGAAAATTAAGAATATTCATGTACCACCCCCGCCGCCCCTTCATATTTTTAATTTATGGTCCTCCATTAACGTACAAATAATCCAGGTCCAGTTGTCTATGATGCATCTGTGCCAGGTTAAAAAATCACAATGTAATTATTGACTGAAAATCCCCCACTCCTACCTTCTCCTTCATGACCCCTCACCTCTTCTTCGTGCCAATCCCCCATCACCCTCCTGTGGTTGCCTTTCAACAAAGTCTACTAAGCTAATAATTTCCTAAGTCTGAAAGTGTGAACAGGACCAGATGTAAGAAGGTTGCTTGGGAGGTACTTTGTTAGTTAATAAACAAAATACATTCTGGGGTCGAGTATTTTGTAAAAGAAATGTCATTCCGCATCATTTTATGGCATTCCGGTGTCATTCCGCGTCATTTCATATCATTCCGATGTTTAGGAGGACCCTTTTTCAAGATCGTCCACATGCACACTTGTGTCCTGTACAAAGCTTTTCTTGACATCACTAAAGCTTTTTTTCATGTGTTTCAATTCCATTCGTGTTTTTCTGGGAATAGACAGCCCAACAGTTAACAGTCGTCAGCAAATCGAAATGAAAATAATGTGTTATAAAATACGTCCGTTGTGTATACATTTTCGGCATCCTAAGCGACGTAACCTACTTTCAAACTGGGTTGTTTTGTTGAGTCGCGTAAGTCACTTATTTTCGTTTCGACACTTGAAGCTCAGACTGGAACGCAACAAAATAGAAATAAAAAAAATCCGCCGAAAGCGACAATGGACAATTGCTTGTCGTGTGATTTCAAATAAATGGACGTTTATTTGACGAATTAAAATGCCCATTTATCACACTCGAGCACATTCGATTTTTGAAAATACTCGTTTTCATGTAATTTGTAAACCTCGCATCACTCAGTTCAGCCTTTTCTCATTTTGGCCAATTTTTAGAGGGCGACTTGTAATCGCCCCCGACTATTTTTCTAGGCGACTTTGGGCTTAGAAGGGCGACTTAATCGCCCTAGTCGCCCTCACGGCTGGTCCCTGTGAGTTGGTGATTTATTTGTCATGTAATGTAATTACTGTTATCAAAACGGTTACCTGGCCATGTGTAATCATTGCTGGATGAGTAATCTTTCTGAGTCGAATGATCGTAATTGTATATTACTGTGGTGGATACAATTTTTTGTCAGTCTAGACGTTTTAGCTTTGAGGAGAAAATCGATTGATTGTGCGATAAAATACCTTATATACTATTCTCCTAAAATGCAATCGCACACTGCTTTATCAGTAGCCCTAACATTTCGGCGATAAAAGATTTTGTATCTCCATTGTAGTAGCGATAAAAGTCAAATAACGTCGTGAGAAACGAACGCAAGCGCGCCTGACGGACTATTTCAGTGGTACAGGTAATCACATTTCCTTCAAAAACTCGTTACGCTGAAATGAACGATGCATTTAATTTGCCTCAACATAGTTCCATGTTGCAAGAATTGCACTTTCCAGTACATAAACAATCCACTATGCAAACCACCAAATGAAAGAAGATGAAGATGAATCTCAAAAAAATTTAACTTGGAGTGAGAATATTTTGAAACGTAACATCAGGACAAATGTGGTATCCATGCTTTTAAAAATTATGAATGCAGTAACGTCATGTATTTAAGTTTTTAAAGTGATTCTTGCACACTACAAAAATATAATTCCCTGCTACAAAAATATAATAATAACCACCCACCTATCCCTTAGGCGACCTCATGAACTGAATTGAAATTGGTTAGAAATGTCACTGCCTGGCGGAAAAAAACAAACTAGGGCAGAGTATTTTGTATTACCATGTACAATTTCATTAATGTCGAAGGAATTTCCTCACGTGCCTTTGGTTGAGAGAATTGGAAATGGAGACCCATTATTTTGATCAGTTGAGTGTGGCTTTTTGTTTGTAAACAACTATTTTGAGAGGTCATGGTTGTGGGTTTTGTTGGCGAAATGGAAGATAAGCGTATTTTGTATTCATTGTGCTTGTATACAATTTTTGGTACCGGCACGGCTCGTTTTCGTGGAGGTATAGCTGCTCGTCGCGCAGGCGCGACTCGTAGATGTACTTCCCCCGAACCAAGTCTCGCCGCGGATGCAAGGAACTCTATTCCGATTGACCGCGTGGGGGCATGGATGCGCTGTGCACTAATGCGTACTGCACGCCGATGGTGCACTTATCTTCAACCAATGCTAATCCTGCTTGTGTGGAGTTAGTTCGTTGGGGAGCTGGAAGTTGCTCGGTGGTTCTCTCCGGGTACTGCGGCTTCCTCCACCTGTAAAACTGTCCGACTCAGGGTGACTCTGGCTGTCGAAAGTGTCGTTAAATCCCAATAAATAAATAAATAAATAAATAAATAAATAAAAAATAAATAAATAAATAATTTGTTTTTGGATCTTGTACTGTAGTGCAGATTCGCCCATTTTGCTAATAAAACGATCAAATTATTAAAGTTATTTACATACCCGAAGCTCCTCTATCGCCAAGTATTTCTACCAGTTGTTCACGCATTGTGTCACTCTCAATGAGGAAATGGTGTCCACCATCCTGCTGACAAACTGCTAGGGAATCTGAGTGATTCCGTTTGGTTAAACTGTGCATCACGCACAAAGTCGTGTCGGCATAAATCCAAAGAAAGTATCCTTTTTTAGCTGGGCAGTCTCCTGAAAGTAATAACAATGTAATAACGGAACAACTTTGCCTTTATTTGTGTGTGTCTGAATCAACGGAAACATTCAAGCTAAACCACGCGCAGTTGTACTGTTGAAGCGCACAGTCTTTTCTTAATGCTGAACATGTGGGCACTCAATAAGTTTCTCTGAGTTTCGCAAAAGCAGCCACGCACAGATCCAACGAATCAACAAGCATTTTATGAGTCGGAAAATCAAATTTGAAATTACTCAACGCACATAATATACTATTTCGAGTCTTAATTATTTTAAAGAAAAAACAAATTCTAAGAATTTCAACTAAACATGTCATGTGACCCCTTATTGGAACGAGCTCGTTCCAATGACGGTCACAAGATATGGTTTTGTTGATGGTTTTTTTTAAATAATGTTTTTTCAACTGCTGTTTTGTTAATTGCATGTATGTGGGAGAGTACGACCGATTCGTTGGGTAAAGTTTTAATCAAGCCATTACAGTTGAGAATTGTAAGATAAGTCCATCATCAGCATTATGTTTCGGTACAAATGTTGTATCAGCATCTCGCTTTTGTATCTAAGGCTATATCTCAACTAGTCGAGATATGGCTTTAAAAACAAGAGCTCGACTCTGATACAACGTCTGTACATAAACATAGTGGTGGTAATATATATGTATTATATGAGTTATATTTCAATACAGAACGTCCTGCTGCTCATGGTGGTGTACGAAGATTATACAAATCCGCTCAAAGCAAAGATACATCCATTATGGTGTGTTTTCTGTCATTTCGAAAAGAAGTCAACCTTTTAAAGAAATTTTAAATTGTTTTATTCTTTTAAATGAGATTATATCCACATGTCTATTCGCCAGGTTCATTTACACAGTGTTCTATAAACTTGTGGCATTTTCCCCATTGCCGTCCTCACTGCTTAATAAATATGTTATGGTGGATTATGGAAACAATTGATTGATTATAACATAAGTGTGATACAAATGCATTGTGGGTAGCATTATTAAGCCGCTGTATAGGATATCATCACCCAAATCATGGTCTGAAATATTTGCTAAACGAAGAAAAGGGGAAGAAAATAATCATTTTCTTAGTGATAATTGAACGGATATTTTTCAACACAATACACAATGTTTTCTAACACAAAGTCAATTCAAATTGACAAAGAATAATGCGAAGTTGGATGAGCTAAATTGATTCACTATTAGGACAGCAAACATATCACAGATGAAGAATGTAATACAGTGTATTACAGATTTGAAAATGGCAACTCGTATTAAAAATTCTTCGTTTGAAATATCACCACCCAAATCATGGTCTAAAATATTTACTACATGAAAAAATTAAAAATAAATGATCATTTTCTTATTAACAGTTGATGGATATTTTTCACCACAATACACAATGCTTTCTCACACAAAATCAATTCAAACTGACAAAAAATAATGGGAACTGGATAATCTGAATTGATTCACTATTAGGGGGAAATACATATCACAGATGAAGAGTCCAAATTTAATACAGTGTATTATAGATCTGAAAATGGCATCTCGTATTAGAAATTCTTCGTTTGAGGCTTTACTTCACCAAGACATTGCCTGATGCTGAATCTCATTGTTTTATCATATGCTTACGACATTGGCATGTAAGAGATGTAATTGTTTCTACAATGCAAGCATTAACTGGAAATATATTTATTGATTATTGATTATTGATTATTTATTTATTGGTGTTTAAGGTCACATACTTATGCACAATGGCTAATCGTGACCGTGACAGTTTTACGGATGGAGGGCGCCGGAGTACCCGGAGAGAACCATCGAGCAACGACGAGTAGCTGCCAGCTCCCCAACATCTTAACTCCGCACTGCAGCACAGGCAGGGTTAGATTGGTTGAAGACATGCGCACCATCGACGTGCAGTACGCTGTAGTACACTGCGTCATCGTGCCCCCCCCCCCCCCCCCCCCCATGTGGACAATCGTGGTTAAGTGCCTTGCCCAAGGGACACTACGGGAGTCCGAATCGATCGGTCAGATGCTTACTGATCCGAGGACTCACCGGGCTCGACGTTGCTTAACTTCGGTGATCTGACGAGAACCGGATACCGCAACGCCACCGCGCCCCAGTTTATTGATTACATAGTGCTATTTGGACTTGGTTATTCAGTTCAATATCCACAAAAGAATTAACAGGGAACACTTCCTACAAAAATGGCAAAGAATTTCCCCAGTCGCACATTGTAACTGGAATGAAACATTTGGTTTTCTCTTTCCAGGATAATACAAGAGGGTATTCTCTGGGAATTGAAATGACGCCTGATCAGACAGGTATTGGGTCATTCTAAAAAGTCTGAAAAGTTACAAATTGAAGTTCACTTCACACAAGATCGACATTGTAGTGAGTGCAGAATCTAACAGTGAAGCAGAGATCAGGGAATTCAAACTATTCAGTCTCGACTATCACGAATGAATCTGTGAGACCAACACAACTACTCCAATTGACTGACAACAGAATACAACATGAGAAATCGAAAGAACCATCAGTTGCTATATTGCTTTAAGAATATGATGTGATGGACTGACAACATTCATCAATCAGATTTAACCCGTTCACTGCTATAGTTCCGTATTGAGTACGGATACCAATGCTAATGTCCTGTGTTGTACGCCCCTGCAGAGTACGGAGATACCACATCCAAGGAAGTATACAACAGTACATTGTTATATACTTCGTCGTTTTGTTCCATTTTTTATGGAAAACCTGAAATAGGGCATTCACATTCTCAATGCCACAGGACGGAAAACAATATATATACATAACGACCTGTTGTGGCATATTTGCACTACGTGATAAGCTATCAATCAGAGATAGTTTTTTTCTTTTGATGTTTTAAAAACGCAAATATGACTACAATAATTAGAGTTACCTTTTGTGATGTTCTCCAAACGTTTTTATGACTCGAGAAGGTCAGTCAAATAGGAACTAACTTCAGGTGGTAAGTCACCTGGTCCAAGTCTCTTGCACCTGAAGTTAGTTAGTATTGGACTGATTTTTTTCGAGTCATACAAACGTCGTTTCTAATGATATGTTTGGAGTGAAGGTGGTGGGGTGGAGTTTATGTAAACAAGTAACGCATTACCCTAATCCTTTCAATTCTGTGTTCCTTGTGAGATTGCTGCGTAATGTTGAAATATGTACTAACAATTGTAAAGTTACATGTTGGAGAAGTTCCCAGGCATTTTCATGTTATTCGTTTTAGTCCATTTCCGCCAAATATGGTTTAGCACAGGATGTTACCAAATTGCGCATCAATGAAGGGGTTAAAAACATCGTGAAGAATCTCAAACGAATGAAGAATACCTCGATAGACATAAACGTTGGATAACCACACATTCACGACAATGGGCATATATGTATATCGACGAATATTTGGGAAAATGCGACCAATCAATATACGATAAATTGCAGACAAAGCAAAGAGAATGAACGTTATAGAAAGTTGTTATATAAGGGTGTCGAGATAGAGCGCCTTTATGTCATTCTTATGTGGTAATAATTGTAGAAAGGGGCTCCGTTGATTATAAAACAAATTTAGGTTAAGAAACATATTAAAGAGCGGCTTCTTTCCAACTCGATCCATATCTTCGAAGACGGAGACCATACAACTATAATGTATTATGGACAGTTCTCGCTGTTCACTGAATGTAAAAATGCGTTCATGAGAGTTCTTACGGGAACCAAGACTTAACCCTCTGCCTAATTTGAAAGGCAGACGGCACTTGCAAACTAAATTCTTGGATAACTAAATTGTTTCATTTTTGCGCCAGAATGTTCCTTATGACCCCTCATTGGAACGAAAGAAAAATTAAAATAATGAAAATTGAATGGTGATTTTTATGAATACCGCTGACCAGTTTTGTACGGTACGTTGGGTAAATGGTTAAGCATGACAAACGTATGCAACGCCGACATATAAAGAGAACGAAAAGACAATAGGTGGGCATTATATCTTAAAGACAACCAGTCTGTCATTTACTTTGGTTTATTTTGTTTGTCGCGAATGGAGAACGAAGGGGCGCGGTGTCTGGGTGATAGACTGTTGGACTTCTATGCTAGAGGTCCGGAGTTCGATCCCCGTCCGGGACGACCCGCGTTGTGTCCTTGGGCAAGGCACTTTATCCCGGTTGCCTACACGGGGGCACGATGACGCCGTGTACTAGGGCGTACTGCACGTTGATTGTGCACTTGACTTCAACCGCAGTAACCCTGCTTGAGTTAGAATGTTGAGGATATGACAGTTGCTCGTCGATGCTCGGTTGTTTCCTCCGGGTACTCCGGCTTCTTCCACTCGCAAAACTGTCACAGTCACACCAATAAATAAATAAATGGAGAACGATATTTATAGCGTTCATAGACTGGGTATAAATACAAAGACATCACCAAGTGCAGTGTTAGGGGTTTTCTGTTTTTCCTCGAGTATTTTCTCTGAATCCCCGTCCACAAAAATAGGATTCTGTGATAATCTTTGCAGTCAGATTCAATCCAAGACACTAAAGTCAGGAAAAGATGCATCACGCAATTCAAATTTTGTCCATATATCTGTCCTGGCGACCAGGTTTTTCATACACATAATATAATGCAGATAATCGCGGTTCTAACTCTGGCACTCGCGCTTTCTACCGATTGAAGCTGTGGAATGGTCAATCCATTTTCATTCCTACTTCTTTTTGATTATGTGTGTAGTGGAAATCTCGCACAAATGCATGTCCCAAATGTTTTTTGCCATGTTTATCATCTCAGTGCAGCAATACTCGTGAGACCTGTGGCATGTGCTCCATGTGTGAATGAGAACGATTCATCACTCTGAATTACAGTTGAAAAAAGCCTATCTACCTTGATCCCAACGAACAAAAAATCCCCCTACCCTGATTCCTGTCCCTTAACTTGAAGTAACTCCTGTAACAATTTCAAACTATTAAAGAATACTGAACTCTCCCCATTGATCAGACATTACATTGCATCTTGTGTACAAAGCTGTTAATGTCAGGAAGTTGACTAAAGGTGCCGGAGAATCAATGTCCATACCACAGTGGATATTCTGACATTCAAGAGAATCCACCTGCTGTTGTATATTTCGAGAACGTATCAGATGAAACGGCGTATGTATTCTTATTGGTTTTTTAAAGCTTCTATTGTGCACTCCCAATATTCGCGTACGACCTGCGGGTGTGGGGGGCGGGGGGGGGGGGGCTCATTAAAAATAACATACATTGAATGCAAGTACATACCTCTTGTAACGGTCTATTCACGTGACGATTAAAAACGTTACATGAACTACTTTCCTGTTACTGAATGTTTAAAATTCAACCCAAAGCGTGTCTTGTTACCCGTGATGTTGATGTTGGTTTGCAAGTTGATCAAATGGTGTTCATTTGTGTACTGGAATGTGTTATATCACCAACATGTTTCAAGAAATACCAGTTCTTGTTACATTATATTCGTTCTTGACAAACTTTGTTTTTTTCATAAATATTTTCTAGTGTGGATGTTTTTAAAGTGGCATTTTTTACACAGAAATTGAAAAACAGGTGTAATGTTGAAAAGGCGTTGTGTGTGTATGAAATTTTTTGTTACATGATATACAACATCTGTTACAGGACAAACAAGACTAAGATACATAATTATTTTGGTATAGTAGATGAGTCCTGGGGTGACAGATATTATAATTGTGTTTATCATAACACAATGCCTCATAAATTCCATTTTTGCTGTGATTTATTGTCAGTAGGCTTTAAATTGCGAGTGTGGACAATATTGCCCACCTATGGGTTTGTGTCTTTCCACTTTGACTGTACTGTATATTCACTTAACACCCAGGCTATAGTTTGATCAGCAGAGATGCATCATAAACAGTTGTTCGCCAGTCTAAGTCGCGTTTACACATAAATGTCTACCTGTTAAAAGGCAATAGAGATTATAGAAATTTGGAAGAGTTTGTTTGTTTGTTTATTCTGAGAAGGCTGTTGATTATGATATATTTTGGGTGAAGTTTGTTTACATAGTTGCAGAATGTCTCAACAGTAACAATACAGTTTGTTCCCGAATGTCCTAATTTTGAAGGAGACAGCCTTTTTATTTAGCTCTAGATGTATTGTTTCCTTCTGAGAATTAATGTCATTCATATTTCTTATATTCCCATCTCTCGAATGAAAAGGACGCAACTATGAGTTCTACTAATTTCATTCTCTTCAGTTTTATCTGATTTCCAATGTCTTGTCTTAGCTATGAAACCAGACCGAACAGAATTTTGGTTCCAGAAATTCGAAAATTAAATCTTTTATAAATATCTGGTTTCTCTCTCCTTCTACCTGTCGTATTTACTCGTCCCTACCTGTTAAACATACCTAAATGTGTCTGTAATATAACAAGTATGTCTCCGCTGTATCATGTTACATAAAAGATCACATGCTAATTCTGTATATTTCTCGTATCTTTTGAGCATGCAGTCTCTTTGATATTGAATGGTTTTGTATACTACTCAAAGTTTGCTACGCACCAAATATTTGACACATCATTGTGATATTTGCTTGTGACATATTTACGATATTTTTGGTGGATATGATTGAGGAATGTATTGAGATGGTTCCCAGTGTTTTCCTTAGCTCTCTTGAAAGGAAAACTTTTCGTGACAATCATGGAAAGCATGTACCCCTTAATTTTCATGATGTTTTTGTGTACTGTCTTCATGTACATGACATGTGTAGGGTATTCAATCTTCATTTCAACACAAACCCTTGTGATTTAATGATTGAATATGGAAATGCAAATGTAAGAAGACATTTGTCTGAAGCAGAAATGTGGAGGGCTGTATTGATGGTGGAGCAAGGGGCTACCCATCGTCAGGTTGGTGAAGCCCTTTGTGTGCACCATACGGTGATCACCAGAAGGTGGGCAAGATTTCAGCAGTATGGCACATCAGTAAGACGGCATGGTGGTGGCAGACACAGGGCAACATCTGAAGCTGAAGACCAGTTTTTGATCATTCAGGCCCGTAGGAACCGCTTTGTCACAGCAACCCAGCTTCGCATTGACTTTCAGAATGCATCCGGGGTAAATGTTTCGACGCAGACTATCCGGGCAAGGTTGCACGAATGTGGTCTCCGATCGAGAAAACATTGATTCGCATTCCGCTGTCCCAGAACCACCGCCAGGCACGATATGAATGGGCCAGATTTAACAAAATTAGAACAGAAAAAAGAAAAAATCCCAAACCGACAGATGATCAAACAGAACGAAAAATAGGAAAGGATACGCCTAAACCTGTACAAACTAAGGAACATATCACTTATTTTGAGCAGAAAAATGAACAAAACCAAACAAAACCAAAACCACAGCAAGAACAAAGATCACAACAGCACACTCTGAGCCAGAGTCAAATTAAAAAATTAGAAAAAGAGGAAAAGAAAAATGAAACAAAAACATTTATCAGACAGGATACCTAAGGTACTTCAAAACCCTGTTGTTCGCAACAGGTTTGAAGGCCTTGGGGAAATGGAGGTAGGTGATTGTATCGATGGAACATTCGAACAATTACGTCCGATTTCTTCACGGAATAGATCCCCGAGGAAAAGTCATCGAAGAAAACTACAGGGGCCATTTCGTCCACACGTCCACCCTCTAAATCTCCATCGAAATATGGCTAATACAAACGAAAATAATATAATACAGTGGAATTGTCGAGGTTTTAGAGCCGATTTTAATGAACTGGGTCTTCTCAGCCAAAAATATAAACCTGTTGCGTTTTGCCTGTAGGAAACTCTTTTAAAGAAACCCGAGGCTCAAGATATTTCAGCTTTTAAGCATTATACTTCGTATAATGCCTAGGCAGATGATAATGACTTTCATATTCGTGGATCATCTGTTTTAGTTAGAGACGATATCATTCACAGATCTGTACCTTTGCATACAAATTTGCAGGCTGTGACGGTACGCCTAACTGTAGACAAAACAGTTACACTTTGTTCTATTTACGTTTCACCAAGTAAAGCCCTACAACTGAATGATCCTGAGCTGCCGGTCCGACAACTCCCAACTCCATACATTTTGTTGGGTGGTTTTACCGCACATAGCTCCCTTTGGGGTAATTCCTGCAATCAAGAAGATGTAAAAGGTAAAACTGTAGAAGAGTTCATTACAAACTATGACTTGTCCTTGTTTAATGATGGGTCAGACACTTACCTGCACCCCGCATCTGGTTCTTACACTTCAATTGATCTAACATGCCCTTCTGTCTTCCTTGATTTTTCTTGGAAGGTAAAAGATGACGATGGGAGTGTGCCCCAGTGGAGTCATTCCTGAAACCGCGACAAATCCAAAACGATTCACCAAACCATGGTTTGATAACGAATGTAAACAGGCTGTAAAGGATCGTAAGAAAACTGAACGGGAATTCAACAAATCACCATCCACAAATAATTTAGATAAACTACGTATAAATCGGGCAAAAACAAGACGACTAATAAAACAAAAAAAGAAAAGTTCTTGGGAAACTTATGTTTCAAAGCTTAACCAAAACACCCCCATCAACAAAATTTGGAAAATGATTAAAAAGATTAAAGGCAAAGAAACCAAATCAACTGTACAACATCTGAAAGATAATAGCACACTTGTTACATCACAAAAAGAAATTTCAAACAAATTGGCCTCCACATTTTCGAAACGTTCGTCGTCTGAAAATTATAATCCAGAATTTCTCAAAATTAAAAAACAAGAAAAACAAAAGATAAAATTTACCTCCAATAATTTAGAGGATTACAACGAATCTTTCTCTATGGAAGAGTTAAATAACTCTTTACATAGAGCAAAGGATACTGCCACCGGACCCGATGAAATACATTATAAAATTTTAAAGCATCTGCCACAATCATCACTTGAACTTTTACTGTCAATTTTCAATGATATATGGGTGACTGGCCAGTTTCCACCTTCCTGGTATAAAGCTACAGTAATGCCCATTCCAAAGCCTGATACAGATCACAGCAATCCAAGTAATAACAGACCTATCGCTTTAACAAGTTGTCTGTGTAAAGCCATGGAAAGAAATGATCAATGATCGACTTGTCCGGTTTCTGGAATCGAACAATCTACTTGCGAATGTTCAGTGTGGTTTCAGAAACCAGAGAAATACTGTGGATCATTTGGTTAGACTTGAAACGTTTATAAGAAATACCTTTGCCAGAAAAGAACATGTGGTCGCCATCTTCTTTGACCTGGAAAATGCATATGCCACAACGTGGGCGTATGGGATTTTAAACGATCTTTTTAACATGGGGTTGAGAGGGCGTATGCCTCTTTTTATTGAAACTTTTTAAAGGACCGCCAATTTCAGGTTCGTGTTGGGTCAACGTTATCTGATCCTCACGAGCAGAAATTGCGGGGTTCCTCCGGGTAGTATTTTATCCGTTACCATCTTTTCAATTACGATTAATAGTATCATCGACACAATTGAGAATATGGTAGATTCGTCATTGTATGTCGATGACTTTTTGATCTGCCTGCTATAGCAGCAAAAACAAGAATGCTATAGAGCACAAACTCCATCTGTGTTTAAATAGAATTCAAAATTGGGCTTTCGAAAATGGGTTTAAATTTTCAAATACAAAAACGAATTGTGTTCATTTTTGTAAGCTTCGGAAATATCACCTCGATCCGGAGATGAAAATCGATGGTAGTCCAATTAAAGTTGTTAAGGAAGTGAAATTCTTAGGTTTGTTGTTTGACAACAAACTGAATTTCATTTCTCACCTAAAACAACTAAAAGTTAAATGTAAGAGAGCTCTAAACCTACTGAAAGTTGTTGGTAGCACTGATTAGGGTGCTGACCAAAAACATTACTTCATCTGTATAGGTCACTTGTTAGATCTAAATTAGACTACGGTTGTATAGTTTACGGATCTGCAGGGAAGTCACATCTCAAACCACTTGCTACAATTTACAATAGTGGTATTAGAATTAGTCTAGGAGCTTTTCGAACATCTCCAATAGATTCGATGCTTGCTGAAGCAGAGGAGCCTTCTCTCGAGAAGCGCAGAATTAAACTGTCTCTCCAATAAGTAACTAAACTTTTGGCCAATCCTTCAAATCCTGCTTATAACTGTTATCAGACCCTCAACATATTGATTTTTTCAGCCGACACCAGAAACATATTCCTCCATTGGGAATTAGAATTAAACCCCACATTGAGTCTGCTAAAGTTGATTTCGATTCCGTAAAAGAAAACCGTAAAACACATATTCCTCCTTGGTATCTTAAAAAACCTACAGTTATTTTGGACTTTGCTTCTACAAAAAAATCTGATACCCATTCCTTGCAGTTTAAACAAAAATATGCCGAAATAAGGTCCAAGTATAGTACAAAAACAAGAATCTATACGGATTGATCCAAAGATGGTGACAAAGTTTCATCAGCTGCTGTTACTGGTGATCATATCACCTCAGTCAGAATACCGAATCAGAGTTCTATTTTCACAGCTGAAGTTAAAGCTATACAACTCGCACTTGAACACATCGAGAATGTACTGGAAAAGAAGTCGATTATTTTTTCCGACTCTCTTTCCACTTTACTTGCTTTACTCAACCCCAAGTTGAATAACCCTCTCATTTTTGAACTTCTTGAGAAGCTAACAACTCTCATGGCTGACCAATATGATATCGTGTTTTGCTGGTTACCCGGACATGTAGGTATCGCTGGTAACACCAGGGCAGACAGTTCAGCAAAACAGGCTTATCCAAGCCTCTCACTGATTTTAAGATTCCGTTCAGTGATTTCAAGCCTCTTATCAGTAGTTACTTCAAACCTATGTGGCTGGCGGAATGGGATGGCGCGACAAATAACAAGCTCTGACCAACTATTTCAGATCACTACCCGTCTAGTTACCTTTGTGGAAAGGATCTTGCAGTTTTGACGTGATGTCATATTGGTCATACACGATTTACACACTCCTTTTTGTTAGAGGGCAATATGCGACCAGAGTGTGTTCCCTGCCAGCAGGTGCTGTCAGTAGAGCACATTCTTTTACATTGTACTGATTTTAGTCATGTCAGATGGCAGTATTTTACAGTTGGATCTTTGAGATATTTATTTTATCTTACAAGCCCTCAAAAAGTCATCTCATTTTCTAAAGTAATCAACCTTTTTAATAAATTTTAAATTGTTTTTACCTTCTTAAATTTCATCAATTCATATTTATTTCATAGGTTGATTTACACATCATTTTTTGTATAACTGGTCTCACTTTCTCATTGTGGTTTACACTCCTTAGTTTTACTTCTCCTATTCCCTCATTTCATATCTTAACGAAGTTTTTAGATTACTTCATTGTGGAAGATGGTCTTTTTAAGATACACACTTTCATCGCCACGATATAGCCTAAGCTGCTGATATGGCTTAAAGCATCAATAAATAAATACCTTAATACAATTTCGGAACAATTAATTTGTTTAGGGTCAGTACTCTTATGGAAAGATGTCATTGCGAGAAAATCGATACTCGTCAAGTTGTTCTTTGTACACTGCTGCAAGTTCATATCAAAAGTTGCTGATACATCCATTTTGTGAACATGGGGTGATAATTTGAATTATAGTTACTGAAAATACATCTCGACTGCACTACTGACATTGCGAGCCAGTTAAAACTTCACGCATGAATGCCTGAGTCTACGAAGTTAACTCGTATTATATTCAAGGTGGACCCTCATAAAAAACAAACAAATATCACATTACGAAAATAATTTTTTTTCAATTTCCATCTCCCTGAAATAAGGACAAAATTTAATATCGCTTCCGAATCCCATTGGTTTGAGCGAACATATGCACGGCATTCAAAATAAATGAATGTGTTGGTTAGAAAATAGATTTTAAATTATTTGTTAAATCTGTGAGAGTTGCGTCGAATGTGGGTTTTTACAATAAACAATACCCTTTTCACGTCGCATTCTCTTATTGTGTAAAGAACCAAGATATATTTCCCTTTACTGTGAGTTCATATGTTAATATTGTATGCATACAAATCAAATTTTATATTTTAAAAAATTACTCTTTTCAGAATATGAAAGTTGACAGACAAATCGATTACACAAATCCACTGTCATGGACCTCCTGATGGTAATAAAATGATTTTTCCAATATGTTTTTCTTCTCGTGATCTATAAATAGCAAAGAGCAAAACACGAAACGCTCTTCTCTTTTAAACTTCATTCGATGTAGATGTGAAAGAAACTATTGTAATTTATAAAATCCAAATAATTTATCTTACACGCATGCCGTACACGTACAGTTAAAACTAAAAGTCCTGCCACGAACTGTGCGCTTATCTAGGCTTAATTGCGCGTATGGATTGCGCGCAATTGCCAAATCGAACGGTATCCAAAGCACAGTAGGTTCTCCAGGTTACTCATTGCTTGTGCACAGGTCATATGTACAGAATTTGATAGCCGTACTATGGTCATAACGTGTAGATTAACGCGCATATCAACGTACTATTTGTGCGCATTTCATGACAGGATTTCTAGTTTTAACTGTAGAGACAAAATTACGATTGAAAAAGACAATGAATTTCAACAAATCATTTTGAAGCACACAAATATAACGAATACATTTAGAGCAGGATGGCACCTTCACTTCGTAAGCACTGCAACGGGTTCTGAACTGATACATATTACATCAAAATTAAATATTAGTGTTATGAATTAGTCTCTCTGAACAGACGTTATATATTTCAAGTTTTATATGTTCTAAAAATGTCAGAATTGCCCCAAATGTTGAATATCCCTCCCACACTGCAATTTGATAATCCAAATGCATTCACATCGATTCCGCGTGCGTTGTTGTCCTGGGTTAGAGATCATGGCCACCGCAAGAAAAAATCAATCTTGCGTTTAAGCTTCTTTGGAAGGTGTCACTGTCCAGCGCCTCCTCCTTAACCCTACAGGCAGACGTTAGAATTGTTGGTGGGTCGTCCTTTCCAATTTTTCCAAATTCTCAACGGTTATGGTCGAATTTTCGGACGGCGTTATTGACACGCAATGTTTGGTTCAGTTTATTCTGCTTTTACATTTGTCGTACTCCTTCCGCTCCAGCAGATGATATGAAATGCCCTAAGTTTGTTCAGTTGGATTCAGGACACGGTTCCGGGGAGGCGAGGGCAGTGTTCCGACGCAACCAACAACGACACCTGTTTGATGTGGCTGGGATTTATCGGCCTTGTTGAGAGGGTACAATTGTCATAGTAAGAAACAACCCTGTCTGAAAGCTCCGTTTAATGTTGCTGTTCATTGCATCGTTATATCGCTTACAGTTATGGCCTCAGCATTCTTGTACCATCATGCTGTCAGCACCAAGTTGTGTTCCAGAATGTTCTGTTGAACATGTGTTGTGTTTCTTAGCCTCCAAACCTGAGTTTTTACATTCGATGTGGATACCATACCGCGCAACTCAGAACAGTAAGCTTTCCTCCATAAGGTAAGATTCCAGTCAAGGTGTATTTCGCACCGTGCAAAGAAGTATTCATGTGATAACTTGCACAGAGAGATTGTACGATAGCTATTTCACTTTCCTACTAAACATCCTAAGGCAAAGTCAACGAGCTCATTCCAGTGAAGAATCATTAGCTTTGTTTTCAACAATAATTGAAAAAAATAATATAATTGCGTTTTTATGAATAGAGCTGTTCAGTTGCAGACGTCAAGTCACAGTACAGTCGACGGGGACTGGTCGTAACAATCGCGTGGGCAGAGATGTCCACTCGTGTGTTTACCAGGTAATAAAAATCATCAGTACATTTTTTATTAATGAAGCACCGGGTTGTGCCCGGTGCTTCATTACTAATATTTTTGATAATCATTCCTATATTTATTGTCTAGAATCTAATATTTTTGCGTCCGTGGAAATATTGCCCACCAGTGGATAGTGACCAGTCCACGGCGGCCGTACTATAGGTACAGCTTCATTTGAAGCTTCCTTACTAGACTGTTAATGGTGGGGCTGGTGATGCCCAATTTGATGCCCTCGTTGATGTTTCTAGATGACCTTTCGACATACCTCATGCCAATGACCTTCCAACGTTCTGTGTAGAAAGTTGTTAACAGTCCATTCACTTGTTTTCGTAACAGAAAATCAATAAATGTCCAGTTTGCCAGACTGAATTGACTTGTTTCCAAAACTTGATTTTATCATGTGTGACGTTGTGTGGTTCTTGTGTAATATTCTATTTACACTGACCCAAGCTCTCAGACAACCGGTCTAATTCTGTGAGAAATCCGGCGTTGTTATTGCCTGGAACCAGTCTAGCTCCCAAACAGGTCATCGTCGATGTTTAGATTCGCTCGTCTGGAATATTTTAATTAGTTCGCTTTCGACTCAACGATATATTCCGGACGATTGAATCTGAAAAATTCATTTGAAAGATTCATTTTGTGTGAATCAAAGTTAGAAATATTGCTCAATCTGGACTTGATTTTATCAACATTTTGATGCCATTAAAATCAAAAACGAAGGTTCACCACAGCCGGAGTATTATGATTATGTCGTATTGTTCCACAAATTATGTTAAAATCTTGATATTTTCTAGGGAAATTAAATACCTATTGATTGGAATATCTATTACTGCACATGAAATCACATATCTTTATAAGTAAGAAGACATTAAATTACATCAACGGGCGTCTGCTCCCAAATTTTCACAAAAGTTGAAAAACAAACAGGAGATAACAGCGTCGAATTCCGAACAAAATTAGTCTGGTGGCCTGAGAGATTGGCACTGACCAGGAAATTTATCTATTTATTAATTTATTTATTTATTTACGTCACATTAGTATCTAAGGCTATATCGGTGCGATAAAAAAGTATGTATTATAAAACAGGTCATTATCTCCCATGAGATAAAAGAAGTCGATGAAATCTGGAAAAAACATGACGAATGAAAATAAGTAGTGAAAGCAGTAATGAGAAAATGAGACTAGTTGTTTAACCCTTTACCCAACGCAGACGATATCAAAATTAATCAATTTAAATATCATTTTTTCACATTTTTCAAAAAGTTTCAATAAAACCATATCATGTGACCCCTCGTTGGAACGAGCTCGACGAGCTCGTTCCAACGAGGGGTCACATGATATGGTTTTGTTGAAATGTTTTGAAAAATATTTTTTCAACTGCAGAATTTGCATATTACGCGGGTGGATGCGGCCGATTCGTTGGGTAAAGGGTTAAATAATACTGTACAAATTAACCTGTTGAATATATATAAATATAGGAGAGTTTAAAAAAATACAAATAATTTAAAATTTATTAAAAAGGTTGATTTCCTTGGGAAATGACAGACACTTATGGGAGTTTATGTTGTAAAATAAGTCTCTAAGGCTGAAAGAAGTGTTCTGATTCTCAGGCAATCCCTCATTGAATTTGAACCTCCCTCCTTGGACACCTTTATAGCCTCCCAGTGTCTTCCAATATTAGTAAAAACTCATGGAGATCCAAAACGTTTCACATCTTTTGATTAATGCATATTTATTTAGTTACGACTCCAATATGTTGCCTTGTTACAATTTATGGGAGTGTGCCTCTCTCCCATAAATTGTAACGAGGCATTTCCCCATAGATTAAATACTTTTACTTCAAAGATAATACGAAGAGTATCGGAAGAATATGAAGCCTTTGAACTGAAGAACCTACAGTTTCTTTTAGAGGAATGTTTCATTTTTTAAATTAAAAATGGAATTATTTGTATAAATATGCACTTTCTATATTTCTGTGTGTGAGAAAAGACAGCCGATATCCTTTCCATGTTTGCTCACTTTTTGCAAACAAAAAATAAAAATTAAAAATAAAATCATCCCTCCCTCACTGATTTGAAAAACAAATGCCTGAGAATCAATTAATTTATTTTGTTTGCCTCACAAATGTAGATCATGACCCTTGATTGGGAGGAGTGTGCACAGTTTCATCCACATCACTCTATAATGATGTACATTAACTCTTTACCTAACATGAAAAGCAGACGACACTTGCAAAAAAAATTCTTCAATAAATATTTTTTTTTATTTTTGTCTCAAAAACATAGGTTATGACTCCTCATTTGAACGAGCTCAGCGAGCTCGTTCCAATGAGGGGTCATAACTTATGTTTTTGAGACAAAAAATGAAAAAAATAATGAAAATTAATTGGCGATTTTTGAGAATAGCGCTGGCCGGTTTTGGCCGTTACGTTGGGTAAAGGGTTATAGTGTGTATTTCAATTATTTATTATAGTGTGTATTTCAGCCATTTACTACTAAATGCAATATTGTAAATAGCTGAATGGTTGACGTTAACCAGAGCGTTAAAAAACAGCAAAGCGTGTCGGCATCTGGCGAGTGATGACACAGATGACATCCAACGAAGGCCCAGAATAAAGTAGATTTACGCAACAAGTTAAGGAAATGGACCGAGCCATATAATTTACTGAACTAGCCTTTTAAATTTCTCTTAATTATGGGAACGAGTTACGATTCTTTGTATTATTTGATCCAAAAACCCGATATGAGATACTTTTATTGGACGGGGAAAGAAACGGCGTTTCCTTTGAGCACAAGAGAAGGGTGAACTAACCGGGTTCAAGTGAGCTTGCGTTCAGGTCGCATTGGATCAGACCGCAATGTGACACCGCTCTCCCCTTCGAGCAATCAATTATGACCACCAAGCAAGTAGCGCGGAAGACCCAAGCCTACAATATTTCGATGACAATGTCCAATGCGCTATCCAATGGCCCACTGTGCCCTAAGGGCGTTTTGTTGCGGAATGTTAAGTAAAGTCTATCGATCAGGGATCGTAAATTCTGTATATAAACGTTGTGATTACTGGCAGTTCTGTGAGGTAGCACCAGCCCGTGGCATTTTGTGATTCCTTACCAGACGATATCAGACACAGGCTCCAGATTCTGGGTTCAGTAACTTCACGAACTTATCGTGTAAAGCACAACGAAGACCAGTTTCAAATTATCTACTATTTTAATAATTCAAATGTATTCACACGTTACGACTAACTGTCGTTGTCTCTGGCTGGCATAATATATAATGTATTAAACAACAAAGTTCATACCTCAGTTGCAGTGGCGGCATCCAGGTTTCTTCTTGTAGACCGTTCCGCAGTTATCAGGAGCCCTAAGCAGTCTAAGCAGTCAGAAATTGGTGCCTATATACACCAAATTTCTGATGCAATACTTGGGGTACGTGACGACCGTCAGCAAATTCTCACTGAACTCAGGGGAATTTAGGGAACGTCCCTTGACGTGGCGGTCGCCATTTTGTGGACTCTTTTACTGCCATGCAGACTGTCGGTCAGTCCGCATGCAGTCCATGGAATCTCGGCTAAAAATAATATTCTGCCGGGCGTCAGTTAACCGGCAGAATGTTCTGGTTGTGCAACTCAGCATCCCCAGATCTACGAGGAGTCTCACCAGGTACATGTTATGATTTGATAGACAGTTCGAACACCAACATCCCAGGAAATACTGCCGAATGTTGTTGTTCCATCTATCAACAAATCCTACAATGTTACTTCTTGTTGACAATATTGGCTTGCAAAAAGGTATGCCTGATATTGTCAACAGAACATCTGGCGTGTACCCACAGAGTACGCCTGTACTCTGGTCGCCAATTTATACGATTTCATGTAATTCTCTTGTATTTTCAAATCTGTTCAAAAACTGTTAAACAAATTAAAGAAACTCGAGTCCACTGAGTTCCCAAATAAAGCCCCATATCACTTTCAGGAGCTCGAACTCGTACCTCGAGCTTGTGAGCTCATTTAACCCCTGTGGACACACTTCGCAACAGTTTCCAGTAATGCATTGAATTGCATTGTCTCTCATATTTGATATAATCATCTATAGGGGTGGGGGTGGAGGCGGCAGATTCAAGTGTGTTCACATCGAGTTCCTCGGTTAATATTTGGGCTCCCTATGGGAGTACACCTCCATCGGATTTAGTGTTAAAATCGTGTACCTGTACACGATTTGAACGTTTTTTAGGGTGTTTTAGAATCCACTTTGCGGATTCAAACACCACTGAATTGTATCCTAGAGTGAAAAAAACGCCCGTAGTTTTACGTACACGTACATGTACCGTTTTGATTGAAATCGGCAAATGGGTTTCCCCCATAGGATTCAGTGTTAAATTGCGAACAAAAAACGTCTTGTCGTTTCTAAATCATCATCTTGCCGATTCTAATAATCCGCGTCCGTACACGATTTTAACACTGAAACCCTATGGAGGCGTACACGGAGATCCACTTGCGGATTTTAGGTCGGAAATCGACTCGTGTACAGACGTGGTGTTAGAATCCGCAAACCCACTGTCGCGTTTCCCGAAGTAAAACTAACGCATGTTATTGCGAGGTAATCTTAATAAGCACTTAATGGAATGTTTTGAATGAAGAATGTTGCCAGGGTGTTAGAATCCGCAAACCCACTGTCACGTTTTTATTGATAAATATGAGAGAAAAAAATATAAATAAATAGTTATTTAAAAAAAATAAATATATCAAATCGAATAGATAATAAAGAAAATACGTAATCATGAGCGATTCTCAGACTATTAGAGTAAGGTTTCTTTTAAAAATGCTGATGAGAGCCTACGCATTCTGCGTGAACGAACAACTAGGTCGTCTCTTGTTAGAACGATGCGTCGGATGTCGGGATCACCTAGACTTCGATCACGAGAATCATTCGTGTCTGTGGATGGAAAGGGAAGATATGGTCGTCAAGTATTTCGAACCGGCGTTCGAACGCATTCAAATCATTGAAGTGATCGCGTTTTGGAAGAGATTACTCTTCTGTAAGGATCAAAGCAAGTCCACAGTTTCGGAAGAACAGAAATTGGCGCGTAAAAGTCTGACTTTATGAGATAAGGGATGCATCATGAAATTATTGTTCAATGAAGCATACGTCTAAGTTTTTTCGTTGATATAAAATAAGGGAGAATAGAAAATAAAAATAAATACACATATAAATTTTTTATCTAATATTAGAAAGAAAAAAACAAAAATAAGAACCAGAAATAAATTGTATCCGAGGTTAGTGAACGACGAGGATGAGAAGCCGATCGACGTTTTGCCGACGGCACCGTCGCTAGAAGAAAGAGAAAGAGGAGAGAGGTATCGCATCGATCAAATCAGTAGAATCCAAGAGTATCTAACTCGAGAGAGAGATTCTCGTCGTTCTCTCAAGAAGAAGTATTCGCGTTTCGTGAAATTCGTCAACGCGATCGACACGACACTCATCACGATTTCCATGGGTTTACACGCGGCCGGCATCGGATTGTTGTCGACCGCGGTCGGCATTCCGATCGTGTTGACCGTAGAAGGAGTGGCTCTCGCCGCCGGATTGTTTAGCACGCTCGGAAACTTTTTGAGTAGGAAATTATATCTGAAGGCGAGGAAACACGACAAGATTCGCGTCTTGGCTGACTCCAAGATCGACACGATATCCGAAATGATCTCTATGGCGTTGAAAGACGGTAGGATATCAGACGGAGAATACTTCGCGATATTGAGCGAGAAAACGAAATACGATGTCATGAATGAAGCCGTGAGAATCAAGACTCGTCAGATCATCAAGGAAGAGATGAAGGATTCTCTCGTGGAAAGGGGGAGGAAAGAGGCCAGGGAGGAATTCAGTAAGATGATAGAACTCGAGAGCAGCGATTGAAAAAAAATATATATATATAATAAGAACAGAATTAATTAATTATTAAATTTATATATAAAATAAAAAACGAAATTAATTTAAATCACTCTTAAAAACAATGTATTGCGTAAAGTGTAAGAGAGTTACCGAGACGAGTAATTCTCGAGAAGTGCGAACTAAAAACGACTGACAGATGCTTCGCGGAATTTGCGACGTGTGTGGTTCTGTCAAGACACGAATCGTCAAAAAAAGAACGCGAGCAAAAGTAAAGGCATCGTGAATAAAATGATCAATAATCTACCTTTCGAAATGCATCTGCCCGGTCACAGTTTCACGGGAGGACCCGGAACGAAATTGAACAAGGGACTCAACGCCGATCTGACTCCCAAATCTTGGAGCAAACCTGTGAATAGGGTGGACGCGGCCGCGTATGATCACGATCTGTGCTACGCTGGACATCCCGACACCAAGACTCGCAATGACGTCTGCGATAAAAACATGTTGGGGAAATTGAGAGGCATATCGAATCCGACCAGGAGAGAAAAGATAGAACGTTCGCTGGTCGGCAATCTGATCGGTGCGAAACGTCGATTCGGATGGGGCCTTCAAAAAAAGCGCATCTGAAAAGAAGAAGAAACAATTATTGACGAGCGAATTTGCCGAGGAGTTACACAAACCCATAGTGCGTAAATTTCGAAAGAGAAGGGTGTTCGTGAAGGGTCTGCATGATATTTGGTCTGCCGACTTGGTCGACATGAGATCGTTTTCAAGGTGGAACGAGGGCGTCAAATATCTATTGACGGTCATCGACGTGTTTTCCAAATACGGTTGGATCAGAGCTTTGAAGAATAAATCGGGAACTCGCGTCGCCGAGGCTCTGAAGAGCGTGTTCGACTCGTTTTCTCGAAAATCGAGTAAATTGTGGGTGGATAAGGGAAAGGAATTCTACAACAAGCACGTTCATCGATTGGTAGACCTCTACTCGATCGAAAACGAAGAGAAAGCCAGCGTGGTGGAACGTTGGAATCGAATGATGAAGGAAAAGATGCACAGATACTTCACGGCGAATTCGACCAAGAAATACATATACGCTCTGAACGGTCTGGTTAATGATTACAACAACACCCGACACAGATCGATCAAGATGACTCCCGCGAAGCTAGCGATCCTCGAAACGAAAAACAGGTCTACGCGAATCTATATCCTGAGAGATCTAAGATCAGGAAGAAGTCTAGAACGCCGAAATTTGCGGTCGGTGATCGAGTGAGAATTTACGCTTATAAGAAGCACTTCGAAAGGGGTTATACTCCTCGATGGACCTCGGAAATCTTCGTGATAAGCAAAATATTTCACACCGATCCGGTGACTTACGAAATCGAAGCTTTGGATGGAGAAGAGATCACCGGAAAGTTTTACGAACAACAATTACAGAAGACAAAGTTTTGATAAAGAAAACAAAATTTTTTTTATTTACTTTCTTTAACATTTTCTTGTTTAAACACATATATATAAGAGAGAAAAAAATAATAATAAAAAATAATTAAAACTATTTTTTAGATAAAGAAAGCAAGTTAATTAATAAACAAAAATCTAAAAATCCTTTAAAATGACAAATATACTAGATATACCACAAAGCATAGTGAAAGATGAAAGTATTCAAGAATATGAGGTTCACGAATACGAACCGGTAACCGGAACGAGTTTGAACAATGCGGGAGAGATAAGAATCAACGTTGAAACTCAAGATCTATTCATACATCCTAGCGAGAGTTACATAGTGGTGCAGGGACGTCTCACCAAGGAAGATGGGAGCGACTACGCCGACGACGACACGGTTACTCTAGCCAATAATGGCATCATGCATCTATTCAGTAATATAAAATACATGCTATCCGGACAAGAGATAGAATCTGTGTTTCATCCCGGCCAGGCTACCACGATGTTCGGACTCTTGACGTATCCTGATGATTTTTCGAAATCCAGAGGACTTAATCAGTTGTGGGTGAAAGACACCGTCGGCCCTGCTAGCGCCGGCGCCGCCTTGATATTCGACTACGTCGTCAAGACGTCCAGACCTAAAGGAACGTTTTCGTTCAGGATACCTTTGAAACACATCTTCGGATTTGCGGACGATTACAACAAGATCATGTACGGATTCAAACACAATCTGACGTTGATTCGAAAAGGAAACGACGACGCAATAGTGAGACTCACTGCGCCCAATGCGGTTAAGATAACTCTACACAAGATATCGTGGTTCGTTCCGCACGTGGAGCCTTCGATCGTGGAGAAAGCGCGTCTCTACAAGATCATAGAATCCAAGAGTAAATTACCCGTGAGATTTAGAATGAGACAGTGCGACACGGCTAGCATTCCTCCCTCCACGAATCACTTCGATTGGAGATTGACGGTGAAATCCGCTTCCGAGAGACCGCGTTTCATCGTGGTTGCGTTTCAGACTGATAAGGACGGGTCTCAGGAAAAGAATGCGTCGCTGTTCGATCACTGCAGTTTGAGAAACATGCAAGTGTTTCTAAACGCCACGAGATATCCAGCAATCGATTACAACGCGTCGTTCGACAATAACGATTTCTGCAGACTGTTCGGCGACGCCGCTGATTTTAGAAAGAAGTATCACGGTCTAGACGAATTGATGAGCAACCCTAACATATCTCCCGGCGAATACAAGTCGATGTATCCCATGTTCGTATTCGACGTCAGTGAACAGAGTGAACGACTCAAGAGTAGCGTCTTAGACATTCAGATCAAGATGCAATTCGATAGGAACTTTCCGAGAAAAACCGAAGCCTTCGCCCTGGTCCTGTCGGATAGAGAATTACAATTCGAATCGGACGGAAATAAGATGTCGATCATTCGATGAGAGACGAGTGTGAAAAAAATAAAAAACAAAAAAATAATGTGTGATTATTAAAAAGCAAAAAAAAACAAAAAAAAATAAATAAAGTAATGTGATCTAGAGAGATTGAACATCTTTCTAAATCTCATTACTTTTTTTTTTTGTTTTTAATAATCACACATTATTTTTTTTATTTCATTATTTTCCACGCGTTCACTGTTTGTTCAAAGGAACTAGTTCGATCAGTAGACTCACCACGGAAGTGGCGGCTTCGGGATTATTGGTTTTCGTAACGAAATTAATCCTGTCTCCGGCTTTCACTTTGAGAGGCGTGCCGAACGTGCTAACATTCGCGTGTTGATTCTCAGTCTTTTCGACGCTGTATCCCTTATCGCTCTCTACACCATTCACCATGAGATTAACGACCGCTCTGTTATTCAAATCCGAGGAAGCCAGACTCATTTGAAGGATTTCACCTCCCAGCGGCATGGGATATCCCACCTGACCATGTTTCGATCCGCTACCTCCATTTCCGAAAGACCACTCAGCTTTTCCCTCATCTAAGGTGCCGGCCTCTTCGGCCCACACAGTGATCAATTGTCTAGCATATTTGACTTTCTCCACCACCGAAATCAGGGTGCAGGCATCCGTCATGTTCACGGGATCCGGTAGATTCGTGAGCGCGTGTCCACCCATGTCTAGTTTACCTTCCATTATGTCACCCTTTCTCCAGACCGAGTTGTCGTCCACGTACTTTCTGCTGACCGCGCTGGAATCGAATTCGGGATCGTGACTGAGTCCGAATAAATTCTTACCGTTCATGTTGATGCCACCCTCCATGGTTCCGCCAGATTCTTTGTTCAGGTAGAGATCGTCCACTTGCGATTCTAGGTATTCTTGTGATTGTATCACGGCAGAATCTATGTAGCCCTTGTTGACCGCGGTTGAGTCTGCATCCGTGTCGCGATCTTCGACAGATTCAATATCTTGTTGAATCCCGCATTCAGATCCGATTTCATTTCTCGTCTGTCAGACTTTCTCTGTTCCAGATCTACGTAGTGTTTGGTCGCCACGTCCTTGGGATTCGTGGAAGTGGCCACGTTCGTTATCTTGTTAGAATTGGCGTTCAATTCCGAGTGCATCGTTTTCTGAAAGTATCTATTTCTCAGGTGTTCGCTGAATCTCGCGTGAGTGTCGTCCGCGTATTTCTTGGTCACGGCATCGGTGGGATCTATGGGATTCGCGACGTTCACCAAACGTTTGGATTTCAGATCGAGATCGTCGGTCATGGTTTTATCCACATAATTATCTAGCAGGATTCGTTCGAAATCGGCGTTCCCCCTGTCAACGTATTTTTTAGTCGCAGCATCTGCGAGATCAATCGGCTAGAGAAGATTGTAGAACTTCTTATCATTCATGTTCAAAGGTTCTTCTCGAGGTTCGTATCTCCGAACGTAACGTTCGTCCAAGTTGGCAACGTCGTAACCATCGTCGACTTCGAACGTCTTCCTCTTCTTTCTAAGGTTGACTTTTTCGTTGTCACTTGTACCAAATTTATCGACTGGCATGTTGTTGTAGGGATTTTTTTTTGTTTTAGAAAAAATATATTCAAAACGCAGTTTATTAAAAATGAACTATGTTATTTTATTTTTCGTTTTTATTCCATTAAAATTTTTAAAATAATTTTTTATCTTTATATATACTATAAAAAAATCTGTCTCTAATGTAAATCATTGAGAATGTCTTCAAATCGATCTCCTTCAGACCATCTCTTGAGAACGTAGAGACAAAGGTGACCGCAAAACACTTGATCTATTGATTGCACTTGTTCCGTGTTGTAATGAACCATTGATTTGTTGAAATAGTTCTTCATTTCTTTTGGCGGCGAGATTCTGTAGCTGTCGAAATAATAATTTTTCTTCTTCCCGTTCTTGATCCATGCCACCCAGTGAGTGCCTTCACCCGATGAATCATCTAAATTTAAAATTCCACATTCCGATTGTCGAGGCCTTCTCTTCGCAAAGCATCTCTGGAAAACACGCCTAGAAAATCTTTTTTTCAAATCTTTTGCCGCATTCAACAGATCGATGTTGGATAGATGTTCGTTAGGTAAGACGACACCTTCTACGGATATCTTTATTTTCTTATTCATAAATGCGTATATATTTTTTTTATTTATTTATTTTATTATAATTCACTAAAATGAGGTTATTTTTTTATTTTTTTTTTTTTCATTCTCGATGTCTCTATCGATTTCCATAATCTTGAATCCGTCTAATTCCTCTTAATTTTCTGGAATCTTGATATTACCATCTTTTAGTAGAACAGATTCGATCATTTTGTAGTGATTTAACGAATGAAATTTTTTAGATACCGTGTCGTAAATGTATTTCTCTTGATCTTTTGACAATTTTTTGAACAGGAATAACAACTGCAAATATCTATTATATTCAAATATGTCTTTTTCGATACCTGCAAAAAAAGACGACGCAAAAAGAGATATCAAATGTAGTTTGTCTCTCTTAGTTCAAACGTTTTCGGAATTTAAGAATTGGGGTTCGTTAGGTAAGACGACACCTTCTACGGATATCTTTATTTTCTTATTCATAATGTGTATATATTTTTTTTATTTATTTATTTTATTATAATTCACTAAAAAATGATGCTATTTTTTTTTTTTCTTTTTCTTTTTAAACTAACTCTCTCGATGTCACTATCGATTTCTATAATTTTGAATCCATTTAATTCTTCTTGATTTTCTGGAATCCTATCATCCACAATCATATCTGGAATCTTATCATCCACAATCATATCTAGAATCCAATCATCCACATTCATATCGTCTCTAATTAGATCCACAGTCCAATGTCCGAGTGCCAAAGTGTTTATTTTATCATTTAATACGAATCTCTTATCGTCGTCGGCCGTCAGCGAAAATCTTGTTGACTATTTCAGTATACAAGTCATGATTTTCACTTCGAATCGATTTCATAGTCTTATACACCGGACCACTTCCTAACAGACAATCTTTATACTCTTGGAAAGAGATGTTTTTCTTCACCACGCACGTTTAACTCCTTTGCACTTCTTGATCTCTTCATCATCTTCTAGTCGATAAGCATACAGTTTGGGTCTCAAGCCCACGAAATCGACGATTTGTTTACCGCCGTTCTCGTCCTTAAATTTACCCAACACCTTCTTGTTGTCGTTCGATTGAATGTTGGACGGGGGATCGACGGGATAATTGCTTGTGTCAAACCACTCGACCACGTCCTGAGATATATCTCGGTAGACACCTTTCGTCTCTATCTCGTAAACCAAACTGTCTGTGTCAGTGAACAGTAGTTTGGCTTTATCACCAAATTTTCGTTTGACGTAATCGTAGTGAAACTCGTACATCAATCGCTTGCTGATATCTAAGATGATCGGTCCAAGATAATACGGTTTGTCAAACTTCAGGTGCGTCTTTTGCATGTGAACGGACACTAGATTTTCGTTGAATATGGTTCAGTGTTTGTAATTGGGTTTCGCCACTAATGTTTTAGCTCTTTTCTCAGACGTGATGAGTCAAACGTCAGTTCTCTTCCTGATGTTTTCCATCGATTTACCGTACATGCAGTTGTTCATGAGTTTGAAGAAATCTTTTTCGAAATCGTTCTCAGCTTGAATTCTGAGATTCGTGTTGAGATCGATGTATTTTTTCATCCAAGGCTCTTTGTCGAATCGAATGATGCGATGTATGTTGACTAATTTCATCCCGTAATCGACGTACTGTTTCAAGTTCTCGCTGTAGACGACGTAGTTACGTTTGTTAAATAAATTGGGAATGAGTTTTTCCTTGTCTCCTTCATTCGGTTCCATTCGTTCGGGAGCCAGTGGATAATTATTGTGTGGATCGTGTAATTCTTCCGGATAGTTCAAATCGACTTCTAAAATGCAAGGACAGTCTCTCCATTTTTGCATCTCTTCCGGTTCCTTTACCCATTCAAAATTTCCAATCGGTAAAGGATGACTCATAGCCCAACCGTACAGGTTATTGGCGTCCCAATACTGTATGTATTTAGTCGACCGTTTCGAATTGAAACCTTCTTTCATGTAGGGATTGTTAGCTTCAGAATATCTGTGAGAGATCATCGAGACGCCACCTCTCACAGCCTTTTCGAACATGAGCAACATGTTCACGTCGGATAATAATTCCAGTTGGACTTCGGTGTTCTTCAACAGAGTGTCCCATGACCGGGTGCGGTGAAATACCAAGCGGGATCCAGATCGTAATTTCGACAACAGACGTCTCGAAAATTTTCGAACATGTCTGCCAAGAGCAGAACGTCGGTCTTCAGATAGAGATCGTGATAATCTCTCACGGTTTTCATATCGAATGATTTCCACACGTTTTTAGCATGTTCGTAATTCTCGTCGGAAATGTCGGATTTGTATAATTTTGAATAAAAATCTTCTTTCGAAGGTAGTGCGGTGTCTTCGAATCTCTTTAGATCGTTCATGTAATCATAAGGATAGACTCCTTTCCTCAACATGACGTCTACTCGTTCTCCAAAATGTTCGCTCGTGATTTTAAATTTATCCTTGCTCATGTTATCGACTAATTTTTCCTGAGCGGTCGACATGAATTTAAAACTGTCGATGAAACGTATGGCTCTACGAATGAATTTCGTTTTTTTCTTTCAACGTCTCTCCGTTGATTACTCTTTTCTTCTCCATGAGCTTCCATTTCATGAAGGAAATGTATCTTTCTTCACTGTTCGCGATGCAATTTAATTCTTCGTGTGAGGTGCCAAGATTTTTCACAAACAGATGACTGTCGTAACCCGAGAGATTGTGAAACATCACTGGATAGAAAACGGCATCTCGATATTTTAAATTACACTTGCTGTGAGCCAGACCGCGATGCAGACCTGTGTAATGATTGTGGTCTCTGACCTTCTTATTTTCCTTCGAATTCTCATCGAACGATTGTCTGCATATGTGACATTCGGTGGCCCTGTTATTTTCGTCCTGCTGCTCTCGCGTGATGATCATTTTTGCCGGCGTTTTAAATTTATCGTATAACATTTGAATTTTCGATTCTAACTCTTCCACGAACCTTTGAGCCACGTCGTCGTCTTCATACTGTTTCGTGTAGGTGAAGGGACCCATGTCGTGTTGCAAGTCGAAAGCGCATTTCACGTAAATGCAATAGCCCAAAGGTATGTGTTTTTGATATCATTTGACATAACTTTGAAGAGCGTTGGGTTGACAGGAACTCATTTTTGTGGTGAAACATTCGAAATCGGCGTACATGATGAATGGTACTTTTAACCTTCTATTGTGATTTTCAAACTTCATGATGGTGTTAGGTTTGGGCATTTCGATGGCGACACCTTGATTTTCATTGCAATATTCCTGATGTTTCGCCAACGAGTATTCGCTGTGAAACACGTTCATGCAATTGCAACATAAAGATATCTTTCCGTTATGTTTATTATTTTGTTTCGACAGTAATTGGCTCGGATTTGGAACCCAACAATAATGACGATTGTCACCGTTCGAAATCAATAATAAAATAATCATCTTTTCTCTTCTGAGATACGAAGTCTGTCTGAGAGGATAGATCGTTCATTTTTCCTTGTCGTATCCCAAGACGTTCACCGCTACGGTGGGATTTTGAGCCTCGAAACGTTTGATGTGTTTTAACTGCATTGGAAAAGTCACTCTGGTCCAATCAATATTTTTAGAAGTCTTCTCGTAATGAGAAACTCTATCAGGGTTCGTTTTGACAGGGTATAAAGCGGAGGTGACTGCCCATTTAAAACACTGATCATCGTTATTTTTCATGTTGATCACGGCGTGTTTTTTTAGCTAGGAAATACGGTAATTTCACGTAGGAAGACCCTTTCAACAAATCGTTTTTAGTTATGTGAATTTCGAGTTTCAACACCTCATCGAACGTCCAGTTACTACCTTCATGTTGATAATTCGTGAGAGACGTCAACATCTTGTCTTTCATCTTTTTGAAAACACCCGATAAATCTGAACCTCGAAATACGGGTTCGACGTTAGATCTGAAATATGCATTTTTCACGATGCTCTCGCTGGACTTCACGTCAATTTTATTCATCACGCAATGGAGTATCATCTTAATTTTTAGTCCCACGTTCATGTATTTGCAAAACAAATCCAATACTTTTTTCTTCACCCGTTCCATGAACAATTTCGGATCGATTTTCTTCAACGAGGGAACCATGTCGAAAGTTTTAAAAACGCCTTTGATCGCATTCTCCCGTTCCACAGACTTCGATTGAAAAAGTTCCATGGCGAGTTGCGCTAGATATTCTTTTCCTTTCCCTTCGTCTATTGCTCGTCGAATTTCGTTCGATATATCTCGTTTGCCTAGAATCTGAAGTGCATCACTCGTTTTCGTTTTAGTTTTTCTTTTCTTTTCTTTGGAAACTTGAAGTTCTTCTTCAATGGCTTTTCGTTTAGTCGTCTTCTTATTTTTCACAATCGAAACGTTTTTAGTTTTTTTCGACGTCGGCATTGCGATTCCTTTTACTATCTTTTTCTTCTTCTTCTCATTTTTCACAACCGATGCATTTTTTGACGTCGTTGCTATCGGCATTTCGTTTGCCTTTCCATCGTTTCACAAATGTTTCTGTATGACATCAATCTTTTTTGATTTAGTTCTATGATTTCTGAAATGTGAAATTTTTAATAGTTTACAAATCTCGTTTAACTGAGGTACGGTTTTCTCATTTAATTTTTTCAATTTTTTTTATCTGTTTGCTTCATTTTGTAAGAATATATTTTTTTCCGAATTTTGTATTTAAATAATTTGTTTAAAAAGTTTTGTTTTTACTCTTTATATAAAAAAAAGATTTTTTTTTAATTCAATTTTTTTTCTTTAATGTGTTTTTTATTCAAAACAATTTACGATCGCTTTTATTTCTTGTTTGCAGAATGAACACGTTTTTTCGTCTCTAGAATAACATTCCTTACAATAACACAAATGTGCGCACGGTAAAAACAAAACGTTTGCGACATTTTCGCAAAGCAGACAAGTGTTCGTGTTGCTCGACTCGTTTTCGACACATGACAATAACTCGTCCGCTTGTGTCATGAATTTAATCAGATGTTCTAAAGTCAAAAATTGAGATAAGGTCTTGTTTGTGTTATTTAACGCATTGTACAATTGTTCCTTAGTGTACCCTAATTGTAACATATCCATCAATAATTTTTGGTTTTTATTTCTATCCCACTCTTAATCTTCAATTTTAATCAATCCCAACGTTATGATCTTGTTCAAATAATCACATTCACCTGTTTTAATATTATTTATATGTTCTAGTAAAGGTCTGTCGTGAGGTTCCCAATTCATCAAATGTATATTACAACAAAAGCATTTAACTTTGTTGCTTTTACCCACATAAATGAAACCCGCAGTGGCTAAATCTTCGGGTTTTTGAGCAAGATGCGAAGGCCAATTTTTAAACGTTTGAAGTCTTGCACGTTCTAAACTATAATTCGGATGTTCGGACTTGATCATTGTTTTTACCTCAAAATTGAGTTTGTAAGAATAGTTTTTTTTTCGAATTTTGTATTAATGATAATTTGTTAAAAAGTTTTAAAATTGTTTATAATATGTTTTAATTCCTTCAAAAAGAATTAATCAATTATATGTTCTTAACGTGAAAAAAAAATTGAATTAATACGAAAAAAAAAAAAAAGGATGTTAAAATTTAACTTTATTTATATATAAAGAGAAACTTTTTTAACAAATTATTATTTAAATACAAAATTTAAAAGATATATTATTTGCAAGAATTCATAAAATCCAAATAATCGATCATGACAACAACACCTAAAAGATGCAAATTGAAACAATGTTTTTTTAATACGCTAACAGATACTTGTATCTATACAGTAGAACTCGATCCCATCGAATTGAACGATGTTAAGATGGTGTGCTTAAAGCACTACGACAACAAATATAATATAATGTATTTGAAATTGGATGAAGCCATGCTCGATTTGTTTTACGAGTACCAAAACGATCTGCTGAATAATATCATCGACAAATACAGAAGACCCTACATGAATGATTTGATGATGATCTATGAAAAAAAAATATTTTCAATGATCTCACTCGAACTCTTGGATAAATCGGGTGGTGAGAGCGCATTCACTGATGTAGAAAAACTCAAAAGAGTAAAGATAAACATTCAAGACATTTTGATAAGTGGAAAAATAACGCATGTCGACATGCTAATAAAGGACTTGGAAATATAAACAATAGCAAGATTGATTTTAGTGAAGAAGAAGGAAAAAAAGTAATGAGATCTAAAGGTGATCTCATTACTTTTTACAAAAAAATTTTCACATTAAAGAAAATTAAAATTAAAAAACTTTTTTTTTTTTTATATATATATAAAGAGCAAAAAAAAAAACAAAACTTTTTTTAAACAAATTATTAAAATACAAAATTTAAAATATACATTATTTGCAAGAATTCATAAAACAAAAAAAAACAAATAATCGATCATGACAGCAACACCTAAAAGATGCGAATTGAAATTGAAACAAGTCGAAACGAATAAGAAATTAGGTTTTAAAATCAATAGATTACAACAACACGATCCCATCGAATTGAACGAGATCGAGATGAAGGATTTAGAGCATAAATACGACAAATATAAGATGACTTTGAAATTGGATGAAGCCATGCTCGATTTGTTTTATGACTATCAAAGCGATCTGCAGAAAATCGTCATAGCTAAAGATAAAGAATTCGACAAGGACGATTTGACGTTGTTCTATGGAAGTTACATATATCCAAAAATCTCACGCGAACTCGTGGACAAATCGGGTGGTGAGAGCAAGTTCACCGATGTAAAAAAACTCAAAAGAGTAAAGGTAAACATTCAACACGTTTTCGAAAAAGGAGAATACACGAGTGTCAACATGCTAATAATGGACTTGGAAATATAAACAGAGTGATTGATTTTTTAGCGAAGAAGAAGGAAAAAACGTGATGAGATCATCTTGAAAACACGAGTGTCAACATGCTAATAACGGGCTAGGAAATATAAACAATAGAGAGATTGATTTTTAGCGAAGAAAAAGGGGAAAAAAAAGTAATGAGATCATCTTTTAGATCTCATTACTTTTTTGTTGTTTTCTTTCTTCACTATTACCCATATAATATAATAACGTTTCCTTTTTTCTTAAATTTCAGTGTCGATTCTTCTTCTTTTCTTTTTTTCTTTTTTTTGTAATATGATACGTTTTTATAACAACACATTTGTTTATCCGAATCATAATTATGAACGAATGTTGTGCATATCTTGGTATCCCTCGCATCATTACCATTCTCTTCAGAAGATAGTGGTGACGGTGGAAAGCATCTCATTCTTTTCATTTCCAACCATCTATCCCGCGCCTTTTCTATCTCTTTCATCAGTTCTTTCCTTATATATCCATCATTAGCGTCTAACCATTTTTCAAACATCTTTTTTTTTTTTCACACTCTGTCTCGCGATATTCGTCATTATCGTCTAATTGTTTCTCTACCTTTTTATCCATTTTAAATATATTATTCCAAACTTTCTATGATTTATATTTGATATAGTTATATAATTTTATATTATAATAACATATTCAAAATCGGTATATTCTTAAACGGCAAATTCTCACCGAGCAACAAACCCTGGCCGAGTCGCTCAACGTTCTGTCCACTCTTCAGATAGAGACCGTTTCCTCTCAGAGAGTTACCACCTCTAACGGGTTCTAGATACAATCCTTTAAGGCTGTCATCTACGTGAACGCGACACACGGCTCCTCCCTTCTTCAAAAACAGTCCGCTGCCACCCATTAATTTCTCAACTGCCGAACTAGCGAGTCCCGTGAGAGCTCCCACGCCGAGAGTCTTTCCGAGAAAGGGTAGTGCCTTTGCGGCGAAGGGTAATGCTTTTGCGGCGATTCCTGCCAATAGCGGTAGGAAACCACCTTTCATTCTCAAATTGTATCTCAATTGAGCGGGACTCAATCTCACTGTCAACCCTCTTCCATCGCGAATCGCTTTCTCCATCCTTTTGATTTGACTTCTGGTCGAATCCTGACCGCCTCTCGTCAGATCTTCGTGAGTGAATTTGAATCTCACCGCCTCGCCTCGAGTTGTTAACGCTCTCTTAAGTTTCTTCCTCTGTCCTGCGGATATGTTCACGTTTTTAATCACGTATTCTGTCATAATTCTTTTTTTAAAAATATATTTACTTCAATTGTTTCTTGTTTAATAATAATTATTTATATTAAAATAAGTTTGTAAAATTAATATTGCGTTTATTTTATTTTTGTTATCTATATATATACACAATATTTTTTTTTTTTTGCTTTTATATTTCTCTTATGTGAAATCGTATCGTCACCCTCTCTCCGCGAAGATCTAACAGTTCACCATTTTGATCCGTCAACGTGGTTTTGAGACTATACAACGTGTCTAAAATCACTGGTAGATAAACTAAATTTCGAGGTCGCTCCACGATCTTATAACCCGGCGACACGTTTGGAAAGAAGGAATAGATCGTCGGTTGAGCGCTACCATTCACGTAGCTTCCAGCAATCACGTCCACGTTCACCAGAATGCTATTGACTGCGAGAATGTCGAATATTTTCAGATGCCGCGTGGCCTCAATACACCTTTCGATCGAATCCCAACATCTTGCCTATAGAATCGTCCGTGTTGAAATCCACTCGAAAATTATCTTCCAAATCCAACATCGTCTGTAAGGTATTAGGATTGGGAGCGAGTCTGATCTTGTTGCTTCCCTTTCCATCCATCTTCATTCGCGTCTGAATGTAATTGTTCAAATCGTCTATGTCGTAACTCCCTTTGGGAATTCGAATCTCCAACCAATCCACTCCGTCGGAATACTTGAACGAGTTATTCTTTTCGGTGACGTTGGGAAAGGAATAATAAGTCTCTAGATTCACCAACGCCATCTCGTATCTTTTCTCTCTATTCAATTCGATGGGAGGTTCGAATTTCGTAGCGAATCGAGTCGAATCGCCACTCACCACGATTTGAATGGATTGTTTTGCAGCCGTATTCTCGGCTATCCATTCTAACAATTCTCCATGTTCGAACATTATATTTAATTTTATTTTTTTTTATTCAAAACTATTTATTTGAAGATTTATTATTTTCTAAATTTTATTTTCACGCTCTATCTTATTATCATCAGAAACATAAAACTTGTCGAATCCGCACCGATATTTTCCGCGATTAAATTCGCTTGTCAAATCGATCACGACGAAACTGTAAAGTCCACCATCCCAAACCCTCTTGCAGAATCTCCTGAATTCCGCCGCGCTCATGTCGTTTGCGACGTGATCGCCGTAGATGTGATTGAGATTCTTGAGATCTTGGCGAAAGAGACATAGAAAATTAGCGTTCTCCCTTATCGTCTGTCTGGGCAATAGAAAATAATTCTGCGACAGGTAGAAACAGTCCACGTTGCTGTGTCGAGCCCTAACGTAATACGATTCGCATTGGTTCTGTCTCTCCAAAAGCAGATCGTCGAAAATCATGAGATTCTTATCTTCCGATTTCAGTTCTCTGGGATCCGGAACGTCGCTAGCGTTCTCATAAAATCGACACTCGACGTTCGAAGATGCATTTCTCTTCATCAGCTCCATCGCCGTGCCGTCCAAAATGGTCGAAAGTGGAGCTTCACTCTTGTCGAATTCCTCCCTACTGTCAAAGATTCTGGCTATGACGTCCTTGGGCAATCTACGATCCATGCACTCTCGAAGCAAGCTGTATTCGGGTTGAAACAAGCTCTTGCCAAACACGAACAATCTGTCGTAATCCAACCAGTCGGGTCGGGACACCAGATTCATCAACAGATTGGTCTTTCCACAATTCGATTTTCCCACTATCAAGCTTCTTATGCTTTTGGGAAAGAACTCGTTATTCGACCTCTTGGTCGCGGCGTCGTTCCAAGACATATCTTTAATGTTCATCTTTTGTTTTATTTTTTTGTTTGTTATTTTAGATTCTTTTCAAACACAATTTTTTATGTTTTTTCAAACTCAGTTGTTTTAATATTATTATTTATTTATATCACACCGTTGTGAGTTCTCTTCAATCCAGATCCACTCGTCATTTTGGCTAAATCTTGTATGGGTACCACAGCATCCTTAAAATCTTTCCAACTTTTCGGCGTTCGCTCTAACGCAGCTCACTTTGCCGGCGGACTGATCAACTTGTCGATCAACGCGTCGGCTGCCCTCTTGCCAGCCACAGAAGCTATCCTACCACTGGCTTCGGAAGCGGCTTTCTTACCAGCATCCACAGCCGTCTTCTTACCGACCTCAAACGCGGTCGATGCGAGTTTTCTACCTGCATCGCTCGTGAACGCTCGCATTATAGAATCGACGATGCCAGAACCGCCTTGAACGTAAGTTCTGACGTATCCCCTGTTCTTTATCACCAACATATTTTATTTTTATAATATATTTTGTTTTTTCACTGGTAAATCGTTTTGTTGTTTAAGTACTTTTATTATTCTAGTGTAAAAATTTACTGTTTTATTTTTGTTTGTTTCTCTCTACTTATTATATACACATCAATCCTTCAATTCGTTCATCAGCCTTTTATAGTGGTTTTTATTCAAAACCTTCTGTCTTAACAATTCGTCAGATATAGTAACTATCTGATTATCTAATCCTGTGTTACCAGCCCGTCTGCTCGCCATCAACATGCTCAATCTCTGAGACAGAGCGTCAGAATCGCTCGGAAGAAAAGTGGTTTTCACCCCTTTGCCAGTCACCGATTCGATGAACTTCTTGTTCATATCCCATATGGGTTTCACCACTTTCGACCACTTGTAACCTCTGTTGGCTTTGGGTCTCGTCTCTCTGGCATCGTTATTTCTCTTCATGGCGTGGGTCTGAACCAGAATGTCGCCGTAATTGTCGAAATCCTGTTCCGTGTAATCGCTAGGCTTGTCATAAAGGAGCAATCTGCGCAGTCCATCGGTCAATTCGTATTTGTTCGAACCAACGATCAATTCATCATCACCAATTTCTATTTCTGTGTCTCCAATAAAAGTATTATTGTCCGAATCCTTATAAAATCCATACAACAGATCTCTCTTACCGCCATCATCATCAGACGATGCGACGCTATCAGTGGTGAGAGTCGAAGCTGTATCGGTGTCGGTCTCCGTTTGAATTCCCGTGGGAACGTAATCCGGTGTAGATTGAACGGAATGCCGATTTCCAAAACTAAGAGGCAACGAACCCATTCTCAAAGAACTCTCTTTTATGGGTCTCAATTCTTCGACTATCTCCTTCCTGCTTCACTCTTGACCCTCCGTCACGGGTTTAAATATTTTTGTGGCTTCGCATTTGAGTTCCATCTCACCAAGACGTCTGCTTCTGTCAGCCGACTGAATGCCCTTCTTAGCACGTTCATACTCCCCTAAAATTCCATCTCGGTGTCTAGAATCCATCTGTAAAAACATTTTTCGTTTTTAATTGTTTTATTATTTTCAAAATTAAATGTTTAATTATATTTTTATGTTTTTAAGTTAATAAAAATCTGTCCGTCTTTAATATAATAAACTAAAAATATTCACATCTCAACTCAGTGTTGATTGAATTGGAGAAGTTTAAAAATACGTTTAAGCAGTACATGACAAACCGGTTTCTGATTTAACGCATTTTGATAGTAATTTACGTTTTGTCAAAGGAATTTCATTCACATATTAAAGAACCATTCACTCAGTATCGAATTAAGAGAGAATCCCTTTGATGACGGTTAAAACATTTCAACACACAAAAGAAAACTGTTTTTTTTCTAATTTTAACGTTAAAGGAACTTATTCATTCATTTCAAATCTCTCTGATCGCTATCGTGAATATATTAAAAATTTTACCACTCAAAACCTAATTGAGCGGAAAATGCGTTTAAACATTCCATTAAGTGTTAATTAAGATTACTTCACAAAAATTCTGATTCTTTTCTCTAATTGTCTCTAAACTCAATCTCCTTTCGTCACATCGAAACAAGACATGAATGTCTATTTTTTACAGATCATATTTTATAATTGACTCTTTTGAACGAACGCTTAAAGTCAATTTCTCTTCTTTACATCAAGACAAAACACGAATGTCTATTTTACAGATCATATTTATAATCGACTCTTTTGAACGATGTCTAAACTCAATTTCTCTTCGTCACATCGAACCAAGACACGAATGTCTATTTTTTGCAGATATTTTATAATTGACTCTTTTGAACGAAAACCTCATTCAGTCATAACGATAACATGTGTCAGTTTTTACTTCAGAAAAACGTGACAGTGGGTTTGCGGATTCTAACACCCTGGCAACATTCTTCATTCAAAACATTCCATTAAGTGTTCATTAAGATTGCCTCGCAATAACATGCGTTAGTTTTACTTCGGGAAACGCGACAGTGGATTTGCGGATTCTAACACCACGTCTGTACACGAGTCGATTTCCGACCTAAAATCCGCAAGTGGATCTCCGTGTACGCCTCCATGGGGTTTCAGTGTTAAAATCGTGTACGGACGCGGATTATTAGAATCGGCAAGATGATGATTTAGAAACGACAAAACGTTTTTTTACTCGCAATTTAACACTGAATCCTATGGGGGAAACCCATTTGCCGATTTCAATCAAAACGGTACGTGTACGTGTACGTAAAACTACGGGCGTTTTTTTCACTCTAGGATACAATTCAGTGGTGTTTGAATCCGCAAAGTGGATTCTAAAACACCCTAAAAAACGTTCAAATCGTGTACAGGTAAACGATTTTAACACTAAATCCTATGGACGTGTACACGAATGTACGTGTACACGTACACGTACATGTACAGGTGTGTTTGTATTCTCAATTATCACCTACTCTGGTTTGGACTTTTTTTTCGATTTTTTATGCGTTCTGTTCAATTTTGAGACGAAAGAAAAAACATTTTTTAGCATGAAAAGTTTGGGTCTGGTTCCGATGGAAATTTTGGACCCAAAATTTGGAATTTGTAATTTTTTTGTTTTTATGCCTTTTGTTCAATTTTGAGACGAAAAAGAAAATATTTAGCCTGAAAATTTTGGGACTCAGAAATTTTGGACCAAAATTCGGAAACTATTTTTGAATTTTTGTGTACTTTGTACAATTTTGAGGCGAAATTTTTTTTTTTTTTTTTTTTATAGGCTGAAAATTTTGAGTCCGGTTCCGGGAATTTTTTTTTCGATTCTTTTCAAAATCGAGTTCCCAGATGAATTAGAGTGGTTTTATACGATAATGTTTTTACCCTATGTTCTCACCTTATTTTCATATTGGGGGGGGGGGGGGGGGGCGGAGGGCAGTTAGATGTACCAAAATGTTTGGCTACAAAGAATATTTTGAAAGATTTAGAGTGATTTTATTCAACCCCCCCCCCCCTCAAAATACCCCTATGACCATCAACCCCACCCCACCCCCGGGGGGCAATTAAGCGGAGGAAAAGGAATGCAATATGAAGGAATTTCTTTAAGAATCTTCTTCCCTAGAACCATCAGTTAGAATCTTTTGATATTTGGTATACAATATCTCTTGGGTCGGGGGGGGGGGGGTCAGATTCAAGTTAGTATTAGGGTGTGTGTAAGATTTAAGTTTGTTCAAATTAGGTCCCTGGGTTCATATTTGTGCTCTATTTGATCGGGGACAGTGACATAACAACCCTTGGAAGTTTGGCAGTGCTAGTCTACAGCTGATAGAATTGGAAGCAGTCAGGAAGACCCAGGATAATAATCCTCTGACATGGACACTAGAGTTATGAATAATTTCAGGACTTCATTCCTCTGTAGTGTTGATGAACCATGAATAACTGAATGTGATGCAAAATAGTTCTTTGAACACTTTGTCAGGTGAGCGATTAAGGCCCGTTGGGGCCTCTTGTTCTGTTTGATTTTAATATTTATTCTATACCATTTCCTTGCTACGGTATAGCCTAAGCGGCTAATGTGGCGTTAACCACCAATAAATAAATAAATTCTAAACCAAATGGTAGTAAGGAACTTGGATATTTTACAAAATAATGCTGGTCGGTGGATAACCGGATAAAGTAACACTACAGCACTGGAAGCGGTCATAGTGAAACTCGGGTGTATGCTGGTTAAAGATGGCATAGATATGGGAGAATTAAACCTTCCAAACAGTGGATGCCGTAAAACGAGGTTTAACCAAGTATGTAACTACAACATTTAGATAGGATGGATAAGACAGGCGAGGGAGCTAATGGAGAATTACTCTATGTTGACTGAAGATCTATAAGGGGAGTGGGTGGGTGAAGCAGGTCAGTAGCTTTATTATGGGAAGGGTGCTCGAGGATTGTAATAGAAACTGGTGATCTGGAAGTAGGACCAAGAGTTCTTTAGATAGGTTATATAAAAAGGATGCGCCAGATTTTGCGGAGTATATGGATGGATCATTTTTTTTTCATGTTAGAATGCCCCAAATATTTGCTTAGTAGGGACACTAAAGGAAAAAATGGGCCGAAAAAATGATGGACCGAAATATTGAAGGATAAATGGATGAGAAATGACACGAGGAAATGGGTCAATTTTATAGTGGGGAGATCGAGAAGATGCCAATGGGGGGATTAAGAGACAGTCTTTGACTGAATGCTGGAAGATTATGATGGAGAGTGGGGAAGGAATACTTCGGAGGGGGGTGGTGGCACTGGGTTAATGTTGGCCTTTTCGTTAGAGGACCGCGACAAATCAGAGGAAGGCCAAATATTTATTATTATTACTCTCACTTTGTGGACGGGACAAGAGACACAGAAGGTCATTAGATCTTTTTTTCATATATTTTGAATAGGATGTTCGCATCGTACGACGTATTTGCTGTGGTGTTCATATGCATATAATTTCGTTGTCAATAATATTTACACCTTTTTCTTCCTTTCCTTTCCATTCTATTCTTTCTTTATTCAGTTGTTAATTGATCAATTAGTGTTTTGCTATCCTGTAACGTTTATGTGATAAATACGTATGGAAGAATGAGTGGCACCAAGTTGTAAACACTTGTATTCCAAACCTTTTAACAGTTTGGTTAGCAAGTACAATATGTCTTAGTGGCTATTCTCTCTCCTTGTACTGCATTGTCAATGACAATCGAAAACCCATTTGCAGGAACTCAAGGGCTGTAAAGAAGTTACGATTGGTTCATTTTGCAGTAATAATGTTTAACTGGACAGTCTTAATTATCCAAAGATGGTGGGAGCGGGAATGCGGTATTTTTCTTTTACAATACATGTTGCGTAAACACGCAAAAACAAATTGTCAACATTGTTCTGGAAATCTAATTCGTTTCTCTTTCTTTCCGTTATTCCTTTCTGCAGCTATTAATAGAACATTTTTTAGTGTTTTGCTGTCGAGCAAGCATTATATGATAAGTATGTAGGGAACGCGGAGAGTACAGTACGGCCGCCGTGGACTGATAACTTTCCACGGACGAAATAATATTAGGTTTCAAACAATTCCAAACAATAATTATAGGAATAATCATCAAAAATGTGATTAATGAATTTATTTAGATGTACAATAATGACTGTATTCAATTGTGTATATTGCAAAAATAAACATTCTACATTATAGGAATAAGCATCAAAAAATTATTTAATAAAGCTCCAGGTATAACCCGGTGCTACATTAGTTAATATTGTGCTGATAATGACTTTTATTACCTGATAAAGGTATGCGTGGACATCACTGCCCGCGTGTGGGTTACAACCTGTCCTTGGCGGCTGTCCTGTATGAAGTGGTATTTTTTATGACAATCCACTGTCCCTGTACTATACTGTCGATGGCGATTATAATACATTTGCATGAACAGGGGCTACAAAAAGATCATACTTCGTTTATTTGCAGTAATGCTTCACTGGATGGCCTCAATTATACAAGTTAGGGATGGAGTGGAAATGCGAAATTGTTCTATTATATTACCTGTTACTCAAACACGCAAACAAATAAATGTCCACATTGTATTGTAATCTAACTATTTGTTTGTGAAATAACCTAAAGAAAATAAATCATTTGACATGTTCCTTCAAAAAAACTGATTTCCAGATACACTTGTAAATAAAGGAACATAGAGAGTAATCGCTTGACAGGAATGGTTACGTGAAATTATTCTTGAGAGGTGAGGGACGTTCTACAAACACGACTGTGCGAATGCGCACGAGTGTTTTACAGTACAGTCCCTCGCCTCGAATGAATTATTTCACGAGACCAGTCCAGTCAAGTGATTTCTCTGTCTATTACTTTTCATTATTAACGATAATTATATTATTTAACCATTTACCTAACGTAACAGCCAAAACCGGCCAACGCCATTCTCAAACATCGCCAATTAATTTTCATTATTTTTTCATTTTTTGTCTCTAAAACATAGGTTATGACCCCTCATTGGAACGAGCTCGTTCCAATGAGAGGTCATTACCTATGTTTTTGAGACAAAAAAAATGAAAATAATAGTTATTCAAGAATTTTTTTTTGCAAGTGTCGTCTGGTTTTCATGATAGGTTATGGGTTAAAAAAAAACAATGAAGTCCCCATTACACCCACTGCAAAGCGTCTTATATGGATACATGACCCAATTGTTGATTGCATAATTCACTTGTGAAGTTATCGTTTTTAATCAAACCCGGAAATCCCAGTAAATCACACTTTGGAAAGTAATAATCACAAATAATGAATAGACAATACAAACAAATAAACTGACCTGATCGAGTTTGTATAGTACGGACATCGTGAATTGGTAACTTTCCACCGGTGGGAAATAGTTCCACGGACTCAATAATATTAAATTCGAAACACTAATTATAGGAACAGTCAGCAACAATTTAATTAATGAAGCACCGGGTCCAACCCGGTGCTTCATTAATTAAAAATTCGCTGATGATGATTTCTATTATCTGGTAAAATTTAGACTCTACCAGTTGATGGCTCCATATTGGCATGCATATACCATTACAGTCTGGATGGTTAAGGGTGGATACCACAAGTTCTATTGTTCCTGAATGTACTACATTACCTCTGTCGCTAACGAAGACAGGTCTATGACGGTTCAAGTTAGCCTTGTTGGTTTGGGGATCACATTTTGGGTAATGTATTTTGATATGATTAACTGAAAAGGACAAGTCGACAGAAATATATCACAATATATAACACATTAATTCATCTAATATAATTAAAGAATGGTTTAACAAAAAGGTCAGCTTTACTGACTCAGCAAGTTTTACCCAATAAACGGATACAGCGTCTTTATATATGAGACATAAACTGTTATATCACATCCGTACTACTCACGCCGTAAGGAACTCGTTAATACAGAAATATGCATCTTAAAATAACCAAATCGCCGTCTCTATATGTTTCTGTGACACATAAGATGTCGAAGTCGCTCAAATCATCCTGAAGTTTACCCAGGTTTATCCAATAAAATTTATATTATAGTCCAAAATTAATAGCTACTCCATATTTGATTCAATACAACTACACAACCACACATGCAAAGTAATTGAAGAAGAATGAGGAGCCTAACAGCTTTGGGCTCAGGAATGTACTCATCAAATGCTTGCCTGCATTGCTCAAGATCAATCCCCATGACTGTACATACAGAAATCAAACTTCAGACTGAGCTGGGCAATGAGTGTGCATTTTCTGGGGCTTGCATTCATGTATTAGAGCACAGAGGTAACCCTCTGCAATTTGATATCCGAATTCCAAGATTTCAAGCAGCCGAGCTTTTTCCATAACCCATCTAGGAATTTAACTAATTCAATCTTGTTTCACAGAGTCCAACGAGCTCTGTCAAACAATATTGAGTTGAATTAATTCTTAGTTCCATAATGGGAAAAACTTGCAGGTTGCAATTTTGACATTTTGACTTCACTGTGCCGAGGATTAAGTTTCAATGGAGGGCGATGAGTGCTTTTTTTATTCCTATTATAAATTTCCTAACTTGGTCTGGGGTATAGGGACGTTAGCTGAAAAAATTATATACAATTTAGTTTGTCATACAATGAGCAATATTAGGTGAAAGTTTGGCTGAAGAGTCAGAAAATCATATTTTGAGATGAAACTCTTCGCTGATTGTGCCGTGAAAGTTTGGTTGGAGAGTGAGAAAATTATATTTTGCAGATGAAAATCTTCGCTGATTGTGCCGTGTACAAATTCTACCCATTAAAAGGAAAATGAAAAAGGGCGAGATCCACAAAAACAAATAGATTCATCTTTCTATAGCACACTACAGTTAAAACAAGATGTCCTGCCATGAACTGCCCGCAGATAGCACGTCATACTGCGCGTTGATCTGCGTGTTATATCGACAACATTGTATTCTACTGACAGTCCGGTACCCCTATCGATCGCCTTCTACTAAATACCTCCACTGATCGTCGATTCAAAAGTTCCATTCCCTACGCATAATAGAAGTGATACACAATATATTTTAATATTACTATTTCCAGCCCTACCTTATCTCGTCATAAAAGTCGACTTTCGATAAAGTTATCTCGCCTGGAGTTATTAGAAGGGCGAGGAAGGTCCATTTAAGAAGTATGTAATTGTTGAAAAAACACCTATGAGATCTCTCCGGACTCTCTGTTGTTTTTCGTTTATTAAAAGTTAGGAAAGGAAACTTGTTTTTGTTTTTTTTTTTGTGGCAAACTAATTAGAAGCAACTAAGTAAGTAACTGTCCGCCTTAGCTCTTTAGCGAATATGCTTTTACAGTAATTTGCGATTTTTTATTCTTCCCAGGAAAACAATTAGCAAATCTTACCTCCAAGCCTTTGTTGTTAAGGGAAAGGATAGTGTTTGTAATATATGTCACGATGCGCACACTGTTGATATAAACGACAGAAAAAAGTTACAGAACATCAAAAGATGGGGAAAGCGTCGTTTTCTTATTTTAACATGGGTTTAAACAAACAATAATAGTCAAACGTTCAAACTGATTGGGTAAAAATTGTAAAAATGTCAGCTTCTGTATTTTCATACCACTCTACAGGAAAATGCCGGGATTTATGAAATGATGCGCGCATTGATGATACCGCTTCGCTAACATTTCGAGATTTCAGTTTTTATATGGAATTTCCATACCCTTAGAATTAAATTTGCTGACAATTTTAGACACTTAACGGGAGCCGACTTTCCTGTAAGTCTCTTCCAATAAGGAAGATTGTCGGCCATGTAAGTTTTATGTTCTACAAGGCTTTGTCCTTATATCCCGATACATTCTGTCTTCTGATTGGTCAGAATCCCTAGGGAAAATAGCCATGACAAAGGGCGCCCCCAACATCGGTGGTATATGAGAGCGTGCAACATCCAGGATATACGGGCACGCGAAACATCGGTGGTATATGGTTTAAATGACAGCTTTTCGCTTTCGCTCGCCTCGAAATAAAAAACGAACCAAAAAACCCTGAAAATAGTCACAAATATCATCAGATTTCTGACAATTCGATCATAGTTTGCTGTTATTAATTAAATAGTCGAATATTTAAAGCACACAACTTGAGAAAAATAAATTAAGAGCAAATCTCTCCACAAAATAGCCTCCGATCTGCATTATCGATTTTTTAAAGAGTTTTGTTTAGATTAAAATTATAGACGCTCCAGTATTCACGAGTGTGGTCCAACTGATTGCGGAGCGTGAAAAACGCGTCCACAAATTTGTTTCCACTATATTTCTGTTGGGTTTCAAACGGGACAAAAACGTTATCTCCGCCAACATGTGTGGTATATCGTCGCCATATACCGTATATGGAGATTTAATACCTGGATGTCTCATTTAAACACTTCGCCTGCAGCTCGGTGTTTAAAAACCGACATCCAGGTATTAAATACATCTCATATACCATACACGTCGACGGAGATAACTTATATTATTATTATATTATTAATTAGGGGGAGCTAACTAGTCTCTTCCAATAACGAAAATTGTCAGCCATGAAAGTTTTATGTTATAAAGGGCTTTATACAGTGTATAGTAGGACTATGTAAAGTTGAGACTTGGGATTTGAAAGTCATCTTCGCCGAAAGTATAAGAGCGAAAGTGTGACAAATGACATATATTAATTAGGAAAAAAACAAAGAATAAATCACCCCCCCCCCCCCCCCACCAAAAAAAAAGATAAAAGAGAAGCAAAAAAAAACTCACAAAAACAAAACAAAATAACAAATAACAAATAAAAAACAAAAACACTGATACAGGGACGGGGCAGCAAATGGCGGTAAAGAGCTAAGTGGTTGTTTTGTTATTACAACATGACATTTATCCTCTAAACCAAGTAATATTTCCGACAGGAAAAATATGAAAAATCTTAAAATGGAGTAAAGCTAGGCACCAACTAAAAAAAAACAACGGCAAACGATTCATACCAAACTGAAATGCATATACGAGGTAGTGTTTTCCGTGCCAACTATATCAAAGAGGTAGCACCACTGAAAGGCAAAGGTCGTCGGTCGGGCAGTGAACATAAACAGTTTTGTACTGCAACACCCCATGTTTCATTAGATAAACAATTAAGTCACAATGTTCAAACAAAATTACGGCATTTAAATCTTAACCAGAGAAATTAAGCTAAGAAAACTATCATCAGTGAAGTAAGTCGCAGTATAAGAAAAAGAATCATTCGAAATGTATTTACAAGGTGATCATCACACCCAAACAAACTAGTTATGTATTACAGTACAGTCGCCGTGGACTGGTCGTAATCGACGCGTTGGCAGTGTTGTACCCAGTGCTTCATTAATTAATTTTTTGATGATTATTCCTATAATTAGTGTTTGGAATCTAATATTACTGCGTCCGTGGAAATACTGCCCACATGTGGAAAGTGTCCAACCCACAGCGGTCGGACTGCAGATATGATTCTCTTTCCTAGAATTGCCTATTATCAAACCCGGATGAGATGGCTTCAAACTCTGATAATATTACATCGATGTGAGCCAATATGAACCAAGCTGGAGTTGCTATTCGTCATTTTACGACATTAGCGTGTGTTTTTGTATTTTTAACTAACGTAGTAATTTATACACTAAACTACCAGTTACGCAGGGTTGCATGACGTTAAATTTAATTTATTGTATTTATTTATTGGTGTTAAAGGTCACATACTTATGCACAATGGTTAAATTAAACCACAGATGTACACTGATAGCCATAGTCACGAACCCATGAAAAAAATTGTACTCATAACGTGCAGCATTCAACTCCCAGTGTGCTTGGAATATGTACGGATTATTACAATAGTCAGTCAGTGGGTCCGTGTCGTTGGATACCATGAAGTTGACGAGACCAGATCATCCAGGTAATACAAGATCAAATAAAACGGAATATAACAACCCAGATTAACCGATTGTTTAACCCTTTACCCAACTTAATGGCCCAACCGGCCAGGACTATTCACAAAAGGTCACCATTCAATTTTCATTATTTTCTGATTTTTTGTCTTCAAAATATTGGTTATGACCCCTCATTGGAACAAGCTCATTGAGCTCGTTCCAATGAGGGGTCATAACCTATGTTTTTGACGCACAAAATGAAAAAATAGGCTTTTAAGAATTTTATTTGCAAATGTCGTTTACTTTTCGTGTTAGGTAAAGAGTTAAATAATTTATTTATTATATGACTGCGGACCCTTAAACATTACATGGCACCTGGAATGTGAACAAAAAGTATGGATGTTCGGACATAGTGTTCAGCACTAAGGCTCTCGAATTGTATTTAACGTTTAAAAAATTGAGGCTTAGAACATCCCCCCGAACGTCAGTGACGTCACCAGAGGCTCATTTGATTGAGACATGGTGTGAATTTGAATAGATTGAGACTCTGATGGGTGAAATACTCCGGCACTGGGGAGGTTACATAATAAAATGCAATATAATGCAACGTCATGCTGACAGATACAGTCATATCCGTGACACAACGTAACACACACATGAATGCCACATTACACCAACAATATGTACATCATGGACTGTGACCCATTATTTTGTACATCACTTTTATTTTCTGCCAAACATAAGTCACAAATCTGGCCCTGGCCATGATAAAGTAGGAATCACTGAAACAGAATCTAACACAACAATCAAATCCAGAATACAATAGAGTTTTTTTAGAATAATTTATATATTTTTCAAGAGATCATACATTTAAAACTAGAAGTCCTGTCATGGAATGCGCACAACTAGCACGTCGATCTGCGCGTTAATCTACGCGTTAGACTACACGTTATAACCATAGTAAGGCCATGCAATTATGTACATATGGCCTGTGCACAAGCAATGTTTCAGACAATGGACCTCCGGGTAACTCGGAGGTCCATTTGCAGAAACATTGCCTGTGTTTTCTATGAGTAACCAAGGAGAACCGGTCGTGCTTTGGATGCCATTCGATATGGCAATTGCGCGCAATTAAGCCAAAATAAGCGCACAGTTCGTGACAGGACTTCTAGTTTTAACTGTAGGTGCATACTTTGGAGTCTATTAACGACTTCTTAATAAATATATTGTGCATTCCCAGTTTTACTACAGTAAGTGACAGGAAGATCTGTCTACATTTTGTGCGGGATTCAGTCATAAATATTATGTCTGGGTCACTTTTTAAATTTGTTTGTATCTACAGATAATATGGTATAATAAATCTTGCTGCTATAGTAGTTCTGTGTTAATTAACAGTGAAACCATCTTTTGTAAACTGAACTGACTCAGGTTTATCAAGAATGCGTGACCTATTGATACTCTGTTTGTTTATGAACCCATTTACTGAAGTTATTTTCACAGATATCCAGAATTATAGCCTGAGTACCATTCAATGTTTCCTCAGGGTGAACTTTAACATTTCTAAATACTTTGCAGTTCCTTCTGCATTGTTCTCTATCCTCAATGACAGCATCATATGTTTTACCACTGTCCCGTCAGTTTCTCCACGCCTATATAAACGCTTTATTCTCAAATCTCAACTGCCGATTTTCAGATGTCAGTGGACTGACTTTGCCATTTGCTATATAGTCATCATACTTATATACCATGGAAGAAAATTAACCATCTATCCAACACCAATCCAAAGTGTTAGTGTCTCTAACTCGTCCCTAAGAGCTGACCTAATCTCATCTTTTCTTCAGATCTGGAAAAGACCTTTTAAGTTATCGGTGGATTGAGTTGACATATCGACAGTTTTACGAGTGCTTTGTCAGTTCGTGTAGAAAATACTAGCTGTGGAATAGTATAGACAGGTCCCTCAATATTAAACTTCCAAAACCCACGTTGGTGCCGTGAAATGTCACCTCAGGAATCCCTCCTTCTGATACCTGCGTTATAACAGGTTGACATCTATTTTTGTGGTTTTACTCTTTTCGTGTTGCTCACGACTACCAGACTGTTAATAGTTTATACGGAAAGAACTAACGCAAAAATTAATAGACTGGAATTTTAATCCCGATATCAAATGACTGTTTGTGAAAAAGTATGAGGACGATAAGCAACGTTTCAGTCATTGATCCACCAGGCTGAACCTGACGGTCCATTGGCTAAAACGTTGCTTGTCCACTCTATTGGTACTGTAGACGTGTATCGTTTCGGGGATCTAGCTATTATTAGAATATTAAATGTGTATTGTCCAAAATAGTTGTTCTAATAATACCTACATATTATTAAAAAAATAGACCAGGTAATAATATACTAATTGTTCGTGGTGGCTATTGCTTCTGACAAAAAGGAGAGTGGTCGACAGTGACTTTTAAGTTGAAATAGCAGTGACGTGAAAAGTGTTAATATTAGCACGAACAAGCACGATGGGACTATAAATTAGGCCCTACCGTGCCCCAAAACTAAATGACGGCTTCTCGACCAGCCGAGGGCTAAGTTACACAGAACATAATCATTAGAAACGAAATCTACCATCGTTTCATTCATACCTATTTAAAAAAAAAAAAAAAAAAAAATACTCCTCACTTCTAGTATCTGACGTGATGTACAAAACATGGAAGCCATAGGAGGTGGAGACAGCACGTGACGTGTCTAGTCGATTATGAAATCGATTTGATCATATGACCTAACTCTCAATTTCTATACTTTAAAGCGGCCATGCACAGTCAGTCAATTACAAAGCGGAAAAGTCCAACATAATTCCAGGTTTACTCAGTTGCATTCTTGGGCGAAATGTGAATCCTGACATTACACGTCACGTACCGATAAATATGATATGTTTCTTGGTCTTAGATCGTTGTTTCAATAAATATCCATAACTGATTGCCTTAAAATATCAAAGTCATTGAGGACTATTGTTGGAGCGTATTCTCTGCCAAATAACGGATTGTTTTCAACAGCACAATTCACTGCATTACAGGATGCGCCCTTCGGGGACAATGCCCCATTGGCTAGCGCATTGGACTTGTAATCGAAATGTTGTAGGTTTGGTTCTTCCGCGCTACTTGCGTGGTAGTCATGGTTGATTGCTCATATCGGTGTAAATAATACACAGAATTGTGAACTCGTTCCCATAATTTAGAGAAATTTAAGAGGCTAGTCCAGTATGTTATATGGCTCGGTCCATGTCTTTAACTTGTTGCGTAAATTTACTTTATTCTGGGCCTTCGTTGGATATCCTCTGTGTCATCACTCGCCAAATTCCGACTTGTTATGCAGTTTTTTAACGCTCTGGCAAACGTCAACCATTCAGCTATTTACAACATTGAATTTGGTAATAAATAGATGAAATACACACTAGAATAAATAATTGAAATACACACTATCATGTGCATCATTATAGAACGATGTGGATGAAACTGTGCACACTCCTCCCAATCAAGGGTCATGATCTATATTTTTGAGGCAAACAATGTAAATATTATGAATCTTGAATGGTCATTTTTGTGAATAGCGCAGACCGTCTGTCTGCACCTATTTATCCAAGCAGATATTCAAAGAGAATTTATTAACTCTCCACAAACGACATAAACATTTACATCTGAAAAAGTACCACGTAAGCCCAAACATTACCTTCATAAGAGTTTACTTGGATTGGAATATACCAATAGACACAGACGCTGTAACTGTATTACTTGCTGCGCCAAAACAAGCAAGTCAATGATTTGAGAAGCACTTTGCAATTCAAACAAAATGTGCCGAAATAAAGTCTAAATATAGTGCATATAGAATGTTTTATCCAGATGGATCTAAAGATGGTGACAAAGTATCATCGGCTGTTGTTGCTGGTGATCAGATCACCTCATTTAGAATGCCAAATAAAAGTTTTAATTTCACATCTAGCTCTTGAACACGTGGAAATGTGAAGAAAAAGGAAGCCAGCTATCTCGTCCGACTCTCGGGAGGAACCCTCTCATTTTGGACATTCCTAAGAAGGTGAATACTCTCATGTCTGAATAGTGTGTTTTGTTGGTTACCTGGACATGTTGGTTTCTCCAGTAACGCAGACAGTGCAGCAAAACAGGCTTTAAACAATCCTTTCATCGATTTTAAAATTCCTTTCTCTGATTTTAAACCATACATCAATAAGTACATCAAGGCACTGTGGCACGCGGAATTGAATCGGCAAGCTCCATAGCTTCCGGCCTAATATTAGTGGTAATACTATCTCGTCTAGCAACTTTTGTAGGAAGGACTCCTTACTGTTGAAACAATGTCACATTGGTCATACAAGACTTGCAGATTCGCTATAATATGCGACAGGAATGTGTTTATTGCCAGCACGTGTTGACAGTGGAACACATTGTTTTGCACTGTGCCGATTTAAACCTTGTCAGACGCCAGGACTTTACCGCAGTGTCTGTTAGAGACATATTTTACAACACAAACTCCCATAAATTTCTGTCATTTCTCAAAGAAATCAATAATAATAATAAACTTTAAATTATTTGTATTCATTTAGACTCTTATATATTAATATCTATTCAACATGTTGATTTATACAGTATTCTTTAAACAACTGGTCCCATTTTCTCATTACTGCTTTCACTACTTATTTGTAGTCCTCATGATTTTTCCAGATTTCATCGACTTCTTTTTTGTCATGGAAGATAATGCCCTATTTCATAATACATACTTCCATCGCCAAGATATAGCCGATGTTGGTGTCGCGTAAAGATTCCATAATAAATAAATAAATAATTTTCCCGGTCAGTGCCTAGCTCCTAGGCCACCAGGATAATTATGTTCGGAATTCGAGGCTACTTCGGGTTTTTTGTTTTTTTTGTTTGTTTTTCAACTTTTTGTGGAAATATGCGAGCTGACGATCGTTGATGTAACTAGATGTGTCGTTACTTACAAAGACATACGTATATAAGATATTCCAATCAATAGGTATTTAATTCCCTACGAAAACATCAAGATTATAACATAATTTGTGGAACTTTCCGGCATAATAATAACACTCCGGCTGTGGTGAGTCTTCGTTTCAGACTGTACCGTCATCAAAATGTCGACCAAATCAAGTCTCCATCGAGCAATATTTCTAACTTTGATTCACACAATAACCAATATGAATTTTTAAGAATTTTTTTCCGGTTCAATCGTCCGGAATATATCACTTGGTCGGAAAAGCGAACCAACTGAAATATTCTACACGAGTGAATCTAAACATCGGCGATGATCCATATGAGAGCTAGGCTGGTCCCAGGCAATAACATCGCCGGATTTCTAACAGCATTAGACTGGTGGTCTGAGAGCTTGGGTCAGAGTTAATAGAACATTACGCAAGAATCACACAACGTTACACGTGATACAATCAAGTTCTGGAAACGAATACATCAAGTCTGGCAACTGGCAAACTGGACATTTATTGATTTTCTATTACGAAAACAAGTGAATGGACTGTTTATATCTTTCTACACAGAAAGTTGGAAGGTCAATGGCATGAAGCATGTCGAAAGGTCATTTGGAAACATCAACTAGGGCATCACCTACCCCACCATTAACAGTCTAGTAAGGACACTCCAATTAACCCTGTACCTAACTTAACCCTTTACCAATCACAACGGCCAAAACCGGCCAGCGCCATTCACAAAATGTCTCAAAAACGTAGGTTATGACCCCTTATTCAGGAATTTACTTTAGTTGGAAGTGTCGTCTGCCTTTCGAATGAAGTGAAGGGTTAAGTCTGTGTTTCGGTAATAACTCCCGTGAAAAAATATTTACATTCAATGAACATCGGAAACTGTCAAGAATACATTATAGTTGCATGGACAGTCTTCTTAGATATGGATCGAGTTGGAGCGAAGCCGTTCTTTAATCTATTTCTTCGCCTAGATTTGTTTTATAATCAACAGAGCCTCCTTAGACTAGTATTACTACATTAGAATGACATCAATGCACTCTATCTCAACGTCCATATATGACAGTATTTTATAACATTAATTCTCCCTGCTTTGTATGCAATTCATTGCATATTGACTGAACACATTTTCCAAAATATCCATCGCTATACATACTTATTATACGTTAAATGATAGATTATCGAAGAAATTGCGGAAAGATAGACATCGTATCCCCCACTGTGAAGATATGGAACTTTTCACTTTCACGTTATCAATGAAAATGGCGGCTTTGAAAGCATCACGTCAAAGTGAATACGAGTCACATTATCACTGGAAATGATCATTTGTTCTAAAAACGTAAAATGAAAAGAAAATCTAGTGTTTGGAGTGGATACCGATCATTTCCAGCAATAATTCAACACGCATTCACCTACAATTGATGCAAGAAACCCGCTAGTCCAAACATGGCCTGGGGGTGCGGTGGCGTTGCGGTACCCGGTTCTCGTCAGATCACCGAAGTTAAGCAACGTCGAGCCCGGTTAGTCATCGGATGGGTGACCGTCTGAGCGGTCGATTCGGACTCCCGCGTTGTGTCCTTGGGCAAGGCACTTCACCCCGATTGTCCACCTGGGGGCACGATGACGCTGTGTACTAAGGCGTACTAAGTCGATGGTGCGCATGTCTTCAACCAATATCACCCTGCCTGTGCTGCAGTGCGGAGTTACGATGTTGAGGAGCTGGCAGCTGTTCGTCGTTGCTCGGTGGTTCTCTCCGGTACTCCTGCTTCCTCCACCCGTCAAACTGTCACCGACACCATATGACCTTGGCTGTTAATGTGTCGTTAGACCCTAATAAAAAAAACAAAAAAAAACATGGCCTGAAAGTCCGTAATATAAGTTTTTTGTTTGGTACGTCCTTTCAAGGGACATACCAAACCCAAAACTTGTATTACGGCGGACTTTCAGGCCATGTTTGGACTAGAAACCCGCCAGCTGAATTAGATTGCAAGGCGCTGTCTCTTCCGATTATCGCTCAGATCACTTCCGCGTATCAATGATTAATTGCTTGTTTACTTTCATGCATCATTTCAAGGTTGAAACGAGTGGAATTATCAGATCCTTATAAAAGGCGTATAATAAAAAGAAAATCTAGTGTTTTTGAGTGGATACCGAAAATAATCTCACTTGTGACCGAGATAAATGGTTATTTTCGCCCGCGCAAGCGATCGCGAAAAATAACCATTTGTCTCGGTCACTCATGAGATAATTTTCGGTATCCACTCAAAAACACTAGATATCCTCATTCTATCCATTGTCGTGGATGTATGGTCATACATGGTTTCTGTCTATCGAGGTATTCTTCATTCGTTTGAGATTTTTCACTATTTTTTAACCACTTCACTGATGCACAATTTGTTAATATCCTGTGCTCAACCATATTTGGCGAAATGGGTTAAAACGAAAAAATGAAAACCCCTGGAAACTACTCTTACATGTAACTTTACAATTGTTAGTACATATTTCACCATTACCCACAATCCCATAAAGAACACAGCATTGAAAGGATTTAGTAATATAGTACTTATTTTCACGGGGGGCGCGGTGGCGTTGCGATAACCGATTCTCGTCAGATCACCGAAGTTAAGCAACGTCGAGCCCGGTTAATCCTCGGATGGGTGACCGTCTTAGCGATCGATCCGGACTCCCGCGTCGTGTCCTTGGGCAAGGCACTTAACCCCGATTGTCCACATGGGGGCACGATGACGTCGTGCACTTAGGTGTACTGCACGTCGATGATGGTGCGCATGTCTTCAACCAATCTAATCCTGCCTGTGCTGCAGTGCGGAGTTACAATGTTGGGGCGCTGGCAGCTGCTCGTCGTTGCTCGGTGGTTCTTTCCGGGTACTCCAGCTTCCTCCACCCGTAAAACTGTCACGGTCATGATTAGCCATTGTGCATAAGTATGTGATCTTAAGCACCGATAAATAAATATACTTGTTTACATAACTACTTCCAACTCCATCCTAACACGCTCACTCCAAACATATCATTAGAAAAGACCTTTTGTATAACTCAAAACAACCAGTCCAGTAGGAGCTAACTTCAGGTGGTAAGATACTTGGTCCAAGCCTCTTACCACCTGAAGTTTGCTCTTTTTGGGTTGACTGTTTTTCGAGTCACAAAACATTTGGAGTACATTACGACAGGTAACTCTAATTGTTGTAGTCATATTTGCGTTTAGAAAACATCAAAAAAGCTATCTCTGATTGGTAGCTTAGCACATTGTCCAGATATGGCCCAACAGGCCGTTATATATATATATATACATATATATTTGTTTTGCTGTCCTGTGGCATTGAGTATGTAATTGTCTTATTTCGGGTATTTCATAAAAAGTGAACAATAATAGAACAAAAGGATAAAGTCATATCGTCTCTCGGTAACATTTGTTACAACGTGCCCTTTATACTGAGAAAATAATGTGGTGTGGTACACTTTCATTAGGTGTGATATCTCTGTACTCTGTACGGACTTACAGCACAGGACATACATTAGAAATTGTATCCGTACTCAATACGGAACTACAGCAGTGAAAGGGTTAAATCTGCAGCGAAAGGGTCAAACCTGATTGATGAATGTTGTCAGCTCTATTACGTCACATTTTTAAAGAAATATAGCATCCAATGGTGCTTCAGATTTATCATGTTGTATTTCTGTTTTCAGTAGTCACTCGGAGTAGTTGTATTGGTCACACAGATTGATTCCTAACGCCCTCCAAATTCATGCTATTGTTATATTATCGAAAAATCAGTATATCTGCCAGGAATTGGAGACTGTCGTTTTGTGTTTAACTTCTCTGGTGTGAACAGAAACTCAGTAACAAATTTGGTATAGAATGACAACTTTTGTGGAGGAACATTCAAATAGTACGCATCTTTTAGATCCAAAACGCCAGGACAGCGACCTTAGTGGGGGTCAAAAAAACAAATTACGGGTTATTTATTTATTTATTGGTGCTTAACGCCACATCAGCAACAAAGGCCATGTCGTGGCGAGAAAGTCATGAAAATGAGTTAAAAGGTAATGGTCAGGACTGCTTTTAAAAAGAAAAAAAATTGTGATAGATGAACGATAATACAATGAAAATGTGAAAATGAATATTCATAATGAAAGAAGAACAACAAATATAATACAAATCAACCTACTGATACCAAATCATGATGGGAAGATTAAAAGACAAAGCTCTAAAACTTGCTAAAAAGGTTGATTTCTTTTAGAAAAGACAAAAGCTTGCGCGGACTGGTAGTGTAAAAAAGGTCTCTAAGAGACTCCACAGTGAAAAACTGCCGCCTAACGTGATCGAAATCTGTACAATCTAAAAGAATGTGTTCCACTGTCAGCCCCTGCTGACAAGGAACACATTCAGGTCGCAGAGTGCCCTCCAATATGAAACTATGAGTGAGTCTGGTATGACCAATATGACATCGGGTGGTGTTAGAAGTGAGGCATAACAATAAACGTCAAACAAATTACGGGTGGTGTTAGAAGTGAGGCATAACAATAAATAATAACCCCAGATTACCACAACACACTTAATTTAAAAAAAACGATTCACACCGTTCAACAAAATAGGAACAACATGGGAAACAAATTGACACGATTTCAAACACTTGAAGTCAATTTTAAACACTTTCTTCATGAACCCCAAAGGTGTGGGGTTTCCTCTGTCTCTGACAGAAGCGAAAAGAATAAAAGTGAAGTGTTGAACATTTACGCTATGTATACAATACGTGGAGAGTACATTAATATAAAAATAATCGCTATGCTTAAGGGTAACAATGTGGAAAATTCATGTATGAACTTTAGGAATGCTTTAAGGGGTCACAAAATGTGATTCACAACAATTCTGAGAAATGCACTCAATGACCACTGGGTGATCTCAATGATCTTGACCCATATTTTGAATCTCCGTTGACGTTGACTCATTTGGTGTTGGTCCAAGGTCCATAGTTCATACCGTGCCTGAGATATGGGCTTGACCCACTTTCAAAACACCCCTATAGACACCCTTAATGTCCCAGGAATCGAAGTGCATAGAAGACAGACGACAGGAGAATAAGAAAAAGAAGAAGAAAACTAGAGAAACAGAATTTTCTCAAGAAATTACTTAAGTCCGAAAAACTACAATACTGGGCCACTTTAGACTTCTCGCAAACTGACTCAGTATAGATTAAAATAAACAAATATCCTAGCAGACCGACCCTATTTTCTATTGAATGTAACCCGAGATAATCCATTTGCTTATTTTTTTCAGCTAACCACACTGTTAATTATTTTTACACTTTCAGAAAACATAAATGACAATATTACCCATCTCAAACCTAAATATCAAAACCCAATCTTGGTATGTGAAGGAAGTTTATATAAATTGATAAGTTTACTTATTTATTATTTATTGGTGCTTAATGTCACATACTTATGCACAATGGCTAATCGTGACCGTGGCAGTTTTACGGTGGAGGAAGCCGGGATGCCCGGAGAGAACCACTGAGCATCGACGAGCAACTGTCAGCTCCTCAACATTCTAACTCTGTCCAAGCTCCGCTCAAGCAGGGTTACAGCGGTTGAATGTATGTGCACCATCGACGTGCAGTACGCCTTAGTACACGGCGTCATCGTGCCCCCATGTAGACATCCGGGATAAAGTGCCTTGCCCAAGGACACAACGCGGGTCGGCCTGGAAGGGGATCGAGCTCGGGACATGTAGCATAGAAGTCCAACACACTACCACTGAGCCACCGCGCTCCCATATAAGTTGACAAGAAAACTGTGTAGTCAAAGCCTGCCCAACATGTCTTGTTCGGACAACCAAAAAACTCTTGAAAAATAGACAGTTCAGACAGTACATGTCAGGCAGATTAAACTCTCGGGTTTCTTTTTTAACTGGCGCAGTGCTTGAAGTCCATATTTGTGCTTTATTTTTAAGTACAGATCTTGCAAACTGCTTTCTCCCATAAATTGCAGCAAGGCAACACACATGTGAACATATGTTGATGACTACAAAAAGCACTCTACCATTTAACATACCTGACCTTGTTTTCAAAACGGTTAGACATTGATATTTAGGGGTCGGAGGTGTACAATTATTATTTATATAACACTATCCAGTAATTAGAGATAATATTATGTTCTATGTAATTTAGCACAATATTATTATCAGTTTAGCGGGCGTTCTCTATTATATTAATGGATTTTAGCAGGGCAGTAAAACTCCGTAATTCATGGCGTAATGCAACCGGAAGCGGGGCGGGCCGTTAATGAAAACAAAATTCATTAACAGCCCTTCGCCTGCTTCCGGTCATGGTAATAACAGAAATAACTTGATTTTGTCGGCCGTCCCGGTTTATTGACGATTGTTGGGGAATGAATAACTGCCCCCGGCTTATTAACTGTTCTCCATCTCGTCTCCGGTCGATAATACACACTGAGATTGTTATTCATTCCTCTCGTAACCGTAACGCGTTCTAAACTCGTGTAATTGTTATATAAGCGAAACTTCAATACTTCCATCAGGAATTGGAGACTGACATTTTGTGTTAACTTCTCTGGTGTATACAGAAAGTCAGAAACAAATTTAGAATAAAAAGACACCTTTTGTGTACAAAAAAAATGGGTTGATGTTGTTAGGGAAGGGCTGGGCGGATAAAACCTAACCGAATCAGGTTTCGCGAAGCGTTGTTAAACATTAAGCGGATGGAATACCCTGCACAGAATTCACCACAGTGATTGAAAACACGATCATCAAAATAAAAATCTAGCGTCATAGTCTCTTCCCACGTATCTTGCTTCATGTTTACTCTTAAAAGTCAACAAAATCCGTGAAACATGACAGATTTTGTGTATAATAATATACAAAGGGTTGCCTGGCGGAAGCGGGGGCTGGAACTGAAACCTAACCGAATCTGGTTAGGACTGGTCATGATGAAACGTGAAACAGACAGCATACCGTTTACTGGAGTCCCACACTAATGTTATTAATGTTGAAAACGCGTTCGGTGGGATCAATATCTATTCTGTTCCATGAACCTTAACTCAGTTTGTTGTAATTTATTTAAAAAGTATTCCATCGTTCGCCGTGTGCATTCCTTTCAAGTTTCTTTTCTGGACCGAATAAATGGGTTGCTGTTAATCTGTTGTTCACAAATTCAACCCAGCACGCTTTTATCTACAGTGGTCAATGACAATGAAGGCTTATGTTTTATTGTGATAACGTCTCCATGGAGGAACATTCAAATAGTATACATATTTTAGATCCAAAACGCCATGACTTCGACCTTAGTAGGGGTCGAATTAACAAATTACGGGTGGTGTTGCAGAAGTGAGGCATAACAATCAGTAATAAACCCAGGTTACCACAACACACTTAATTTGAAAAATCAATTCACACCGTTCAACAAAATAGAAAAAAACATGGAAAACAAATTGGCACAAAGCACATTGGACGTCAAATTTAAACACATTTTCATGACCCCAAAGGTGTGGGGTTTCCTCGGTCTCTGATAGAAGTGAAAAGAGTAAAATTCAAGTGTTGAACATGTACACCATATATACAATACGCGGAGAGTGAATTGATATAGAATAAATAGATACTTAGGCCGGTAATGTGATTTAAACCACGAGTTGGATAAGGGCTTTTACCACGAGGCTCGGCCTCGTGGTTGAAACCCTTATTCTACGAGTGGTTTAAATCTGATTACCAGCCCTAGTACCTATTTGTTTTATTTATACCAGGATCTCAATAAATAATCGACTTTGTCACTTAAGGTGGAGAAAAAACGATACTTTCTATCGCAAACATATAGGTTTGTGTTATTTACATCTGTGCCAATCGGCAGTACTTCCGCTACACGTGAGTGCTTGATTGACAGCTAGACACGTCATCAAAGTTGATTGAATTTACCTTGCTTTTCAGTCAAATTATTGTTAACAATTCTGAAATTTTATTTTAAATATTTAATTGTAGGCATTTTAAACTTAATAAGTTATTGCATGTAGTAGGTAGTGCTGCAAAACATCGTATGTTTGAATGAAACATCGCGACGTGTGAATGTATCGAAGTCGGCATATTGGGTCATGTCAGAGGTCAAGATGGACGTAACTCCCACCACAGGTGTATATTTTTGTAATGGGACTCCGTTTGAAAACATTTTAACCGAAGTAGAAACAGTGGGGTCAAAAGCTAAGATTTAACATATAGACTTTTGACAGGTAGTAACGTAGGTGTTCATAGTATAAACATAAAAGTATAATTATTTGTGGAGTGGTGTTTCCACTCAATCATTAACTCATATTTAGTGCAAAAGCATGGCACACAAACACAGGTTTTGCCAATGGACTTGGGGGACAAAATGGTGTTGAGCCAACTGGCCCGCTTAGCTCGAATGTTTCATTTGTTTTTGTGTTCCTTCACAAGATTGGAAACCTTGTGTCCTTCGGTGATAATCCGTTCCATAATATATCTGTTTCCTTCGAGAGAAAATGTTGAGGTCGGTTCAGTGTGTCATTAGGATTTGATTAAAAAAATGTTTCGCCGTGCAAAGTTTTTTTTTTATATTTTCAGTTTGAAACATCAAATACTGACGCCAGAAACAAAAGTATATTACCTAATTATTTATTTATTGGTGTTTTAAGGTCATATACTTATGCACAATGGCTTATCATGACCGTGACAGTTTCACGGGTGGAGGAAGCCGGAGTACGCGGAGAGAACCACCGAGCAACGACGAGCAGCTGCCAGCTCCCCAACATCGTAACTCCGGACTGCAGCACAGACAGGGTTAGACTGGTTGAAGACATGCGTACCTTCGACGTGCAGTACGCCTTAGTACAAGGCGTCATCGTGTCCCCTTGTGGACAATCGGGGTTAAGTGCCTTGACCAAGGACACAACGCGGGAGTCCGAACTGATCGCTCAGACGGTCACCCATCCGAGGATTAACCGGGCTCGACGTTAACTTCGGTGATCTGACGAGAACCCGTTACCGCAACGCCATGGCGCCCCACAGGTATATTATCTTACCGTGGTTTAGATTGCAGACAAGTGTAGACATACCATATCACCAAACTGCCAAATATTACTCCTTCCACCTCTCTTAACTGGTATAAATTGTAACAAGACAAATCCTATCAGAATAAATAATTTCCTTTCAAACGTGATATGAACAACAAACATAGAATAAGAAGCCGTTAAATTGTGGTACCGACACTTCGGAATAAGGGTCAAGTATTGACTCCCATCACTCTAACAGTTAAGTTCTGAGATTTCCACCAAATGGTTAAATTAGACCCAGTGTACCCACCAAATATAGTTTGTGTATCGCCGTGGAATGTTTTGCATTTGCTGTTGGGATTTTACGAAGAAGAAAGATATAATAATTACAGGATTTGTGGAGGGAGTAAGAGATATGATGATTTATTATTGGCCAGGCAACAACTATTAGTAGTTAGGCACATTTATTAATTGTCCTAGCAAACTGGGGCTGTTACTAAATATGGGACCAGAAATTTCTTTTGGTTCGGGGGGGGGGGGGGGGTACTGCTAAATATTGCTTAGGGGCATCATAATAAACCATAACTGTCAAACAAAGTTCTGTTATCACTTTTTTTTGTAATCCTCATGCTTTTGAAAGCCCAAATCATATTTATCATATGTATATATGGGAAACAAATTTTCTATATATATATTAAATACAACGTTAATATTTTTTTCATGCCAAAGCGCTACACTTCGGATCCAAGGTGGTCCAAATATATCATCGCTGTGCAGTAACATTTGCGAACACCAGGTCTGTAATAATTACCAATCGAGCTGGAGGTATTTCATGAATTTGAACAATCGGTCCCATTCGTAATAAACTTTCACCCTGTCCATTGCTCAATCACCAAAACACATGGACTCATGAATACTCAGTTGACCAGATGCATTTAAGTACGTCACTCGAACACCTAGTCTATTGTTCTATCTGGTATTTCAAGTAGCTTGCATGTCCCGAAAGACAATAGATACGGGGTGTAACCTGCGTTGTTACATCACTTTGGTGTGTGTGTGGTGCTGCCTGTGTCAGTTCATTGCTCACTTCGTGTATGGGGACGCAGTAGGCCATTCCATTTTTTGGGGGGGGGTTTGTTCATTCTTTGTTTCGCCTGATCAGAAAACATGGTTTTATTATGTACTATTCACAAAAAGTAGGGGATATCCAAACTGATGTTGATATTTTCGGGAAATGGTATTGGATACGCGTGATTGGACCTATCAATGTGTTACCAAGTTTAGTGTGTATCATGAATGTGAAAACTTCGTGCAGGTTTTTCGCATGAGCGCCGCGTTAATGTCTGTGGGATACGTTTTGAAATTTAAGTTGTACTGGACGGGCTTTTTCGGAGGTCTCATCGTTCTTTTCTTGGTATAAAGTCGTTCATCAATAGTTTTTGGTCGATACGTAACTTTTGAGGTATGCGAAGATTGACACGTGACGAACGTCTACGCATAGTTGGCATTTTGGAATCTGGCAACAGACAGACTGCAGTGGCTCAAATTCTCAACGTTACACAATCGGTGATTAGCAGGTTGTGGTCACGCTACCTTCAGACAGGCAATGTTGATGACAGACGTCGGTCAGGTCGTCCAAGGTCGACAACTGCTAACCAGGATCGTTTCATCTGAACCACAGCAATACGTAACAGCTATCAACGTGCCTCAGAAATTGGACAGCAGCTGCACCGAGCGACGACGTGCGAGTCAGTGGTCAGACTATCCGAAATCGCCTACACAGCTGGAATTTGTACGCTCGACGACCTCGAATAATTTCACGTAAGACTGAACGTCACATCGCAGCAAGGCGTAATTGGTGTGGAGCACGACAGCTCTGGGACAATCGTCGGTGGAGCAACGTCATGTTTTCCGATGAATCGAGGTTCACTCCCGACTTCCTCGACAGGCGAAACAGAGTGTGGCGGCGGCGGAACGAACGATACCATGACGGAACCGTTAGGCAGCACGATCGTTTTGGTGGTGGATCGGTTATGGTATGGGGAGGCATAACAATGACAAGCAGAGCAGCATTACATGTCATCCAAGGGCGTGTCACAGGCCAGTACTACTGTGACAACATGTTACCAGCTCATGTGTTGCCATTTGCGCGACGTCACTGTCGTCGATTCATTTTCCAAGATGACAATGCAAGAGCAAACATGGCTCTAGCAGAACATCACTACACTGCTTTGGCCAGCACTAAGTTCAGACACTTCACCAATCCAGCACGTCTGTGAAATTCTTGGCAGGCACGTACGACTCCGCCAACAGCCCCTACTAATGCCCAGGAACTTGCCGCTTTACTGCAGAAGGAATGGAATAATATCAGTCAAGCTGATATTGGACGTTTGGTGAGGAGTATACCACGTCGGATCCGCACTTGTCTCGCGAACCGAGGAGACTTTACAACGTATTGAGGTCTTGGACTGAATCTGGCAAATTCTCTGAACCGCCCATGTCTTCAACAGCTCAGTGCGTGGAATGTGTGCTTGTCAGACACCCAACTATCGCTGAAATCATTCACCAGATGTCACAGTGCAATGCCTCAACTGTCTTTTTGATGAAAATATCAATATATTTCTTCATATATCTCACATTTATCAAATATCAAATACTTTTGTGAATAGGATTTTCGCGACGTGTGAGTCGGTTTGACGTTTTGTGCTGTGGTATTCGTATACATATTTTACCATTTGTATTTTCGTTGTCAGTATTTTTTATATGTCTTTCTTCCTTTACATTCCGTTTGTTCTTACTTCAGTTGTTAAATGACGTCTTGTAACGCTTATATGACAAATACGTATGGAAAGAGGAGTGTCTCGAAGTTGTAAGCACTTGTACTCCAAACCTTTCAGCAATTTAGTAGCAAGTACAATATGCCTTAGTCGCTATTCACTCACCATGTAGTGCTTTTTCAACGTCACTGAAAAATCCATTCGCAGGAACTCAAGGGCTGAGGAAATGTTACGATTGATTCATTTGCAAGAATGTGTCACCGGACAGTCTTAATTATTCATAGGTGGTGGGAGCGGGAATGCGGTAATTTTCTTTTACATTGCATGTTTCGCAAACACGCAAAAACAAATTGTCAGCATTGTTTTAGGAATCTAATTAGTCTCTCTTTCTTTCCGTTATTCCTTTCAGTTATTAATTGAACATTTTAATGTACTGCTGCCATGTAAGCATTATATGTTGTCACATACAGTTAAAACGAGAAGTCCTGTCATGAAATGCGCACAAATAGCGCGTCGATTTGCGCGTTAATGAACGCGCTATGACCATAATAAGGCTATCAAAATCTGTACATATGGCCTGTGTACAAGCAATGTTTCAGCCAATGGACCTCCGGGTAACCCGGAGGTCCATTGGCAGAAACATTGCTTGTGTTTGCTATGAACAACTAGGAGAACTAGTCGGGCTTTGGATGCCATTCGATATGGCAACTGCGCGCAATTCCAACGCGCTATTAAGCCTAGATAAGCGCACATTTCGTGACAGGACTTCTAGTTTTAACTGTAGTTATACCGTCACTCGTTTGTTTAAAAGAAGATATCCCTGGTAGAGTTGATAAGAGCATATCATGGATTCAGTAAATATTACCCCAATCTCTGCAACACTTGCGCAATGAAGGATATCTTTCGAGAACAAAGGCAATGAATTGGGACAGTGTCTGCTCTGACAAAATCCCGTTAAAACATTTCAATGACCTGTATTACAGTTGCTGAACCCATTCACGAACAATTCTGAACTTCCTCGCCTGGTGATATTATACAACGTTTCACACATAAAATAAAACTAAAATGTACGATGAAGATGACGTTTTCCGTATAACGATATCAAGATTTTGCTGACTCATAAGACAGTGTTGAAAAAAAGGTCAAAAAATGTCAAATTAAGTTAATGTAACAGAGACTTGATATTGAGTCCTTTGTGCTGGCTGTGCGTCTTTTGTCTAAGAAAATAACACTGCGACAGTCGTTTACACTATATTAGCTCGTGAAATTGAACATACACTCGCTCAGGCACGTTCACTCGGGCAAAGCCCTCGTGAAGACTCTCGCGATTGTATATTCAATAACACTTGCTTTCTAAGGTGTAACCTCTACATAAATATGTATGAGACGAGGAGTGTACAGTACAGCCGCCATGGTCTGGTTACTTTCCACGGGTGGGCAATATTTCCACGCAATAATATTAGATTCCAAACAATTTCAAACCATAACTATAGGAATAATCACCAAACAACCCGGTGCTTCATTAGTTACAATGATGATAATAATTTTTATTTCCTGGTAACATCACTGCCCACGCGTGGATTACAACTAGTCCACGGCGAGTGTGCTGCATCAAGTGTTATTTTTAATGACAATCCAATGTCCGTGTACTATACATCTGGAACTTAATTAAGCACCCCCTGTTTTTTTCGCAGTTGTGTTGATAGAAATTGTCATTACTTTCATGTTATCTTAAAGATGGCAAAAAGTGATTGTTTGAAAGAATGGTCTATTGAGAAATGAAAGACAACATAATTATGAAAATATGCAGTATTTTAATGGTGCTAATTACACATATCTGTCACTAACGTTTTTGATGGAAAACTTTTCTCTCAACAAGTATAGTGCTGGAACGGTCCATGATGAAACAATGCCGATAATTACTGACAAAACATGTAACTTGCGATCTCCTGAACACAATGGCAGAATCTGGCGTCCGTAGCGAGTGTATCCACCACGTGCCTGGATGACAGCCTGAACCCTCCTCCTAATGCTATCAGCGAGACTTCTGATACGGTCCAGAGGCAACTGCTGCCACTCCTCATGCAACGCAGCTTCCAAATCGGCCAAATGCTGTACAGGCGGATCTCTTGCTTGCACACGACGTCCAAGGAAGTCTCAGATGTGTTCTAAGGGATTCAAATCGGGGCCAAGGTAGTGTTGTAATAGCGTTGTTCCGAATGAATGCTCTCCCAGCATGGGAACTATGTGGCCTTGCATTGTCGTCCATGAATACAGGGCGAGTAGCCAACGGATGAGGCACGACAACCGGATTGAGAATGTCGCGGTGGTCCCGATGACCAATGAGATTCCCACGTACAGTCACCATATGAAATTTACAATCATGTGAGGGGCCTCCTCAGATCATTACTGATCCTCGACCAAATGGAGCAGTAGTTCCTGGGCACGTAAGCAGTATTTCTATGCCTCCACATTCTCATGCGACCATCAGTGATGTGAAGCAGGAACCTACTCTCGTCTGACGAATGGACTCTCCTCCGTATCCTGTGATTCCAATGTTGTCATGCCATACACCACTCCAGACGCCCTCATTGATGCTGATCGGACAGATCTGGACGCTTGATGACCCTTCTGGACCTCATACTCAGTGCGTTGAGACAGTTTCCGACGGTTCTGTTGCACAAATGCCCGTTGGGGGGCCAAAGGAGTTTCAAAACCCAACTTGAAGCAAAAGGTTCACACCTAGCGAGGCGTGCCAGAGTCCGATCTTCCCGAGGAAAGGTTTTTCCGGGCTGTCCAGGCCTTGGTCGACCCTTAACATCGTTGGTTTGTTGATTTTTTCGGACAGGTCTGCTGATGACAGAATGACTATAGCCAAGTTGCCTTCCAATAGCTTTGAATGACATGCCTGTTGCATGCATGCCAACGATTTGCCATCTTAGTGCCTTTGACAGTCTCCTCCTTGCCATGTCAAAATATACTGATAAACGTAAACGAAGTGACAAATTTTCTTGTTTTACACCCAGATATTGCATGTGGATGATAGTGTTTTTTGTGACATCCGTGGGTAGGATGCTTCGCGTTGACAAGGGGATGTGTTTGAGGGTACACTATCAACCAGAAACATCATGTTACACGAGATGAAATTTACTGCAAGACATAGCAATCATTAAAACATAATAACCAGCAACAGCAACTTCACTGTCATCAAACATTTCAATTTCAATTTAAAAATCTTCTTCTTCCGATCCACCCTTCAGAATCTTTTGATATTGAGGTTGCAGCATCCTAAGGGAGGTCAGATTCAAGTTTGTTCAAGCCAAGTCCATGGGTTCATATTTGGGCTCGAATTATAACTTAGTTCAATAAGAGGAATATTCTTAAAAATGCTTTTGTTTTTTGAGATTCACTGGTCAGAATCTTTGGATTTTTGCGTAAGCTTTTCTTATGAGAGGCAGGTGCAACTTGTTCAAATAAATTCATTGGGTTGTTATTTAGGCTACCATGTCAGGTAAACGCACTCAGGCCCCCTGGGGCCTGTTGTTTACTGTTTGACAACATTGCCCTGGCTCTTCTCTCTATATTTTTCATTGTAAGTTAGTCACTACTTTTATGTAGGCTTCCAAAATGTGTTACTGCATGTCTGTCTGTCTGTCCTTCAGATGAAATGTTTCTTTGCTGTTCATTTGCCTGGCTTGACTGTTTTTAAATAATTTGCAGCTATCTTTCAATCTCCAACCCCCCCCCCCCCCCCCCCCCCACACACACACACATACAGAACTCAGGGCTGGGGCGAGTATTGAGTACTTTGTCAAAAAAGTGGTACTCGAGAACTACGGGTACTGAGTACTTTGGACCCAGCCCGTCATAAATATATTAAACATCAAAGAGTATCATATACTTGACACAGGTAGCGCGGTGACGTATTGGTAGATTCAGGGTGCTCAGGGATATGTGTACGATTCATTTTAGTGCAGTGTTTACATTCAGTCGCGTGAAGACCAGTGTTAGTCTTCTTGTGGAAGACAGAACACCATGGTTTTCCAACGATGATATCGGGGTACACAACAGTCCTGAAATCGTATCAAGTTGTATGTTAAGCTTTGTGATGCACATGAATATTTCCAGCAGTCCAACAGGCAATCCATACCCAGATTGGTTTGTTTGTCAACACAAGACATGCTAAATTGAAAGGTGTGAATCACATGTTGACCACATTGTAAGATATAAATGGACTTGATTTTTCATTGTCTGAATACATAAATAGGGCAACACAGGCGAGACTTGGAGATCTGACTCGCATAGTGATTAGATCGCAAGACAACCCGTTTGATAGGTTTTACGCTGTCAGAACACATAATTAGGTCCACACAGCATGGTACCCGAATTAGGTGATATTTGTCAGCTGTCTCTTGAGTTGACCCACATGTTGTTTGGCCAGTTTTCCGTGTTGATTTTTACCCATCACAGGAACTTGTGTGGAAAAAAAGATTCGTCGTCCTGTGGTTTGCCTTTTCTTTGTTACAAATGGGATTTAAATCACATTATTAATAAAGTAGAAATATACAGTTGTTAGGAGAATCAATACGAATAAAACATGTGGGGCAAAGGGATGATACTGGTGCAGTTAACGGCGAAGGTAGTCTGCAACAGTGTTTTGCATACATTGACTAAGTTACGGTTTCTTAGCTAAAATACTCTCGTGAAAACAGATTTGTCTAGCAGAATGATACAGTTGGCGACAAAATAGGCAACAACCTAAATGTACAGACCTTCATTCAATTAGATTACAGTTTGTTAGCTGAAAATACAGATTTAACCCTTTACCCAACGCAGACGATATCAAAATTTATTATTTTAAATATCATTTTTTTAATATTTCAAAAAAATTCAACAAAACGAGGGGTCACATGCTATGGTTTTGTTGAATTTTTTTGAAAAATAATATTTTTTCAACTGCTGAATTTGCATATTACGCGGGCGGATGCGGGCGATTCGTTGGGTAAAGGGTTAAACAACATCGGTCACAGCTGATATTTAATTTACTATTTCATCTGCGGGAGCTCTTGGTAGGGCCATATTTATTATTCGATTAACTAAGTCAGCTTACACTGCGAGTGTAAACCACAGTTTTTATTTTTACTCTTATTTTTTTTATTCGATTAGTCGACCGACCGTTATCCTTTTCAAAAAATTGTTACTTTTTGGCTCTATGGTCTAGCATTACGTTGATGTAAAGGTGTTTACATACATCTATCTACTAAGTCCAATGAGTCTTGCCTGTGTATTGAAACTCATCACACATCAAAATCTGGAGTGAAGGTGGGGGGGGGGGGCGTAGGGAAGTATTATTCAAGTAATTGGTTTTTAAAGCTGGTTCATAACTATCATATAAGAGGGAACAGATTAATAATAGTGGGAAGCGTGAAAGTGAGTGGGATAACAAGGAACAGTTATCGATGTAAACGGGGGGTGGGGGAGGGGAGAATGGCTTGTTTGTATCTGTGATGTATGAAGGTAAAGCTTTATAACAGTGAGGAATGATAATATAACTGAAGGCGTGAAAATGAGTAGGACATCAAGCGACGATAATCGTGGTGGAAGGGAGTGGGGGGGGGTGGAATATTGATGGGCAGTTATCTAATGTCAAATGTCGTTCAGACTGGAAATCTGTTTTACCCTGCCATTCTCTTTCAGTTTAACAAAAAATTTGCTATCATTTGACCAATAGTCCTGAACTTTTATGTGGTCTTTGCAAGAATTAGGAGTAGAAGATTATCTCAGGTCAGGTCTTCTTTAATGACGATGCCAGATCCCTTAAGATTTTTTCTGTTGGCAATAACCGTAGTTTTGGCTCTTCTGGTGATAAACTTGAAAATAATAGGTCTTGGTTTATTAGTAATGAATTTTCCAAGTCTATGAGCTACACTTACGTCAGAGATGCTGATGTCAATACCCAGATTATTTTGAAAAATGTCTACAACTTTTTTTCACATTCAGCGGTTGGCTCATTTTTGTTTACGTCGGGCACACCGAAGATCCTGATACTGTCCTTTCTGGTATGTTGCTCCAAATCAAATTATTGTTTGATGTTTTAAAATTAGAAATATCCCTTTTCATCAAGTCAATTTCATCGGTTTTGGTATCAAGATCAACCTTCAAGCATTCCATTTCTTCTTCTAGCTTATCAGCACGCATTTCGGCCGTTACTATTCGGTGTCAAGAGAGTCAGTGATATTTGTGATTCTGTTGAAAATTACTTCCTTAACTAGGGTGAGTGTTCTGGTTAGGGCGTTATTTTTCACAAGAGGTTTTACAACTTCACTTAGAGAGCTTTTAGTTACCATTTTGTCCAGTTGTTTATTCATTTCAGACAATATGGTCTCCAATGAACTTTTATCGGATGCGAAACGTAAAATGTTCAACTGACCCGAGGCTGTGTTGGATGCCATTTCGGACTTCTGTATTTTGTTGTTTTTTTTTTTTTTTTTTTTTTTTTTTGCTGCTTCGGTTGGTTTCTTGCCTGAATTTGAAACTTTTGTTCGAATTTTTTACGTTTCTTTTTGCTTAGCAGAAGTATTACCTGCGTTCATACTATCATCGGTGCTTGATGTTGAACTCAAGACGGCAACTCTTTTCATAACAGTGTCTCGAGAATTATGAAAGTTCTGAAGAGATAGATAATCACGAAAGACGCAGAAAAATTTTCGGGTTATGATATCAGAAAGCAAACATAACCACTATACATAACCACTATGAATGTAACAAAGGCTTGTAACAAACTTACTAAAACAACTTTCATCCACATTGAAATTTCCACTTCATGACTGGACAGCGCCATTTTTGGTCACCACGACAACAACAATAACAACTTTTCGGATGAGATTTAAACTAAGATATCACTCTCAAAGAACATTTTGCCTCTGAAATCTTCTCCAGAAATTATAAATCTACAACATCTAAATATCCAAATAAACTAACAGATGGCCATTTCGAGTTGAAAATGAGATTTTTAAGACGATTTTCATCACAACGAATGAAGTACGACTTGACTACTTCATGTCACGTGATATATCAGGTTAGTTTATTTGTTTGTGTTGTCTATTCATTCTTTGTGATTTCCTTCTTTTACAAATGTATCAGGAGATCAACTTTTTGAAGGAACATGACAAATGATTTTATTTTCTTTAGGTTAATTCAGAGGCATTTAGATTCTAACGCAATGTCGTAGAGACAGCTTTTATAAAGTTGTGTACATTGTGTTATTCGTGAAATATATTACCATACCGAAATAAATACTGTTTAAACTAATGCAATGTAGACATTCATGTATTTGCGTGTTCGATTAACAGGCAATATAAAAGAACAACTTCGCATTTCCGATCTTACCCCTATTTGTATAATTAAGTCCGTCCAGTGAAACATTACTGCAAATAATCGAAGTAGGATCATTTGTAGCCCCGGAGTTCATACAAAAGGAGTTTTGATCGCCATTGACAACACAGTACACATAGCCCTTGGGTTTATACAAAAGGAGTTTTGATCGCCATTGACAACACAGTACACAGGTCGTTATTTTTCACAAGAGGTTTTACAACTTTATTTAGAGAGCTTTTAGTTACCGTTTTGTCCAGCTTTTTATTCATTTCAGACAATATGGTCTCTGATGAACTTTTATCGGATGCGAAAGGTAAAATGCTCTACTGACCCTAGCTGTGTTGCCATTTCGGACTTCTGTTTTGTTTTTTTTTTGCTGCCCCGGTTGGTTTCACGCATGAATTTGAAGCTTTTGTTGGGATTTTTTACGTTTCTTTTTGCTTAGCAGAAGTACCTACGTTCATACTATCATCGGTGCTTGATGTTGAACTCAAGACGGCAGCTCTTTTCATAACAGTGTCTCGAGAATTATGAAAGTTCTGAAGTGATAGTTAATCACGAAAGACACATAAAAGTTTTCGGGTTATGATATCAGAAAGCAAACATAACCACTATAAATAACCACAATGAATGTATTCCAGGATGGCACGTACGACAAGGCTTGTAACAAACTTACTAAACAACTTTCATCCACATTGAAATTTCCACTTCATGACTGGACAGCACCATTTGTGGTCACCACGACAACAACAATAACAACTTTTCGGATGAGATTTAAATTAAGATATCACTCTCAAACAACATTTTGCCTCTGAAATCTGAAATCTTCTCCAGCAATTATAAATCTACAATATCTAAATATCCAAATAAACTAACAGATGGCCATTTCGAGTTGAAAATGAGATTTTTGAGACGATTTTCCTCACAACGAAAGAAGTACGACTTGACTACTCCATGTCAAGTGATATATCAGGTCAGTTTATTTGTTTGTGTAGTCTATTCATTCTTTGTGATTTCCTTCTTTTACAAATGTATCTGGAAATCAACTTTTTGAAGGAACATGACAAATGATTTTATTTTCGTTAGGTTAATTCAGAAGCATTTAGATTCTAATGCAATGTCGTAGAGACAGGCTTGTTTTAGCTGAAAGCTTGATGCTGAATCCATTTTTGTATTTTATTTATAAAGTTGTGTACATTGTGTTATTCTTGAAATATATTACCATACAGAAATAAATACTGTTTAAACTAATGCAATGTAGACATTTATTTATTTGCATATTCGATTAACAGGCAATATAAAAGAATAACTTCGCATTTCCGCTCTCACCCCTATTTGTATAATTGAGTCCGTCCAGTGAAACATTACTGCAAATAAACGAAGTAGGATCATTTTTATCCATTGAGTTCATACAAAAGGAGTTTTGATCGCCATTGACAACACAGTACACCAACAGTGGATTATAATTAAAAATGTGACTTGATACAGAACAGCCGCGGTGGACTGGTTGTAATCCACGGGTAGGCAGTGGTATAAAATCATCATCAGCAAAACTTTAACTAATGAAGCCCCGGACTGTACCCGGTGCTTTAGTATTTAAATTTTTGATGATTATTCCTTCAATTGGGATTTGGAATTGTTTTGAATGTAATATTATTGTGTCCGTGGAAATATTGTCCACCCGTGGAAGTAACCAGACCATGGCGGTCGTACTGTATACGCCTTGTCCCATAATATTTATCAAAAATGACAACATGACACTAAAACACTAAAAATGTTCAATTAATAACTGAAGAAAGGAATAACGGGAAGAAAGGGAGACCAATTGCATTTCCAAAACAATAGTGATAATTTGTTTTTGCGTAACATGCAATGTAAAAGAAAAATAATTACCGCATTCCCGCTCCGACCGAAAATGGAAAATTAAGACTGTCTAGTGAAACATGAGTTCCTGCAAATGGATTTTGATAACGCATTACAGGGAGAATGAATAGTCACTAAGACATACTGTACTTGCTAATTAAACTCTTAAAAGGTTTGGAGAACAAATGTTTACCACTTTGAGACACTTCTCATTCCATACGTATTAATCATATATACGTTACAAAGGAGCAAAGCACTGAAAGATCAGTTAACAACTACTGTAAGAAAGAATAGTAAAGGAAGAAAAGACCGACACCGACTCACATGATGCAAAAATCGTTTTCAAAATATAATAAAAACGTTTTCTGATCAGGCGAAACTGAGAAAGACAAACCGAAAAGAAATGACCCACTGAGTCTCTTGTCCCGTCCACGAAGTGAGCAATGAACTGAAACATGCAGCACTTCACACACCCCAAAGCCATCCAACAAAGCAGATTAATTTTTCTTCTTCTTCTCCTTTTTCTTATTCTCCTGTCTTCTGTCTTCTATGCACTTCCTTTTCCGCACGATAACTCGAAAAAGAATTGTCCTATTTCGCTGATTTTTGAAATACTGATAGACAGTCACAAGTTTTCAGCCACCTATGTGTTTCATATTTCTGAGACTAAGAGTGTGTCCGTAGGGGTGTTTTGAATGTGGGTCACGCCCATACCTTAGGCATGGTATGACCTATGTACCTGGGATCAACACCAAATGAGTCGACATTGATGGAGATTCAAAATATGGGTTAAGGATATTGAGATCACCTAGGGGTCATTCAGTGCATTTTCTCGAAATTGCTGGAAATCACATTTTTTGCCCCCCCCCCCCCCCACCCCACCCCCCAATGCATTCCTGGAGTTCATACATGAATTTTTCACACGACAAAAGGGGGCGTGGCCATAAATTTTGAAACTGGGTCACGCTCATATCAAGCATGGTATGACGTATGGACCTGGGACCAATACCGAATGAGTCGAAACTCATGGAGGTTCAAAATATGGGTCAAGGTTACTGAGGTCACCCAGGGGTTAATGAATGTATTTCCCAGAATTGATCTCACAAAAAAGAGAGCGTGGCCAAACAATTTGAAGGTGGGTCATGCTCACATCTCAAGCATGGTATGACATATGGACCGAGGAAGATTATTTATTTATTTATTTATTTATTTATTTATTTATTTATTTATTTATTTATTTATTTATTTATTTATTTATTGGGGTTTAACGACACTTTCGCCAACCAGGGTCACCTCGTGTCGGATAGTTTTACGGGTGGAGGAAGCCGGAGTACCCGAAGAGATCCACCGAGCAATGGCTAGCAGCTGTCCAACTTCCCAACATACTAAATCCACATAAGCAGGGTTAGCACTGGTTGAATACAAGTGCACCATTGATGAGCAGTACGTCTTAATACACAATGCCACCATGCGCCCGAGTGGGCAATCGGGGTGAAAAATGTCTTGCCTAAGGACACAACGCGGTTGCCGCAGGTGGGATTCATATCGAGAATCTCTCGGCTTGCAGCCTGCACTTCTACCTACTGAGCCCCCCCCCCCCCCTCCCCAGGTGGAAGTTAATAATTTGGGTTCAGTTCACTAGAGCCACACAAGTCTCATTAAGTGCAGCTTTCAGAATTGCTTGAAACTGGATTTTAAGGCCCCAATGCATTTCTGGAGTTCATACATGTATTTCAAAAAGATCTGTTGGTGTGTCCTTTATAGAACACATTTAATGCTATGCACAGAAGTGATTTCCGATTTCTTTACAAATGAAATCTGAACCCTGAATGAAAATCTTTCAATGCTGTTTGCAAAAACCTATTCCCGAATTCTTGAAAGATATACATGTATTGTACTCCCGAAAATAGGTTTCCATAAATTATTTTTCTATATAATTTTGTTCTGATGCTTTCACCATTTTCACAGAGACTCGAATTTACTGGTTGCAGTAAATTTTGTTTCTTCAGTTACTATATTTTTCTGCTTCGTAAAAGTTCAACAGCAAATCCAAAACATTCCACAGCGATACACAAACAAGATTTGGTGGGTGCTCGAGGGTTAATTTGCCCATTTGGAGAAAATCCGAGAACTTATCTGGTACTTAACTGGTAGAGCGCTGGGACCCCATATTTGGGCTTTATTCTGAAGTGTCGCTACCACAACATAAGGGCTTCATTTTCATATTATCTGGATGTTGTTCATATCACCTTTGAAGTGAAATTATTTAGGCTGATAGGATTCGCCCTGTTACAATTTATGGGAGAGTGCCTATTGGCAACATTAATTGTAACAAGGCAAAGATATGTGAACAAGTTTTTGTAATCAAAAATAATTCATCACTCTACCACTTAAGAGAGGTGGAAGGTGGATTATTATGCCTCAGAGTTAGTCTGTCCAGTCAAAACGCTGGAATAACATCTAGGTTTTCCGCCGTATCAGATAACTCACCTGATAATATTTGATATCGAGTGAGTAGCTGTCATTGATGATTTCCACTCGTTTCGAATTTTTAAAAGTTGAATTAAGGGCCCATATAAGTAATGAAATTTTGTTTATTTTGAAAATTCTCACCTCTGATATTCCTTTAGTTCAAATTAAATATACATAAGATGTACATTAAAATGAAGGCTGGGATGTATAGAACACGAAACACATGTCTAATCAACTCACAGAGTCGGCTGTAGGCACCACTGGTTCCTGGAAGTCTGCTGTCGTATTCGCACCAGAACTGATAATTTAATAATATTTCACGAAAACAACTTGTGGCCAAATGTGCTTTACATATCCAAGAACAAAGCTAGGGGATAAAAATTCTTCAAAACACGGCGACAGAGCCGCATTGGGGAAAATTCCAAAGCCTTTGCTTTTGTTTACGTATGAGTATACTTTCGATTTCCGGTCGACGTCATCGGACAGAAAAGGCATATAAAAACAACGCCGTCCAAAATCAAATATTGAAAAAGATCGCCTTCATACAGTATACTGTTATTAGATAGAGATTGCACAGTTGCCATATTCAATGCAATGTATCATGATACCTGTTGAAATTTCTTAGAATTACTATTTTGTTTTTCGATGGAAATTCGTGGTAACGAGTGATTTGCGCATGTCTGTCGAGCATGGAACCTATCTTCAATAAAAAATGCAGACAGTGTTGTTCTTTTCCAAAATGCAGTCCTATCGCTGTATTCGAAAGTGTTTTGAATGCCTAGCCTTGTTCTTGGATATATGAAGCACATTTGGCCACAAGTTGTTCTGATTAAATATTATTTTATTATCAGTTTTGGTGCGAATACGGTAGCAGACTTCCAGGAACCAGTGGTGCCTACAGTCGACTCTATGAGTTGATTACATATGTGTTTCGTGTTCTATACATCCCAACCTTCATTTTGATGTATAATTTGTGTATATTTAATCTCAATTTAAGGAATATGAGGGGTGAGAATTTCAAAATAAACAAAATTCCATTATATAGGCCCTTAAAACAAAATAAGAGAATTTAAGTACCAAAAATATTTTCAACGTACCTTATTTATTAATTTAATACATTAAATATTTTTTAAAAATGGACAGAAAAATGTTTTGTAGTGCCAAAAGTTATTTGTTGTGTTTACGACTATTTCCATTTTTTAATGCTTAAGCGAACATTTTCTTTACAGTTTACTCAGTAAATTAAAAGTGATTTTTTCAATGTTTAAAAGTACATGGTTAATCTCGGTCAGGTGGTAATGACGGTCAGTGTACATGTATTAAGGGTATTTCAGATATCCTTGTGGCGATACATTTCATTTTGTAAACAAATATCGCACTCCGAACAGCATCAATTGTTTACTGCCACCATGGATGATTGATGATTCTGTACGGTGCTGTCAATAGCGGTCTCTAACAAATAAACGTCCGGTCGTTCTTTGTTTCTCGTTAAAATGTACTAATTCCTTGATTTACATGGACTTTCGACATAATAAATATGTTACATGGGGTGTAGCTGGCTGATACATTATCATACAAGGCTCTTCGTGTTCATATAAGGTTCGTTTTCACTTCACCTGATATGAACTCTTATCGCCTTGTATGGAAATGTATCAGCTAGCTACACGCCATGTAACATATATTATTAGACAGTTTGCTGGCATGGTATGTCTACAATACTCTGCAATCTACAGCACGGTAAGGTAAGAAACCTTTGTTTCAGGCTTCAGTATATAATGTTTCAAACTGAAAAAATAAAAAAAACACATTTGCACGGCTCACACGTACGAAGACATTTTTAATCAAATCCCTCTGTCATCCATGGACCGATCTCAACAATTTTTTCTCGAAGAAACCAGTGATATCATGGAATGGATTATCACCAAAGGACACACCGTTTCCCTCTTGTGAAAGAACACAAAATGATATGAAGCATTTCAGCTAATGGGGCCAGTTGGTTCAACACCATTTTGTCCCCCAAGCTAACTGACAAAACCTGTGCTTGGGTGCCATGCTTTAGCTCTGAATATGAGTTACTGGCTGAGTGGAAACCCAACTCTGGCAATAATTGGTGTTATTATACCTCATCTACAAATGTTATCCCATAAACATTTCACAATGTTCCACCCACGGTGAATAATGCCGGTCAATAATTTTTGCATCATTACCCGCTTCAGCCGAAGATTCCCGACAACACCAGCGGAGACACCCGAATAATTGTTGCTTGTGCACGTGATGGCATAGTTTCTTTACCAAACGACTTCCGCGTTGTGAAATAATGTAAACATGCAACATGTCGATATTTGTCTGTCTGAAATAGAGTTGTGCTCATACCTGAATTCAATTCAAAATGATTCGCTCTAAGGACACTCGATTGAAAAGCCAATTTACTGTGTTTGTTTTGAAAAGTAAACATAGTGTTTCGACATTCACTTCTTTCACAATTAAAAGTTAGGAATTTTGGTTCCTCTCCTTTTTATGACTCTGCGACAATAAACCATAAAAAAATTGTATCAAAACGGAATCTTCATTCGGTTTAATAAAAAAATAATGACTGAGCTTGAGGGTAACAATGTGGTTTGTCTCCCCTTGGGAACATTATTTCCCTCGGCTAATGCCTCGGGAGATAATAGTCCGCCGGGGAGACAATCCACATTGTTACCCTCAAGCCCAGTCATTATTTTTATATTAATGCACTCTCCACGTATTGTATACATGGTGTAAATGTGCAACACTTGACTTTTACTGTTTTCACATCTGTCAGAGACAGAGGAAACCCCACACCTTTAGGTTCATGAAAAAAGCTCCCTGTCTGATTTTGTCGCTATAACACTGTAAAATCCAACTTGTGAGAACATTCTGATGGTATTTTCATTTGTTTTTCTGGATTTTTTTCGATGTGTCATTTTTTTTTTTTTTTTTTTTTTTTGGTGGGGGGTGGAGGATATTTGTGTGTTTTTGTGTTTTTTTATTCAGTGCTCATTTTGTAGTTCTTGTTTTGTGGAATCCAGTCTTGTCTTGTCGCGGCGATCTAATCGGAATATAGACACATTCGTGATCATGACCTTGTAATAGAGAAATATGTTACACTCGGATTTTGAGTTTTCCCATTTCTTGAATGACCATTTATTCTCCTAATTCCATTAAATGGGCACATGTCTTGTCCGTGAAGTTCAGTAACAGTGTCGGATTGTGGACTGGTCCATAATGCGAACCAAACTTTTTTGAGATTTGTGGATAAGATCAGTTGGTATGATAGAAACTTTCAGGGTTAAGCGACTCGTCCTGTATTCTTGGTTTGGAACCCCATCGATTATGTTGAAAAACACATCCGAATTTTCAGGAATTTGTAGGACAGTTTCGGAAAGAGGATACACCTGATGTGATGGTTACTTGATATATAATTAACCCTTTAACCAAAGCAAAGGATATCAAATTTATTATCTCGATTATTGTTTCATTCAACTTTTTTTAAAAAAATCAATAAAAACCATATCATGTGACATTTCATTTCAACGAGCTTGATGATCTCGTTCCAATGCGATGCCACATGGTATGTTTTTGTAGGCATTCTGTGAGAAAAAGAATGCTGAATTTGTAGATTATGCGGGCAGATGCGGCAGATTCGTCAGGTAAAGAATTAAACTCGTGTGAGTACATCCTGACTGACCTCCTACTAATCAAGAGTTCTGTATTAAAATTGAGACCCAGACCATAAGATATAATCAACACAGAAATTTCACTTAATAGGAGATCTATAATGCCGAAAATGTCGTACTTGCACTGTATATCATCATATTGGATCTCTTCTCCCCCAAAACTGGCATGTACAGTTTGGAGTTTTTTTAACCAGCTCCAATGGGGGTTCCCCAACCCCTCCACCCCCAATAATTTTACAGCCCGGATATTTTCGTCTGACTTGAAGTCTTAGATATCGAATCGTTGTTGCCAGTAAACATGTAATTTCTAGCAAGACTAGATCTGAGACATGGACTAATGTCTCACACACAGTAGGTTTTTCAAATGGAAGTCTGTATCACCCTATTCGGATTGCTGGGGAGGGGGCCAAGTATGACCAATTTGGAGTGTCGATACGCAACAAGTTGATTTAGTTGAGGGCTAGATTATTTTTTTTTTGTGGTCTGAATTTTCATTCAAAATATGTTTTATTACAAATTACTGGAGAATGTCCAAAGGCATTCTCCAATAATTTGTGATAAAACAAATTTATGTAAACAAAATGTTATTTGCGTTTGACTGAATATGAAACATGGGCTAGGAAAAAATGGCTTTTGCTCTGGCTCCCTTATTTTTCTGCAAGCCCAGATAGTGGCTTCTAGCACTCAACCAGGTAATAAGGAGTTCGTCATAAGTACGACATGTATATTTTGTTTATCCAGAAATAAATTTCCAGTAAGTGTTTGTGAACTATACTCCAGACTCACTATTTCAACTCTTGCATCAAGGCATACCTTGATGTTTAACCCTTTACCCAACGAAACGGCCACATCCGCCCGCGTAATATGTAAATTCAGCAGCTGAAAAAATATTATTTTTTCAAAAAAGTTCTACAAAACCATATCATGTGCCCCCTGTTTGGAACGAGCTCGTTCAAATGAGGGGTTACATGATATGGTTTTGTTGAACTTTTTTGAAACATTTTTAAAAATGATATTTAAAATAATAAATTTTGATATCGTCTACGATGGGTTAAGGGATAAGTTGGAATGTTTTATCAGTGGGGACTTGACTCATCAAAGTATGGACAAATCATCCCACTCCCGACCCCACTCAATCAGTTATCCTCGTGACACTCTTCCTCCAGTTAAGTTAATCTAAATGCTATACTAACTGAGCCACCGCGCAGTCCTTAAGGGAGGGGTTATCTGATAAAGAAGATATATTAATTTTCATGCTACATCGGTAATATTTTCGGCTATATTGGATATTTCCAATTACTCAAAGAGTGGTATCATGCAAATTCGTCACCGGCATCATCTGAAGGTATAAACACCCCCAAACCCCTACATGCATGTCGAATGTTAGCTGACCTACTTACAAAATCAAACATGGTCTATTGGCATGAGCATTTTAGGGCAGGGGATTCAGACCCCGGGAAAATGGTATTTACTCGCTCTAGTAGCCCGCCATGACATGCAGAAGCATGTATGTCTCGAAGACCGAAGCTGGGGGACTTTGAGAGGAGGTACCAGAACGGATTTGGGTATATTTTAGCTTTACTTCGAGAAAAATCCTTGAAAAAAAATTGAGTGACGAAGCTGGGAAGGATATTGTCTGGGTCCTCTCGCACCCACGGTCCGAAGGCAGGAAAGTCGGCTGCCCATCTCTGTCTCAGTGCTTCCCGCATCCCTGTTTATTTGAATTTAATGTCTTGATATGGTCGAAAACAACACAAAAGTCATGGTTAGCACATACGAATGTTGCATGTTTGAAAGTAATTGATCGTTTCATTTTTGTCTGGCGGGAAAGGAGACAAAACCTCTCCAGTATATTTTAAATGAGATAAAGTAGTCACTTCTTTTGATGTTATGTTAGTTTGACTAAATTTTGCAATGGATCCAGCCTTCTCTTGACAAATTTGACAATTCTGCCAAAATATCACACAACTCGAGAAGCTTTCTTATTTCTTAATCAAATATTCCAAACATCCTCAACTGTGCCACACTGGATCGAGTTCGTCAAGCTCGTTCGAGTGTGCGATCGAAACCTCCTTTTGGAAGGAGAATGTTAATGTTTTAATTTATTTAGGAAAATATAACGTTACTGTTGCCTTCAATTTATATTAAAATAAATCTTACTGTATTTAAAATAGACACGTTCTCCCGATCCTCTGTCAGATGCCAGGCGGCACATCTTGGTATCTTTGTTGTATTCAAAGAACTTGCATTTATCGTCAAATCCACACATCACAGCGCAGTGGGTTGCTGAAACGCATTTTTCTTCTGCAGAATAGTTCACGCGGTCTCTCACTGTAAGATCTGTGGAATAAGTTGCTCTGAAATATCGCTCACGAAAACTAAGAACCAAACCTAATAATGTGGTCAGATTAAAGAAAATGTAGAACACCAAATATCTTGACTGCACTTCCCGTGACATTTTCTCTGTATCTGACTAGAGTATCCCTTGGCAATAACAATACAGAAGCAGATCGTATATTTATTCATGCGCTCTGAAGACCTATTGATCAAATGACAACTGAATCCTTAACCAATTAATTTTAGGAATGAACTTACTACCAACCCATAGTTGTTTGGTTACATTCTGCTGGATAAAAACAAAAATATTTAATGTAATATATAGCACCCTGATCGAAAAAGCAGAGAGTTTCCATTGCATTGCGACTTAGACGCGATCCGATGGAAATTCTCCGTCCGCCTTTCTCCGCACAACACTTCCAAAATAACTAACTTTTTTTTGGTGGGGAGGGGGACGTCGGTGCCCTACGGCTCAGTCAAATCGCCCAACTGCATGGAACATACCAAGTTGTTTTTATCAAATACTTATGAGGTATAATTTTCCTTTTCATTGATAAATACTGTATTTTAAACAAACAACAGTTGAAATAATTTGTAAAGTACCGTACCTCCAACATTCTTAGATCAGTTGGGTTAAAAGTCGATACATTCGGGTTCATATTTTCTCAATACAGATAATTTGGGTCGATTTTAACCCTGGTGATTTTAGAGTGCACATAATCGTTCAGTTGTTCAAGATATATACCATTTGAAGAGAGCATTTCTCCTGGAATATTGGAATGAAAACTGTAATTTAGGAGTTTGTTATGTTTGTTTACCGATGCATTGAGTCGGGAATTTATTGCACATTCAAATCTGTGTAGATTTTTGTCCGGCAAGCAAGAGATTTTTCCAAACTGAGTTCTCCAAAGCGTGAGCATATTTTTGTCGGGCAAGCAAGGACATCTGTCCAACTTAGTATTTCAAAATTTCTCGCCCAAACTCTGCCCGACGAAATCCATGATTAAGATATTTCTTTCTTTTTTGGGGGGGGGGGGAGGGGGCGGGGGGAGGTGTTACACGTAACCCGGAATTTACGCCCCTGCAACCACTACGAATTCAGATGAATGAAAACAGCTTGTCCGAAAAGTATCAAACAGAGCCTGGCAGACATTGCTAAAATATGAAAGCACGAACATGTTATCACTATCATGTGCGTGTTTACATTTAGTATCAAAGTCGAGCTTTTAGTTCCAGGAAACTGTAGCGGCGAGTCGAAGACGACCCGTTATGTTCCCTAAAAACAAAGGCGAGAATCTGATTCTAAATTTCTGCATGCCCATGATATTGATGGCCAGGGACGCCGGGCGCGCGGGGGCAGAGAGGGCAGCTACCCTCCCTGCTTTTGGACCACGGGGGCAAGAGGGAGAAGACAATGCACTTCCTAGGTTCGTCACTCAATTTTCTTCAATGATTTTTTCTCGAAGAAAAGCGAAAATACACCCAAATCTGTTCTGAGAGATTTTAAAATTCAATGGGCGAGTTTTCCAAGAGGCGCCCCACCCCCACCCCTACCCCCGATGGATGTGGGACACCTCCTCTCAAACTCCCCCATCTCGGGCCTTCGGCCTTGGAGACATGCATGTTTCGACATGTTGTGGCGGGCTGCTAGTGCAAGTAAATGCCCTTTTCCCGTGCTGTGGTCTCCTGCCCTGAAGTACTTCCGGAGCCCGTGATAATGACATATTTTTCTTACAATACCTCCAATAATTTTTTCCAAAAACTCATTTACCTAACGATTTTCGGAGAGATTATATTTTATTGCGTATGAACGAAATTATCAATGTAAACAACTGTAAGGCGTGAAAAAATACATTCAACAAATCCTCCGTTCTCTGTCTTTGGTAACAAAACACTCGACTCATTCATTATTTTCCTGTTCTTCGTTCCAATCGGCAGTTTAAATGACGCTTTTGACAAGCTTTTTTATCGAAGAATTTTTATAATTCTTATTATATCAAGAGATGACAGGATAAATAAAAAAAATAGAATACAAGATAAAATTAAAGTTTATTAAAATTTGTGGAACATGTTTGGCCGCAACGAAACTTAACTGTCACACCGATGCTGGCGAAGGTAGCTATATGTACCTACATATGTGTACTAAGCACACATTTTACTTATTGGGGGTGCCATAGTAACCCTAATTGACTGGGGAATCTACAGCTGAACCAATATCCAACCTAACTATCTACTACTTACTACTAGGGAATTCCATAGTTAAACTAGTTAAATCTTTTTCATCAGGGAATCCACAGTGAATGTCCAGCTATTTACTCCACACCCTAGGGACCTCCATAGTGAATGTCCAGCTATTTACTCCACACCCTAGGGCCCCCCAAAGGGAGTGCACTAAAAACATATATACCAATACACTATACTACTGACTATTAGGGACTCCATAGTTAAACTTGTTAAACCTTTTTTTCACTAGACAATCCATAGTGAATGGCCAACCAGTTAGTATACATCTTGGCTTCCTCCATAGGGAGTGCACCAAAAACATATATACCAATACACTATTGTCACCTAGCCACGTGCTTCTCCATAGTGGGGGGGGGGGGGGTAGAGGAGTATCCGTGTGCAATTTAATTGCAGCCACCGCTCGCCGGCCTCATTGTGACATAAAACCCTTGCCACCCAATTTTATCTATACAAAAATTGTGTACCCCACTCCGCAAAACGTGATGGTGTCACCCACCAGAAAAATCTCTAACGCACATTGTATGTTATTCAGGAAACTATCGTTGCCAACATCAGTTAGGTGTACTCCATCATTCCGAAAAACTCGAGGTGTCAGTTGAGAGCTCAACATGCTGTACTATTCTACCACCATGCATAGCTGCTGCTTTGCGACTTGCCCTATTAACACGTTTCCGTTTTCTCTCTATGGCACGGATATCATGTGACTGGGGTCTCGGCAAAATATCCGACCATATGAGAATTGTATTACTGGGTCATTGATGCAATTCAGCAAAATGGGATTCAATGGCTGATCATAGTTCCGTTGAAGGAACTGATGTCCAATCATTTCCTCCCAAATGCATCACTGAATCACTGAATACTTACGAAGGACTCTGTGATGCAAGAGATTCAGTAGCTAGGGCATAAGCTCATTCCAATGCATTCCAAATTGCCCAAAGCAAGTCAGTTGTACACCATGGTCTTCCAAGTTTATGTTCTGTTTGGATCTTGCACTTTCAAGCCTGTAGGCCCAGTAGATAATTGAGGAGCCTTCCATTCAAATATCTGAAATAAATATTGTTAGAGTTTACTGAGAAATGTTTATAAGGTCGTGGCTAACGACAATAAATATCCGAAAACAAAAAATTAGGTCATATTATACCTATGCCAGCATTGACCTATCAATGCAGATAAACACTGTCACTTCCTCCTCAGGGGATTTCGCTGAGGTAGGTTAAGTTGTACGTATATTCAAGGGAGTTGGCTTTCAAAACCACCAATGATTTTATCACGCCGAATGTACCTTGAGAAAGCGTTGGATTTCCATCTCCCCATTTTATATATAATGTGATCAGGAACACCATTCATGGCCAACCAAGTCGCTCCATCAATTCGAAAAGAGTGGTGGGATTTGAAATGACAAAGCGATAGCCTAAAAAGGAAAGTGCCTTACGCTTACGGAGGATAGGTGGAAGTGATACCTGGTGAGGGGTATCTCATCATTGTGGCAAAAAAGGATAGGGGAAATCCTGGGACGAATCTGCAGAAAATTAACCCAGCTGTTTATGAGACATACACTCGCGTTTGATAAGGATGGTATGTGCACTTCCTCGGCCCGTCCAGACGTATTAGACTTTGAATGTCTTAATGTTATTTTTAGGCATCTTCTGGATTGCATGTAGTAAAAAGACAAATCACTAACATGCGAGTCAGGCTTAAACCTGGTGTGCTCACTAATTCGCTAACTCGAAACAATTCACAAAATACCACAAAATAATCTGCATGGAATAAGGTGCTTCCATAGTAATTAATTCAAAATGTAATCAGATCTGCAGGATATGTTCGCAAAATATCCAACCTGATTGGTGCCTTGTGGTCTTGTGTGGAAGTCTGTCTTCTCAACCAGTCACCATTTTCATGATTAAAAAAGACTTACATGGGTCAGACCGATCCCTTATGCAGTAATGAAAAGTTATGCTGTTAAGTATCTAATGTCAGTGAAAGCAGACAATTCCCTCTCTTCAGGGTATGCGACAAATGAACAAACATGACAAATTGGAACAGGCCACATTAATGGAAATCCAAATAGCGTTCTGACGTTTTCAAAAGACTGTATTCCTACTTGGTAAGTGGATTTAGTACTGTCTGCCAAAATAGCATTTGGAAGAGTATTTGCGATCTGTTGAAGATGTCCAAGAGACTATCTGGAAATGGTGTGGATTCTTGTTCAGCATTTGGCGCTAGTTGTCGAAACCAGTGATCTACAAACGGGAAAGATTATCTATTAAAATATTGTAAGTACTTGGCGGGGTACATTTTGAAATTTTCATTTGTACTGGACGGGCTTTTTTGGAGGTCTCATAATTCTTTTCTTGGTATAAACTCATTCATCAAAAGTTTCTGGTCGAAACGTAACTTTTGAGGTATGCGAAGACTGGCACGTGACGTGACGAACATTTCATCCGAACCACAGCATTACATAACCGCTATCAAAGTGCCTCAGAAATTGGACAGCAGCTGCATCGAGCGACAGATGTGCGCGTTAGCGGCCAGACTATCCGAAATTGCCTACACAGCTGGAATTTGTACGCTCGACGTCCTCGAATAATTCCACGTGTGACAGAACGTCACATCGCAGCAAGGCGTAATTGGTGTGGAGCACGACAACACCGGTACAATCGTCGGTGGAGCAACGTCATGTTTTCCGATGAATCGAGGTTCGATCTCGACTTCCACGACAGGCGAAACAGAGTGTGGCGGCGGCGGAACGAACGATACCATGACGTAACCGTTAGACGGTAGGATCGTTTTGGTGGTGGATCGGTTATGGGCGTTGCGGGACATAACCATGACAAGCAGAAAGCATTGCAAGTCATCCAAGGGCTTGTCACATGGCAGTACTACCGTGACAACATGTTAGCAGCTCGTGCGGTTCCTTTTTCCCGACGTCACGGTCGTCGATTCATTTCCCAAGATGACAATGCAAGAGCACGTAGGGCCCGTGTCACTTCAGAGTTACACCAGGAGCAGAACATCACTACACTGCCTTGGCAATCAATAAGGCCAGACCTTTCACCAATCGCGCACGTCTGGGATATGCTTTGCAGGCGCGTACGTCAACGCTGACAGCCTCCTACCAATGTCTAGGAACTCGCCGCTGCACTGCAGGAAGAATGGAATAACATCAGTCAAGCTGATATTGTATGCTTTGTGAGGAGTATGCCACGTCGGATCCGCGCTTATCCCGGAACCTAGGAGGATTTACAAGGTATTGAGGTCTTGGACTTAATGTGGTAAATTCTCTGACTGGCTGTCCATGTCTTCTACATCTCAGTACGTGGAATGTGTGCTTGTCAGACACCCAGCTATCGCTGAAATCATTCACCAGAAGTCACAGTGCAATGCCTCAACTGTCTTTTTGATGAAAATATAAATATATTTCTTCATATATCTCACTTTTATCAAATATCCCCTTCGTTTTTGGAATAGTATATTATTCGTGAAGCCAAATGCATGCCATGCTTCAGGCCAAATGTCATATGCCCAGCGACCCTGAAATATGTCCCAAAACCCAAACTACAGCCTGCAGCACTCTCAGTAAACAATTCCATATCAGACCCAGCTTCCCAAAACTGACTTGCCAAAACATGTAACCACATGTGACGATCATCTTGCATACCCGCAGTTACACGTAAATGGTGATGAGTCCTTGAAAGGCCCCGTATGGAATTAATCAACCTTCTGCAAAAGGGGCGCCCTGGTGTAATTGCACACACAACATTTAGGCTTCCGACAAGAGACTACATTTGTGTGGCTTTGGGTTTGCCTAGTACTCCAATGACCTTAGAATGAACTTCTTTGACTTTATTATCCGGAATTGTTATAAGTATATCATGGGTATTAATTTCTAATCGAAGAAAGCAACTAATTTTGAGGGAACCCTTGGTCTTTTCTTCTGTAACTGGCACAGCCAAAAAGTTGGACTCTTCGAAAAATTGTTGCATATTATGGGCGCATTCACGGAATTATTTGGAGCCCTCAAATAAAAAGTCATCCAGATATTGTGTTATGTTATCCGACTAAGACCATTTTCGCACTCGCCATTCCAAAAAAGGTGAAAACCTTTCAAACACTGCACAGGAGATTGAACATCCCATAGGAAGGCATTTATCGAAAAAATATAAATCCTCGAATTGAAGATCAAGCTGGTCAAAATCTCCCGGCCATATGGGCAATAATCTAAAAGCAGATTTGATATCTGCTATTGCAAGTAAAGCATCCTGGCCTAAACGGTGTATTATAGCAGACGCAAAACCAAAGTTGGTGTAATTCTCCGAGCACAGTATTTCTCAATGTGAGCATTCACCAAGCCGTGCTCCGGATATGAAAGGTGTTTTTAGGTGCTAAATCAATTGGTGAGAAGCGCACAGTGGAAATAGGGCGGACCATAAAGGGCCCTGCTATTCTCCCAGCAGGCAATTCCCTTTGAAGCTTCTCTCGCACAATGTCAGGATTAAGGGAAACCGAAATCAAACTACTCGACATGCATGGACGTCGGAACCATTATATTCCAGGTTCAAACCGAAGGTAAATCCATGCAGTACGTGATTGGAAACAATTTGATCAAAATAGTCTTGAAGACTAAAAGCTTAATGATCTGTAATAATCTGGGAACTTCCTAAACTAAATTTTGTGTTGCCTTTGACCGTCTTTGAATGGGCCGGCTGATACGCTCTCGAAAGGAACTTGAATGACAGTTAACCTGGGAATGGGGTTCTCACAATTCTGATGCATGATGTCAGCAAACGACAAGGAGTCCATTTACAACCACCTGACATATTAAATGCAAAGCAGATGCCTTTCATCTTACAGGGAGCTGTTGTAGGGGCTGCACTTGAATTGTGGTCCAATCCCACTGACGTACCTGATGAGGTATGTACTTTGGGCACCATCAATTGAAGCCACAAAGCTTGGAACCCATGATACTCCAAGGTTGCACGTTAATTGACTAGCGCATACCGAATTGTTCGCAATAGGCCCTCCAGCCAAAACCAGCAAAACGCCAGGCCGCATCATGTATAATTTGCATGCATTTTGGCAGCTCTAAAAGTTTCAATGGATTTTGCCGGACGTAGATTTATATGAAAATTAAGAAGACATTAATCTATTTTTCAATGAACGGGATTTTTTTTTTCTCTAACACGTTTGGGCCTCAATTCAATTGCACCCCGAACGTTTAAAATTAGCGTGTTGCTAGCAGCCACCTCGGACATATCATTACTGACCTTTAATAAAGTTGCAATGTTTTTTTGTTTGACACTATTTGGCACATGCGCTGCCACATCATCATCAGGCACATTCAGCAGCAGTATGCCTGCATTTGCACTAAATTGGATAGGCGGTACATCCTATATCAGACCCCCCCCCCCCCCCCCCCCCCCCAGTACATGCTGTATTTTCGTAGTTCCCAGCTTGATACACATTTACTATAAGATAAATATAAACCTAGAGAAGGAAACTGCCAATAACTGTTCGGTTATTTCTATTGGTGCTAGAATACACAGTGTGAATATACTGCAATGCCAAACAAGGCGTTTGCACGCTAACAGCGATTCGAGCGTTCTGAACGAAAAGTGCCCTAACAAATAATGATTTTCAGACTCATTCTGCATTTCGATGCAATGATATGACACAGATTTTTATCTACGACAAGCAACTCTATATCTGGCAATGTCAGTCGGTCAAACTGTCGGTCGGTCTACAAACAATGAGCTTTTTAAAAGCAGTAACTTTTAACATACTCAGTGGAATGACATTATATTTGGTATGTAAGTGGATCTTATATGGTATACAGTATATCTTATTGATGTTTAGCCTCATGTCTACGGCGGGTGTTATTCGGAGTATTTCGTCTGCGTTATTGTCCTGTATGGTCTTGGAATTCGTTTCGTTTTTACTATGAAACTAAGTAACGTTTGACCTAGCGTTACATTGTAATTATTTTAACCAACCCTCCCATTGAACGGCGTTTGCTTCACTTTGTAATGGAATTCTAATTAAGAAACGGTTTTTATTTTCATGATTTGATATAACCTTGCAATCAATCTTTTAGTAACGTTACCAGCCCTCGACCTCAGACTGATATTATAAGTTATCTCCGCCAACATGTATGGTATATGGAGATGATTTAATATCGGGATGTACCATTTAAACAACCGACATCCAGGTATTAAATCTCCATATACCATACATGTTGGCGGAGGTAACGTTTTTGTCCAGTTTGAAACACAATATAAACATAGAGGAAATAAATTTGTGGACGCATATCTCGCGCTCCGCAATCACTTGGACCAAATTCGTGAATATTTTTTGCTTTTATCAACGCAGAAGACAGCAGATAGAGTTAAATCCCTTGGGTCGTTAAAGAAACGAGTAAACCGTATCTTGTTGGCATATCGTCCCCTGAGTTCCAATGTGTTCTATGTGCCAACTGGTCCTCGCTCGAAGGAGATAGGATCTACGACCAAGAAGAAAGGGACGAGTCCATCAACCAAGAAGAAGAAGAAGAAGGAGGAGGAGGGGTAGGAATATTTGCGGATCTGTTTTACATGTGCTTCCCGGACAGAACGATTTATGTTGGCGCATATCATATTTAAGTACGTTTTGTGCTTAATATCCGATTCCAGTGGCGATGTTTTCATGAAATTCCGCTCTGAAGCGTAGGTGAAAAACGTGACTCAGTTTTGGTCGTTTGGTGTGCCCAAAATACTTATGTCTACTTGCACATTGCCATGAATCTAATTATCTGTTCATTCTCAATTAAAATGGGAGTTTTCAGCTATGAGCACCACTGGTTTTTAAAGGAGAACTCATTGCGCTCGAGTCAGACATTGCTTTTTAATTTAAATCTAAAATCTCGCACCGGGAATTAGATTAGGCACCTGCTGCGCGCCTATCCCCCTTGAGAATGGGACCTGCAATGATCGGTCCTGAACTGTGCTGTACCCAAATCTCTCCCCCCCCCCCCCCCCCCCCCCCACCAGAGTGTGACTTCATGGCCGATAACTCGAAGAGCATATAATGTTGTATGCTTTGTACTCTACATGCGTGAGAATTGGTGCTTGGGTTAAACATTTTGTGGATGGGATTGGTTACACAAACAGAAGGGGTTCACGTCGAATCGGGTGTACCATGTCTGCTCGAAAACTGGGGAACGAGACGTGGGCAAAATTGGTGTTTAAATTAGTCACAAGGACAACGCTATGCCAGAAGACATTTTGTGTTCGAAAATTGGGGAACGGGCCGAGTGCAACATTGCTGTTTAAATTAGTTACAAGGACAATATGATGTTGGGGGATGTGGACACCTATTGTCTGCGGAGATATAGGATCAAGTGATAAAATACCAAATGTGGGGTAAATGACTGAATGCATCCGTTTATGCTGGAAAATGTTCCCACTCGCTTGTAAATACGCGTTTCAAAACATCAGAATCGACGTGCCAAAAGTAGCATCGAATCACCGATTGTACATGTGCACTGTGATGATGTCCTTGTTCATTGCTGTCAGAAAGTAAGAGACAGACAGAGTTGTGCTTTGATCCATCCCAATACCTTTTCAATTCAAAATTGTTGATGATTTATATATATAGGAGAAGCCACAATGCAACACCGAAAGCCCCTGACAAATCTCACGTCGAGCGAAACCGGTTTGGCAGTCAATACATTGGATATTCACCAGTGGAGCCCTCTCGCACTTTCGAGGGACTCTTTATACAAACAAACAATGCTCAAACCCCCAAAGAAATTCTCGAAGGTTTACAGTATAATGGCGATTCGCAATATCCGATCACGTTTTCAAAATATATTTTAAGACCTTCTAAGTGGTTATAACGAGTTAGCTAAGTAGTTATAACGATTTCTTGAGTTGTTATAATGAGTTACTAAGCCGTTATAACGAGTTACATAAGTTGTTATAACGACTTACTAAGTCGTTATAGCGACTTAAAAAAACATTTCACAGATGTCCCAAATACGCTTTCGTACATCTGAAAACAAATGGTCTGAAAACAGGTAACAGGGAATGACAATGCTCTAAAGGGATAGAGCTTTATAAGTCGTTATAACGAGTTAGTTAAGACGCTATAACGAGATTTTCTAACTTGTTATAAAGAGTTACGTAAGTCGTTATAACGACTTCCTAAGTCGTCATGGTGTGTTACTAAGTCGTTATAACGAGTTACTAAGTTATTATAACGACTTTCTAAGTCATTATATCGAGTTAGCTAAGTTGTTATAACGATTTACTAAATCGTTATAACGACTTAGAAAAATATTTCACACGTGTCCTAAATACACTTCCGTAGAGTTATTAGTTTCGTGCTAGGTAAACGCCAAGACATTAGATTTTGTAAAAGCTTTCACGTTATCAAACCCCATGGATTGGGAGGAGTCACCGCGTTCATTGAATTGACGCCATCTTGGGGTGTCCAGTTTGAGAGGCGAAGTTTTTCATCCACGTTCCAGCACTCCAGTTGTTTAGGATCAGTGATGTTCTCGCATTTCTTATTCATCGGGTGAGATTTTTCAGCGCTGTGTGAAAGAAAACGAACTGAGAATTTAACTATTATCTGAAAAAGAATACGAAGCACGAATAAAGTTTCAACTAATGAATGCAGAGGTGTGTGTCCACAGTAAGGTCCTGTGAATATTCGATTGCGGTCCAGTCGAATACCGAATCGATTATGGCTCCCTAATCGCAAATCGAAGCGAATATCGAATCGGATTTATTCGAATAGTTACCGGTAGCGCTACCGGGAAAAAACATCGTGCTTTAGTCCGGAACATAACCATGTTGGCCCGCACTCCTTATTCCATGTGCCGGTGAATAAAGTGGGGGACAAAGTTACTTTGGGTCGAAATTACACTGAGTCGAGGTTACGGGATACCTGTATGAAAAAGTAGGGAAAAATAATGAATTTACAAGAGTGGGTCGAAATTACTTTGGGTCGAAATTACCGATCGACAAGGCCGTCAGCGGGAGGGCGGCGGAGTCGGGGAAAATAGTGGGTCGAAGTTACCGAAACTGGGTCGAAATTGACTTGGGTCGAAAATCTTGGGTCGAAATCACTTTTTGGGGTCGAAATTTCCGATTTGGGTTGAAGTTACTTTGGGTCTAAATTACACTGGGTCGAAGTTACTGGATGCCTGTTTTCCCTATAGAGCCAGGGTCTTCCATGGAGACGAAAATTAACCTTTCTTTTAGTTGGAGAACCCTGGGAGCTTTTTTTTAACTAGCAGAGTGCTGAATTTTCCATGTTTGCCAAAATTGGTTCATATGTCTTTGCCTTGTTATAATTTACAGGAGATTGCCTATAATCGCTATCATCAAACTTGTAAAAGGGCAAACCATACAGATGAAATAAATTCAATTCAAAGATAATGTGAACCATATCCACAGAATATGAAACATTCAAGATGTGGTACCTGCCCTTGAGAGTGGAGCCTAAATATGGGCTTCCAGCTCTCAACCAATTAAAGGCTTGGGTACCCAGAAAGTGAATGCGTGACTTAGAAAAATGTTTCAAGAAGTATCCGGGAAAGGTTGACATTTTCGAGAAAACGTTTTGGGGGCTGAGTACTCCGGCCTACAAACCCATCCCCATCCCCATGGGTATGTCCCCAAATGGATGTCAAACCCGGATACCAAATGACGGACACTGATCTAAGTTTTTTTATGATTTTTCACAGAATGTTGAAATTTACTTGGTGAAAACTGCACGTTGTGGGTGTTTCATTGACTACACACCATCCATGTAGTGAAACTGACTAGGTACGACGTGCAGTATTACGATCTACGGGGACATGACAGCCGTTACTTATTCCCAGTTCCTTATTCGACATTCGTTACCAACCGAATTTATCGGTTGATAGCGAATGTCAAATAAAAACGTTTGATAACGAATGTTGAATAAGGAACTGGAAATAAGTAACGGTTGTCACGTCCGTAGATTTATTGGATGCATTCTCAGACTTGACTGCACGCACAGCAATTACAAGTTTTTGGAGTCTTACAGATTAATTTCGGAAAGCTTCATCGGTTATCACTTACCGTCTTTTCTCGTGTGAAAGATTGTCTGTTGATCATTGATTAAAAACATTATTGAAAGATAAGTTTGGCCAATTTGAATGCTTTGAGAGCGCAATATGTGGAATCTCCATCATCCGTCCATAATTCGAAATATTCAGATTCGAATCGCAAGGATATCATTTCTGCGAACCAGCGTTGCCTTTGTGAAAGCGAACAAGAGGTTTCCTGCTGACAAACATTATTTTAGTGTCAATGTTATTTAGAGTTATTTCCCTTGAAGAGTTATTTCCCTTGAATCATGTTTTGCCATTGCTTTCCTTTTATTTGTGGTTTTGAGCAGTATGGACACAAAATGCTCAATGTATCTCATGGAGATGGAGTTTCTGCGACCGCTTTATTTTTGTTCTATATCTATCCTAATTTCATGATCCGATTTTCGCATAAGCAGTTTCTAGGGCGAAAAAGGTCATTTTATCACTTCCATACAAAACTTTATGTAATTTTTGTGCATTTGTAGGTCCACATATGCCACCTAAACTGATACAACTTGTCAACTTATCAAAGAACTGAAACGGAATCAGAAGTACAGCGCAATATATATGTTCAAAACAAAAAGAAAATCTTATCCGATAATGCCCAGATGGCTTTTTAATGACGTCGTTAGAGATTCATACGTGTAAAAATTTCGATGATTCAGCGAAACATGCCTCTTTGAACTCAGTTCCTGAAAAATCCATGTGGTGATACAGTTAGGGCTGCACGGTATATCGATAAACCGACACATGCCGGTATTCAAACTAGTATGGATTGAATACCGATGTAATTGCAAAAGTATCGGTTTATCGTCATTATTTATTTACTCATAATTTAATTTTCAAGATGTCTCGACTTTTTTAACCTGCTGTCCCGAATGAATATTATTACCATTTTACAGAGCGTTCCCCAGTTTTATAACGATGAAATTGCGGAAAGCGACAGAGTCGTGGGCGGATATTGAAACTAATTCCCAATATCGGCCCGCCACTTTAAGCTCGTGTCACGTGATGAAAGAATTTTAGAGTTAACTCCCGGAAATTATTCCGCCGCTTCAAAATTCAAAGGAGAAAAAGTGCGATAAATTGTTGTTTTTATGGGATTTATCGAACTGTCCATCAATAATGACAGTTTTAGTTCACACTTAATGCAAGTATCGATCATTTAGTTGATTAACTTTTACCATCATTGGAAGCAAAATGTTAAATATTTAGTGAATAATTTAGCACCGCATTTCTCAATTTCGCGCTATTGCCGTAAAATTAAATCAGCTGACTGATCATGTGACCTGCCATTAATTTTTTAATAATCAGACGACAATTTGAAAATAATTCAATCGTTCAGAATGTCTCAATCGAGCGATCCTGACAAAGCACAATTAATATTTTTCTTTGATATTAATTATTTCACAGTGTAGTATCAATTATTTACTGGCATGATGTAAAGGTAACTGTGGGACAATGGGCGCGATAGCGTTCCGGTAACCGGTTCTCGCCAGATCACCGAAGTTAAGCAACGTCGAGCCCGGTTAGTCCTTGGATGGGTGACTGTCTGAGCGATCCTTTTGGACTCCCCGTTGTGTCTTTGGGCAAGGCATTTCACCCCGATTGTCCACATGGGGGGGGGGGGGGGGCACGATAACGCCGTGTACTAAGGCGTACTGCACGTCGATGGTGCGCGCATGTCTTCAACCAATCTACCCTGCCTATGCTGCAGTGCGGAGTTACGATGTTGAGGAGCTAGTGGCTGCTCGTCGTTGTTCGATGGTTCTCTCCTGGTACTCCGGCTTCCTACCCCAGAAAAACTGTCACCCACACGATATGACATTGGCTGTTAAAGTGTCGTTAAACTCTTATAAATAATAATAATAATAATAACTGTGGGACAAATGGTAATAATAGTAATAACATGTCTTTGTCGGTCATTGTGGTTTTATTAACGGCCCTCCAGAAATGAATAGCAGCCTTCCATCTTATTATAAGATGTCAAGCTGCTATTCATTTCTGTTGGGCCGCTAATCAGCCACAATGCCTTTCAAATTCATCTTATTGTTATAATATTATCCATTTACCTAACGAATCGTACGCGCCCACCCGCGTAATATATAAATTGAGCTGTTGAAAAAATATTATTTTTAAAAAAAACTCAACACAACCATATGATGTGACCCCTCCAATGAGTGGTCACATGATATGGTTTTGTTTTGTTGAATTGTTTTTAAAATTGGTTAAAGTTTTATTCAAACTGCAACATCAAGGCATGTTGATTCGTTCCGTCTGTGCTTGTTGAAGTCCCGATTATGGTACGTATGTTCAGATATCTGAACAGTCTTTCGATATGCAGGTACACCGCGGTATTTTTTTTTTTTTTTTTTTTTTTTTTGAATCCCGATACCGGTATTCAGTTTCAAATACCGTGCAGCCTTAGATACCGTGCATTGTTACATATATGTTAGCCCTGGTATATTGCGGGCTGATTTCGGGCTCAAGCACGCCTCTCTTAGGCATAACGTATGAGCAAGACACGAAAGGATGGCTCTTCCTCACCCACCCCAAAACACGACTGTGTAACACCAACACCATGTCGCCTAAGCAAATGATTTTTCGCTGCAAACTTAGAAACATAAGCAAATAATATCTCCTGGATTGAAGGCAGGATGTCGATACAGGAAGCCATATGGACAGGAATCTGTCCAGTAAGGGGTGATAACTGGAATAGCAGTGACTGTCACACAAAAGGACTGTGGGAGAGAAACGAAATTAATTCTCCTTCAGTTGGTCGTATAATAAATGAAGAAATAAATAAATACAGTAAATTGATTTAACTAATAATAGGCGTTGATAATTGAAAGCTTTCCATTTCAAAGTTGTTTTCTTTAATTTCATTCCTTTTCAATAATCTTCATCATTCCTTCTTGGATGTACCTGACCACCACTTCTAGAAACTACCCAGTCAGAATCAGAGTTTTGCACTCCGCGGGCATGTTGTGAAAATACGAAGCTGTTGAAGCCATTGCGGCCTGTACTGTTTTTCGTTTTGATTTTTGGAATACCAATTCAGGAGAGAACAAAGGTGCCAAAGAGGCCTCGATTCGACACTCTGGAGGAATGATTGGTTTTAAGTCCCTTTATTATTGAGTGACAATAGCATGCCGAAAATGTGCCATCAGAGCACACACACTCCCCTCCCCGATTATTCAGAGTGACACGCAAAGCGTTGTGGTTTGGCTAAGAGCACCCAAATTAATCAGTCAAAATGTCAAGACTATATTTTATGGTATGGTCGACTCATGTGTCTTTCAGAAAGTCATTAGTTTGACATCTCATTGAGCAGGTTCCTCTTAGAATGCATGTTAACAGCCTATCGTGTTTATATGGTTTTGTAAAAGGGTGTAGAATTTGGCAAAATATTAGCTATTATATATTTACTCTCCACTCGGAATCAACTCGGCATGGAACACAACGTCCTATTATTTGGGGCGCAAACTGCTTATGTGTAGAATGATGCCCAGCTCACAATCTCTAACCCACCTGGTTCTTCTTTTTATCTAATCAATAAAAAAACACTCGCTGCCGTACATGAAAACTGGAGCACGGATGTGCATAGGCTAACGGGGCGAGTTATTTCAATATACCGAAGTAGTAGTGTAGGTACCCGATCGTGCCTCATTACCAGGACTTTTGCCGGAGCAGCTAGTGTTAAATTTCCATAGGAACCGGACTTTTGCCGGAGCAACTTTGGGGGTGCAAAATGTCGGCTCCATCCAGCTAGACATTATAATACTGCCCGACCCAACACTAAACTACCAATACCAGCCATAGGATAATACAAAGGATTCGGTAGGTTAATAGTACTAAGGGAGTAATAGGCCAACAGACCATTCATCCTATACTGTCCAATTTAAACCACCAAGGACTATCTTGCAATACCGCACTGGCCGACCATGCATTATTACCCCCCCCCCCCTCCCTCCCCCCCCCCCCCCCCCACAATACTGCTTGACCTAGCTATAGCGGATATACGATAATATGAAGACCCAAAGGCTAATAGGATACCAACATGCATATATACCACTACTACCATATCACCCCACCCCATACGAGAAGTCCGACATCCACTGACCCGAATTACGTTATGTCAGATTGTATACTGGGCAATAACAGCGGTCAGCATCTCTATGACGTCGCGCGCGTATCATGACGTCACGACGTCAATAGCAACGTCAGCCGTTTCGCGGGAAAAACTTTCAAGAAAATTCAATTTTCCCATCATCTTTTCACCACTTACCCTTAATATATACCTATAGCCCCATGCGTACATATATCACTATACATGCCATAGCATACTATATATACAGTACCTACACCATTTGGCGGATCTAGCTGGATGGAGCCGACATTTTGCACCCCCAAAGTTGCTCCGGCAAAAGTCTGGTTCCTCTGGAAATTTAACACTAGCTGCTCCGGCAAAAGTCCGGGTAATGAGGCACGATCGGGTACCTACACTACTACTTACCGAGTCGAGCGATTGCCCGCCTTAGCTCACGAAGGGCACCGTACTTCAACCTGTCCGAATTGTAGCCAACCAAAAACCTTGACTTATTCTATGGCACACACAACGCCGATTGTTTATGTTCTGTCCATTTATCTTATTCATTTATTTATTTATTCATTTTTAGCAGCGTGGCGTTGTTTTGTCTTTTCTGTTCGAACTTTATCGAGGACCCATGAAAGGAAGATTCGATGATAATACACTGCTCGGCAACTACAATTTCCCTTGATAGTTTGATGGGTGAATTCCGGGTTTTTAAAAAAGTGGATGTTTCTCTTTTTTGTACCCGCTGTGGAAACCATCTGTTCTCATTTCTCATCTCTCCTGCTTGCATAAAAAATAAGAATAACCGTTATGGGGTTTTCACGATCTGAACACTACAAACTCTAAAGACGGGGTGATTAATGAGATGGGCTTTTTACGTTCGTCCAGAATCAGAATGTGGGTCATTGGTCTTTGGCATTGGTCCACGGGGCTAGAGACGTTGGGTCGTTGACATCAGGTTTTTCTCTTGAGTAGTATATATTGGTCTAGACGACCCCATTACTGAGACTTTTGGGGAACAGCTCGAGTTAAATTCCCATAGGAACCGGACTTTTGGGGTTGCAACTTTTTCGACTTTTTCCATTCATCTAGAACCCGCAAGTGGTATACCCACTGCGTATATGGTGCGCTAAGGTATGCGTAGTGATATATGTTATATGTACACACATGGCTCTGGGTAAATAGGTATGTGATTGAATATTGATGGGGAAGTTGAGTTTTCTTGAAAGCTTTCCCCGCGAAACTGTTGACGCTGCTATTGATGTCATGACGTCATGATGGGCACGCGACGTCATAGAAACTTTGATAGCTGTTGTTGTCCACCGTACAATCAAAAGGTATCCTCCAAGAGGTATCTCCCAATAGTACACCACCATGCCATAGCTATCCTCCAATACCCTTATTTGCCTAAATGCTGCTGAACAATGTGAGCACATCACATACAACACATGGGCACATGCTAGATGTGCAGATATGTGCTTGTTTACTAGAGCATAATGTGCACAAACCTCGACTATTTGGAAGATACCATTTAGAAGATAGGTATGGCTCCTAATACCTGCTTGTTCCTTGTCTTCTAAACTTTTATAAACGACTACTGGTGTCTTTCGCACAGTCACCATCGTCTGTCCTATGATTAGCTTCTACCGTAGTCACCCAGTACTATTGTCTGTCAGGCTTACAGTCGTGTACGATTACTACTAACCTGTAGCACTACTTCAGGCTATAGCGCTGTATCAGACTGCTCGAACGATTGTCATCGAGCAAATAAGCCATAGACCAACTGCACGAATGAGTGACTCCTCTTACGGCTCGAATTCTCGCCTGGGTATTGGAGGATACCTATGACATAGTGATGAAGTACTGAGGGATACCTTTTGGAGGATACTTTTTGGAAGATACCTTTTTTGGTATACGTTTCGGAGGATGTTTATGGTTCCTAGCGCCTGTTCAGTTTCTGGATTCTAGACCACTGCTGCTTCTTGCACCATGTCACCGCCGTTTATCCTATGATCGGCTTCCACTATAGTCACCCACTACAATAATTTTCTACCACCCTGTAGCCTTTAACCATTACTACTGACTTGTTGTATTACTTCAGGTTTGCTAGTTTTCTCTTGTCATGACCTCTACCCTCAGTCAAGTCTTAGAATGTCCATAAAAAACATCCATTCTCTCCTACGGTACTAGAAACCAAGCATTATCCCCATCCACATCCCACAATAATACCCGGACAAGCATTACACCCTATCCGTATCAATTGTGGGCCGGCACAACTCCCGATGTGCATAGTGGTACTAAGGGAGTAATAGACCAACAGACCGCGCATCCAGCACTACCTTTCTAAACTACCAAATATAACCATGACTGGCCTAGCATTACGCACTACCTATACCAGTCATAGAATAACATAATGAATGGGGTGGATTAGTACAAAGAGCTAACAGAGGAAATACACGGGAATATATCGCCCAGGAATTTGATAGTAGCTGCTTCCCAAAAGTCCGGGTAATGGTGGTCGGCTGCACCATCCTATACTAATCTCGTGAAAATTATTTTCTTGTTTTCACTTCTTCGTCAGCAGCGTGCTCTGTCCGAACTTCCGGTGGCAAAGCATAGTATCATGTTGTGCATACCTGCGACATGGCCTTAAGTAGAATGCGAGGGATGATTTGAGGAATCCTGGAAGAGAGGTCATGTCGCTGTATATTGTGGGTTTCAAGTGTGTTGATATGGCAGCACGCGTGATCGACAATGCTTTTGATACCACTGTCATGGTGATCAATGGGAGTTAGGGTACATGAACAGCGCGTGTCGATGATGGGTGTCACGTGTGTTGTCAGTGTAGTCCGCGTTAACTACCATGTTGTAGCGTCATTGTCATGTGATGTGTGGGTGTTAGTGTGTATATACAGCAGGCGAACATCGGGAAGGACATATGGCATGGCATGGCAGGGCATGAGAAGGGCTTAAGAAGTACAGGGATGGTGAAATAGGTGAGGTAAAGAGGATGGGAATGGGGGGAGGGATAGGATCAATAGTATAGCCGGGATGATAGATTATATCTCAATGAGGGATTTCCCCGTGGCCTCGTGTGACAAATTTCTTAGAAACATAGGCATCTTTAATAAGTATCCCCCGATTCTACATGGTCGTGTCAAGAGTGCCAAATATCGAGATGATGATATGAACCTCTCAGCACTTATTGCCTCATACGAAAAGATTGTAGGGGACTTGAACCCGTCGGCTATCTAGTAGTTTTTATAGGCCAGTGGGGCGAGATTTCCCAATCACGGCTGGAACGGAACGGAAATCAGGCGGCTGCAAAGAAACCAGTGAAGTTTAACCAGTCCACTACGAACTATGTAGCCAGGGTAGCTCAGGGGTTAAGGATGTGGCCTGTTTCGCCTGTATGAAACAGGGGCATATAGCCCGGGATTGCTGACGGAAGGCCACGCGGTAAGATATAACGACGAGGGACCCTAAGAACTGGAGAAAAGAGAGGAGGTAAGCAACCCTAAAGGAAGCAGACAGCGGTACTCTACTAGCCTATAGAGCCGCATGACCGCTCCCTACGTAGTACAACCGAGTAAAGATGCCTTCGGCCCGAGGAGAAAGACGCAGTCCACAAAATGTGTAAATGACACCCTACATTGCGGGAGGAGAGGGACATGCCGGTATAGCTCAGGTACGTTGCGGGACATGAAGTCCAAATGCTGGGAGACACAGGATGCAAGGTGTTGCCTTTAGGCGCGGCTTAGTCAGCGAGGAAGACATGGCAGTCTGCGACGACCAGTGTGTCTTGATAGATGGAACGGTTAGCGTTTGTATCATGCCGGTCACATCGGGCTCTAGGGAAAGAGAGGAGAATCCAACACACCGACGTGTCGAGTCAGAGAACTCCGAACAGAAAGAGGTAGAGGAAGTGGTCGGTATTACCATCGTAGAACCCGATGGGGAAGTAAGGATTTCCAACCCAGGGTAAGATCCCGAGAGGCGTGATGAAAATGCGGTTAACTAAAACCAGATGCCCAAAATGGTGGAGCAGGTTGCTGCCAGAGGCCCCAAAGAACAAAGGCGCCTGTAGCGCAAACAGAGTAAGCGAGTCTGCCAGTGGAAGCCGTGTTATGGGAAGTTTTGTACACCCGTGTAAGACAATTGGGTTTTGGGTTCCATGGTGGCGAAAGGACCGGAACAGAAGAACAGAGTATAAGGGGTGAAGTTTTGGCCGCCCGGTGTATCAGTAGAAACCTTTTCCATATAAGTAATGTTAAAAGTACCTGGTGAAATTAGACTCCACGGTGTAATCCGCCTGTTGATATGTGTCGGGACGGGTACCTGTGAAAGTGTAACGGCGGAGTGAGTTTGTGTACACACTGAACGATTGCATATACCATAACTGTGAATCTGAGTTCCTTGGACGTTAGGCGGCTGAAGAGAAGGTGAAATATTGGCGGCTGATTATCTCCGGCGCCAAGCGTAAAAGCTCAATGAATGTGGAGCACCGTTGTCTGGGAGGAAACACTTGAATGTCCAGCTTTCCCCAAAACAGGGCAACGGTGAGGATAAGATCGGGGCAAGATTGAAGCGAAAATGTGGGGGAGATTTGCCCCGATAAGGAAATCGGATTGGGACAGGTGCCCGAATGAAGACATCCCTTTTTGTCAATTGTTTATTTGTGGACGCAACTATATATCTGTGTGTGTGAATCTTTGAAATTTTTAAAGTTGTTTGAGAGGGGAGAGTTCGACTCGATATCGTGTATTGTGGATAACCTGAAAGTATGTTCCTTGGTGGAGGATGGGAGTTAGATCGATTTGAAATTAATATGCATATATGTAAATAAATGTGTATTTTGATTTGTTGATAGCCCAGGCAAGCTATTAATCAGACACAAACTTGGGGCGGTCGACATTTTCATCTGTACTGCAGCAGGTGTGTCGTCTGCAACAGGTGACTGCCCTTAACACTCGGAGACACGAATTATGCGGGGCAAATCGTCCATATATGAAACCAACGTGCAATTGCCTCACACTAGACGATTCTATAGAACTCAAAGGACCCAAGTAGTAGGAGAGGGATGAAACTTCTCCGCTTTGGAGACCCGGAAGTGACGTCATGCCATGCGACCTAGTTATGTCATATTTGGTTGTCATGGTAGCCCGCGTGAGCGGCCATCTTGTGACGTTATCCCCACAGTGATACGTTGTCTAAGTGCGCATGCGCGGCTCGTGTCGTTAGGGTGACACGAGTTTCCTCGTCCATTTTGTTTACTGGAGGCCGCCATCTTGGTTTCTATGGTAGCATGTGGTTGGTATGTGACCAAAAGGCTTACAATAGGACGGGGGTATGTTCGCAGGGTGTGTTTGATTGAATAGGAGTAATTTTATTTATTCGGATACTTTGAAGATTTACCCAAATAAACCCGACCATCCCTTCAAATGACAAAAAAAGACTTTATTTGGTTCGGATTCTCTCAGAATCCTCTTTTTCAAATAATCGACATGTTCCTTTGTATAAGAGTAATCTATTTACCCAGAATTCTCATTTCCTCCGTAGAATTACCCAAATAGGCTCGATAATCCCTACAAATCACAAAACAGAAGAAATCATCAAAACGGACTCCCCAGAATCCTCCTTTTTCTACCTATTCTTATCTATTCTATGACTTATTCGTCTATTTCCTTATCTGTGTTTGCCTATTAGAGACCCCTGTTCTGATTATCCTAGTGGTCTATCTGGTCTTAGCTGTCTCTTTCTGACTTCTGACTCTTTCTGACTTCTGCCCTCGTTCATGTCTTATAATCACCAGTCAGATTGTTTCATTTCCCGAAATCTATACATATCCATACATAGTTATCTCCCTTGTGTGCAACAAAGTCCTCTATGATTCTTAAACACAAAAGACAATCGAGCAGGGATAGGTATTACTGGAACCACTCGAATCTTATCGAGCAAATAAGCTACCGAGCAGTTACTGAAAAAATCATTGCTCGAACGACTTATAGCCCATCGAGCAACTGAGCTATCAAGCAATTGCTAGAATATGAAAGTACTTACATGCTATCACTATCATGTACATGTTCAAATTTAGTATCAAAGTCGAGCTTTTATTTCTAGGGAAATATAACAGTCGAAGACGACCCGTTATGTTCCCTAAAAAATTCCCCGCGGGAACCCCTGGAAGTGAAGCAGTGCCTGTTCACTACGGTAAACAGGCTGTTTTACTGGTAAAACAGGACCCAGTCACCAATGCTTGAGAGGTGCAAACCCTCTCTAAAATGGGCAACATGGTTTATTAACGCTCACCCTTGGTCTTGAGTTGATACTTATGTTGTGGTCATGATTAGCCATTGTGTAAAATATGTGACCTTAAACACCAATAAATCAAAGAATAAATAATAATGTTCCCTAAAAACAAAAGCGAGACTCTGATTCTAAATTTGTATATGTCCATGATATTGATGACCAGGGACGTCGGACGCAAAGTGTGTATCTGCCCTCCATGTCTTCGGACCACGGGGTGAGAGGGTGCAGACAATGTCTTTCCCAGGTTCGTCACTCAGTTTTCTTCAATGATTTATTCTCGAAGTAAAGCTAAAAGACACCCCAAATTCGTTTTGGAAGCTTTCAAAATTCAATGGGTGAGTTGGGGTAGTCTGGGGGAGGTGCCGCCTCCCGATGGGAGTGGGAGACTTCCTCTCAAACTTCCGCATCTCGGGCCGTCCTTGGAGAAATTGGTGAGGAGGTGCCCCCTCCCGATGGACCTTCGAAACATGTATGTTTCGCCATGTCATGGCGGGGCTGCTATTGCGAGTAAACGCCCTTTTCCCCGGGTCTGAGCCCCCCCCCCCCCCCCTTCTCCGCCTTGAAGTGCTTCCGGAGCTCCTGGTGATGACATATTTACCTCAGAATACGTCCAATAAATTTTTCGAAACATTTACTAGTCAAACGATTTTCGGAGACATTATTTTTATTGCGTTTGAACGAAATTCTCAATGTAAACAACTGTAAGGAGTGAAAAATACATTCAACAAATCCTTCATTCACTGTCTTTGGTGACAAAACACAAGACTCATTCATTATTTCCCTGTTCAAGTGAAAAGCTATGAGGCATGACAGTGTTTTAGGAGGGAAAGCCATTCTTCTTCTCATTCAACAATATAGCACAACGTCAAAGTCAGTTTAACAATAATGTCACCATCATGCCCCAATAGATCTGCTTATTTTTGTTGATTATTTAAATTCCTGTTGTAAAGAGCCATACAGAGTTTATTTATTTATTTATTTATTTATTTATTTATTTATTTATTTATTTATTTATTTATTGGGATTTAACGACATTTTCGACAGCCAGAGTCACCTCATGTCTTGGGATTTAACGACATTTTCGACAGCCAGAGTCACCTCGTGTCGGATAGTTTTACCGGTGGAGGAAGCTGGAGTACCCGGAGAAAACCACAGAGCAACGATGAGCAACTGTCAGACCGCCAATCTACTAACTCCACATTATCAGGGTTAGCATTGGTTGAAGGCAACTGCAGCATCGACGTGCAGTACGCCTTTGTTTTAATCGGCAGTTTAAATGACGGCAGTTAGCACGCTCTCGTATCTGTCAGGTGCCTGATACTATTAGTTATCCTTGTGTTTCCCAGGGTGTATGGGAATTTACACCGGACTTGGAACTCATAAACCCTGAGGTGAAGCTGAAGACTATCATACACTCTGGAAATCACAAGGATAACGGGTTTATTTTCAAGACTGTTGGTGTACTTAACCCTTTACCCAACGTAACGGCCAAAACCGGCCAGCGCTATTCACGAAAATCGCCAATTAATTTTCATTATTTTTTCATTTTTTGTCTCAAAAACATAGGTTATGACCCCTCGTTGGAACGAGCTCGTTGAGCTCGTTCCAACGAGGGGTCATAACCTATGTTTTTGAGACAAAAAATGAAAAAAATTAGTCATTCAAGAATTTTTTTTGCAAGTGTCGTCTGCTTTTCATTTTAGGTAAAGGGTTAACCCTTTGAACTCTCGTGGTATCTTCCATACCAGTCCAATGGCAGCAATTAGACGAGTCCATATTCATTACTGGGGGTAGATCAATCAATATTTTTGACGTGCAACCTCGGGGCTGCACCTTGAAAATATTGATTGGTCTAACCCACGCATTTATTTAATAGCCACCCTTTTTAAAGAAGTTATGACGTATCAAGTTCCTGGCCGGAAAAGCGGCCGCTAGGGTTCAAAGAGTTAATACTTTATCCTAAATTGTCGGGAAAAACTGACAGAAAATTTGTACTTCGAAAGTTTATTAATAAACCCAGACAAATATGGATGTCATTGGAACTGACTCAATGACCCCGTTCCAATGACATCCATATCTGTAATATTTTATTAAATTTCCTGTATTTTTATTTTTGTTCTAACATAACCGAGCAGAAAGTATGAATTAATAATTAAAAATGGGTACTCTTTTTAGCCACATAGCATGCTATTGTGTATTCTTGGTTTTAGATCGTGGTTCACCACGGGTGTAAAAAATGCTACCGTGGTTGCAAATTACACAGTACCTCTCAGCCAATCAAAACGCAGTATTTTGTTTCATACAACATTCTGTATCAGATACTCCAATGCACGCTGCATTTACTTAGTTCCAGGCCTAATACACATTTATTATAAAATATATATACATTATCATGACCATGTGCATGTCCTGTAATTTGTATCAGATTCAATGTCGTGTTTACAATCAGATCGCAACGAGCCCGTCCGATTGTAAACACGACCGAGAATCAACTGATACAAATTACAGGACATGCATTGGTCATGATAATACATTTATCTTACAATCCCGTTACATGAAGCCTATTTTTTCGTTTTTCAGTTTTAATTGGGTTGGAATTGATCAAAATTTTGAATTTCATATTTTAATGCGTAATAACAATGCATATAATGATATTATTTGTCATAGTGCGTTGTTTACCGGAAGTTGAATCTATATGATACGGAATCAGAATGAGTCGTCTATATAATACGAAATCGGAACACATTATGTGATACGTACCGTTTCTCGTGGTTTTCAGACCAAAATCTATATGATTGTTAGATAAATATAATACCTCAACAAGGGAAATATCAACACCGATTTTTATCTACTACAAGCAGCTCTATGTCTGTCGGTCAAACTGTCGGTCGGTATGTGTACAATGAGCTTTTTAAAGGCGATAACTTTTATAAACTTCGTGGAATGGCAATTTATTACACATCTATTAAACTTTATCACCTAGTGGTATACAAGCCGGAACTTTTCTCCCAGCTCCGTTTATACAAGTTCTTTTCCTGTCGAGTCATTCGTTACGCTTCGAAAGGTTTCCAAAGTTCGTTATACAATTATCGATCGTCTGTCGTGTATTGTGAAAATGAAAACGTACAAAGCAAAAATAATAGAGATAATATTGAAATAAAACCTATCATATCCAGCCACAGCATTAACCCCAATCCCGTGACCAGTCCCATGGCCGTCTCATTATATCTAAATTGGTCAACTTTATTTCGGTAAATCTTCGGTCATCTTGACATGCTTCGAGCTTCTTTTAAAAAAGTTTCTCCCAGCTGTTTTGCAAATCTACCTAAATTTGTACTTATATTTTTACAAACAGTAATAGTCACTAAATGGTTTGGCATGAATGGAAACCAGCCGAAGACAAACAGCTACACGAATTTCAACAAACACGCCCAATAGAAAAGATAACGAATGTAATTTAGACTGATTCCCAAAAGGTTGTTTTGATTTTTTATCGATCCATTTGATCAGTACAGCTTCAAGCAAAACAAACGGACTCCTCACATTTGGGTTTAAACATCGGAATTAAACATTGTTTATTTAAATAAATTTTAATGTATGGGATGTGTAATAAACACAGAACGCGATGTGTGTTTGAATCTTATATGGTGTATAGTATATCTTATTGATGTCTAGACTCATCTCTAAAGGGGTGCTATTCGGAGAATATTCGTCAGGGTGATAGCCTTGTATGGGATTGGAATTTGTTTCCCTTTTATAATCAAACTCAGTAACGTTTGACCTCGCAGTAACGTTATCAGTCCTCGGCCTAAAGCTGATGTCGTGTTTTATCTTACAGTCAATCGAGATTTTTACCCTGATACACGCTAAAACGTCTAGACTCATGATACAAATTTGTATCAGTCACAGTAGCATCTGCAAGCAAGTACGGTAATTCGATTCAGAAAGAGAACGTTTTTACTTGCACTTACTGAAACTGATTAAACTTGTGGAGGTCACCACTTTGGTAATTACATGACACATAAATCACCAACTCAACGAAATAAATAGAAACAGATCATCTTATGCCATGATGATAATTTTATATAGGCCTACAATGTCTTAAAGCTGGAAATTATAACAGTGCAGTACACAGCTTAAACACTACTATAAACTCGGCAAGTACAAGTGGAACAATGAATGGGAATTACGCCATGCACAGCTCAATGATGTAATGTCATAACATCATCATGATCTTCATTCATATAAAACAAATTCATAGACGCTGAATGGTCTGGTAATATCGGTTGATAACGGATGTCGAATAAGGAACCCGCAATAAGTAACGTTTGGCACGTCCATTACATAAAGTTATATATGGACGTTCAAAGTGTTTAGATTGGGTTCTAAATAGAGATCATTAACATCATTCCTAACCTCTACGGGGATACGTGTATATGTAATGATGTCAATAGATATTAAAATTCGACAACATATACAGTACAGAATGAAGACAGTGGAATACTCCTTAATCGCAGCTCCATTTATTCTTCACTCGAAAAGTATTTATAATTGTTCATAACAGTTCAATAAACAATTGCAAAGTTTCGTCACATGGACCCCGTGGTCCATGCGATAACAGTTTGCAAGTGCTTTTTATGCTTTGTCCTCAGAAATTGTAAATAATTACTAAAATCTATCCCACAGCGATTTACGAGAAATCTTCCCCTCGCATACTGTAGTCTCAATATTTTCTTTCTGTTTGATCGGTTCATTTCGTGATTTCACTATCAACCTCGCTAATAGCACATTATATTTTTGCATTGTACGGCACAAACGCTCTTGTGAATTCTTCCACAGTAATGAATGCATTAACCAACGGGAATTTTCTGCGCTAATTGTGACAGGACTTCAAGTTTCAAGTGTACTATTTGCCTAGAAACGCAATTTCAAACCAAGTTATCAGTAGCGATATCAATTTGGCGACAAAAGATCTTAGATCGATATTGCAGTAACAATAAAAATCACATGACGACCCGAGAAACGAACGCAAGTGCGCCTTGACGGACTTTTTCAGTGTCATTCGCTTTAAACACTGGTAATGCTGCAAAGAACATGCATTGTACAATGCGGTGAAATGTACAATCCAGTACATAAATAATACTCCATTAATCATTTATTTTAACTCTCTTCAATTGTAATGCCTGGTTGGTTTCAGTAATATAGCCGTCATTTTAAGGTTTTCGTTTCTTTCACATTTTGCAGCAGGGGATTCTGTTCCTTTGCATAAGAGCTTGTTCCGTTCAGTAGAATTTGGGAGTATACGGTCTTTTAGTCCGGCCACCACGGCAATGAACCTCAAAGTGGCGTCCATTTTTTTTTCTCTACAGAATGAGTAAGAGTAACATCTGACTGCGAAAGAGTTTACTGGACTTCTTGCAGCCTTGGGCAATTTGAAATAGCCACGTTTAAAGTGACATCGTCATTTCGCGGACTGCAATGTTTGACAGCGGCTAATACGACATTTCGGGCACATACCAGAGGTTGCATCCGAGCCTATTTACCTTGTAAGGGCTGTTTGGGTGTTTGGTGATTCTATTCATCAGTGCTATTCAAAGCTGATGTATCTGCTAACCTTATTTGTTCATTGCAACACTCAAGTGTGGCGTGGCAAGAGCAGAAAAAGTGTGCACGCCCCTTTAGCAGCATTACATTTGTACTTCGTGGCGTCTGCCTTGAGTAAGAACATTTTGTTAACTTTAATACTTCATCTGGGACCAGAGTAACATCGGACGGAACTGTTATGGACTGGAGCGACTCAGTCTCTAATTCCTTCTCGAGGCCATATTTGAGAGGATCTAAATTTGGAGGTCTCGGCTGAAGGGCGTTCTTCCGCACAAGGTATCTGAAGGTGTGCTCTTTTGATATTTTCCTCGAAGGCTGCGGAGAACAAAGTTGCGGAGCAGTAGTTGCTTTCGGATATCCGATTTTCGAAAACCACGCATCAATACGTACATCAGTCAATGATGTGGTTACCATGGAATCGTAACAGACGGAAATGAATTGGGTTGCTTGATCGAGTACATGTGACCACTCTTCCTCACCAAAGGTTTCAACGAAGCGCCGCTTTGGAGAACTTTTAGTAGGTTTGGCGGCTAGTTGGAACACTCTACAACTAGAAGAACTTCTGTCAGCCCTGTTTACGTACTTGCTGCTCAAATCCACATATCTGTCAAAAATCAAATAGACGTCACTCGACTGCAAGTGCTGATTTATATCATTTTTAAACCTTTCTACAAAGTCCTTAACTGTCGCCTGGTGCGTTTCGCCCGAAACTGGCCAATGTGGAATCCACAACAATGTACAGTCATCTATCACTACTGCTGTTTGCCTCCTGCCAACCATTCTGTTAGACGAAACACCTATCATCGTTTTTTAGAAATCCGCGGGTCACCAGTCTCGTCAAAGAGTGATGTAGGCAGTGGCGACCATTCGTAAGAGAGAAGTCCTTTAACATCGAAGTTGCGGGAACTTGATAGTAGTCTGATTACTCTAGCGTATATGAGGTTCGTATCATAAACTTTAACATCACCAACAGATTTTCTTGACACACCCATGGTTTGTACAGGCATTGGAATAGGGTCGTAGAATCCCCCGGGAAGGTTCTGTTTGAACTTAATCATCAGTGCTGAACGTAACTCTAGGACTTTGTCCACATTGATAAACCCAGGACTTACCTTTCGGGTTACGATATTGACAATGGTTTTAGGGTTCTGTGACGGATCCACGGGATCTATACACATCTCAAGTTGGAGCAGAGACCTTTGTGGTCAACAGCATCGGGAGCAATTCGTTCTTTGTCCTCCTGTTTGAGGAAAATTTGGGTTCTTTCTGTTTTCTTGTCCTCACGTATCTAATATGCTATGAACTAAGGATCCACAGGCATGCAAAGTTAGAGTCTAAATCTTAAGGATTTCTGATTTGCCTTTAATACCCGACTTCGCGTGGCGATATCTCTATGAACATCATGTCACTCCATAGCCCGTTCCAAAGACCCGGAATGTTTCTCATGACATGTTCTCTCATGAAATGGGCCAAAACAATAGGCTCAAGATTCTCCATTTGGCGGAGATTGTTTTGGCCATACCTCGCGAGTAGGTGTAAATTGCCGATTCTAGACCACTTTTCAAAAAAACTGTACACATACACTTACATGTACGTGTACCGCCATAGGGATTCAGTGTTAAATCGTGTACAGAGTGTAAAAAATGTCGTTTTTGCATGGTGGCCCAGAATCGGCAATTGTTTTTGAGGCTCTCGGATCGTACTTTTGACCGTTCAAACATCCGTTGGCGAACGAGTACATTCGACACATCGCTCAGAAGGGGAAAAATGTACGAAATTCGAAGAAAACGTAAATTTAAAAAAAATTCTCGACGTTCACATCGCGGATCAAACCTTCGATCTATCGTTGGCGATCGCCGACAAAAAACGTTTTGCCGATTCTAGACCAGCATCAAAAAAGCGGTTTGTCGATTCTGGACCACCTACGTTCGCCAACGGCTGTTTGAACAGTCGAGGGTGCGATCCGATCAGTGAAACCGATTTGCTGATTCTAGACCAGGAAAAATCAATCTCAAAACATTTTCTCGACGTTCGCCAACGGCGAGAAGTGGGTGTAAAGCGCAGTTACTCGTCGAGGATTTTTTTTTTAAACCGATTTCGTCTTCCGGTACATTGAAAAATGCGGTTTGCCAGTTCTTGACCACCACGTTCGCGATCGCGTTCCGGACGGTCGAGGGTGTGATCCGATCGGCGAAAACGATTTGCCAATTCCAGATCGGGAAAATCTCAAAGTTTTCTCTCCATGTTCGCCAATGGCCCAAAGTGGGTGTAAAGCGTTACTCGCCGAGGATTTTTTTCCAAACCAAAACAGAAAAACTCGAATTTGGAAAATTAGAACCGATGGAAATCGTGCGTCCACGTTTTGTCATAGCGAGTTTTAAGGGAAATCGTAATAGAATCGGTTTTGTTGAGAGGAAATAAAAGTGATTGATATATATAGGATTGAAAAAAATATATATATAAATAAATAGTGATTTAAAAAAAAAATAAATAAATATCGAATCGAAATAGATAATAAAATATACGTAAATCATGAATGACTCCCAGATTATGAGAGCAAGGTTTCTTTTAAAAATGCTGATGAGAGCCTACGCATTCTGCGTGAACGACCAACTAGGTCGCCTCTTATTAGAACGATGCATCGGGTGTCGGGATCATCTAGACTTCGATCACGAGGATCATTCATGTCTGAGGATGGAAAGGGAAGATATGGTCCTCAAGTATTTCGAACCGGCGTTCGAATGCGTTCAACTCGACGACGTAATCAATTTTTGGAGGAGATTAGTCTTCTGTAAGGGGCGAGACAAGCCCACCAATTCAGAAGAAATGAAATTGGCGCATAGAAGTCTGACTTTAGAAGACAAGGGATGCATCTTGAAATTATTGCTGGAGGAAGCATACGTCTAAGTTTTCTCGTTGATATAAATAAGGAGAATAGAAAATAAAAAAATAAATACACACATAAATTTTTATCTTATATTAGACAAAAAAACATAAAAAATGAGAACCAGAAATAAATTGTATCCGACGTTAGATGACGACAAGGATGAGAAGCCGAACGGCGTTTTGCCAACGGCGCTGTCGCCAGAAGAAAAAGAAAGAGGAGAGAGGTAACACATCGATCAAATCAGTAGAATCCAATTGTATCTGACTCGAGAGAGAGATTCTCGTCATTCGCGTCTTGCGAAATTCGTCAACGCGGTCGACACGACACTCATCACGATTTCCATGGGTTTACACGTGGCTGGCATCAGATTGTTGTCGACCGCGGTCGGCATTCCGAATGTGTTGACCACAGAAGGAGTGGCTCTCACTGCCAGATTGTTTAGCACGCTCGGAAAACTTTGAGTAGGAAATTATATCTGAAGGCTAGAAAACACGAAAAGATTCACATCTTGGCTGACTCCAAAATGATCTCAATGGCATTGAAAGACGGTAGGATATCGGACGGAGAATACTTCACGATATTGGGTGAAAAAACGAAATACGATGCTATGAAAGAAGCCATGAGAATCAAGACTCGTCAGATCATCAAGGAAGAGATGAAGGATTCTCTCATGGAAAGGGGGAGGAAAGAGGCCAGGGAGGAAATCGGTAAGTTGATAGAACTCAAGAGCAGCGATTGAAAAAAAAATATATATATATAATAAGAACAGAATTTTTAAAAAGAAGATATTAAATTTATATATAAAATAAAAACTAAATACGAAATTAATTTAAATAACTCTCAAAAATGTATTGCGTTAAGTGTAAGAGAGTTACCGAGACGGGTAATTCTCGAGAAGTACGAACCAAAAACGACAGACAGATGCTTCACAGAATTTGCAATGTGTGTGGTTCGATCAAGACTCGATTCATCCAAAAAAAAAAAAGAGCAGAGGCAAAGATGTCGTGAATAAAATGATCAATAATCTACCTTTCGAAATGCATCTGCCGGGTCACAGTTTCACGGGACCCAGAACAAAATTGAACAAGAGTCTCAACGCCGATCTGACTCCTAAATCTTGGAGCAAACCCGTGAATAGGGTGGATGCAGCCGCGTATGATCACGATCTGTGCTATGCCGGACATCCCGACACCAAGACTCGCAACAGCATCTGCGATAAAAAAATGTTGGCGAAATTGAGAGGCATATCAAATCCGACCAGTAGAGACAAGATAGAACATTCGCTGGTTGTCAATCTGATCGGTGTGAAACGTTGATTCGGATGGGGCATTCAAAAAAAAAGCACTTTGGAAAAGAAGAAGAAACTATTATTGACAAGCAAATTGGCTGAGGAGTTACACAAACCCATCATGCATAAATTTCGAAAGAGAAGGGTGTTCGTGAAGGGTCTGGATGACATTTGGTCTGCCGACTTGGTCGACATGGGGTTATTTTCGAGGTGGAACGAGGGTGTTAAATATCTATCGACGGTCATCGACATGTTTTCCAAATACGGTTGGATCAGAGCTTTGAAGAATAAATCAGGACCTTGCGTCGCCGAGGCTCTGAAGATCGTGTTCTTGAAAACTGAATAAATTGTGGGTGGATAATGGGAAGGAATTCTACAACAAGGACGTTCGTCGATTGGTCGACCTCTACTCGATCGAAAATGAAGAAAAAGCCAGCGTCGTGGAACGTTGGAATCGAACAATGAAGGAAAAGATGCACAGATACTTCACGGCGAATTCAACCAAGAAATACATATACGCTCTGAATGATCTGGTTGAAGATTACAACAACACGTGACACAGATCGATCAAGACGACTCCCGTGGAAGCTAGCGATCATCGAAACGAAAAACGGGTCTACGAGAATCTATATCCTGAGAGATCTAAGATCAGGAAGAAGTCTAGACCGCCGAAATTTGTGGTCGGCGATCGAGTGAGAATCTACGCTTATAAGAAGCACTTCGAAAAGGGTTACACTCCTCGATGGACCTCGGAAATCTTCATGATAATCAGAATATTTCACACCAATCCGGTGACTTACGAAATCGAAGCTTTGGATGGCGAAGAGATCATCAGAAAGTTTTACTAACAACAATTGCAGAAGACGAAATTTTAATAAAGAAAACAATTTTTTTTATTTACTCTCTTTAACATTTTCTTGTTTATATAAAGGAGAGAAAAAATAATACTAATAAAAAATAATTAAAACTATTTTTAGATAAAAAAAAAAGCAAGCTAATCAATAAACAAAAAACAGAAAAACCTTCAAAAATGGCAAATATACTAGATATCACACAAAGCATAGTGAAAGATGAATGTATTCAAGAATACGAGGTTCACGAATATGAACCGATAACCGGAACAAGTTTGAACAATGCGGGAGAGATAAGAATCAATGTCAGCACCCAAGATCTATTCATTCATTCTAGTGTGACACAGCTAGCATTCCACTCTCCACAAATCACTTCGATTGGGGATTGAACGTGAAATCCACTTCCGAGAGACCACGTTTCATCGTGGTCGCGTTTCAGACCGATAGGGACGGGTCTCAGGAAAAGAATGCATCGCTATTCGATCACTGCAATTTGAGAAACATGCAAGTGTTTCTGAATGCCATGAGATATCCAGCAATCAATTACAATGCATCGTTCGACAAGAACGATTTCTGCAGACTGTACGGCGACGCCATGGATTTTAGAAAGAAGTGTCACGGTCTAGACGAATTGATGAGCAACCCTAATATATCTCCCGGCGAATACAAGTCGATGTATTCCATGTTCGTATTTGTTTTCAGTAAACAGAGCGAACGACTCAAGAGTTGCATCTTAGACATTCAGATCAAGATGCAATTCGATACGAACATGCCGAGAAAAACCTAAGCCTTCACCCTGGTCCTGTCAGATAGAGAATTACAATTCGAATCAGATGGAAATAAGATGTCGATCATTCGAGCAGAGACGTGTGTGTGCAAAAAAAAAAAATAAAAAAAATAAAAAGTAATGAGTAATTATTAAAAAACAAAAAAAAAAAATAAAATAAATAAAAAGTAATGAGATCTAGAGAGATTGAACATCTTTCTAAATCTCATTACTTTTTTTTTGTTTTTTTTTTGTTTTAATAATCACTCATTATTTTTAATTAATTATTTCCACGTGTTCACTGTTTGTTCAGAGGATCTAGTTCGATCAGTAGGCTCACCACGGAAGTGGTGGCTTCTGAATTATTGGTTTTCGTAACGAAATTAATCCTGTCTCCGGCGTTCACTTTGAGAGGTGTGCCAAATATGCTGACGTTCGAGTGTTGATTCTCGGTCTTTTCGACACTGTATCTCTTATCGCTCTCTACTCCGATCACCGTGAGATTGACGATCGCTCTGTTATTCAAATCCGTGGAAGCCAGACCCATTCAAATGATTTCGCCTCCCAATGGTATGGGATATCCCACCTGACCGTGTTGCGATTGGCTACCTCTGTTTCCGAAAGACCACTTGGCTTTTCCCTCCTCTAATGCGCTACTCTCCTCGGCCCACACGGTGATAAATTGTCTGGCGTATTTGACTTGCTCCACCACCGAAATCAGGGTGCAGACATCCATCATGTTCACGGGATCCGGTAGATTCGTGAGCGCGTGTCCACCCATGTCTAGTTTACCTTCGATGATGTCACCCTTTCTCCAGAGTGAGTTGTCATCCACGTACTTCCTGCTGACCATGCTGGAATTGAATTCAGGATCGTGATCAAGACCGAATAAATTCTGACCGTTTATGTTGATGCCACCCTCCATAGTTCCGCCAGATTGTTTGTTCAAGTAGAGATCATCCACTTGCGATTCTACGTATTTTTGAGATCGTATCACGGCAGAATCCACATAGCCCTTGTTGACCGCGGTGGAGTCTGCATCCGCGTCATCGACCTTTGACAGATTCAATATCTTGTTGAATCCCGCATTCAGATCCGATTTCATTTCTCATCTGTCAGACTTTCTCTGTTCCAGATCTACTAGTGTTTGGTCGCCACGTCCTTGGGATTCGTGGGAGTGGCCACGTTCGTTATCTTGTTAGAATTGGCCTTCAATTCTGATTGCATCGTTTTCTGAATGTATCAACTTCTCAGATGTTCGCTGAATCACGTGTGACAGTCATCTGCGTGTTTCTTGGTTGCAGCATCGTGGAATCTATGGGATTCGTGACGTTCACCAAATATTTGGATTTCTGATCAAGATCGTCGGGCATGGCTTTATCCACATAATTATCTAGCATGTTTCGTTCGAAATCCGCGCTCCCCCTGTCAACGTATTTTTTAGTCGCCACATCTGCGAGATCTATCGGTTCAGAAAGATTGTAGAGCTTCTTATCAATCATGTTCAAAGGTTCCTCTCAAGGTTCATATCTCCGAACGTAACGTTCGTCCAAGTTGGCAACGTCATAACCATCGCCAACTTCGAGCGTCTTCCTCTTCTTTTTGGGTAGATTTTCATCGTCACTTCTACCAAATTTATTGCTGGCATGTTGTTTTGAGGATTTTTATTTTAAAAAAATATATTTCAAACGCAGTTTATTAAAAATGAATTATTTCAATTATTTTTTAGTTTTTGGTTTTATTCGATTAAATTTTTTTAAATATTTTTTTTACCTTTATATATATACTATAAAAAAAAACTCTCTCTAATGTAAATCATTAAGAATATCTTGAAACCGATCTCCTTCTGACCATCTCTTGAGAACGTAGAGACACAGGTGACTGAAAAACACTTGATCTGGTGATTGCACTCGTTCTGTGTTGTAACGAACCATCAATTTATCGAAATAGTTCTTTATTTCTTTCAGCAGCGAGATTCCATAGCTGTCGAAATAATATTTCTTCTTCTTCTCGTTCTTGAACCACGTCACCCAGTGAGTGCCTTCACCCAATAAATCGTCCAGATTTAAAATTCCGCATTCCGATTGTCAAGGTTTTCTCTTCGGCAAGGCATCACTGGAAAACATGCCTAGAAAATCTTTAATTTTCAAATCCTTCACCGCATTCAACAGATCGATGTTGGATAAATGTGTATATTTTTTTTTATTTATTTATTTATTTTATTATAATTCACTAAAATGACGTTATTTTTTTATATTTTTTTTCTCTTTCTTTTTTAAACTAACTCTCTCGATGTCTCTATCGACTTCCATAATCTTGAATCCGTCTAATTCCTCTTGATTTTCTGGAATCATATCATTCTTAATCATATCTGGAATTCTATCTGGAATCCTATCGTCCATAATCATATCTAAAGTCCAATGTCTGAGTGCTAAAGTGCTTATTTTATCGTCTAACACAAATCTCTTATCGTCGTCGGCCGTCAGCAAAATCTTGTTGACTATTTCGGTATACACGTCGTGATTGTCACTTTGAATCGATTGCATAGTCTTTTACACTGGACCACTACCGAACAGACAATCTTTATACTCTTGGAAAGAGATGGTTTTCTTCACCACGCACGCTTTAACTCCTTTGCACTTCTTGATCTCTTCACCTTCTAAGCAATAAGTGTATAGTTTAGGTCTCAAACCCATGAATTCGACTACCGCCGCTCTCATCCTTAAATTCACCCAACACATTTTGTTGTCGTTCGATTGAATGTTGGACGGGTGATCGACAGGATAATTCCTCGTGTCAAACCACGCCTTCACGTCCAGAGATATATCTCAGTAGATGTCTTTTGTCTCTATCTCGTAAACTAAACTGTCTGTGTCGGTGAACAGTAGTTTAGCTTTCTCACCAAATTTCCGTTTGACATAATCATAGTGAAACTTATACATCAATCACTTACTGATATCTAAGATGATCGATCCGAGATAATAGGGTTTGTCAAACTTCAGGTGCGTGTTTTGCATGTGAATGACCACTAAATTTTTGTTGAATATGGATCAGTGTCTGTAATTGGATTCGCCACTAACTTTTTAGCTCTTTTCTCAGACGTGATGAGTCGAATGTCGGTTCTCTTCCTGATGTTTTACATCAATTTACTGTACACGCAGTTATTCATGAGTTTGAAGAAATCTTTTTCGAAATCGTTCTCAGCTCAACTTCTGAGATTTGTGTTGAGATCGATGTATTTTTTCTTCCAAGGCTCTCCGTCGAATCGAATGAAGCAATGTATGTCGACTAATTTCATCCCGTAATCGATGTATTGTTTCAAATTCTTGCTGTAGACGACGTACTTACGTTTATTAAATAAAATGGGAATGAGTTTTTCATTGTCTCCTTTGATCAGTTCCATTCATTCGGGAGCTAGGGGATAATCGTTGTGTAGATTGTGTAATTCTTCCGGATAGTTCAAATCGACTTCTAAAATGCAAGGATAGTCTCTCCATTTTTGCATCTCTTCTGGTTCCATCACCCATTTGAAATTTCCAATCGATAAAGGATGACTCATGGCCCAACCATACAGATTATTAGCATCCCAATACTGTATGTATTTATTCGATCATTTCAAATTGAAACCTTCTTTCATGTAGGGATTGTTGGCTTCAGAATATCTGTGGGAGATCATCGAGACACCACCTCTCACAGCCTTTTCGAACATGAGCAACATGTCCATGTCATATAATAATTCCAATTGGACTTCGGTGGTCTTCAACAGAGCGTCCCATGCCAGACCAGGTGCGGTGAAATACCAAGCCGGATCCAGATCGTAATTTCAACGACAGACGTCTCGAAAATTTTCGAACATGTCGGCCAGGAGCAGAACGTCGGTCTTCAGATAGAGATCATTATAATCCCTCATGGTTTTCACATCAAACGATTTCCACACGTTTTCGGCGTGCTCGTAATCCTCGTCGGAAATGTCCGATTCGTATAATTTCAAATGAAAATCTTCTTTTGAAAGTAGTGCAGTGTCGTCGAATCTCTTTAGATCGTTCATGTAATCGTAAGGATAGACTCCTTTCCTCAACATGATGTCTACTCATTCTCCGAAGTGTTTGCTCGTGATTTTAAATTTATCCTCGCTCATGTTATTGACTAATTTTTCCAGAGCGGTTGACATGAATTTAAAACTGTCGATGAAACCTATGGCTCTATGAATGGATTTCGTTTTTTCTTTCAACGTCACTCCATCAATTACTCTTTTCTTCTCCATGACCTTCATTTCGTGAAGGAAATGTATCTTTCTTCACTGTTTGTGATGCAGTTTAACTCTTCGTGGGAGGTGCCGAGATTTTTCACGAACAGATGACTGTCACAACCCGAGAGATTGTGAAATATCACCGGATAAAAAATGCCGTCTCGATATTTTAAATTACACTTGCTGTGAGCTGGACCACGATACAGACCCGTGTAATAATCGTGATCTCTAACCTTCTTATTTTCCCCTGAATTCTCGTCGAACGATTGTCTGTCTATGTGACATTCGATGGCTCTGTTATTTTCGTCCTGCTGCTCTCACGTGATGATCATTTTCGCTGGAGTTTTGAATTTTTCGTATAAAATTTGAATTTTCGATTCTAACTTTTCCACGAACCTTTGAGCCACGTCGTCGTCTTCGCACCGTTTCCTGTAGGTGAAGGGACCCATGTCATGTCGCGAGTTAAAAGCACATTTCATGTAAATGCAATAGCCCGAAGGCGTGTCTTTTTGATATCTTTCAACGTAACTTTGAAGAGCGTCAGGTTGGCAGGAACTCATTTTCACAGTGAAGCATTCGAAATCGGCGTACACAACGAATGGTACTTTTAACCTTCTATTGTGATTTTGAAAGTTCACGACGGTTTTGGGTTTCGACGGCGACACCTTTATTTTCATTGCAATATTCCTGATGTTTTGGTAACAATTTTTCCCTGTGAAACGCATTCATGCAGTTGCAACATAAACATGTCTTATGTTCATGTTTATTATTTTGTCTTGACAGTAATCAGCTCGAATCTTTAACCCAACAATAATGACGATTGTCACCATTCGAAATCAATAATAAAATAATCATCTTTTCTCTTTCGAGATACAAAGACTGTCTGAGAGGATAGATCATTTGTTTTTCTCTGCCGGGCAAATACCACGAGATTTCCTTTCCCCCAACATGGGGCTCTACATTCTAACTCACTGAAACAAATACAAAAGTCCACCTCACACAGTAATGGACAAACATAGAAACATGCCTCCCCCGGACTCCTTCAGTCCAAATGCTCAAGGGGAGCTAGGTCAAAAACCATCCGACTGACTATGAGAAAGGCAACATCTCCATGTTGATTCCAAGTGACTTCTACGGAACCAACTGAATAAGAAAATACAAAATATAGTGGTCGGTTAGCAAAACACAACTGTACATACACAAGCCTATCTTGTCAAACATTCTGACAACGATAAAATAGTATGATTGATAGACTTCATACCGGTACCTATCAAACTTTTTCAAATATGATAGGTGAGCTGTTCAACTTATGAATAAGCGAAGCTCTTCTATAAAACAGCCAAACGCTACTCTTACGCAATCAAGCTCGTCGACAAAGCAGCCAAGCTCCTCGATAAAGCAGCCAATAGTCGAATAAATAACCCTTAAATAAGGGTGCTGACATCTGATACAGCCTAATCTGTTCTTAATGGCAATAAAGGGTTATATAATCCCAATGAGTGGAAATCCACCCACATGATTTTTCAGCACAAATTGAGTGCAAATAAAGGGCACGAACTGACAAATAATAGCGCACACTGCACACTTGCTCTCAATCTATCGACAATATCCGTTGAAATGTCGACAATTAATTACTCAGGCAGTGTACTCAGCCTAATAGTTAGAAAGCACATTACCTCCAACACTACAGCACACACATGCCGATGAGCCTTTTGGTACGGCCATATTTAATACTGCGTGCCGACACTGATACGGCCTTACACGCTAAAAATAGGGCCAGATCATTTTATTGGAAACACTGACGGCCTCGGCGTCGTATCATGTAAAGCACATGCATTCAACAGTATAGCATGCAATTATAGATGGGCCTTTGAGCGAGGTCTAGGGGTGAATGGAGGAAACGGGTAGCTAAGCCATCCACCTTTGGTCCTCCACCAGTGCCATCGACCTTCACGCATACCAAATACTGATACGATCTCACGAATAAAACAGTGTACACGTAGTATATTCGAACTGCACCCAATTAGTGAAACACGTATTCTCACACGCAGCAGTTACTCAAAAACCACAAACAACACGCTGTATCATGCGCTAAATAAGTAATCCGTACCTAAGCTCAGCCTACAGCTGATGGAGCGCAATCCATTTTCATAAGCAGTGAAAAGTTATATAACTCCACGAGTGGAAGTCCACCCATATGTGTGTCCAAAACATGGACCACAATCTATAACAATTCTCTGCCCATATATTCAGCGTGCAGAGAGCCGTGACCGCATACTCTAAGAGTATTGGAGGGGTGCCACCCTCCCCACACACACACTATGTCTGACTCACCGAATGTCTCGCACTAAACGTGCAGTGGTAAACATGCAGCCACAAGACTAGCTCTTGAGACATCCTAACTCTCTCTTCGCAAAAAGTCATGTAACGGACTCCCACAACTGCCTGTAAGCATGCCTTTGTTTCTGCCTCCCCCGTTTCAATCAAGTAGTTAACCCTTTACCTAATTTGAAAAGCAGACGACAATTGCAAAAAAAATTCTTGAATAACTATTTTTTTTTTCATTTTTTATCGCACAAAAATAGGTTATGACCGCTCGTGGGAACGAGCTCGTCGAGCTCGTTCCAACGAGGGGTCATAACCTATGTTTTTGAGACAAAAATAAAAACGTAATGAAAATTAATTGGTGATTTTTCAGAATAACTCTGGTGGTTTTGGCCGTTACGTTGGGTAAACAGATATATGCCTGTTATGGAAATGAATTTTGATCATGTTGCAAACCAATTTTGAAATTTATGGATATTGTGTACAAAGAGGATGAACTTTCTGCTGCTTACGAATTTTATACCGAAATTGATAGGTACAGTAGAGCTCCAAATATTGACATGGAACATTATATTATGTAAATTGAGAAAAGGCACAGCAAAACAAAATTTTAAATGGAGTTACCACAGTCAGTTTGGCTTGATGATGTGTGACTGCGCCATATGGGCAGGGCAACTTGTGCTCATTTGTGTTCATTACAAAGAAAGAATCAAACTTTTCACTGAAATGTGCACAGCTCTTCCTAGAAAACAGTCTTGGATGTCTTATGATTATGACAGTTTAAAAGTTCAATGCCCCAATATTAAATCTGAACCTGCTGATAGAGACATTTATTTGCTGCATACAACAAAAGGAGTGATCGAGGGAGATACTGAGAGGATAACTGGAGACAATTAACACAACAAGAGGGAAATTACATTAGCATACCCCTCCCCCACCTCTCAGCTGTGTTTTTCAAATATAGATTTTAAGATGCAGGATTCTACTTGTACACCCCCCCCCCCCCCCCCCACCCGCCTGTATATTATCCACCATCAGAAACTCCCAACTACAAATCAATATTTGGTGATTTTTACTATTTTTAATCAATATTTGGTGGACTTTCACTAGTTTTCAGTCTAAAAACTCTATATTCTGGACAAATTCTACACATGTTTGGACAACTTCCCCTATCCCCTTGTCTGAAATAGCCAACTTTTTCTAATTTGGGGCTTCGTATTTCCAACTATTGTAAATTTAACGAATGACTGGTGAGTAAGACATCCTCCAGCCTCGCACATGTTGCACCGCCCCTGTCCAGTATCTGTCTAATGCTTTAGGAAAGGAGAGCAAACTTTTCAAGTGCAAAAATTATTGAGTCACTTTTTCAGTTTGCGAAGTGTTGTCCAGATTTTTATAAAAATAGAGCGAATTACACCAGCAAAATGCAGCGGCCATTGTCTAAAAACACACATCTGGAGATAATCAAATTTTAGTGACAAAAACATTCTACTGTACATTCCTGGACAACGCTGGAAGTTCCACTGCTGTTTTCGCCTTGTGGATTCAAACATGCATTGACACATTAAGTGAGACAGACTTGTTATGTGTTAAACGAGAAACTACTAATCCAACTTTTAAACTTGATGGCGGCGAGAGACTTATTTCAAAGGAGATAGGGATTTTCTCGTGTGAACTGGTGGGTGTTGATTGTGTTGTCTCTGCTAATGGGATTGATAGTGATATCTCATTACTTCTTGAGCCGCAATCTTTGGAAGAACGTTTATTCTCGTGAGTATTTCGTTGGGGCATTATTGTGTTTCGTGCATCAGATTAGCAATCAGTGTTCATGACACAAGCAGGTATGAAGTTCCAATTTGTAACAATGAGAAACTTTGAGGAAATGCTTCGAATTGTGGCAACCCCCAAAACAATTCGCACACCCTTCAGCGGGAGATTCAAACTTCTTTTTAAAGATACAGGTGCTTGTGACAATGAATATATCAAACCTGTGGATGTAATTTCGACACGATGTGGTGTTTGTTTTAGTGAACATCAGGGAAAAATGACCTACTTGATGATGAGGAAATTCATCACATCGGGTGTTCTGTTGGACAATTTATCTGGACTGTAAACCAGATGAGGAGTTATTTCGCCTGTGATGTTCAGTGAATCAGCACTTTCTTCAAGGATCCTTCTTTCAATGGTGACTACAGTAATCGAAAAACGCAAATGGCGGACAATAGTTCAGATTTTCTGAACTGATGGACATGAACTCTCTTCACCTGCAATTATATTGTGGTGCATCATTCGTTAATCTGTGTGATGGCTTCTTCGGTGCTGAGGGATACGTAGACAGAACGGCATTCGCGTTCGAGCTGTCATTTTTTATCGTACGAGATCGATTTGGGCGGAGGGATAACAATGTAGGAAAAGCCGAAGGCTTCGAGTTCAATATTATCCCTCCTCCAAAGTCGATTGAGTGTGGTAAAAAAATGACAGTTCGAACGAGAACGCTGTTCTGTATTTATTGCACGCCTAATGTTTACTAAACTAATATTAATAAATTTTAGCGGAGGGATAATATGGAACTCGAAACCTTCGGCTTCTTGTTCAATATTATCACTCCGCTGAAATCGATCTCCGGCGTTAAAAATGACAGTTCGAACGCGAATGCTGTTCTGCATTTATTGCACGCCTACAGTTTACTAAAAACATATTAAAACACAAATTATTACCCAAATTAACCAAAATGTAAAAAAAGAAATAGTTAAATAGTCCGCGCACATGATCCGTATTGTTCAAGGACAATACAAAAAAAATTATTGTTCGCTTCGGTGTTTGCAGAAAAAGCGTGTATTTTATGAAAATAAATGCATAGGCGTGCAATAAATTCGGTTCTAGAACAAAAATGGTTCCGGTAGTCCTGTGCGAGTTATTTAGAAGTAAATGTAGATTAGTTAAATCTTGTAATCTATCCAATGTATTATGAATAGTATTTACCCTATTGAACAAATATGCATGAATTGACATTAATTCGACGAACGGTGTAATTGAACTTTGCAGGAATAAATGAACTTATTGATGAGAAGTATATGCAGTGCTGCGATTCATGAGAGCACTCTAAAATCAGTCGGGTTGAAAATCAACTCAAATCAATTGGGTTGAGTGAATATGAACCCGATTTGGTTTATCACTGAACCCAGTGGTTTTGGGTTAATTTTTAGAGTGAGTCCGTCCTGAATAGGAAAACCAAGAAGTGCGTATTGTATTGTAAGGGGTGTGGGAGTGGGGGGGGGGGGGGGGGGCATTGCATCTATGTTTCAACATGTCATGTAAGTTTAGAGAATAGACTTTGAATGACTACATTTAAACAACATATGCAACAGAGTTTCTTTTGTGCAATCACGGCGGGTACACAATTCTGTTGTTAGTTGATTACTTTTGAGTAGTTTAGAATCGGTATATATCGATTTGTGTAATATTTTGAACTGAAGACACTGAATGTAACAGTCATTACTAACAATGATATACTCCCAGTCTGACTGTTGACGGTTGGTACCCAAAGACGCTTCCCATTCTTTTGTTTTGAATTGCCAGCGACCTTACCATTGTTATCTGCAGAAAGATGAGATAATATTTCGGCAAGTCGTCTTAGATAACTGCATTGTTTCAATATATTCTTTTCTTTTTATTGGAACCTTTTAGTTTTGACTTATGTCTTCTTTCCATGTCTTCGATATTTCGTTGATCATTCCTTCATAGACAGTGCACAGTGTTTCGGTGTTGTACTTCCTTGAAAAAGGAGGGCAATTTAAAAATCCCTTTCGTCACTTAAATATATTTCCACGCTCATTTTTATTAAACAATGTTCGACTATTGATTTTAATTTTGACATTATAGAATAAAGGTTCACTTAAAATCTATTTTGGGGTTGTGGTAACGTTCGAGTCTATCATACTGTTCCGTGTTCTTCCAGAATGTATCAGATTGTTCCCCCAGTTATTGAAGTCCTTCCTTATGCAAATACCAAATTTGATAGTTTTTCATAACTTTAAAAATCACCTAAGACCAAAGTCTTCCAAGGAGCCAGTATCCAGTATGTTAGGGTAGGAAAGTTCTTTTATCCAACTAACTGTTAGGAAATAATTATTCGTTTTTATATAGGAAAGTTTAAGACCTCCGTATCTATCAGGTAGATTATTCTACGGCGTTTGAGTTTTAGCTGACCACAATAAAAGAAAGCCTGTAATCAACGAGAGACGTTTCTAGTGTGTGTGGTGTGTGTGTGTGGGGGGGGGGGGGGGGGGGGGGTGGGCAAAAAGTGTATCAGCATTGAGCGAGCAAGGGTTTTAATAACAATAGTTCTCCAGATGAGATTCAGATTTCTGAAGGACCAATTACTAAGCAGTTTTTTTCTTTCTTTTCAATCTACTCACAATTGTTTACAATTGGCTGTAACATAAGTGCAAGCCCTACTTCGGAACTAACTCAAGCTTTTAGAATTGTTTCCAAACGAGTTGGAAAAGTACTAGAGTGCAAAAGCACGAATAAGATCGAAAAAAGGGTCGAGCGAGACCAGCGCTCGAAATTACAGGTACTCTCTCTCTCTCTGCATACCTCTTGCGTTTACCGAGCGCATGCGCAACAACCGTGACGTCAATTCCTTTCATTTCGGCCATTTGTACATGGTCGGAAATTTTTGTGACTCGTGTTTCTTTGCTGTTATTCTTCGTGAACAACTTATTCTGTGTGCTCTGCATTTCATTGTGTGCAAGTGGATTATATCCTTTTATCAAGCTATCCAAAATTGTTTTTGATTAATGTTATTTTTGATCATAATTGCTTGTTTCTTCACATTTGATCTTGTTTTTCCCCCACGTGTGAACACGACCTTTGTTCTGTTTTCCATCGGCAGGAAGCTTGATTCCATTTTCATTCATATAATGCCAAAGACTATTCCTTGTACCTCTTGCTTACAAGTGAAGCATGTGGACGACTCTCATTCCACATGTGTCACTCGCAACAATTGTACTCAGGTCCAATCATGTGGTATTTGTGGGGTTTGGTCCTCAAAATTCTGGGCTTCTGTTAACAAGGTGGTTCTGTCCAGGGCTACAACCCCTCGTTCTCGGGGTAAGGGTAGCCGTGCCGTAGCAGACATTTCTGCTGGTGCACGTGGTGACTCTGTCACACAGTATTCTGATTTGTTTCTGTGGCGAGTTCCTCTGCAACTGTTGACGGTGCTAGTTCAGTGATACCCGACGAGGAGACCGTGGTCTCTTTGTCTTCTGCTGTCACTCTTGAGGCGTCTGTTTTCGTAGAGAGCTTCTCCGAGGTCAACTCGGCGACCCTCTCCGATCTGCCTCCTACACCGTCGACTGTTGCTGAGGAAGTTGTTACTCCAGATCCTATTCTGTCTGATGGTGGCTCTTCCATCTCCTCTGGGGATGGTCTACAGTCTCGGGGGACCGAGGTTGTATCTGCTGGTGTGCCTGTGTGCTCTCAGCCTCCCCTAGCCTCGCGGCGGGGCTGTGCGGGTTTGCTGTCTGCTCCGTCTCATCTGGCTAGGTTTGCTCCTAGTCGGCTGAGCCGGTCGGTCGCTTCGGCAGCGATTCCTCGTCCCTCGAGTGAATAGTTTATTGATCCTCCTTCCCCTGCTAGTGTGCCGCCTAGCGGGATGGTGTTGGGACGTTGGCATCCAGGGCCTGCTGTTCGGCAGCAGTCAGTGCCAGCACCTGTTAGCTGTCACTCTCGGAACCTTCCTCCGGTGATTCCTCACTGTATTCCGAGTCTGGGTGTCGATCGATTCTTGCCGTCGGTCTCAGAGGATAGGCAGTTGGGGCCGTCTGCCGCGCAGAGGCCAATGACAGGTTCCTGTCATTCTTGGGACAATCCTCCGGTGTCTTCTCACCGTGTCCTAGGTCCAGCTACCGATCGACTTGCGCCGTCGGTATCTTTAGAGGATTTGCAGGCAGGACCTTCTGTTTCGCAGAGGTCAGTGATGGTCCCTGGGCGTCACAATCGGGACTATCCTCCGGTGTCTTCTCACCGTATCCCTATTCTGTCTGCCGATCGACGTTCGACGTCGGTCTCTTCTGAGGATTTGGGTTCTTCTACCAGAAGGGTCCATTGGGAGGACACTCCATCGGGCGATGCTGCTGCGAAGCATTCTCAGGGTGACCTGCGTCAGGCCGTTTTGGCGCTCACCCGGTTGCTTTCTGGCAACCCTCAAGTTGGCCTCCCTGTGCCTCCTGAGGCACAACCTCCTTTGGTCGGTCGCCGAGATGTCTCGCCTGGCCCCTTGGATACTGCACAGTATTCACAGGAGGTTTCTGCTGGTCAGCCCAAGTTGGGCTACGTCTCCTCTGCTACGGAGGATGACGAGGATCTTGAAGGTGATGGGCCCCCTCGTCAGTCTTGGGGCAGGCTTTGGATTTCGTCTTTGGCTTATTGCCGGACGTTCAACCTTCTGACCAGCCTTCTGTGACCGTCCGGCCGCGGTCCACTGTGGAGCGCCGTAACCCTGTTGAGCCTTCTAGCTCCGGGGCTCTGCGTCCTCTGCAATCGGCTCAGGTTGTTGAGTCCTTCTTTTCTAGAGCTGATGCTTTTCTGCCTCCATCGCGGTTTCGTGTTTACGATTCCGTCTCTCCACCAGTCTTCCAAGGGATGACTACTGTGGATGAGGATTCTTCTTCCCTCGGGTTGACTAAGCCTAAGTCGGCAGTTCTCCCGATGTCGGTAGTTGAGTCTATGGTGGGCCTGTCCCGAGAGATGCTGGGTATGTTATCTCTCGCGGACCATGTCGTCGCTGCTGTGGCTGAATATTTTCCACCAGGAGAGTTTGATGACGCTCAGGCGCCTTTTCGCGTTTTGTCATAGGCTCTTATGAACTTGACACACGCTCACGCCTGTAACTCGGCTAATTTGGAGCTGGCATGCCGGGATGCGGTGTTGGATTCTTTACCACCCCTTCCTTCTGAGCAACGTGCTGTTCTGAGGTCTGTCTCTTTGGTGGGACCTCAGTTGTTCAATGGTTCCATGGAAGCTGTTCGTGGCGAAGTTCTCAGTCATTCGATGGACCAGCTTTTGCTGCGACAGCTTGACCAACCTGCTGCTGCGGGTGGGGGTCGTTTCAGGCCCGCCAAGCGTGCTGCTGCGTCTGCCTCGTCGGCGACGTCGGCTACGCCTTCGACTCCATCTGCTCCTTCTGCACATAAGAAGCGCCGACGTGGCCAGGCTCGCTGGCAGCCTCAGGCAGGAAAGTCTCAGGACTTTATCACTTCCCGAGGTGGTTTCTCCTCTCGGGGGCCTCGTCGAAGGTTCTCACCTCGATTCGCCTCCAGTCGGGGGAAGGCTCGGGTGCCCCTTCCGACTCAGGTTCCGACTCAGGTCCCTTCCGATTCACTGCGTCGGGACCTTCTGATGCAGGAGATCGACAATCTCCTCTCCATAGGGGCGATCGAGGTGGTCAGGAGCACCCTTTCACCGGGGTTTTACTCGAGACTTTTCTTGGTGCCGAAGAAAAACGGCCAATATCGTCCAGTCATCGATCTGAGTATCCTGAAGGAGTACATAATTGCTCCTCGTTTCAGTATGGAGACTTTCCGGTCAGTTCGACGTTCAGTTCATCGGGGCGATTTTTCGGCCAGTATCGACCTGAAGGATGCCTACTTCCATGTACCCATTCATCTGGCGTCACGGAAATACCTTCGGTTCTCGTTTCGGGATCGAGTTTATCAATTCAGAGCTCTCCCGTTCGGTTTGAACCTGGCTCCTTGGGCCTTCACCCGACTGATGTCACATGTGCTTGCTTTCCACCGCACTCAGTCGGCAGTGACTTCGTCAGCCTACCTAGACGACATCCTCCAACGGCACCACGATGCTGCAGTTCTGGAGTTCGATGTCCGGCAGTTTCTTTGCCTGCTAGCATCGTTGGGTTTCAGAGTCAATAGTGTACAGTCGGATCTTCTTCCTTCTCAGCGATTCCGTCATTTGGGGATGGATTTCGACACTCTTCACAATGTAGTGTCGGTCCCCCAGGCTCGGGCGACGATTCTTTCCGCCTTGACTCGAAACCTGCTTCAATCTTCCTCGGTCTCGGCCAGGACTTTCCTTCGGATGCTGGGCCTTTGCGGTTCGGTGACAGATCTCATTCCGCTCGGTCGCCTGTTTGTCCGACCTCTCCAACACTTCCTGTTGGATTATTGGCGTCCGAATGTAGATCCGCTGGACCTGGAACTCACTATTCCTCGGTCTCTGCTTTGTCACCTCCGCCCTTGGACTGATATTCCCTGGCTGACACAGGGTGTTCCGTTGGATCTTCCTTTGGCCGATCGCATCCTTACTGCGGATGCCAGCGATCGGGGCTGGGGTGAGACGTTGGATCCTCTCGGTCTGTCTACTCACGGAGAGTGGGACAGCGAGCAGGTGGGCCTTCATATCAACCAGAAGGAGCTCCTTGCTCTTCTGTTGAGTTTTCGGCTTTGGATCCCTCATCTCTCGGGCCATATTGTGTTTCTTCTTTCGGACAATTCGACAGTAGTGGCCTACATTCGGAATCAAGGGATCCATGTATCGTCTGTCTCGGGATCTTCTTCTGTTGGCGCGGGATGTGAACGCTCGGGTGTCCATTCGACACATTCCCGGGCGTCTCAACGTCCTAGCAGACTCCCTGTCCCGACGCGACAGTGTCCTTCCAACCGAATGGATGCTACATCGGTCGGTGTTTCAGGCGATTTGCGCGCAGTGGGGCCGTCCTCAGGTCGACCTTTTCGCTACTAGCTGGAATCATCAGGTAGAGACCTTTGTGTCCCCTTGTCCAGATCCTCTGGCATTTGCAGTAGACGCTCTGTCTCTGGACTGGACAGGTTGGATCGGCTATGCCTTTCCTCCTGCACCGATTCTTCCTCAAGTATTAGCGAAGATTCGTGCTTGCAGTTGCAGGATCATTCTGATCGCAACCCTGTCTCTACAGAGGGTGTGGATCAATCTGCTGCGGCCTCTATTGGCCGATCGACCGATTCGTCTACCTCTACGTCGCGATCTTCTTTCATAGGGTCGTCCCAGGAAGTATCACAACAACCTGGCGAGCCTGTCCCTTCACGCCTGTCTTTTATCACGTCCAGTCTCCGACGTAGAGGTTTTTCGAGACGATCAGTGGAGTGCATTTCTGCATCGCGCCGACATTCCACTGGCATGACTTATGCCGCCAAGTGGAAGGTTTTCTGCCGCTGGTGTGCAGATCACAATGTGAATTACCGTGATCCGTCAGTCGCTCAAATTGCGGATTTTCTGGTATATCTTTTCGACTCCAAGGGCCTCCAGCCTATTACGATTAAGGGCTATCGGTCTATGCTGTCTGATACTTTCTCTTATGTGGGAAAGCGGTGCATCGGTCGTAATCTTTTTCTCTCCAAACTCATTCGGCACTTTTCTTTGAAGGGGCCTCGAGTTTTGCGTCTTACACCCAAGTGGAACTTGGCATGGGTGTTGCACTGTTTGGAGGGGCGCCATTCGAGCCTTTATCTGAGACCGACATGCGTTTTCTCACCTATAAGACGGCTTTTCTTCTAGCGTTTGCTTCTGCTCGTCGAGTCAGTGAGCTTCATGCGCTATCTGTTGATTCTGCCTTCTTCCGAAATGAGGCTAACAGTGTCACCTTCACTACTGATTGCTCTTTTCTGGCTAAGAATCAACTTCCTGATTCGGTACCTCCTCCCATCTGCATTCGGGCTCTCCCTGCTGTAGATGGCCGGAGGCCTCTTCTTTGTCCTGTTCGTGCGATCAAGACTTATATTACTCGCACTCAGTTCATTCGGAGGGGTCGGAAGAGATTCTTTCTGTCTCTCATTCCAAAGAGGCAGTCTATCTCTTCCCATTCTATTTCCAGGTGGATCTGTCTTGCAATCAAGCTGGCTTATTCTCGCTTGTCTGCGTCGGATCTTGTTTCGAACCGGCTTAATGCTCATGAGGTTCGTGCCATTTCTTCATCCTGGGCGTTCTCCAATTCTGTTTCGCTCCGGGATGTTATGAATGCGGCTTACTGGAGGAATGCTTCTACCTTCTCCTCCTTTTATCTCCGCCACCTTCAGCAGCAATCTGAGGACCTTTATTCTTTAGGCCCTCTCGTTGCTGCTCAGGCTGTTGTGCACCCTCGTTAAAATTGTTTTTATCGAGGTTGTGCTTCGCTCAGCCTTGTTCTTTTCAGGTGCCTTCTCTCTATCTTCATTACAGGTTTCGTTATTGTTCTCTGCCATCCTTGCTTTTCTTTTTGTTACTCTTGTTGGTATTGGTTATGTGATTCACCTCCTCCTATTGTTTATTCAGCCAACTGTAAACAATTGTGAGTAGGTTGAAAAGAAATTAAAAATTTTTTAGTAAATTTTGTTTCTTAACATACCTACCACAATTGTTTACCGGAGGACCACCCTCCTTGGGGATATCTTTGATATCTATGCCTCCCCGCTAAATCACAAACTTCTCGTTGGCGGAAATACGGAATTGACGTCACGGTTGTTGCGCATGCGCTCGGTAAACGCAAGAGGTGTGCAGAGAGAGTACCTGTAATTTCGAGCGCTGGTCTCGCTCGACCCTTTTTTCGATCTTTTTCGTGCTTTTGCACTCTAGTACTTTTCCAACTCGTTTGGAAAAGATTCTAAAAGCTTGAGTTAGTTCCGAAGTAGGGCTTGCACTTATGTTACAGCCAATTGTAAACAATTGTGGTAGGTATGTTAAGAAACAAATTTTACTAAAAAAAATTTAATATTTTTCTCGTTTGGTTCAGGTAGTTGTCTATAATATAAATTTCTTTAAATAACTTGTATTCGGTGCCTACTAATTTTAAAGCTTTATGGTGATTTCATTTCACCTTTTTTGTTGTTAGGATTTCTTCACCAAAACCCCCTTTATATACGACACATATCACATCGCATTTGTCTAAGTTTACCTTTAATCCAGAAACTTTTAAAAAGAGTTCATCATTTCTGGGGCTGTGACCCGTGCGCGTCCGTCGTCATTGAAAAAGAGTGAGGAGTCCTCAGCATACTGACTTAACAGATATTCGGCGTTGTTCATTTCAGTCCTTTATGGAGGGATGGCAGACATTTAACGTGCGAAAGCCGTTAGTGTGTTTTTCATCTTAAGACGTGTTGTCCAAAGTTTTATGAAAGTACAGCAAATTACATCCAAATACTGCCAGAGAGATGCAGACCTGTACTCTTCATAGGAAACGCATCTAATGGCAATCAAGTTTTAGTGACAGAATCATTCAAGTGTGCAGTTTTTGACAGTTCCTGTAGTTCAACTTTTGTTGGCGCTTTGTGGATGCAAACATACATTGGCACATTTAGTGCGAAAGAATTGTTGCGTGTTAAACGAGGACCTAGTGATATAACTGTTAAAACGTGGTGACAGAGAGAGATTTATTCTGAAGGAGAAAGTGACTATTCCGTGTGAGCTTGTGATGCTGATTGTGTTGTCCCTGTTGACAGGCAGTGTTCACGCTGGTCTGAGATTGTCTGGTGCCATTTGGAATTATGTTCATACTAAAATATTTTTTAGTGCCAAATCAAATATTCTAGTGCCAAATGTAATCTGATTGGAAACGAGAACAAATTAACCACGTATCGTCCTCTGAGTCCAACAAGGAGACATGAGCAATGCTGAAGCATTGCAGATGGCGCCTTCTTGCACACAAACTACGATATTTTAATTTAATATTACCTGATCATTTTAAGTATTTTAGTTGCAAAAATCCCACAAATGAAAAATATATAGATAATATAAAGCTAAAATAAATAAATAAATAAATAAATAAATAAATAAATAAATAAATAAATAAATGATAAGCATATAGATAATAAAAACCTGAAATAAATAAATAAATAAATAAAGTAAAAGACTAATAACATTTAAAAAATAATATTATTATTATTATTTACTCACTGTTTTTTCACTTCAAATAAATAAGTAGCAAACAATTGATTATCTTCCAGAAGGGTTATAAACAAATTAAGCAAAACGATTAACTAACAAAGAAATGTCTTGATGAGAGACAGATTAAATGGACACACTGTTAATTCAGTTAACCCATAACAAATAACTGCAATTATCATGTTGCCCATCAATTTCTTGACAAGTGTGAATTCTGTTCCGCATGTATCATCAGACGCCGATTTTTTCGAACACGGTAGACTGAAATAATAAACCACAAAACCTTTGAGACAAACCTAGAGAATATTTTTGGTGTCAAATTCGTCATTTAGTTGCCAAACAAATTGGCACTCGACAGCCTGAACAGTGCTGGTGGGATTGATAAAGATATTCCATTCCTTCGTGGAAAACCCTTAATGAAGAGTGTTAAAATTGTTATGGGCCTTGAGCATGATTGTGTACAATCTTTGAACGAAAAGTATTCTCAACTGTACTTCATCAGGAACTTATTGTGTTCTGCTCACCAGATCTATAATCGTCCACGAAACCAGCCAAGACCTCAGATCACTAGTCTAATTCTGTGCAGAATTCCACGCTGCTATGAGCAGTTTGTTTACCCAATATTCGCGGAAATTTGCGCACATATGACCGTTGGTGTAACGTGCCTTACTTAATATGATACCCAGGTAATTCGTTCCTGCCCCGGTTATAGATAAGCTAATCAATAATTATTTAATTCCCCTTGAAAACATCAAGATATTAACATAATTGGTGGAACTACCCGGCGTAATCATAACATTACAGTTGTGGCGAGTCATCGTTTCTGATTGCAGTGTCATCAAAATGTCGATCGAATCAAGTCGCCTGAGAACAATATTTCCATCATTGATTCAATCACCCAGAATATATCAGTTGGTCGGAAAAGTTAACCATAATTTCGCAATTCCAAGAAACTGAAATAATTCAGACGAGTGAGTCTAAACATTGACGATGAGGTATTTGAGGGCTGCACTGGCTCCAGGCCATAACAGCGTCGAGTTTCTAGCATAATTCGACTGCTAGCCTGAGAGTTTGGAAACAAGCATGCACGAAGTGTCAGTGTGTAACAATGAAAAGACATTGAAGGAAAAAAACCCGCATTGTGACAAAACTGCATAAACATCCGCACACCCTTCAGCTGAACATTTAAAATTCTTCTTAAAAATGCAGATGTTCACGACAATGAATGCTGACGTACTTTCCACTGGATGTGATGTTTGTTGGAAATACAAGAGAACTCCTAGTAGATATGTGGTGTGTGCGCACCTTGCCTGTGAATTTAATAAAGTTGTTGATTTGTGCTATAAAACATGGCAACCCGGAGTGTACTTTCTTCATTAAATAGATTTAGCTACTAAATTTTGTCTTGTAACACTCATTCGTAGCAAACAGACACAATTTATAGTTCACATTATGATGAACTTATGGATTTGAAGTTGTTGTGGTGTTTCTTAAAATCCCTGACTGACAATGGTGGTGAACTAAAGAGAAATCTCGTGACAACTTGGACGTGGAAGATATGAAAACGTTAGTAAACTGTCCCAGACAAAATAGATTGTGTTGATGGAACCATGCGTTTAGCGATGATAATGTTGCAAAGATTATTGCTGATGATCCAAATATGGATTTGGAAACAACTTTGTTATGGGCTATTAATACAAAAAAACTTCTTTAACCCATTACCAAACGCACAGGATATCAAAATTTATTATTTCAACATTCCAACAAAACCATATCATGTGACACCCCCCCCCCCCCCCTCCCCACTGGAACGAGCTGGACGATCACGTTATAACGAGGGGGGTCACATGATATGGTTTTATTGACAATTTTAAAAACATTTTTTTCAACTGCTTATTTCGTAAATTACGCGGGTGGATGTGGCCGATTCGTTAGGTAAAGGGTTAAACATGGTATCCTGATGCACTCCTTATCAGCTCATGATGAGACGAAATCCAAATCTTCCAGCCAATCTTAACACGTTGCCAGCTCTCGAAGAAGCCACGAAGCGTGAGTTGTTCGCTAAACTTGTCAGTGTTCTTTATGCTGCCAGAGAGTCTTCTGCGAAAACCGAATCGGCTGAGAAACTTCATTGTACTCTTTGTCATCAGGTCCGACCTCCAGGACAGATCTTTAATATTGCTGAGGAAGTTATTTTGAACCGGACAAAAGCCATGAATGGAAATGTGCTGGGCAAGTACAAGGTTAATGAGGTAAAATACTTTTTGTGAGGCATGACAGTGTGAATGCTAGAGAACCTTCAAACAAAACTGCGGCAATGCCACACACTTGTGACAATAGAAAGCCTGGTGATTCTGTAGTGATGAGACTTGAAATCCTACATGCTGATAATTCTCCTAAAAGCCCAGTCTTCCACCCTGTTGGAGGTGACAAGGACGGATACGAAGACAGTGATTCAGAATGTGATGCACACCAATATATTTCAAACCAAACTATAAGTTACTCATGCGGATCAGCAATAACCATGCCTAAATTATAACGTGTCATCATGCATAGACTCAATGGTGACTCTATTTCAGATTGGATCAAGTCTGCGATTATTACTAGGACTGGTCAGTTCTGCGAAGAATACAAACACTGGCGAGATGTAAAAGGTGATGGAAAATCTGATGTGAAAGGCACTGAACTTTCAATGCTGTTGACTAAATATGTTACTTCACACAGATAACCTGATGAACAAATAAGTGATTCACAGGACGCGAATGTTGCCGATGATGTTTCTGATGAGATAAATAAGCCAAAAATCAGGCAACTGAGAAGTGGAGGTGATTCAATGCTCTTGAAGAAGAAGAGGAGCTCGACCAAATCTACATTTCGACAAGATGGTTGTTCTCAGAGAAGCAAGTTGATGACACCAGGGAGAATGATCAGGCTACCTTAGTGACTCGTGATTTTGAGTAAGTAGATGACCATAGGGCAGATTCAACAACGGCTGGAAGAGACCTTGAAGCTGTTACTGAGCCTGACCTCAACATTTCCACGGCCTTGTAACATAATGGATATCCTGGCAGTTTTCCTCCAAGGCCACGACAAATGTTTCTGAAGCCGTCGAGTGATTTACCGCCTGAAAAACTCTGGAATTTGAACACCTGTGTTTATGGAATAAGTGACGTTCTCGGAATTGGTATTTTCGTGATTGTGATGTCATCATTGGCATCGCCGCGGATGGTGTGAACAAACCCCTTTCACATTTTTCTCAAAAACAGAGAATGCAAATAAATCCCCCAAAGGCCACCGAGAGCTCCATTTGATCCTAAATTTACCAATTTTTCCCTCGGGGGAGGCATGTCCCGGACTCCCATAGAATGTTCGTGCATACTAGGGGGAGCTTCCCCCGGGAGTACCTCGGGGGTACCAAGTGTACCTTTTTCGTCAAAGTCGAGCCCCATTTTGAAAACTCCTGGCGACGTCCATAGCCATGAGAGGATTCAAGTGTGCACAGTCACATTGTGATCTGAGTCTGTTCTACAAAAACAAAGATGGGAGACCTAATGGGATGTTTCTCATTCATGTTTATGACTTCATTTGGATTGTTAATTACATTTGCAGAGAGAAGGCCACATTGCCTATCAAGGACACTTTCAAAATTGGAAAACACGAAAGTAAACAGTTTAAAAATGTTGCACTCAATATAAGTCAGTATAGTAAATGCATTCTCACGGATCAAAACACTATTATGACAATATTCCTCGTAGTGCATCAAGGAAAATGGACATATTTAATGATGAGTAATTTCTTCAGCTTAGGAGTTCTATTGCACATTAATATAAACTGTAAACCAGGCGAGGCCAAATTTCGTCTTTGATGATCTGTATATCAGCACTTCCTTGAAGACTCCTGTTTAGAACTTCTTACAAGGGTAAATAAGTGACCGCAAAACTAAAAATGGAGGATATCTGTGTCACATTTTCAATATTGACGACATAAACTCATTGCAATTGTATTGTGATGCATCATTCGCTAACATGTTTGATGGCTTCTCCAGTGCTGAGGGATATATTGTTGTGTTCTTGATTAACAAAAAAATGGTTCAGGCTGTCTAATATGCTGAAAATCAAATAAAGTTCGAACATTGTTAAAATTGATTCTCTTTCTGTGGTCGTTGGCTTGGATATAACTTTCTTCTTCTCATGAAACTTCTCTGAACTGATTGTCTTTCTATGGTCGATGGATTGGATAGAATTTTCTACTTAAAATACCTGTGAAGTTTAATTTGCTACGGAAGGGCAGAGGGTTATTCAGATTGATGTGTTCAGTGACAATGAGACTTTGGTAGACAACACAAAATCAACAATGTTGCCAGCAGAGAAAGAATGACAATTCAGTTGGCGAGCACTAGGCAAATGTCAGAAAGGAGTACAATTTGAAACATTATCTGGATTGAGGGTGTATGTTGAATGACTTTGTCATGTTTGGAAGACTTCAGAATGTTGGTCTTCGACCCCCCCCCCCCCCTCCCACCGGGAACCCAACCACCGACAACCTCGCCTGGCCATCAGGAGTCCAACACCAATATTTTATTCATACAGCAATAACAGTATATACATATACAATAGATAAAACATTAAAAAAAACTGTAAATTTTAATAAATGAATCGAACATTAAATAAAATAGCAGTTTAACTTGAAATTTCCAAATTGTTATTTCTAATGTCCAGATCTAAGACGTGCTTTCCGTAACTTGGGCTAAATAAATTAACATCACCCTACAGCTCTTATCGTAAGAGGCTGTCAGTAACTCGCGCCTGGATCGTTCTCACTGACAATCATTGTCAGGAGGCCCCTTAATTTCTCCCCTCAATATCCCAACAAAACAAAACAGGCCCAAAATGTCATCACCGAATCCTCGTAACACATGTAGCTTTACCACCGACAATTCCATATTTGTGCACAGACTTTACATGTGCAAATACAGCAAATCAACAGTTGGGCAGTACATGTACAATGGCTTAGAAGTGACTTCTTGTCAATTTTTGACAGTTTTAGGAGTGTAACACCTAAACCACTAGACCATATCACACTGTCAAAAACGGCAGAAGCCAATGAATCTCGGTACCCTGAAAGTGGGTTATAGCAACATCCAGGGTTTCCACCGGAAAGTAAATGAAATTGCTACATTGATCGAGGCAGAGGAGGTTGAAGTCATGGGCTTAAGCGAGACGTGGGAAAGACACGAGGAACGGGTAGACGAAGTAAAGGGTTGCGTGTGGATAGTTGTAGGGCGAACGGAAGGCCAGAAAAAGGGGGGAGGGTAGGCATGTACATTAAATATGATTTAAAACCGTCCCTTATCACAGACCTGGAAGATGTCAGCACCTCGGCTGAGGTATCGAAAGAAATTGGATGGGTAAAGATCAATCTGGGAAACAAAAGTATTTCCCTTGATTGTGTACTGTGCAGTGGGGGGAAGCAAACCCGAGTGGAATGACTCGATATACTCAACACTAAAGTCCAATATCACAGAACTAGAAAGCAATGGGTTCGGTATAATTCTGATGGGTGACTTTAATGGCCACATAGGTGATAAGAAGGAAGGCATAGAGGGTGCGGACAAGAAAGTCAACAGGAATGGAAGGAAGCTGTTGAACTTCACAAATGAGCTCGGTCTGAAGATTCTTAACAGGGACGCGAGGTGTAAGGGGAAGTGGACCTGGGAGAGAAACGACAGAAAATCAATAATCGACTACATTCTCACATATATTAATTCAAGGAGGGAGGTGATATGGGTAGAAGTGGATGATGAGGGCAAACTGGAGGTGGATAGTGATCACAACTTGATTACAGTGACGATCAGGGCCAAAATACCTAGTAAAAAGCAAAGGAAGCTTCAAGGAGATTTGGCAACTCAAAAAGGATGCTGACTGGGCGAAGTTTGAAGGAAAACTGAAACCAAAGCTTGCAACCGTACACAGGGGTGGGGGGCAGTGTCGAGAAGATGGCCGATGCCATAGTTGCGAGCCTAGTGGAGGCAGGGAAGGAAAGTGCAGGAAAGATCAGGATGCCAACTCGGGAACTTGGGTACATAGTGAACGAAGAACTGAAAAGGGCCATAAAGGGTAGAAAAGCTAAATGTGTTGCATGCAGAAGTAGAAAACTTATGAGGACGGAAAGCAACGAGGCCACAGTAGCAACGGAAGAATACCAACAAGCACGAAATAAAGTAAATAAGTTTAAAGGCGATAATCGGAGAGTGCGAAATAGCAGTCTTATTGGGACGATAAGAACGACATGGGGTCGAGTTCGAACGTATTTTGGAAATGGGTGAAAGAACGTAACAAAGGAAGTAACCCACAGAGTATTAGAGTAGATGACAGATTTACAGACGAGCAAGATCAAGTCGCATCAGAACTAGTCAAGCACTTGGAAAAGGTAAACGATAAGCGATGGGGCATGGGGAGCCCACTAGAGTGTCCGAATCAGGTCGAGAAAAATCTATCGAACTTCGTGTGCAGCGAAATTAAAACGGAGGAGGTGCGAAAGGTGATCTCAAAATTAAGGGATGGAAAAGCGGGAGAGGTGGATGAAATTCCTAACGAGTTTATCAAAAAAGGGGGAGAGGAATTCGTGGAAAGCCTAACTACCCTATTCAATTTAGCCATAGAAAACCAAGAGGTCCCAAAGGAGTGGAGAGATAGCAAATTTATTCACAAAACGGAGGAAAAAGACGTTTTAGATAACTATCGAGGGATCTCTGTCAGTAGCAACATTGGAAAAGTTTTCTGTAAAGTCCTGTATGGGAGACTAGAGGAGGTGATTGAAGAGAAGGGTTTTTTGGGAGAAATCCAGAATGGCTTCAGGAAGGGAAGGAGAGTCACTGACCATCTTTTCACGCTATCACAAATGATAGAATCCGCGGAAGCAAAAAAGAAAAATATGTTTATGGCCTTTTTGGATGTTAAAAAGGTATACGATAGTGTATGGAGGGAGGGTATGTGGCGCAAGCTGTAGACTCTGGGCCGGGGAGGCGAGTTTGTTGGAATTATGAAAGCATTATATAAAGACGTACAGAGTGAACTTAGCCTGGGAAACATTACAACAAAACGTGTGCCTATGGAGATAGGCCTAAAACAGGGGTGTATCCTTTCGCCAATTCTTTTTGCATTGTACATCAAAGGTGTAGTAGATGAACTCATGCATAGCGACGAGGGGGTAGCAGTTGGGGACTTAAAGATCTCAGGGCTATGTTTTTTGCAAACGATATGGTGCTAGTGTCAGAGAGCGAAGAGGGGCTAGCGAAAATGCTGGGAATTGTTGGGAAATATGGGAGCAAATGGAGACTCGAACTTAATGAAAGTAAGAGCAAAGTTATACCTGTGGGCCGCAAAGTCGACCACACTCGAAGGTGGAGAGTGGGGGAGTTCTGCATTCCGGAAGGTAGCAGCAAACTTCTTAGTGTAGGAGAGACAGGTGACTACGAGTATTTGGGGGTAAATATAAACATCACAGGAAGATGCATCTACCGAAATCACACAAATAAATTGATTCTGATGAGGAAGCGAATCCTTAACCAAATGAAACTTATAGGGAGAAACCGTTTCAATAAGGTTTTCGTGGGGAAAACCATTTGGGAAATGGTGGGTCTGCCAACTATAACATACGGTACGGAAGTGGTACTCCTAAACCAGACGGCCGTAAAGAGCTTGTCAATCCTGCAGAACGATGCAGGCCGATGGATAACGGGGTCGAGTAATGCCGCAGCGCTAGAAGCTATCAGGGATGAGCTTGGGTGGATGAGGATCAAGGACAGGATAGACCTATTGAAACTCGGTTATCTTAACTATTCGGTAAATCTCCCCGAAAGCCGATGGTGTAAAGTAATGTTCCTGAGAATTTTCAACACAAATATCAAGACGGGGTGGATGGTCGAAGTCAGGGAGCTAGTAGAGAACTACTCATTGGAGATCTCGGACCGAGACGTTGGGGAAAACCAGGATAAAAAATCGTCAGAGAAAGGGTCATGGATGATTGTAACCGTAATTGGCGGGGGGGTCAAATTAAAGAGGTCTTTGGGAAGCCTGCGTGATAAAGAGAAGCCTGGTTTTGAAGAGTACCTTGATGGCACCTTTGGGGGGTCACTGTTGTTGATGTAATGTGATGTACATTTATTCACAAAGATATTCAGATATTTTTTTTCGTTCAACAGTTACAGATATTCCAATCAAAAGTATTTAATTCCCTTTAAAAACATCTAGATATTAACATAATTTGTGAAATTACCCGTCGTAATCATAAAACTAGGGCAGTTGTGAGTCTTCATTTCTGATTATTATGTCATCAAAATATCGATCAAATCAAGTCTCGATCGAAAAATATTTCGCTTTGATTCACATAAAACGAGATCTTTATGAATTGTTCAGATTCAATCGTCCGAATATGCCAGTAAAATATTCTAGACGAGTGAATATAAATATAGGCGATGACCTATTTCAGGGATCGACATGTTTCATACCATAACAGCAGCAAATGTTCCAATAAGAGTAAAATTCTCGCCCTCTGATTGGATAAGAGTTGGCATAGTTTCTTTTACGTTTGCGGCTCCAGTAGCAAATGTTACTGTCTTATGTCACAACGCGAAATATTTGAAATGACGTCGCCCGTTTCGTAATTGACAAGCAAGCCGCTTCATTTTTCCGGATATTTCACACGTGCAGCAGACGGTGTTCCGGATGAAGTGTTGTTTAAATTACAATCCGATTTACGATTTGAACTGAGATGGAGTGCGTTTATCTGGTTTATTGATTATTTATCCAGTGGTGGGGTACACGAGAGGTTTATTTACTAAACCTGTGATCGTTAAAAGGTGCCTTGAAAAAGGCAACTTTTAACGATCACAAGTTCAGTAAATAAATCTCTTTTGTTTAACAACGTAGGTTTTTGGCTATGGGTTCTGTCCTATTGGAACATATACGTTATTGAGATGAGTTGACGGTAACATGGTCTGAGGTTTGCGGCTCGGAGCGTATGTTCAACCTCGACGCTTCACGTCTCGGTTGAGCATAACTTCCGAGCCGCAAACCTCAGACCATGTTACCGTCAATTCATCACATTAACTTATAATGTTTTGCAGATTTGGACTGAGGCAAGATAATAGTCTTCGGTATGTATTTGGTTTTCTGACGGAGACTTGCTGTTCGTGCATCTTAAAAAGATAAAACAAGTATAAGATAAAAAAGTAACAAGAAAATATGAGAGAACTATGTGTTAAATTCGGATTATTTACTATGTAGAGTGTTGAAAAGGAAAGCAGGGGAAGCGATGTTTCTGGTGAGAGCATCGGCAATTTCTGTGACAGCGATGTAAAAGGACATATTAAAAATACTGAATTTTAAAAGAGAAATAGTATGTAACAGTCATCGTGGGACCCACGGCAAGTAGGAGGATTAACGCAGAAGATATTAGGTAAGTTTTGCTACTAACAGACCTGGAAATAACTCGCGAACGACCGTTTAGGTTACGTCAGTTGTAAAATACGCAAAGGAACTACAGGTTACGACGAAGTCCTGTCATGAAATGCGCACAAACAGCACGTCGCTCTGCGCGTTAATCTACGCGTTATGACCATAGTACGGCTATCACATTCTGTACATATTGCCCGTGCACAAGCTACGTTTCAGCCAATGGACCTCTGGGTAACCAGGAGGTCCATTGGCAGAAACATTGCCTGTGTTTGCTATGAGTAACAGGGAGGAGAACCTGTCATGCTTTGGATGTCATTCGATATGACAATTGCGCACAATTCCCACGCGCAGTTGGGGCCTAGATAAGCACACAGTTCGTGACAGGACTTCTAGTTTTAACCCTTTACCTAACGTAACGGCCATAACCGGCCAGCGCTATTCTCATAAATCGCCAATTAATTTTCATTATTTTTTCACTTTTTGTCTCAAAAACATAGGTTATGACCCCTCGTTGGAACGAGCTCGTCGAGATCGTTCCAACGAGGGGTCATAACCTATGTTTTTGAGACAAAAAATGAAAACAAATAGTTATTCAACAATTATTTTTGCAAATGTCGTCTGCTTTTCGTGTTAGGTAAAGGGTAAAGGGTAAAGGGCACAATTCCCACGCGCAATTGGGGCCTAAATAAGCACACAGTTCGTGACAGGACTTCTAGTTATAAATGTAGGTTCACTTCTCCAACTAACTAAAATATTTCCGATGACTTATTCGAGGGATTGACTGGTTCCAAACCATAGCAGCAGAAAATTTCTTACAGAATTGGACTGGTGATTTGGGGGTAGATAATAGTCTTCGATATGTATTTGTTTTTCAGACAGAGATTTATAGTCAATGCATCTAAAAAAGACAAAGAAAAAATATAAAAGATAAAAAAGAAACAATAAAATATGAGAGAACTACACTGCAAAAAATATAGGTTCTCTTTAGAACCAAAACTGGTTCTAATCTTGTCCCTGAGATGGAACCAGTTCTGTTTTTCTGTGTTTATTTCAAATCAAATAAATTTATAAAGATTAACATTAAATAGTAACAGAATTAAACATAAATTGAGGAGGTTTCAGCCGTAAGTTTAGAGCTTATACGAGATTGTCTCAAATCATTATTAAGCAAAGGAGATATAAACAGTTGGCATATCGAACCAGTTTTTGTTCTCTACAGAACTAAAACTGGTTCGATATGCCAACTGTTCATATCTCCTTTGTTTCAAAATGTTTGTCGACTGCGTTGAATAAGCTCCAAGTTTACTGCTGAATGTACTTCAGTTCATGTAATATTCTGTTAAAATGGAATGTTAATCTTTATAAATTTATTTGATTTGAAATAAATACTGTTTAAACAGAACTGGTTCCATCTCAGGGACAAGATTAGAACCAGTTTTGGTTCTAAAGAGAACCTATATTTTTTGCAGTGTATGTGTTAACTTCAGATTATTTACAATGTAGAATGACTTCCCTTAGATAAGAAACTTTTTAATTTGGTGAAAAGGAAAACAGAGGAAGCGGTGTTTCTTGTGAGGGCAACAGCAATTTCTGTGATGGCGATATGTAAAGGACATATTAAAACACTGAATTTTAAAGGAGAAATAGTGTGTAACAGTCATCTTAGGCCCATGACAAGCAGGATGGTTCACATAAAAGATACTAGGTAAGTCCTGCTACTAACAGATCTGAAAATAACCCGAGAACGACTGTTTGGGTCATGTGTGCTTTACAGCATTTGTAAAATACGCGAACGAGCTACACAGGTTACGACAAAGTAATACAACATTACTTCATTAAATTGCTAATATCGCATGTTTTACCAGAAAGACATGACAATCTCTCGGGACTATCTCAATTCCAAGGCTAAGGATTGCACCCAAATATGAATAAAATGGCATGCTATCGGTGAGGTCGTGAATTTGTTGTTGATATTTATAATTGTGGAAATCCCGTTAAGATGTAAAAAACATGAACTGTGCGAGGAAAAGACAGAGAAGGCAGAGAAGCTCTCATTTTCCTATGGGTTGCGATCATGCTATATAGAGTAACCCGCCAACGGGTTACGATTTAAACCATTAATTTCTAGTCCTGTACTAACAAAATGTTTCAGAAGTTTCAACACAATTGGTTCAGTGAAACGGATTTTATGTGACAAAAACCAATGGAGAACTCAAATTGGGCTAATGTTACAAGCTTGAGGTGCATAACTCCAAAAAAACAATGGCGGAAAATGCGAAGTCGAACTCTCTATGAAAACGTAAGTCGACACATCACTGTTTTACATTCTAAGTTGAAATATTTGTTTAATCAAAGCGTTTTTAACATCTCATATGGAGGTGCGCAAGAGGCAAGACAACTGAGACTTATATGAAAGCTGTTGAAGTTGTGATTTTGCATCACTCTCATTTGACAATAGTTAATAAAACCTAGACTATTTTGAAATCGCAAGCTAAATTTCCAAACGTCATCCAACGAAACACGTCTATCGCTGAGTGGGCCCAACAAAGAGGAGAAGGTTATGCTGCTCTTTGACGTACATAGCGGCTAGAAAACGCGCCCCAAGTCGCTCTCTGTTGCCTGAAAGTCGAGCAAATCTTACACTGAAATAACAGACCCGTTCGTTGACAGTAACCTGTGGCCTTACTTCCGGTCGCAGCTTCTCAAGATTTTCAATGTTATTTGTAGGAAATCTGTCGACGGCGGTCATAGCATTTTGAACTCCTGAAAATGTTTTAATCCTTAAACTAGCTTAGCGTTTTTAATAAATATGTAAAGAATGATCAAATTTTGAAACGTTGTAAAACACATCAAAAATTGCGATAAATGGAAACACTTGAAAAAAAAGCTACCTCCTAACTTTTCGACCTGTACAGCATTCTAAAATTTCACAAGAATCCGGCATCAATTAATTTGTGTAACGTTGACGTCGACAACGTCGCCTTTAACACTTTACCCAACGTAACGTCCAAAACCGACTAGCGCTATTCCAAAAAATCGCCAATTAATTTTCATTATTTGTTTATTTTTTGTCTCAAAAACATAGGTTATGACCACTCACTGGAACGAGCACGTTGCGCAAGTTCCAATGAGGGGTCATAACCCATGTTCTTGAGACAAAAATGAAAACAATTAGTTATTCAAGAATTTTTTTGCAGGTGTCATCTGCTTTTAATGTTAGGTAAAGTGTTAAATTCGACCACAAGCGTAAGGACTTATTTCGCAGGTCGGTAGGAAATAAAAACGTCAAAAATTGCGATAAATCGAGAAACTAAACTAAAAAACAGTTATGTCCTAGTTATTTGAGCTGTACAGCATACTAAAATTTCATGAGAATCCCACATAATTTAATTTGTATAACGTTCACATTCCCCAGGTCGGTAGGGAATTTTAGACATTTTTTTTCTGGAAATGATATATCCAAAATGTGAAAAAAGGCGGCTTGATACAGGAGTTGATATAAATGAAGAGTAATAAAAAAAACTCTAAAACTGACGTTGTTTTGGACAAAACTGAAAAATACTAAACTGGCGTGCACTGGACCTCTCAACCAAGAACAAGGCAAGTTTAATAGGCGTAGATGTAGTAATGAAGAAGTTATGCGTGTTGCCGTTTAGTTGTTTTCAGACTTTAAAGCTAAAAAGTGATAAAACTTAAAGACGTCAAAACTGGTATAAATCGCAAAACTTAGAACAGCTGTCTCCTAATTTTGTTTAGCTTTGCAACATACTAAAATGTATTGTGAATCCGACGTCATTTAATTTTTATGATGTTGATGATGACAACGTACCCTTAAATTCGGCCATAAATGTTCGGAATGTCCGAGGACGGCAAAACATTTTTATATGAGTTTTATTGGAGATTATATTACTAATATTTCAGAAAGATAGGCTTAATAACTGGTTGGAAACTACAAGCATTCAAAAATTATTAACATGAGGCTCCTTCCACTCGAGGGTCTAAATGACAAATAGTAAAACCTGATAGATCAACGTCTGATAACTGGAAATCATTGGTCAAAGTTTCAAAGCTGTACCTTTAACCCTTTACCCAACGTAACGGCCAAAACCGACCAGCGCTATCCATTCACAAAAATCTCTTATTAATTTTCATTATGTTTTCATTTTTTGTCTCAAAAACATAGGTTATGATCCCTCTTTGGAACGAGCTCAACGAGATCATTCCAATGAGGGTCATAACCTATGTTTTTGAGACAAAAAATGAAAAAAATTACTTAAAGAATTTTGTTTGCAAGTGTCGTCTGGTTTTCATGTTAGGTAAAGTGTTAAAGAATAGTCTTTACTCTTTATACAACAAGTTAAAATTTGGGATTCCACCAGAAGCCTAAATATGACCAAGGCACTTGCTTTGTCACCAAATTAGGGATTTTAACGATGAATGTCCAAAACAGCCTATATTATAAGTGACATAAAACATCAAAATTGCAATAAATCTAAAAGCACCTATCTCTTAATATTTAAGCTTTACAACATATCAACATTTAAAAAAAATCTAACCCATTTTAACCCCTTCCGACTACGGTTATCGTGACGTTTTATCGTCACGAAGAATCAGGTTTTGGCGACGTCAAACGAAATCGTTAGCCCTTTGAACCCTGGTGATATCTTCTATGTTTTCAATGACAACAACAAGAAGAGTACATATGCATTATCTGGGGGTAGACCAATTAATATTTGCAACGTGCAGCTAGTGGCTGCACGTTGCAAATATTGATTAGCTTACCACACGCATGCACTTAGCATCCATCCTATTTATTGAAATTATGAAGTATTATGTTCCTGGACTTAAAAGCAGCCGCTCGGGCTCAAAGTCGGAGTACGTAATATTACGTACGGGCGTCGCAACGCACGGCAATTTGCGTACGTAATATTACGTAAAGTAGCCGCAAGGGGTTAATTTTGGACCTTAAGTCTCCTACCACAACGAATGTCACCTCCGTGTTCGGCCACAACAATAGGACTTTTCTATCGCTGCAAAACATTTTTTAGATATAGTTTTTATTGGAGATTATATTTCCAAATTTCAAAAAGATTGGCTTCAAACTGAGCAGGAAATTAACACTTTGTAAAAAAATCCTTAACATCCGGCTCCTTCCAATCGAGGGTCTAAAGAAAGAACGAATGGATCAAATTTTGGTAACCGGAAATCGATGTTCGAAGTTCAAATCTGTGTCTGTAATAAAAATGGAGCTGTAAATCAGCTTTTTTAAAGAGAAAATGTAGACATTTGAAGTGACTTAAAAACATGAAACGGCGGTATCTCTAGAAACAATAAAAAACAGCTGTCTCCTATTGTTTGTATTCTTCAACATACTAAATTTCATGAAAGTCAGACGAAGTTGAATTTTTACAACTTTTGGACCACTATGACGTTACCTGAGGGATTATGAATTTCCCAGAAGTGGACATATTTATAGATATGGTTTTTATTGGAGATGGGAATATGCAAAGTTTGAAGGAGTAGGGCTTGATACACGCGTTCATAGTAGAAGTTATTGACAAAAATCAACAAATTTAAAATCACCATCGCTCTTACCGTGGATAATATTTCGGGAACAAATGGTTGTTAGGGCGAGATGTTCATATTTCTGTTTAGTATGGGTTAAGGGAAAGTACCCTTTATTTTATTTTCATTCGGTTTTCTTCCCCAAAAATAAATCGTATTCTCACTCACAGTCGCCGAAAATCGTATACCTCTCCCAGCATCGTACATGTATTTCACTCTCAGCGATGATGGACTTTGTTTTGTTTTGTTTTTTGGTTTTTTTGTTTTTTTTTTGAAGGGGGGGGGGGGGTGTAACATGTTTTGAAAGTAACCACGGAATCAGTTATAAAGGTTTGTTTTCGGAAAACAAATAAGGAGAAAATAAAATAAATACAATTGTTGACTGCATGGATTCGAGAACGATTTTATCCTCTAGTGGGCCGCACGGATTATTTCACTCAGCTAACGCCTCGTGAAATAATCATACTCGAGAGTAAAATCGTAACGCATCGCGACATAATTCTACGCGCGCCCCAGTCGTGGATAAAAATCGTACTCGAATCCAAGCAGTGAACTATTGTCTGTAAATTTAAGTTTGACGAAAAGGAAAGAGAGGAAGAAAGAAAGAAAGAAAGAAAGAAAGAAAGAAAGGAAGAAAGAAAGAAAGAAAGAAAGAAAGAAAGAAAGAAAAGGGAATAAAAAGGCTGAAGATCGCTACAAGTCATTTTAACTTAGTTGGATGACTTAACCTTTGAATCCCGAGAGTCGGTTTTTCAGGTCCAGGAACATGACACGTCATAATGTCTTTAAGTAAGATGGCACGTTGAAAATATTAATTGGTCTATCCCGAAATAATAAGTATGGAATCTTACAATTGCTGCCATTGAAGTAACGTGGAAGAGACAATCAGAGTTCAAGGGGTTAATAATAATACACCAAACAAACTGATACACAACATCGAATTCTTTGAACGAAAGAATTGTGATAAAACACTTCTCATGTCATTTGAAAGGGACATTTTTAAAACATATCAATTTGACAAACAGTCGAATATTTGGCATAGCAATAATAGTCTCTTAGAATATAGCCCTCAGCTGAGTCCGCCTCCACGCAGTTTTCCGCTCCGTGGTGTGGGTTATTTCCTCCCCATTGTTCCCATGCTAAAGGAGTTCCTTTCCAAGACAAAAATACCTCTGTGTCGTTCACATCAATTCCATCAACAAATATGATTCCTGAAACAAAAAATGAAGTATATCTGATTGCATGCGATACATGAATCAGGTATTGCAACGAGTACAAGTATCAAAGCCGGTATTTGTGGTATTTAATCATTCCTGGTAGGTGAGTGGAAGGCCCATTTGCTGGCAAATCCTGTGATGTGCAAAATCTGTTTAAAACATAGTCGGTGAGGCAGAAACTATTCTTGTGTGATACGTCCATATAGACGCATCACACTACAAAATAACTTTTGACCTCGGCATCCAGGTTTGAAATGGGCTCTAGAAGTACCTGACCTTTTCATTTCCAAAAGGCCAAACTTTAATGTCGTTTTTGTCTAGAAATAACACGTTGAAACATCCAATAAGAATATATATATAGATCGTCAGTAGTTTTATGTAGCTTTACATGGTAAATAAAAGTAGAAGCTTCATAGGTCAAGGGAACAAAATTCAAAATTTAGCGGATCAATTGAGGACATTCTGCCTTTCATTTTGGTACGTTTACATTGTAAAAGCAAGAACCTTCAATGGCCATGGAACACAGTTCAGCGGATCAACTGACGACATTTTGTCTTTCTTTCATAAAAATACATTGAAATAAGTCGAAATTCATGTGCTTACAGAAGAGTAACTTTTAGATTCGCTATTAGAATACATAAGAGATCACATCTCTGTGAAGTTATTTTATGTTCCGAAAATGACCATTGTAAAGGGAAATACCCAAATCTTATTTACACAAAAGGGAAGATAAATGTTGATCATGTGTTTTGAGTTGGAGGTGCAAATCTGCCAGACATTCAATGCTAACACATGGCCGTCTGATGACAATAGCTGCAATGTTTGACAGGAATTGGTTGGTATGGGGTCAAGGACACATTTCCCTGATGAAACCAAAATGTCTTTGAATAGAGTATTCTGCTTATACGTATCTCAAAATGAATACAGTTAATTTTTAACCACCTCTAACATTTTACCAACAAAACAGTTTAATTATTTAAATGAAAACACACCGGCATTATGTCCGATTCCGGATCTCTGAGTTCAACCTCGAGATCCATGAGTGTAATTTTAGTCTTGTTTCTGTTATCGGAATTCGATTCGTCGAAACACGCATGTATGGGTGTTTATTCGGCAATTTACTGAATTAGAGCCCGGCTAATAACGCCTTTTTCGCTCGAATCGAATCCTGAATCGAATCATGCAAAAGGCTCGCGACCGAATCGAAACCACTTCCCAACTGTTACAACTCTGCGGCTATCCAACTAGCACTGTCAGTCTATCATGTGTACCCAGTTTCAATATGCGTGCTTGTCAGACTATCTCTTGCCATCAAACTGCATGTACAAGTAGATGGACCTATCACTTATTTCTGAAATGTTAGAATATATCAATTGCGGCATGAACCAGTGAATACACCCGATATGCAATGTACTTTCATTAATATTAGAAACGTATAGGGCGGGGATATGACCCATTGACATTCAACTTTCACAAACCTATCACTTTGAATGGATCACTGTCGCAATGAGATTTGCCATTTCTGTCCCTGATATTGTAGTGGTGACAATTCATTCCGCAGTTATCTTAGCAACGAGACAAGATTCAAACGGGAATTGACCAGGTATCAGGGACGAACAAAAAGCCGTATCTCGTCCACTGAGTGGAACAAGGCGCCATCTGAAATGCTTTAGCGTACAGTACGTGGAGAGTGTGTTATCACTAAATCACCCATAGAGTGGAGATTCCACCCAAACAATAATTGCAAGTTTGTTACAAAGCAGAACAAGCGCAAGCAAGGTTTCAGCCAATGGACCTCCGGGTTAAACATATTGCTTGTGTTTTTTGTCCATATGTACAGAATTTGAAAGTGATACTTTGGGTGATAACTCCACAACACGGGTGATTTAGTTACAATCCACTCTCCACATACTGTATAGTGTAAAAACTAAATGCAACGCGACCCCCCCCCCCCCCCCCACTATCGCTTCAAATGACATGTATAGAAATTTTCCGAATAAATTTATGTTATCCATTCAAGTTGGTGTCGGCCAGTGTCGTTCCACAGAAAGCTGCACGATGAGGTATCGTCTTCAGAAAGTCGACATTAAAGAAATGTATTACTTTCCAAAGTCTGATTTACTGGGATTTCCGGGTTTGATTATAAACGATAACTTCACAAGTCACAAGTAAATTATGCAATCAACAATTGGGTCATGTATCCGTGCGCGCAAACGAAAACGCTTTGCTGTGGATGTAATGGGGACTTCATTGTGTTTTTTTTTCTTTTTTGTGAACTCTTTACCTAACATGAAAAGCAGACGACACTTGCAAAACAAATTCTTGAATAACTATTATTTTCATTTTTTTTTTTTTTTGTCTTAAAAACATAAGTTATGACCCTTCATTGGAACGAGCGCGTTATAACGAGAGGTCATAACCTATGTTTTAGAGACAAAAAATGAAAAATAATGAAAATTAATTGGCGATCTTTTAGAGTACCGCTGGCAGGTTTTGGCCATTACGTTAGGTAAAGGGTTAAATAATATAATTATCGTTAATAATGAAAAGTAATAAACAGAGTAATCGCTTGACAGGACTGGTTACGTGAAATAATTCACCTCTCATAAATTATTTCACGTAACCAGTCCTGTCAAGCGATTACTCTCTTTGTATGACATCACAAACTCTCCCTGATACAACTTTGTCGAATAATCGAGGTGGTTTCGAATCGAATTGAATGAGTGGAAAGATTCAAAATCGAATCGAATCTCGAACCTTCGCCCTATACTGTATGCTAAATGAATTCCAACCATCTTTGCAGTCCCCCAATAATACGCCAGCAATGACAAGTAAATCCCAGCTACAAAATACACATTTCCCGAATTCTGATGCGGTAACTGCCAAGTTGGACAGACCAATTTCGACAGATTCGTAAGTTTTGTTGTGGGCTGATCCAAGTACCTTTTTCTTATTCGTAGCAGCAGGGTGCCTATCCTTTTTGAGAAATCGATGTTGGAAGTCATGACCTAGCGGACACTACTTGGAAATCGATAGTTATATTGGCGTTAACCTGTTGAATCGTGATATTTTCATTAAGAAGCATGGCAGCTAAGTGAACGTCTTGGGAGACCAATCAATACCAATATTTTCAACATATAGCCCTAATCCTGCGCGTTGTGAATATTAATTGGTCCAATATAATGAATATGGACACTTCCAATTACTGTCACTGAGCTGGTTTTTTTATACTATTAGGTTAGAAAGGGTTAATGGCCTGTCGCGGGAGAGAAACAAATGGAACTCTAAATTGCCGACACAGTCTTTGCTTTTGGCTTCCGTCATGCTGTCCCTCTCTATGCGTATGGTACTGGTCACACGCATAAACGTCACTCATGACGAGGTCCAAAATGTTAACGTTGTGAGAAGATAAAATAGTTTTGTCAAGATTCATCTCCATAACCTCTTCGGTAACGTAACGTACAAAAGAACCGCCAATGCTATCCACAAAATTACCACTTAAATCAAGTATTACCATTTAAATTTCTGCTCCCAAAACACGGTATATGACATTCATTGGATCTGGGTCTTGTTCCAATGGGAAATCATTAGTTATGTGTTTGAGACAGAAAATGAAACTATTTAGTTACTCACACATTTTTGCTTCAAGTGTCGTCTTCTATTCGTGTTTGATATAATCTAAACACAGTGAGCAAATACTTTTGAAAAAAATGTTATAAAATAAATATTGAATTGAGTTGTGTTGTGTTATGTTCCAATAAGACTAAAATCCAGGGCCTTCTGATTATTGTTTCATCAGCGGAGTGAACCGCTTAATTTTTGTACATTTTTCACACGTGCAGAAAACGATGTTCCGAATGAAGTGTGGATTAAATTACAAATCAGTTTATAAGTATTATGGAGTGAGATTATTTATTGATTATTTGTCTACTGACGTCGTGGGATGCACGGCAGATTTATTTGCTAAACGTGTTTTATTTGAAAATTTCCTTCATTTCACGATGTGTGGTTTGGGCTATGGTAGTGCTTATTGGAACATATGCGCTTTTTGTGATGAATTTACGGTAAAATGGTCTAAGGTGTACGACTCGGAACCTATGTCCAACCTCGAAGCAACCATGTTACCGCCAATTTATCACAATAACTTATAATGTTACTATAAAAAATATTAACAACGGGACGTACACATCCGAATTAGGGGAAAGAACTGCATGTAAGGTTATTGATTATAACATTTTTGGAAGACTTCTGAATAAACGAATTTATTTTCAACGCACAAACCTTTTATGCACTATTGTACTTTGTTCATTTAAATGGTACGGGACATTTAATTGCATTGCAATTATAGATGTTCTATTGGAACAATATTATATAATTATAGTGATTCGTCTATTAAATCCACACACAATCACATCATTTGCCATTATGTTTTAGAGCAGAAACATATGTCGAATGAAAACACACAGATATAATATTCTGGTTATTTGCGAAGCCTTCAGTAAATATGAATTAATTGTATTTTCACTTCTCTTCATATCAAATGCAGGTACACAGCACTAGATATATCCCATGGACGGCTATTGTGAGGTCTGTGCAGTTATGGAAATAAAGGGCTTATATCGCAACTCGTTGGCAGGTTACGTTGTATAGCATGGTGGTAACCCAAAGGAAAGGGTGTTGTGATGCTTCTCCGCATTCTTTGTTTTAACAGTTAAACCTAGAAGTTCTTTCACAAACGTTGCGCTTATCTAGGCTTAATTGTGCGTAAGAATTGGGCACAATTGACTTTAAGAATGGCATCCAAAGCACGGCGGGTTGTCCTGGTTACTCATAGCAAACATAGGCAAGGTTTCTGACAACAGACCTCCGGGTTACCCGGAGGTCCATTGGCTGAACATTGCTTGTGCACAGGTCATATGTACAGCATTTGATAGCCTTACTATGGTCATAGATTGACGCGCAGATCGACGTGTTATTTATGCGCATTTCCTGACAGGACTTCTCGTTTTAACTGTACGTCTACATTGTATTTTCGCCTTAATAAATGTCTTCAACTAACGTGCTATCTCCCCGAAGCGAAATCACACATCAGTTGTTGCTGTTTATTTTGGCGTAAATTCTTTAAAATGGAAACAGCACGCCATTCCATTCATATGTGGTTGCAATACATAATCTTTGAGTCCAGTCAGTTTCGAACGACTGTGGAGTGTTTCTGGTAAACATGCGAGATAAGTAAATTGATAAAGTTATGTTGTATTTCTTTGTCGTAATCTATAGTCGGTTCGTGTATTTTTCAATTGACGTCACTCAATACATAACCTAAACGACCGTTCGCGGGTAATTTCCGGGCCTTTTGGTGTGAACAACATGACGCATCGTTCATGGATAACATTTACTTTGAAATTCCCTTATCTCTTGAAACTACCAATTTCCGAAACAGAAGTTAGTGTAACAGATGTGTAAGACGTTCACGGTTTATTATAACTTGATGCCAAAACGTTATATTTACAGGAACAACTGTGGTCTAATGGCACTTAGTGGGGGATAAGGTGGCCCAGTGGTTAGAGCACTGGATTTCAATCCTAAAGGTTCACGGTTGCATCTTTGAGCAGGATACTTAATCCCGATTACCCACCCCACGCGATGGCACAGTGTGCTCTGTGCTAAGACGTACTGCACGGTGATGCTGTACTGAAATTTAACCGCGCTAACTCTCCTTGTGCATAGTTACAAGGTTGGGTAGTATGGCAGTTGCTCCTCGCGGCTCGGTAGTTCTCTATGAGTAACCCTAGTTGTTGAAAGTGTCATTAAACCCAAATAAAACAAACAGTGGCACCTACTCTGCACGTCCAGGTCCTGACCCTAAACAAACGAGAACTACACTTTACGATTCACTGAAGTAACTTTGTGTTCTTAACAGAACGTAAAGGTCGCGCTTCTGTGAAAATCTAAAATGACTGTCAAAATAGGTGACGAAAATTGATGTCTCTCAAAAATAGCTATATATTCATGACTGTTTGTCTGTCGTTATTTTTTTTTTTTTTTTTTTTTTTTGTGTTGCTTATGATTTTCTCTAAAGAGCCAATTATAAGTATTTGAATAAAAGGGACCAAATTCTGTCATTTTTATGTTGTAAAAGATCTTCAAAGTCGAAAATGGCTAGCAATATAAAAGCCGGAAGTTTATGAATTGTCATTTTCAAACATGGAGGTGTCCTATAAAGGTCTAAAAATAATATTTTCTGAATTCTCCAACTATTTATAACGCGATTTAATAATAACAAATATCTAACTCCTCAACAGAATGTTCTTAGTTACTATTCCTGTTGATTATGGGTCGAAAATGAAGTGTAAAATGGTTGTCATGGCAATCTGAGATTCCCATCCTGTGCTCATGGGAGGTTGGTTGTCTCATATACTTTTTTCTAGAAGTTATCATATGTTCTAATTTAAAGTTGCTATTGCTACCACTGAAAATGAATGCTGTTCAGATATGTTATGTCTAAAATGACATCCAATGTGACTGGCAATATGGCCGCTGACGTAATTCGTAAAATGATCCCTTTTTCACAAAAAGCAGACTTCTATAAATCATACTTTTTGAGGTTAACAAATACCAGTTGTCGGAAATTAAACTTGTCCTTCAGCAATATTTTTATTTAGTCACACGTCCAAGAGGCTCCTGATTCTTTCTTACTTCAGGCGAAGAGATGTAAAAAAAGATTAATCCTTCCCAGGAACATTTACACGCAGACCGCTCATATCGTAACCTTAAGTGCAAAAAGTAATTTATTACACGCCTGTTCTATGTAATCCCCATCAGCAGCAACACTAAACCATGTGGAAAATGAAAATCTATTCCGCACATATGAGCGGAAGGGAAATTGTGGACGGACTACTTTTAAATAGAAGCGAAATTTCACTGGAATTTTCTACAAATCCGTGCAAGACAATTACAATTTGAATGGCTAGCAAGAGCTGAAAATCGTCCCCTGAGTTCCCAGAATGGTGCCTGCACAGAGATATCCATTTTTGTATAACGAAGGCCTGTATAATTCGTTACGAATAAATCTGAAAGTAAACCATTCCGACTCTGATAGAATGTAGTGCTATAGAAGTGACTAAAAAGTTAGCTGTCTGTACGGTGTTATCTCATCTTCATTGTGTGAATCGAAGGCATCTGTGATTCCTAAAAGTAAATCCGAACGACAATCCATGGTTTTGGGATCCCTTTTTCATCGTATGTGCTGAAGAGCTATCTGTTTTGTGACACATTGGGCTGTATGTGCTGTGCTTTCATCCTCACCGAGTCGCACGTACGAAATCCCATTTACGAATCCCGTTATATTGAACCCCACTTACAAAATCCGTTTCTGGGATACGTCTGTGGAAATAGACTCCTTTGTTCGAGTAAACAATCGATAGCTTATTTGATCGACGAGATTCTAGAAGTTCAATCAATGCTGCACCAGTCACTGCTCGATTGGCTTTCAGATTAAACTTAAGAATAATAGAAGCCTGCGTTATACACACGGGAGGTAACTGAGAAGCAGCACAGTTTTGGGAAATACCTTAATCATTTCGCCCTACGTGCTATCAGAGTCGCAACGAATTACTGTCAGATTTATTCTCAGGAACCTCAGAGGCGTTTGTTGTACACAATGGATATAACGGCCGAAGAGGACTGGCCACTTTCCATGGGTAGGCAATATTTCAACGGACGCAATAATATTCGATTCCAAACACTAATCATCGGAATAATAATCATCAAATATTTAATTAAAGAAGCACCGACTACAACCCGATGTTCTTTAATTAAAGTTTTACCGATAATGACTTTTATTACCTGGTAAATGCATGTGTGGCTATCACGGCCCACAGTTGTGTTACGACCAGTCGACGACATCTATACTGTATGCAAACACAACCACTTCATCCCACCCCACATTTCACACACATTCACACCGGCAATACATGCTATGGGTGCAGCTTTTGAAAAAGACAAAAGCCAGTGTTTCAAGGGCAGTCAGCAAGAAAGGTATTTAACGAAAAATTCAATAGAGATAACTTTTGTTGATATAAGGAAAAGGTATCAGGATCATGACAATAGTTTAAGTATTTTTTGTACTTTTTCACACTGGCTACGGATAAGATTTTTCAATGTGACAGAGAAAAAAGGTGGATGAAAACAAGTCAAAGCAGTAGCGGGTTGTTTTCTTTTTTACTCGCCGACATTACATCTGTTGATAGATTTGATTTTTTATTGTTTTGTTCTTATTGCTTTGCTTTTTTAACTTTACGGAGAGATAACTTTGTTCTTAAACCACTCTGCTGAAGTTCACGTTTGGGGAGTATATTCGGACGCCGAAATATATTAACGTTTGCAGTGACGTAAATAGTTTTCTGTGGTGGGGATCACAAAATGTTTGACAGAGGCTCAGCACTATTGACAATCGTCGGCGCATCACATAAATGCGAACGGTAATGTCATGACCCTAATCCTCGTATTTAGTTAGGGTGTTTCCTCATATAATATAGGACATCTTAGAAAATGGATATCTAGTGGACGCAGTCTCTTTGATACTAACTAGTAACTGACAATTATCATTTTTTCTTTCCAATTGTATGTACATCTACAAAGCCTAAACAAGACAATAATTCGGTAGCAAGTATTAAATGAATGCGCTATTTCAAATGGACCATTGTCGCCTATGGTACTTTTCTTAAATTGTTAATGGCATGGTAATTTTCATTCCGAGCGAGACCTATCTTATCTTTTAACGGAATTAACGATTTGGGGTCCCGTTTTTCATTTGTCGTAGCGATCCCTTGTTGGCATCTCATCGCGAAAGGTCGAATGTGGAGAAGGAGAGGAGAGACTGATACGACTTTATTCTAAATGCTCTTTTAAAAAAACTAAAAGTGGCATAGTAAATTGGCTGCGAGTCATGTCCTAAGTAGTTAACATTTCAACGAGGCTCTGTACGAGTAAAAGTGTGTTTTATGATAACCGCTTTAACACCCCTCTGCTGTTCTTTGTTCCCTGATGATAACAGCTTCTAACACCAGCACCCTGACCGAGAAATTTTGAAAACTGAGTTTCAGAGGCAGGTAGGTAGGAAAAGTAAAGAAAAAAAGATACATACCTCATTTTACAGGCGCACCGTAAGCTATATTGTCAATGCATTAAGATGTGTTAAGAACTAAGATCAAATAAGGGCTCCTACTGGTCTCAAATATGGACCAAACATTTACTTACTCTTCGAGGATCTGCAGGAGTGTCAACTGTTTATGCATACGTAACATCTGCCTTCTGTGCATCCTGCATTGCTTGATTTGACAAGGAATAGTCCCCGTCATCGAAATTGCGCATGGTTTTAATATTAAACGTTTAAAGAAATTAACTGTCACCCTTCCTATGCAGAACTGAATATATATCCAATATTCTATGAAAGCATTGCCACCAGAAGCATCATAGCGACTCCATAGCCACCAGCCAGTTATGTATGTGCTCTTGGTGGTTTATCATTACTTCGAAAGACGCTCCAGAAAATAAGCAATGGACTACAGAGGAAACGCCTGCTGTTTTTTGAGTAGCCTCCAATATTATCTCACGAGTGACAGCAAAGAAATATACGTTTTCCTTAAAGTCAAAAATGACATAATTCAGGTACTTACTGAAAGCAGTAGGTATTTTTATTGTATGCGTTGTGATGTAATAACTGCAGTTAAATATGTTTTAATTACAGTTGAAATTCACAAATGATGAACACGCACAGCAATGTCGATCTGAAATGATGGCGTGATTAGTGTCACGTTTGTAGAGGTATTATAAATTATCTCGGGCAACATCCAAGCTACATGGAGATTTTATACCTGGATGTCAGTTTTCAACCATGAGGCGCAAGCTGAATGGTTGAAAAGGAGACATCCAGGCCGAGTCGTTGTTTACAAACTAGGTCACACATGGAGAAGTTTTTCACTTTGGTGAAGTTTTAAAACCGATTCAAATTCAGTATCAAAGTCTTTCTCTGACAATACTCTCTAAAAAGCCGTGCGGCAGTATTATTTGATTTGACGATGGATTTAGGCGTGAGTTCAATCCTTTTGCGAACGATGTCTCCATCGGAGTGACAAGCGAAGCGAGAGATTGACGTTTTGTATTCTGCTAAAGCGATAGAGCATTTATGAGCAGTTTTCAAACACCTCAAGCAACACAAATTGAAATTAAAAGCTAAAAAATTCTCATTCTGCCAGAGACAAGCAATATATTTTGGCTGTGACAGTACAACTGCCTAAGGAGGGGCCCATGGCTGATATTCAGTGTTTTCATTGCAGAAGGTTAGGTCCATGCTTGTCAAGTGAGTCAGGAGCATTTAAATGGGCAAAACTCTACCAATGAAGGGGAAATAGGTAGAGGTAAAGAAAGTGGTTAATACTATTTCAGCTGTAAAAATTGTACAAATTTTAAACATGAAACTGGAAATTTTAAAATAAATGTCTGTGTGAGAAATAACAATAACTGTGATAAACCTGTAGAGAAAAATGAAAACAAATACCGACAATATTTAAATGTAGGGCATAAAACAAAAATGAAAGCCATTCCATTAACCAACTGACACCAGAGGCAAAAGAAGCAAGTCTCAAATAAAACTAATAAAGGGGAATGAACTCCATGAACAGGAAATGAATCTGTTAAGTGGAGATAAGTAAGACAAGAGTGAACAAATTTATGAGCTCAAAGAAATTAACCCTTTTTGTTATGGCCAAACGTGTGAGAAGTGTGGCAATTCAGGACATTTACAAGATTTTTGTGAGGGAATAAAACAGTGTGATGTCCAATTGAGGGCCACTTCACAAAAGATGGCACATTAATCTTACCCAAGAGACATTTTTCAGAACAAGTGCTGAAAACTATTGAGAAAAATAAAGATTTCCTAAAGGTCATTCAAAAAATAGAGAAAACTGAGCTTCAGAGAAGAGCTCACAAATACATAAAGCTGAAAATGAATTGGAAAATAGGAAAAGAAATTACAATAACTGTGGGAATAAATATTCGCACAGCATCACTAGATAGTGTGATGATCCATGTGGGAAAGCACATGATTCAAGGTTTGCTCGACTCTGAGCTCAGACCTAGTGTATCAGCATGAAATTTTGGAAGAATATGAGAAATCACCCATGTTTGGTAGGCAATAAAGAGCAAATGCCAAAAATAACAGGAGTTTCTGACAGAAGCATTAGCCCAAGTGGATTGGTGCAAATATAATTTTTATCTATGGAATGCCCCAAGGCACATGAATTTTTGTTCCTAGATCAGTTAAATAAGAGCATGATTTTAGGTTTAGATTGGCTATCAGAAAATAATGTAAACATTTGTTGGAGATTGAGAAAATTAAAATTAAATGGACAATTAGTGTCACTTGTTAAAGACTTGCATGTTTCACATTTAACCTGTTTTGTCAAAAACATTGAATTGAAACCTCAGAGTACTTGTGTGTGTACAACCAAGAAGGCTGTAGGTGCTTGGACAATATTTGACTGTGTTAGAACATCATGGGTTAAAACAATGTTTTAGAGCTGAACAACCTGGTTTAATGGTAAGTAATGGCATAGAGAGTAGCAATAATAGCACAATACCAGTTATATTGATCAAGATTATACATCGAAAGGGGAATGCAATGTGGGAAAAATGAAACCTTTATCTGCCCAGGACAATTTGCTGGATATAAAACAGGAAGTAATGAATATGGGTACTGTTGAAGCCAAAGATAATCAAATCTCAGATAGTGAATATCAAGTACTTCAAGATAAGAGAGACATGTTGGTGAAATTAATTAGGGAACACAGAGTCTTATTTGTTAATACTGATAAGGAGTTAACCCCAACAGATACCATTACAATGACAATAGACTCTGGGGACACCAAACTCACCAAGATCTGAGCTTATCGGGTCCTACTTTTGAAATATAAAATTATGGATGAGACGATTCAAGAAATGTTAGATAAATCAGTCTCAGAGTGCTTGGAGCTTCTTTACTTGTAGGTAAGAAGGGTGGCGGTCAGCATCTTTGTGTCAATTCTCATTGGTTTACTCAGGCCATGAAGTCTGTGAGCAGGCCATTGCCCCTCAAAGATGTTGAATGGGTGCAGATATTTTACAACCCTTGACTTAAAGTCTGGGCACTGGCAAGTGAAAATGGATGAAGCTGATAAACAAAAGACAGCCTCCAGGCGTCACAAAGGGTTATATGAATTCATTGTTATGGCGTTTGGTCTCCAGAATGGGCCCTACATATTTCAGGAGCTCATGATGGTGGTCTTAGATGGAATGAACGATTTTTCATTAGCACATTTGGACATTTTGGTGTTTAGTTGTGATGCAAAGTTCCATATTGGGAATTTATGAGCAGTTTTCAACTGCCTCAAGCAACACAAATTGAAATTAAAAGCTAAAATGTGCTCATTCTGCCAGAGAGAAGCAATATATTTAGGTTTTGTGATAAGTAGTGAGAGGATCAAGCCCAAGCCCAGTAAGGTTGTTATAAGAAAATTAAGTCTACCTACTGTAATAGAAATGAGAAATTTTTGGGGAATGCTATCATATTACATGTGGTTCATTCCAAATGTTAGTGAGATTGCACAGCCCTTAGTAGAGCTTACAAAAAAGTATTCCAGATTTCAGTGGAAGGAGACCCAACAAAAAACCTTCAAATATTTAAAAGAGAGTTTGACCCAGCTAGCCCCTCTGAGTTGCCCCAATCCAAGAAAATCATATGTATTCTACACAGATGCCTTGAACACCTGTGGGGATGCTGTCTTGGCTCAACCCTGTGAACACAATATGCGACGATTACCCGGGGTACCTGATAAAAAAAAATCCATAGTATATTTGTCTCATAAGTTGGGAAAATCTCATGAGAAAGAAGCATTTGCCATCTCTTATGCCTTGGACAAACTATTTACAATTATTTACAGTGTTCCCAGTTTGTCATCAAGACAGACCATGCTCCCCTACGATACTTGTTAACAAGTCAATGATGAGAACAATGCCAAAGTCCAATGTTGGGCATTAAAAATAGCAGTTTTAATTGTCAAATTGAATATTTACCAGGAAGACAAAATATGTGTGTAGATTTGTTGTCAAGACTACCTGAAGGGTTAGCAAATGTTGACCCAGATTATGATATGGATAATGTAGATACAGATAAAGCTCTGAAAATGGGGGTTATAAACATTGTTAAAATTGATCCTAAGTGATTTGCCCTCATGTCAGTACAAAAACAAAAACAAAGTTCAGCCATGGAGCCTGAGAAAATCAATTATAAAGGTTTAAATATGAAAACAGAGCATAAAAAACATAGTAGACTCATGGAGATTAAGAAGAAATATTAATAATACCCCTGGCAATATCAGTAGCAGACATATGTTGATAGAAGAAGCATTGCATTATATTAATGCTACAGATGAAAACCAAGGGTGGGGTTATGTATACCTGATAATTTAACAGATGAGGTGTTGAGTCAATACCATGACGACCTATGACATTTGGGGATCGATAAAGTGTATTACAATATTGGTAGAAATGTCTTACCTGTTGAGCTAGGAATACAAAGAAAATGCACTTGCCGATGCAAGAAGTGGATAGGCTTCCTCACCCATTCACTAGAATAGCATTGGAAATGTGTGGACCATTCCTAACTACACTGTTAGGGAACAAATATATAGTGACTTTCATTGATATGTATTACGGATGGCCTGACGTGTTTCCGGTGCCAGATAAGAAGGTGGAACGGTTGCAAATCTTTTAATAGATCAAATATTCCCAAGATTAGCTTGTCTATTTGAATTATTAACAGACAATGGATCCGAAAATTGCAATTACATTGTAAAATATTTGACTGAACATTTGAAAATACATCATGTGACCACTTTATATACTACTCCAAAAAAGTAGGGTATACTTGATAAAAGTGAAATATATGAAGAAATATATAAAAAAAATTTCATCAAAAAGACAGTTGAGGCGTTGCACTGCATCATCTGGTGAATGATTTCAGCGATAGTTGGGTGTCTGACAAGCACACATTCGACGCACGGAGCTGTAGAAGATATGGACGGCCAGTCAGAGAATTTACCACATTGAGTCCAAGACCTCAATACCTTGTAAATTTTCCTTGGTTCGCGAGACAAGCGCGGATACGACGTGGTATACTCCCCACCAAGCGTCCAATATCAGCTTGACTGATGTTCTTTTATTCTTCCTGCAGTGCAGCGGTGAGTTCCTGGACATTGACAAAGGTCTGTTGGCATTGTCGTAGGCGCCTGCCAAGAATATCACAGACGTGTTCGATTGGTGAAAGGTCTGGACTTTGTGCTAGCCAAGGCAATGTTGTGATGTTCTGCTCCTGGAGGAACTCAGTAGTGACGTGGGAACTAAGTGCTCTTGCACTGTCATCTTGGATAATTAATCGACGGCCGTGACGTCGCACAAATGGCACCACATGAGCTACTAACATGTTGTCAAGGTAGTACTGCCCTGTGACACACCCTTGGGTGACATGTAATGCTGTTCTGCTTGTCATGGTTATGCCTCCCCACACCATAACTAATCCACCACCAAAACATGATGTTGTTCCACTGATGATTGTCACAGTGCTGTCATGCTCCATACCAATTACGCCTTGCTGCAATGTGACTTTCAGTCAAACGTGGAATTATTCGAGGTTGTCGAGCATACAAATTCCAGTTGTGTTGGCGATTTCGGATAGTCTGACCAATGACTTGCACATCTCTCGCTCTGTGTAGCTGCTGTCCAATTGCTGAGGCATTTTGATGGTGGTTACGTAATGCTGTGGTTCAGATGAAACGATCCTGGTTAGCAGTTGTCGCCCTTGGATGACCTGACTGACGTCTGTCATCAACATTGCCTGTCTGATGGTAACGTGACCACAACCTGCTAATCACCGATTGAGTAACGTTGAGAATCTGAGCCACTGCACTCTATCTGTTGCCAGATTCCAACATGCCAACGGCACGTAAATGTTCATCAAGTGTCAGTCTTTGCATACCCCAAAAGACCAGAAACTACTGATGAACGAGTTTATACCAAGAAAAGAATGATGAGCCCTCCGAAAAAGCCCGTCCAGTAGAAATTAAAATTTCAAAACGCACCCCCATAGACATTAACGCGGCGCTCGTTCGAAAAAAAACCTACCTGAAGCTTTCGTGGGCCAGTGACATTCATGAACCACACTAAACATGGTAACATATCGAGGGGTCCAATCATGCGTATCCAATATCATTTTCCGAAAGTATCAACATTAGTTTGGATATCCCCTACTTTTTTTAATAGTATATTAGCAGATGAAAAGTTATCACAGTGAATCGTTAACCCAACCTTGCTGACAACGGTGTTACTCAGTCTGAAGGGAAAGCTTGACAATCATACATAATTGCCATTGATTTAAAGGAATTGTGGCAATACTACCATTTATTAACAACAGCAACAGCATTTGCACAAGACAAACTAGCGAATTTAGTCAACGTTCTGTTTATAAACACAAATTTTCAATTTGAGATATTTGGGGTACAGACATTACCTGTGCCACTGAAGAATGTAATTTCGAACATTTCACAAGCTGCTCTGCTAGTAAATTAGTCACACTATACTGATTAGAGGCAGATACAATAATCATAGATAAACAAAGAATTCGATTTTTACCAGAAATTAGACATGATAAGTGTGTAGATGATAAGAAATTGTTCTGTTCATTGGTGGGAGCAGTACAAGCAACACATACAACATCGAGCTGTTTGCTTGCATTATTCCAAAACATGTGGGATGAGGTAAAAAGTTTATATACTAGTAATATCAAGTTGAACATCGACTTGCCTTTTGAGACATACATTAAGGGAAGGTTATGATATATCATGACTGACGTGCCACTGCAGTTCTCGATAACTTGTGCAAAACACAAGAATTTGAAACCTTGTAAAGTATTACCTCTCAAAGGGTTATTCAAACGTATGCACTTATGCACAGCGACAAGTGGACAATTATTATTGCACAGTTACTTTCATGGTCGAGATAATTCTACATATCAGTTAATATCAAGGACTGTTTTGCCAAACTTTTTGTTTAATCAATTACAAGTATGGAAACCTTCTTGGACCGAGTTAACCTCATGCATTTTGCGATACCAAAGGCATTAAATCATTTGGAAAATTTTCTCATGGATGAATTAGTAAGTGCACTTGACTCAATGCAATCGGTATCTAATGAACCGTTCATTGTACCCAAGTGGCCATACTTCATTGACATTTTATTGATGATATAAGCGCCCGAACGATGTACCCAAAGCCATGGACGTATCCAATCCAGATATGCAACTGGGTTCTGCAAAAGAAAAATATAAGAGCTAAGCATGATGACTTTTCTGTTGATGGGAGTGAAATGTCGTATGATGTTGTACCAAGTGAGAGAATGCAAAAACATGTGCGAATTCCTAAGCATTTGACCAAACAAACGGCAATTTTATCTTCAGCACCACCTGTAGAACTACTACCAAGAAACAAATCTCCACCAACTGAAATTTTGGAAATGATGTGACAAACCATTCGACATGCAGCAAAACAAATCACCTGTGTTAAGCCAGAGACTTTACCCGAGTGTACAATTTGATGAAGAGACTGATCAATTGCGTGCCACAATGAACAACAAGGGAGATAAATCTGCTGTGTCGGGAGAGACGATCTCTCCTGTGTTTGTGATAATAAATGATAAACATTATCATGAGTGAACTTTTATTTGAATTGAACCTTTAAGGAAAAATATTGTAAAATAATGGCTGACTCTCATTATGTACTGGCTGATTCAGATCCTGATATAGGCAATGATGAAGCATACCAGGCTGGTTATGATCCTATAAATCATTTTCGTAGACAATTATTTCCTTATGTGGGAAGAGTAGTCCACCATTATATAACTTTTGAGACACGATGACATTTCATTCACATTAGTAATTGGCCAGACTAAATTGACTATGAGTGTCATGAATGCCCAATCCGGCAATATAATCATGTAATTAGACATGCTACAGTACTCTGACAAATCTGGAGGGAATGAAGGCGTCCCTCATTTAATCCATTTAGAAGTTTTCTCGATTTCCGACGAAGGACCAGACCTCGACTAAATACAATCGGATTGCTTACAAATAGGCAAACTTTTGTGTTGTGGAGTCAATGTCATCCAGACTTTGATGGTTCCACTTTTCATTTTCGGATACGTCCGAACGGAATTTATAGAACTTATTATATATCAGGGGCACCTGACCAGCAACCAAACGATTGAGGTAAGGATCAACGAAACTTCCTAGTGATTTCAGTCAACATCGCTTCAGACATCTTCATGCAACTGAACCAGAAGGAGTGTGGAATAGTATTGAGGAAACATGGGTTGCGTGTATTTGCCTTATTTTGTTGATTTATTCCATGATATTTTACGAAAATTCTCTTAAAAATCTATCTCAAGATACAAACGATCTAAAAGTAGGGAATCTGGCAGGGTTCAGACAAGTACTCACTGGAGGACCAAAACACATCAAGACAATCCATAAACTAGTAAGTGTGTGGCTTGACTGTCCGGAAAAGTATTAGTAGAATACATACCAATGGGAGGGGGAGAAATGGAAGGGAGAAGTAAAAGAGATCGTGTACTCAGATAAATATAAATACATATAGTATATAGTTACTATATTTTGGACTTCTTATTCATTTGTTTCAAGTATCTTGGTAGATACTTTAGAGTATGGCGACGGCAATTGTTCCCAATTTTGATGAATTTGAGGAGGAACAGCAGAAATATAATGAACCTTTGAGATAGCACAAACGACTGCTGTGAACACTATTTAGACGGCCGGAATTTATGATCACGAGACAACTGCTTTGGCTTTTGAGTTTGATGTGGGTATGTACGAACAACAAAGAAGGCTTAGATACCGGGAAGTACAACATTATTATGAGGAAACCCAGCAATTTGAATTGCCCTTGTTCTTTCTCCGAATGTTTACACATGTAAATCCTACACGAGTAACCACTTCATACGAGGTTGATGATGACAGAAGAGACCACGTCATTCATTATTGGAATGACTATCGATGGAATGGTTGGTATATGGATCACCAACAGAGCACTTGGGAGGAAAGGGAGGCTGAACTGGTACCCAATACTGAGGTGGTTCGTCCCTTCCGTGAATGAGAAGTTCAATCAGAAACAAAAGATTTGCATTTTATCTCAGGTCACATTATCACTGAACGTGCGAATGTCCAACAAAAATATGAGAGGAAACAAGCCCAACTCATGAACATCATGATGATGGATGCCCTGAAATGCCATGTGACTAGGCGTCAAGCCGGTTACAAACCCATCTGGTCAGTGGGGATTGTACAATTGTTGCATTTGTCTCGAGGCTATCAACTGACAACCCACCAGTGCTTATGTATGCATCTGGTGCAGCCAGAGTGTGCATAAGTGGTGTGGTGAGACGTGGATGATCACGAAACAATCATGTCCATATTGTAGAGAAAAAGTAACCTGGGGAATGAAACCCCGGAAAACAAGCCTGTGTCAGTTTTAAAAATTTGAAATCAAGTATTAGATGTTAGGAGCCGTCGCCATGAGTAAAATCTGCATCACATGGAAGTGATCAGTAAACCTGTAATCCTGGCCCTCGCAGTAACGATGTGGTATAGAAAGGGGCGTGTATTTATCATTTATTTTGTGTTTGTGTTTCTTTACAGCTTGAAATTTTCCACCAGAGGAATACACCAGGGCAGAGAACATAACTGAATATTAAAATGATGTGTTATGTGGAACTCGGTATGCTTACTTTCATTAGTGAATTAACTCTATCGAAATAATACTACTTTTGGGTTTTGATCTTCGGTGGGGAAGGTTTATGTGACGATATTCAGCCTACCTAGGATTAAAAAGGGCCATAAGCGCCCTAGTAAATTTTAATAAAATTACCCAGTGTAATAGTCTGTCAGATTTTTGGTGAAGACAGAATTAGAATGAATCTATAAGGTACAGATGTACGAGATTTTCTCATAGCATAATTGGAAAGAACGCAGTAACGCATAAACGTTTTGCACTGCAAATTCTAATAAAACTTATCGTGTTACTGTAAACAAAAAGCTAACAAAGCTGCATGTTGATAATTTATACTGTAATTGCTTGTAGATTGTTTGTAGACAATGGCTACATTATCACAGTATCCAGTAATATTGTTCATAAGTAGAAGTTTACTTTACACTCCAGTAAACTGAGATCCGGGACGGCAACAGTCTCAACTTACTTTGTTTTAGACACTTTTAACAATCATTTCCAGAACCGGCCACTTTATGGAAGGCATAGAGAATTGACTTATGGCACCATCCGTCCACTTCTCTTAGGTAAAGGACGTTTCAGATGCAAAGATGGTAAATGCTTGCATCAACAGGATGGGAACAGGCTAATAATCCACACGTAGTCATTCGCTATATAATCACCAGTCTGAGTGGACGCATTCGCCTGATCGAACCGCCTGACAGAGCCTGGTGATAGAGAAGTACTCATTTGGTAACTTTATTTTCTGGACGCACCATATTCTGTACTATAATTTTGAACAGGGTTAACGCCCTTATAAAACTTTGGTGCATTATCAGTTAAGTCGTACTATCGGTGATACTATTGAATGCATATGTCAAACGCAGAGTTGATTTAAGAAGTGGAAGCCCTGGTGTACTGGTGTAGATGATTGACTCTGAGCAAATGTTGTAATAGCTCCCAGAGCTCATTTTTTGCAAGGTACTGGTGTAGACGATATTGACTATGAGCAAATGGAATAGCACCAAAATTTCATTTTGGCCAGATGTGGTGGAGAATAAATAATATAGAAACTGTAGTTACTTTTTCGATGTGTTGAACGACTTCTCAACCATCCAGTGGAACGCGCCACCTTGAAAAGGAACCTGAAAACCACCCACACCATAGTAAAAGGACACTTGATGTGTGTCACAACTCCGAGAGTCCAACCAACCTGAGGATTACCACCACTATGAAACATTTCCACTACATTTCCACACTATGGTACATAAAGGAATGAAATCTCTGTAGAAATCCCTTTTTATATTGATTGTAACTGGGTCTGAGTACTATGGTGCTAACACTAATGGAAATGGTTTTGTGACAATACATATGAGTTGTCACTACTACGTGTATGAAGTGGAGATGGTGTTCATAACGGGTATCGCATTGAACCTTTCAGGGCAAGTTGCGATATGTAATTGGAACACTATCGAGGCTTGATACAAGTTTTTTGATCAGCACATAGTAGTGATGACAAATATATCTTACCATCTCGGAAACCCTCTTGGTGGTAATAACCAATGTACCTTACAATGTTCCTCCCTTTCATGTACATTTTGACAGCCATTCAGCATCTACGAATTGATCTTTTTATGAATGAAGATCATGACTGTATTATGATATTATGCTTTTGATATGCGCATGACGTATTCTCCATTCATTGTTCCGTTGTACTATAACCGCTGAAGTTTATAGTGGTGTTTCAGATGTGTGTTTCTGTGCTTTATTTTTGGAGTTAATGCATGGTAGGCCTATATACAATATTATTATGGCAAAAATTGATCTTCACGAATTTATGTCGATGAGTTGGTGATTTATTTGTCATGTAATTAATGTAATTACTGTTATCAAAATGGTTACCTGGCCATGTGTAATCATTGTTGGATGAGTTCTCTTTTTGAGTCGAATGATCGTACGTGTATATTACTGTGGTGGATACAATTTTTTGTCAGTCTAGACGTTTTAGCTTGTATGAAGAGAGAATCGATTGACTGTAAGATAAAATACCTTATATACCATTCTCCTAAAATGCAATCGCACACTGCTTTATCAGTAGCTCTAAAAAATCGGCGATAAAAGATTTTGTATCTCTATTTCAGTAGCGATAAAAGTCATATGACGTCGTGAGAAACGAACGCATGCGCGCTTGACAAACTATTTCAGAAGTACAGGCAATCACATTTCCTTCAAAAACTCATTATGCTGAAATGAACGATGCATCTAATTTGCCTCAACATACATTCCATGTTGCAAGAATTGCACATTCCAGTACATAAACAATCCACTATGCAAAACACCAGATGAAAAAAGATGGAGATGAATCGCAAAAAGAATTAACTTGGAGTGAGAAGATTTTGAAACGTAACATCAGGACAAACGTGATATCCATGCTTCTAAAAATTATGAATGCAGTAACGTCATGTATATAAGTTTTTAAAGTGATTCTTGCACACTACAAAAATATAATTCCCTACAACAAAATTATAATAATAACCACCTACCTATCTCTTAGGCGACCTCATAAACTGAATTGAATTTGGTTTGAAATACTATTGCCCGGCGGAAAAAGCAAACTAGGGCAGAGTTTGATTATTTTTTATCACCATGTACAATTTCATTAATGTTGAAGGACTTTCCGCGTGTGCCTTTGGTTGAGAGAATTGGAAATGGAGACCCATTATTTTGATCAGCCGAATGTGGCTTTTTGTTTGTGAACAACTATTTTGAGAGGTCGTGGTTGTGGGTTTTGTTGGCTAAATGGTAGATAAGCGTGTTGTGTGTTCATTGTGCTTGTATACAATTGGCTCGTGTTCGTGGAGGTTTTGCGCGACTCGTAGATGTACTTCCCCCAAACCAATTCTGACCACGATAAAATATTTTGTGTATTTACAATATGCACATAACACATATATTTGGAATACTATATTTGGAAACTGACATAGCGGAAGATTATGGTATAAAAAAGCTACAAAATTAATCATACTGATTTCTGCGTTCCATGTGAGTTTTATTGTTTTGGATGCAAGGAACTTTATCCCAATTGCCCGCATGTGGGCATGTTTGCGCTGTATACTAACGCGTACTACACGGCGATGGTGCACTTATCTTCAACCAATGCCAATCTTGCTTGTATGGAGTTAGTTCGGTGGTTGTCTCCGGGTACTCCGGCTTCCTCCACCCGTAAAATTATCCGACTACGGTGACCCTGGCTGTCTAAAGTGTCGTTAAATCCCAATAAATAAATAAATACATAAATAAATAAATTGTTTTGGAACTTGTACTGTAGTGCAGATTCGCCCATTTTGCTAATAAAACGTTAAATTATTAAAGTTATTTGCATACCCGAAGCTCCTCTGTCGCCAAGTATTTCTACCAGTTGTTCACGCATTGTGTCACTCTCAATGAGGAAATGGTGTCCACCATCCTGCCGACAAACTGCTAGGGAATCTGAGTGATTCCGTTTGGTTGAACTGTGCATCACGCACAAAGTCGTGTCGGCATAAATCCAAAGAAAGTATCCTTTTTTAGCTGGGCAGTCTCCTGAAAGTAATAACAATGTAATTTTGTTATAGGAACGATAAATATATCACACCTTTTAACGTCCTCGACGGCGTAATTGTATCTCACCGCGGACTGGTTGTTCTTTATTTTGTTTTGTTTTCATTTTTTCATTGGGATGAGCTGGGCGTTGGAGGAGGGATGTTTAAGAGTTGACTTTGTTGTTTACTTATTTGTTCAGTTTGATACTTCTCTTGGGACATCGACTACAGATAAAACTTGAATTACGGCAGCGGTGAAGTGCTGTCACGAACTATGCGCTTATCTGGACAAAGAAATTGCACGAAATGCCCCCATCGAATAGTGACCAAATTAAACCCGGAAGACCATTGGCCGAAAAAGTGCTTGTGCATTGGGTATTGGTACAGAATTTGATAGCCTTACTGTCGTCAACGCGCGAAGTGGTGTGATTTTTGTGGGTAATTCATGCCAGGACTTCGAGTTTGAATTGTTGATCAGCTAAAGTGAAATGCATACTCCATCCAGGTAATAGCTCCGATTCTGAGGAAGAAACTATTAACCCATTACCAGCACGAAGAGAGACAAAATTGGAATGGGCATAACCGACGTGTTTCAATGTGGGTTCATAAGCTCTATTTTTGGACACAAAATGAAACAGAAAGATTTACAGGATGTATTTTGTGAGTGGTACTTGCCGGTCTAAAGTACTTCGAGCATAGAAAGTAATAAGAGGTAATACCAAAAACATAGATTTGTAGGCATATCAGGTGATTTATCTTACAAGCAGTATGTATTGGTTCCGTTATTACCATTATACAGTTATAACTTACAACTGAATAAAACCGCGTGCTGGGTAACGATTTGTATACGTTACTATTTATAGAACATCACAATCTTCCGAAACGCATTCGCTAGGGACGCTGTCCTTTTTTTATTTGCGAAGACAGAGAGAGAGAGAGGGGGGACACTGTACTCAAAAATTCAAAAATGTAATTATTAAATTACGGAACCAATTTGCCTTTATTTTTTGTATCTGAAACAACGGAAATATTCAAGCTAAACAACGCGCAGTTGTACTGCTGAAGCGCACAGTCTTTTCTTAACGCCGAACATGTACGCACTCAAAAAGTTTCTCTGAGTTTCGCAAAAGCAGCCGCACACAGTTCCAATGAATCAACAAGCATTTTATGAGTCGGAAAATCAAATTTGAAATTACTCAACGCACATAATATACTATTTAGAGTCTTAATTATTTTAAAGAAAAAACACATTCTAAAAAATTTCTACTAAACATGTCATGTGACCCCTTATTATAACGAGCTCGTTCCAATGGCGGTCACAAGATATGATTTTGTTGATGTTTTTTAAAATAATGTTTTTTCAACTGTTCAATTTTGTTAATTGTATGTATGTGGGAGGATACGCCCGACTCGTTAGGTAAAGTGTTAATCAAGTTATTACAGTTGAGAATTGTAAGATAAGTCGATCATCACCATTATGTTTATGTCCAAAAGGTATCAGAATCTCGCTTTTGTTTCTAAGGCTATATCTCAACTAGTCGAGATATGGCTTTAGACACAAGAGCTCGACTCTGATACAACATTCTGTACATCAACATAGTGATGATAATATATATGTATTATGTGAGTTATAATTCAATACAAAACGTCCCGCTGCTCGTGGTGGTGTACGAAGATTATACAAATCCGCTCAAAGCAAAGATAAATCCATTATGGTGTATTTTCAGCCATTTCGCAAAGAAGTCAACCTTTTAAAGAAATTTTAAATTGTTCTATTCTTTTAAATGAGATTATATCTACATGTTTATTCACCAGGTTGATTTACACAATGTTCTATAAACTTCTGGAATCTTTTTTTCCCATTACCGTCCTCACTACTTTATACAAATGTTATGATGGATTAAGGAAACAATTGATTGACGATAACATAAGTGTTATACAAATGCATTGTGGATACTATTATTAAGCCTCTGTATAGGATATCATCACCCAAATCATGGTCTGAAATATTTGCTACACGACGAAAAGGAAAAAAATGATCATTTTCTTAGTGATAGTTGAATGGATATTTCTCAACACAATACACAATGTTTTCTCACACAAAGTCAATTCAAACTGACAAAGAATGGTGTGAAGTTGGATGAGCTAAATTGATTCACTTTTTGGACAACATACATATCACAGACGAAGAATTTAATACAGTGTGTTACAGATTTGAAAATGGCATCTCGTATTAGAAATTCTTCGTTTGAAACTTTACTTCACCAAGACATTGCCTGATGCTGAATCTCATTGTTTTATCATATGCTTACGATATTGGCATGTAAGAGATGTAATTGTTTCTACAATGCAAGCAATAACTGGAAATATATTTATTGATTACAAAGTGCTATTTGGACTTGGTTATTCACTTCAATATCCACAAAAAAATCCACAAAAAAAAATTAACAGGGAACACTTCCTACAAAAATGGCAAAGAATTTCCTCAGTCGCCCATTGTGATTGGAATGAAACATTTGGTTTTCTCTTTTCAGGATAATGCAAGAGGATATTCTCTGGGAATTGACATGACGCCTGATCAGACAGGTATTGGGTCATTGACTCATTCTACCCAGTCTGAAAAGTTACAAATTGAAGTTAACTTCGCACAAGATCGACATTGTAGTGCATGCAGAATTTAACAGTGAAACAGAGATCAACAAATTCAATGAAGTCAGTTTCGACTGTCACGACTGAATCTGTGTGACCAACACAACTACTCCAAGTGACTGAAAACAGAAATACAACATGAGAAACCCAAAGAACCATCGGCTGCTATATTGTTTTAAGAATATGATGTAATGGAATTGACAACATTCATCAATCAGATACCCATTCGCTGTAGATTTAACCCTTTCACTGCTTTAGTTCCGTATTGAGTCCGGATTTCAATTTTAATGTTCTGTGTTGTACGTCCGTGCAGAGTACGGAGATACCACATCCAAGGAAAGTATACAGCACATTGTTATTCTCAATATAATGGACACGTTGTAACAAATGTTAGCGACAGACGACGTGACGTCGTCGTTTTGTTCCATTATTATTCGTTTTTTTTTAAGGAAAACCCGAGATAAGGCAATTACATTCTCAGTGCCACAGGACGACAAAACAAAATATATATAATGACCTGTTGTGGCATATCTACACTACATGCTAAGCTATCAATCAGGGATAGTTTTTTTATGTTTTGGAAACGCAAATATGACTACAATAATTAGAGTTACCTTGATGTTCTCCAAACGTTTTTATGACTCGAAAAAGTCAGTCAAATAGGAGCTAACTTCAGGTGGTAAGTCACCTATTCCAAGTCTCTTACAGCTGAAGTTAGCTAGTATTGGACTGATTTTTTTTTTCGAGTTATACAAACGTCTTTTCTAATGACATTTTTGGAGTGAAGGTGGTGGGGTGGAGTTTATGTAAACAAGTAACGTATTACTTAATCCTTTCAATTCTGTGTTCCTTGTGAAATTGCTGCATAATGTTGGAATATGTACTAACAATTGTAAAGTTACATGTAGGAAAAGTTCCCAGGCGTTTTCATTTTTTTCGTTTTAATCCATTTCCGCCAAATATGGTTTAGCATGGGATATGTCCAAATTGCGCATCAATGAAGTGGGTAAAAACATCGTGAAGAATCTCAAACGAATAAAGAATACCTCGATAGACATAAACGTTGGATAACCACACATTCACGACAATGGACAGATAAGTATATCGACGAACATTTGGAAAAATGCGTCCAGTCAGTATACGATAAATTGCAGACAGGGCAAGAAGAATGAATGCTATAGAATACTGTTATATAAGGATGTCGAGATAGAGCGTTTTTATATCATTATTATGTGGTAATACTAGTAGAAAGAGGCTCCGTTGATTATAGAACAAATCTAGGCTAAGAAACATATTAAAGAGCGACTTCTTTCCAACTCGATCCATATCTACGAAGACGGAGACCATACAACTATAATGTATTCTTGACAGTTCTCGATGTTCATTGAATGTAAAAATCATGAGAGTTCTTACAGAAATCACGACTTACCCCTTTGCCTAACTCGAAAGGCAGACGACACTTGCAAACTAAATTCTTGAATAACTAAATTGTTTTAGTTTCGCGCCAAAACATTCCTTATGACCCCTCATTGGAACGAGACAAAAATGAAACCATAATGAAAATAGAATAGAATGGTGATTTTTGTGAATATTACTGACCAGTTTTGTACGTTACGTTGAGTAAAGGGTTAAACATGGCAAACGTATGCTACGCCGACATATGAAGAGAACGAAAGAACAATAGGTGGGCATTATACCTTAAAGACAACCAGTCTGTCATTTACTTTGGTTTATTTGGTTTACCGCCAATGGAGAACGAAGAGGCGCGGTGGCTCAGTGGTAAACCGTTGGACTTCTATGCTAGAGGTCCCGAGTTCGATCCCCGACCGGGACGACCCGCGTTCTGTCCTTGGGCAAGGCACTTTATCCCGGTTGCCTACATGGGGGAACGATGGCCCCGTGGACTAAGGCGTACCGCACGTCGATGGTGCACATGTTTTCAACCGCTGTAACCATGCTTGAGTTAGAATATTGAGGAGCTGACAGTTGCTCGTCGATGATCGGTGGTTCTCTTCGGGTACTTCGGCTTCCTCCACTCATAAAACTGTCACGGTCACGATTAGTTAGCCATTGTGCACAAGTATGTGACCTTAAACACCAATAAATAAATAAATAATTGGAGAACGATATTTATAACGTTCATAGATTGGGTATAAATACAAAGACATCACCGAGTGCAGTGTTAGGGGCTTGCCTTTGCCTCCAGTATTTGCCCTGAATCCCCTTCCACAAAAATAGGATTTTGTGATAATCCTTGCAGTCAGGTTCAATCCAAGGCACTTAAGTCAGGAAAAGATTTATGAAGCAATTCAAATTGTGTGTATATTTCTGTGCTTGCAACCAGGTTTTTCATATGCATCATATAATGCAGATAATCGCGGTTCTAACGCTGGCACCAATGCGTTCTACCGATTGAAGCTGGGGGAATGGTCAATCCATTTCCATTCCTACTTCTTTTTTGATTATGTGTGCAGTGGAAATCTCGCACAAATGCATGTCCCAAATGTTTTTTGCCATGTTTATCATCTCAGTGCAGCAATACTCGTGAGACTTGTGGCATGTACTCCATGTCTGGATGATAAAGACTCATCACTCTGAATTACAGTCGAAAAAAGCCTATCTACCTTGATCCCAACGAACAAAAAATCCCCCTAACCTGATTCCTGTCCCTTAACTTGAAGTAACTCCTGTAACAATTTCAAACTATTAAAGAATACTGAACTCTCCCTATTGATCAGACATTACTTTGTATCTTGTTTACAAAGTTGTTGATGTCAGGAAGTTGACTGAAGGTGCCTGAGAAAAAATGTCCTTACCACAATTGATATTCTGACATTCAAGAGAATCCACCTGCTGTTGTATATTTCGAGAACGTATCAGATGAAACGGCGTTTCCATTAACTTGACCGAAAAACATAATGTATCCATATTGGGGTTTTAAAGCTTCTGCTGTGCACTCCCAATATTCGCGTACGATCTGCAAGTGGGGGGGGGGGGGGGGGGGGGGGGTACTCATTAAAAATAGTGTAATAGTGTACACTGAATACAAGTACATACCTCATGTAACGGTTTATTCACGTGACGATTAAAAACATTACAGGAACTACTTTTCTGTTACTGAATATTTAAAATTCAACTCAAGCGTGTCTAGTTACCCGTGCTGTTGATGTTGGTTTGACAATTGATCAAAGGGTGTTCATTTGTGTACTGGAATGTGTTATATGTGGGATTGGGCTTCGTAATGCAATAAAAATACGAAGAGTCGTCACATCACTAACATGTTTCAAGAAATACCAGTTCTTGTTACATAATATACGTTCTTGACGAACTTTGTTTTCTTCATAAATATTTTCTGTTGTGGATGTTTTTAAAGTGGCATTTTTTACACAGAAATTGAAAAACAGGTGTAATGTTGAAATGGCGTTGTGTGTGTATGAAATGGTTTGTTACATCATATACAACATCTGTTACAGGACACACAAGGCTATGATACATTATTATTCTGGTGTAGTAGACGAGCCCTGAGTTGACAGATATTATAGTTTTGTTTATTATAACACAGTGCCTCATAAATTCCGTTTTTGCTGTGATTTATTGTCAGTAGGCTTTAAATTGCAGGTGTGGACAATATTGCCCACCTATGAGTTTGTGTCTTTCCACCTTGACTGTACTGTACATTCACTTAACATCCGGGCTATAGTTTGCTCAGCAGAGATGCATCACAAACAGTTGTTCGCCAGTCTAAGTCGCGTTTACACATAAATGCATGCTTGACAAAAAGCAATATAGATTGCAGAAATTTGGAAGAGTTTGTTTGTTTGTTCTGAGAAGGCTGTTGATTATGATATATTTTGGGTGAAGTTTGTTTACATAGTTGCAGAATGTCTCAACAGTAACAAGACAGTTTCTTCACGAATGTCCTAATTTTGAAGGAGACAGCCTTTTTATTTAGCTGTAGAAGTATTGTTTCCTTCTGAGAATTAATTTCATTCATATTTCTTGTATTCCCATCTCTCGAATGAAAAAGACGCAACTATCATCAGTTCTACTAATTTCATCCTCCTCAGTTTTATTTGATTTCCAATATCTTTTGTTAGCTATGAAACCAGGCCGAACAGAATTTTGGTCCCAGAAATTCGATGATTAAATCTTTTATAAATATCTGGTCACTCTCTCCTCCTGCCTGCCGTATTTACTCCTACCTACCTGTAAAACATACCTAAATGTGTCTGCAATGTGGCAAGTATGTCTCCGCTGTAACATGTTACATATAAGATCATATGCTAATTCTGTATATTTCCCATATCTTTTGACCATGCAGTCTCTTTGATATTGAGTGGTTTTGTATATTAAATGCTTGGTCTGAACCTAAGGAATTGCCGGTTTGAAATCCTTCTACTGATGCATATAATTTTCTTAGCAGAAATTTATATTATATACCTTAAAACAATTTCGTAAAAAACTATTTGTTTAGGATCAGTACTCTTATGCAGGCGTCACGCTGTGCCGATTTTGACATGGAAAGATGGAAACGTGAATTTGAAAATGTGCAAATTCGCAAAGAATTGTAAAGCAATCGGGCCATTCGTAAGGGCATCTTAAGCCATCGTTTGGAGTTTCTCCGGCTCCGGCAGCAACATCGGGAGAGCGGGCAAAATCTTTGGCATGCCAAAAAATTCCGATACCCTGTGCGAAGGTTCATTTTCGTGATGCATACGTGTCTCCATCTTGCCTTTCGCACGGATATCGAGATGGCATCTTGTGAATTCGTGTCATCATCGTATTGCCTTCACTGTCCATCGGTACTATCGGGCAATTTTCACTTTGCGAAGATAATACAAAGGAAGCAAGATGCTGCCCGATTGTCATAAGAAGGCAACGCGACTGCGTACAGCCCTCGTGATATCTGCGTATAGCCATCGTATTGCATTACGATTCCATCTCGATGGGACCATGGTGTCGGTAAGCAGGGCTGAGTTTGAGTAGCTCAAGTGTTTCCCAGTTGTCATGGTAACGTGGTCATATAAAAGGGCACCCTCGGGGCAACTCCCATCAGTCCTTCTTGAGCAACTTGACAAACCAGAGGCTTGTGTCACTCCTCAGCATTTACCATAATTACTCTAAAGTATTTTCCTGAATCCACAGACCTCACACAATGGCATATGAAGATGAGACAACCAGAAAGAAGAAGACAGCAGCCTTGCTACTAATAATGCACCTCAGAGAGTATGTTGAGCAGCTCTTGCAGGCCCAGCAACTCCTCTTACAGGTACAATTTGTCATATTGCACTCTGCCATTTGTCACTTTGCTTTTATTTGTCATTCCATCATTTGACTATGTACTTATCTTGTTTTGATTTTTATTTTCCAGGGAGGGGCAAACAGAGGCGCAGTAGGAAACCGAGGTCTGTGCGGGTCAGGAAATGGCAGTCTGACAAAAGGAGAGAACGTTATGGTCACTGCAAAACTCTACTTGATGGGCTGAGAACTGAAGATGAGAAGGCATTCTTCAATTGCACAAGGCTTCCCAAAGGGCTCTATGATGAAGTGCTCAGAAGGATAGAAGACAGAATAATCAAGAAGGGCACATGGTACCGAAGGTCTCTCACCCCGGTCACAAACTGACAATCACTCTCCGACACCTGGCCTGCGGTGATGATTATCCAAGCCTGTCATACAACTTTAGAGTTGCTCCAAATACAATCTCACTCATCATCAGTGAAGTCTGTGATGCCATCGGAGCTGAGTTTGCTGCTGAGGTGATTCAGTGCCCAACTACAACTGAAGAGTGGGCTTCCATTGCTGAACAGTTTGAGAAGAGATGGCAGTTCCCACACTGCTGTGGTGCTCTGGATGACAAGCATGTGGCAGTCACCCGTCCATGGAACACTGGCTCTGAATACAGAAACTACAAGGGCATCTTCCCCATTGTGCTCTTGGCCCTACTCGACGCAGACTACAAGTTTCTGTGGATTGATGTTGGTTCTGGTGGCTCCAGCAATGATGCCAGTATCTACAATGGATCAGAACTAAAGGGAGGTCTGGAGAGTGACAACAACATATTCAACCTGCCTGATGAAAAGCCTCTACCTGGGGATGATGATTCTGTGCCTTATTACATAGTTGGGGACTATGCTTTCGGCATCAGCAAGCGTCTGGTGAACCCATTTTCTATCCGAAATATACTATCGGGAAGTCACGAGATGCCCCCGTGAACTAGTTCGAAGCATTGCATACGGATCGTGCTCTCAATACGATGTCGTGTTGCCATCGTGTAGCTTTCGTATGGCCTTCGTGTAGACTTCACAGTGTTAACCCAATATCGGGCCTACATTCGCACAGCATTCGCACGGCGACCGTGTGAATGTCATTGACATCGTATTGCCTTCTGCCTGCATCGGACCTTTCTTCGGATGCTTGTTGGCTTTTGACCAAATTCTTGCCCACATTCGCGAGAAATTCGACTTTTCTATTCCGTGTGGGTATCTTTTGTCATAATCGTGACAGCATTAGGGAAAGATGTCACTGCGAGAAAATCGATACTCGTCAAGTTGTTGTTTTTTTGTACACTGCTGCAAGTTCATATCAAAAGTTGCTGCTACATCCATTTTCTGAACATGGGGTGATGATTTGAATTATAGTTACTGAAAATACATTTCCACTGTATTACTGACATTGCGAGCCAGTTAAAACTTCACGCATGAATGCATGAGTCTACGTAGTTAATTCTTATTATATTCAAGGTGGACCCTCATAAAATAACAAACAAATATCACATTACGAAAAATTTTTTTGTTTCAATTTCCACCTCCCTGAAATAAGGACAAAATTTGATATCACTTCATACCCCATTGGTTTGTGCGAACATATGGACCGCATTCAAAATAAATGAATGTGTAGGTTAGAAAAGAAATTTCAAATTATATGTTAAATCTTCTGTGAGAGCTGCGTCGAATGTGAGTTTTTACAATAAAGAGTACCCGTTTAACGTCGCGTTTTTATTGCGTAAAAACCAAGATATATTTCCCTTTACTGTGAGATCATGTTAATATTGTATGCATACAAATCAAATTATATATTTTAAAAAATCACCCTTTTCGGAATATGAAAGTTGATAGACAAATCGATTACACAAATCCACTATCACGGACCTACGGACGGTAATAAAATGATTTTTCCAATTTGGTTTTCTTCTCGTGATCTATAAATAGCAAAGAGCAAAACACGAAACGCTCTTCTCGTTTAAACGTCATTCGATGTGGATGTGAAAGAAGCGATTGTAATTTATGAACAATAATTTCTCTTACACGCATTCAGTACACGTAGAGACAAAATTATGATTGAGAAAGACAATGAATTTCAACAAATCATTTAGAAGCACACAAATATAAGGAATACATTTAGAGCAGGATGGCACCTTCACTTCGTAAGCAGTGTAACGGGTTTTGAACTGATACATATTACATCAAAATTAAATATTAGTGTTATGAATTAGTCTCTCTGAACATACGTTATATATTTCAAGTTCCATATGTTCTGAAAGTTCCAGAATTGCCCCAAATGTAGAATATCCTTCCCACACTGCACAATGATATTCCAAATGCATTCACATCAATTTCGTGTGCGTTGTTGTCCTGGGTTAGAGATCATGGCCACCGCAAGGAAAATCAATCTGGCGTTTAAGCTTCTTCGGAAGGTGTCACTGTCCAGAGCCGCCTCCTCACCCCGACAGACAGACGTTTGAATTGTTGGTGGGTCATCCTTTCCAATCTTTCCAAATTCACAACGGTTATGGTTGAATTTTCGGGTGACGTTATTGACACGAAACGTTTGGTTCAGTTTATCCTGCTTTTCCATTCTTTGGCTCCTTCCGCTCCAGCAGATGATATGAAATGTCCTAAATTTGTTCAGTTGGATTCAGGACACCGTTCCGGGCAGGCGAGGGCGGTGTTCCACGCAAACAATCAACAACGACTCCTGTGCCACGTGGCTGGGATTTATCGGCCTTGTCGAGAGAGTATAATTGTCATAGTAAAAAACAACCCTGTCTGAAAGCTCCGATTAATATTTCTGTTCATTGCATCGTTGCATCGCTTACCATTATGTCATAAGCATTCCTGTACCATCATGGAGTCAGCACCAATTGTGTTCCAGAATGTTCTTTTGAACAGATGCTGTGTTTCTTAGCTTATCAAACCTGAGTTTTTGCATTTGATGTGGATATCAAAACCCGCTACTTATCAGAATAGTGGGCCTTCCTCCATAAGGTAGGATTCCAGCCAAGATGTATTTTTCACCATGCAAAGAAGTATTCATGTGATAACTTGCACAGAGAGGTTGTACGATAGCTTTTTCACTTTCCGACTAAACACCCTAAGGCAAAGTCAACGAGCTCATTCCAGTGTGGAATCATAAGCTTTGTTTTCAACTATAATTGAAAAAAATAATAAATGAACCATGACTAACTGAATGTGATGCAAAATAGTTCTTTGAACACTTTGTCAGATGAGCGATTAAGGCCCCTTGGGGCCTCTTGTTTTATTCGATTTTAATATTTATTCTATACCATTTCCTCACCACGGTATAGCCTTAGCTGCTAACGTTACGTTAACCACCAATAAATAAACAAATCCTAAACCAAAAAGCGAGGAACTTGGATATTCTATAAAATAATGCTGGTAGGTGGATAACCGGATAAAGTAAAACAGCAGCACTGGATGTGGTCATAGTGAAACTCGGGTGGATGCTGGTTAAAGATAGCATAGATATGGGAAAATTAAACCTCCCAGACAGCGAATGGTGTAAAACGAGGATTAACCAAGTATGGAACTACAACATTTAGATAGGATGGATAAGACAGGTGAGGGAACTCATTGGAGATGGAAGATCTAGAAGGGGAGTGGGCGGGTGAAGCAGGGTAGTAGCTTTATTAGGGAAAGGGTGCTCCAGGATTGTAATAGAAACTGGTGAGCTGGAATTAGGACCAAGAGTACTTTAGATGGGTTATACAAAAAGGATGCACCAGCTTTTGCGGAGTATATGGACGGATCATTTTTTTTTTTTTTTTTTTTTTTGGGGGGGGGGGGGTCATTGCTGTTGAAAGTGAGACCGAAGTCACTGAAAATGAGGGAGAGACTCGGAAAAGGAGAGAAAGGGGTGTGTAAAATGTGTAACATAGGTGTAACGGAGACTCTGGAACATTTCATGTTAGAATGCCCCAAATATTTGCTCAGTATGGAAACTAATGGAAAATGGGCCGAAAAATGGACCGAAATATTGAAGGATAAATGGATGAGAAATAACACTAGGAAATGGGTTCATTTTATAGTGGGGAGATCGAGAAGATACCGATGGGGGATTATGAAACAGTCTTTGATTGAATGCTGGAAGATTATGATGGGGAGTGGGGAAGGAATACTCCGGAGGGGGGGCACTGGGTTAATGTACGCCTCTTCGTTAGAGGACCGCGACAAGTCAGAGGAATGCCAAATATTTATTATTATTACTCTTACTTTGTGGACGGGACAAGAGACACCGAAGGTCATAAGATCTTTTTGTGTGTTCTTTCTCATTCACTTCTGATCAGAAAAGTGTTTTTCATATATTTTGAATAGGATGTTCGCGTCGTACGACGTATTTGCTGTGGTATTCTATGCATTTTATTTCGTTGTCAGTAATATTTACACCTTTTTCTTCCTTTCCTTTCCATTCTATTATTTCTTTCTTCAATTGCTAATTGATCAATTAGTGATTTGCTATCCTGTAACGTTTATGTGATAAATACGTATGGAAGAATGAGTGGCACCAAGTTGTAAGCACTTGTATTCCAAACCTTTTAACAGTTTAGTTAGCAAGTACAATATGTCTTAGTGGCTATTCTCTCTCCTTGTACTGCATTGTCAATGGCGATCGAAAACCCATTTGCAGGAACTCACGGGCTGTAAAGAGGTTACGATTGGTTCATTTTGCAGCAATAATGTTTAACTGGGCAGTCTTAATTATCCAAAGATGGTGGGAGCGGGAATGCTGTATTTTTCTTTTACAATGCATGTTGCGTAAACTCGCAAAAACAAATTGTCAGCATTGTTTTGGAAATCTAATTCGTTTCTCTTTCTTTTCGTTATTCCTTTCTGCAGCTATCAATTGAACATTTTTTAGTGTTTTGCTGTCTAGCAAGCATTATATGATAAATATGTATGTAACGCGGAGAGTACAGTACAGCCGCCGTGGACTGATTACTTTCCACGGACGAAATAACATTAGGTTTCAAACAATTTCAAACACTAATTATAGGATTAATCATCAAAAATGTAATTAATGAATTTATTTAGATGTACAATAATGAATGTATTCAATTGTGTATATTGCAAAATAAACATTCTACATTATAGGAATAATCATCAAAATATTATTTAATAAAGCACCAGGTACAACCCGGTGCTATATTAGTTAACATTTTGAGGATAATGACTTTTATTACCTGGTAAAGGTATGCTTGGACATCACTGCCCACGTGTGGGTTACAACCTGTCCATGGCGGCTGTCCTGTATGAAGTGGTATTTTTATGACAATCCACTGTCCCTGTACTATATTGTCGATGGCGATTAAAAATACATTTGCATGAATAGGGGCTACAAAAAGATCATACTTCGTTTATTTGCAGTAATGCTTCACTGGATGGCCTCAATTATACAAGTTAGGGATGGAGTGGAAATGCGAAATTGTTCTATTATATTCCTGTTACTCAAACACGCAAACAAATAAATGTCTACGTTGTATTGTAATCTAACTACATGCTTGTGAAATAACCTAAAGAAGATAAATCATTTGACATGTTCCTTCAAACAAACTGATTTCCAGATACACTTGTAAATAAAGGAAAATAGAGAGTAATCGCTTGACTGGAATGGTTACGTGAAATAATTCATGAGAGGTGAGGGACGTTGTACAAACACGACTGCGCGAATGCGCACAAGTGTTTTACAGTACAGTCCCTCGCCTCAAATGAATTATTTCACGTAAGCAGTCCAGTAAGTGATTACTCTGTCTATTACTTTTCATTATTAACAATAATTATATTATTTACCCCTTTACCTAACGTAACAACCAAAACCGACCAACGCTATTCTCAAAAATCGCTAATTAATTTTCATTATTTTTTTCATTTTTTGTCTTTAAAACATAGGTTATGACCCCTCATTGGAACGAGCTCGTTCTAACGAGAGGTCATTACCTATGTTTTTGAGACAAAAAAATGAAAATAATAGTTATTCAAGATTTGTTTTGGCAAGTGTCGTCTGCTTTTCATGTTAGGTAATGGGTTAAAAAAAACAATGAAGTCCCCTTTACACCCACGGCACAGCGTCTTAGTTTGCGCGCACGGATACATGACCCAATTGTTGATTGCATAATTCACTTGTGAAGTTATCGTTTATAAGCGAACCCGGAAATCCCAGTAAATCACACTCTGGAAAGTAATTATCACAAAAATGAATAGACAATACAAACAAATAAACTGACCTGGTCGAGTTTGTATAGTACGAACATCGTGGATTGGTAACTTTCCACAGGTGGGAAATATTTCCACGGACGCTATAATATTAAATTCGAAAAACTAATTATGGGAAAAGTCAGCAAAAATTTAATTAATGAAGCACCGAGTCCAACCCGGAGCTTCTTTAATTAAAAACTCGCTGATGATGATTTTTATTATCTAGTAAATTCATGCGTAAGCATCACTGCCCCCGCGTGGATAATGCTCAGTCCGCGGCGACTGTACTGTAGTTTAAATTTATACTGAAATATTCCGTGTTGTTTTTATCTGTGACTTTTCCAGAATAATAACTTTCTGATCAAACTGTTATATTTTTACTCTTAATTCTCCCTAAGCGTTTTAACTTAGGCTCACGACTAACTGACATAGATTCATCAATTATATCAACAAGTTTGTTTAGAATTTTTTTCGTGGTACATAATTTTCGTTTTATAATTTTACCAGATTTTAATGCTAGTACTAAAAATTTTAACGCTGGTTGCAGTAAACGATCTCTCTTTTAAATTTCAGTACCAATTATGCTGTTGAACCTCGGCTTATAATGAGCACGAACAACACCCGTCGGACGGGGAATGCATAATTCCGCTTGCCGCAACTCTGTGGACGCAAACGTACCAGTCCGTTTGTTAATAGGGCTCGGCTTCAAGATGAGATCTTTCCAACATTGCTCAGTGATTATTGAATTTAGTCTTTCTATATCTGCTCTGTGGTAATTGGAAAGAGTTTCGGTTGAAGATGACGCATACGTATGTTGCCTTAACTCTTTGAACGCGAAAGACCCTCTTTTCAGACAGGATCGTGATACGACCCTGAATTCATAAATAGCGGTTCACTGAATTTGTGTGGTAGACAAATTAAGATTTTCAACGTGCAGGCCGAAGGCTGCATGTTGAAAATATTGATTGGTCTTCACCCACGTAACAAATTTAGACCCTACCAGTTAATGGCTCCAAATTGGCATGCATACACCATCACAGACCGAAGGGTTAAGGACGGATACCACAAGTTCTATTGTTCCTGAATGTATTACATCATCTCTGTCGCTAACGAAGACAGGTCTATAGCGGTTCAAGTTAGCCTTGTTGGCTTGGAGATCACATTTTGGGTAAATTATTTTGATATGTTTAATTGAAAAGGACTAGTCGACAGAAATATATCACTAAATATAACACATTAATTCATCTAATATAATTAAAGATTGGTTTAACAATAAGGCTAACTTTACCGACTCAGCAAGTTTTACCCAATAAACGGATACAGCGTCTTTGATATGAGACATAAACTGTTATATCACATCCGTATTACTCACGCCGTAAGGAACTTGTTAATACAGGAATATGCATCTTAAAATAACCAAATCGCCTTCTCAATATGTTTCTGTGACACATAAGATGTCAAAGTCGCGTAAATCATCCTAACGTTTGCCCAGGTTTATCCAATAATATTTATGTTATAGTCTAAAATTAATAGCTACTCCTACTTCGATTCAATACAACTACACAACTACACATGCAAAGTAATAGAAGAAGTACGAGGAGCCAAACAGCTTTGTGCTCAGGAATGTGCTCATCAAATGCTTGCTTGATTTGCTCAAGATCAATCCCCATGACTGTACATACAGAAATGAAACTTCAAACTGAGCTGGGCAATGAGTGTGCATCTTCTGGGGCATGCATTCATGTATTAGAGCACAGAGGTAACCCAATGCAATTTGATATCAGAATTCCAAGATTTCAAGCAGCCGAGCTTTTTCTATAACCCATCTAGGAATTTAACTAACTCAATTGTCACTCGGGTTTTTTAAAACTAGAAAAAGATGAGCATTGAGATTGGGTCCATGAAGATTTATTATATGATCGTGACATCTTCAACTCAAATTATTCAGAAAAACCTAAAAATATATATATAATTTACATTATAATTCAAATTTATCACAGACAGAATACATATTGAATCATAGGACATCAAAATAGCGAAAATACAAATATTCAACTGTATACGATTTTACGACAAATCGACAAATAGTAAATGTTGATCAACTCACCAGATATGTGATGTAAAAAGTATATTACAAATCTTCGCAGATAAGCAATAAACAAATCAACAAATATATTTTCGTTCTGAACGGATTGAGGGTCTACAGATGGATAAATATGTTTTGGCGCGTAAAAGTGAGCTGTTGTTAGTAGAAGCATGCAAGTGCAATGAGTTGTCAGTCAGCAGTAGCCAGTCAGTGTGGTGGGTATACGTCTTGCGTCACAAAGAAAATAATAATAAAAACTCGTGGATAAACAATTAAGAACCACCCGTAACCGAAAGTCGAATTACCCAGTGATACTTCAACTGCCGATAATGAGTATTTTAGATCTTGTTACATATTCCCCCTGGTCGAGGAAATTGTCTCCTGACAATTTTTACTACTGCCAAGTGCATACTTAAATAGAGGTTAACAGTGCTGTTCTGAAATGTAACAGCAATTTACCAAATGGATACCATAAACTGTTGTAGTGGTAACAACAAAAAAGTATTATACATACCTATACAAACATTTCATCTGCAGAGTCTGTAATGACTGTCTGCCCATAACCCCACTGACCATAACAATCAGGTGGTTTACGAGCTCACTCTGATCTTCTTGGTTCGTTCTCTGTGTTTTCCTCAGCCGCAGCAGTAGGTCCAGTTCTGCATCACTCTCACTGTCCACAACAGTTTCTTGGGATTGTGACACTGCATTTTCTTGAGCTTCAGAAATGGTGGGGGCTGAAACAATCTCACTAATCTCTGGAGATACAGGTGTAATGGTGGCTGCTGTCTCCACTGAGGAATTACATACTGGAGGTATTGCATTCTCTCGGATTCATCAGAATTATGACTAGAACTGGATCCTGAAGAATCACGCCGATTTTTAGCACAATCTTGCTGAGTGTTATCCACTTTGCAGTGTCCCTTCTCAGCAGGGATTGCAGATGGAAGAGTGTTGAAAGGCAACAGCATATTCCGATGCAAGGTTTGGGGTTTCCCCTTTCCAGTTTCTGGCACAATGCGATACACTGGAATATCAGTGTTAGGTATCTTAGAGACCAAATACACTGTCTCCTCCCATCTGTCAGCAAGCTTGTGCTTACCATCAAAACTGACTTTCCTGACTAAAACTCGATCACCCAATTCAAGTTGCGATTCCTGAACTTTGAATTTCTGGTCATAATTCTTTTTATTCCGCTGGGCAGTTTTGGCACTGGCTTCTGCTGCGGCTTTGTATGCGAACTCCATTCAGCATCTGAGTTTCTTTGCATAGTCACTTTTCTATCTCCTGGCTCCGCATCTATGCCAAGAAACGCATTCACCGACAGACGTGGATGCCATCCAAACATCAAATAATGTGCAGAAAAGCCTGTTGCATCACTCCTTGTAGCATTGTATGCTTGTACCATTGGTGCAACATAAGATTTCCAATCAGATTTCTCCTGTTCCTCCATTGTTGCCAACATCTTGAGCAAAGTCTGGTTAAATCATTCCGCAGAACCATTGCTCATCAGATGGTACAGTGTTGTAAGTGTTTTCTGAACCCCAGCAATCTTACAGAGTTCCTTGATCACACGGCTTTCAAAGTTTCGACCTTGATCGCTATATAATCGTTCAGGAAAACTGTAAAATACAATAAAATTTTCATATAAAGCCCTAGCAGTGGTATGAGCAATCTGGTTTCGAAAAAGCACAGCTTGTGCATATCTAGTAAAATGGTCTGTAATAACCAAAGTATTCTCATAACAACCCTTTGATCGCTCAAGGGTCAGAAAAAAATCCATACAAACTAATTCCATTGGTCTGCTAGTTTTTATGGGCACTAACTCAGCAACAGGTCGGACTGGTGTTTTTTCCGAATACATCTACCACAATGCACAAATTGATTGACAATATCTCTTTCCATACCTGGCCAGTAAAAACGTTGCTTTACCAGCCAAATAGTCTTGTCTTTCCCTTGGTGTCCCACATCGTCATGAATCCCTTTCAGTGCCAACTGCTTATACGATTCTGGCAAAACCAGCTGTTGTACTTGTTCACCCTCAAGAGAAGCAGTTCGATACAACTCACCATTTTCAAATGAAAACTTTCGAAGTTCACACAAACATTTTTGAACTTAAGGTGTTTCACCTGAGCTATTTCCTCCCTGCCTGGGAAGAAAACTGCTCCTCATGAGGTGAATAACTCTATAAATGGCAGGATCGTTTTCTTGTTCTTTTTTCCAGTCAAGGTTGTTGAGTCTATCACATGAAAAGGAATCTTTACCTCCACCTCCAGTTGCCAGACCTCAAATCGAGCTTGGAAAAATACTTCGATCCAATAAGTGGCCCTAGAACATCATCAAATCGTGGAAGCATATAACTATCTTTTCTGGTCTTAGAATTCAGCATTCTGTAGTCAATACAGAAGCCCAAGGGGCCATCTTTTTACGCACCTACACTATGTTAGATTAATAAGGACTTTTTGATTCCCTGATGACACTGGCATCTAACATTTCTTTTATGTGCTGCCTTACTTCATCATACATGCCAGGTGGAATCTTTCGGTAAGGCTGCTTAAAAGCTTTTGCATCTTCAAGGCCAGTCTTGTGCTTTACCAGATCTGTATGCCCCAGGTCCATTAAACTACTTGAACATACATGTTTCCACTTTGATAAAACATTTTTCACAATGGAAACCTGGTTACCAGTCAAAATAAGTGATGTAAAATTAACAGGTGGGTCATCTGCAAAACTAACTGATTCCAAACTAGAAAATCTGGCTTCAGTATGGGAATTAGGAGGTGGTCATCTGCAAAATTATCTGATTCCAAACTAGAAAATCTGGCTTCAGTATCCGAAGCTAAAGTATCTACTACCTTCACTTCAGAAATCTTGCATATGACTTTCTTTGGTTTTATGACCAATTCCCTTGCAGAAATGTTGCATATTTCCACAGGTAACCCAATATTTCAAGACGACTGATTGAGCTTTACCACTCTAGGGAATACCATAAAACGTAATCCATCACCTAAATTCTCTGTAATGACTTCCATTACATCAGTCTCAAGATTTTGTGCCAAGCCATCACAATAACAGACTGGTATGGAGTTATTTTTAAAGGCTTATTGACAGGCGACTTCATTTTACAGCTACTATTTTCAATACAGCACATGGCTGTATTCCATTCTTCTGGAAAATCAGCATGACACTCATCTGATTTCAAAACATTTTTGAAGAATTGAATTACATTTGTACCAATGATAACTGGGCAAGACAAATTGATTTCAGTGTCTGGAACAACCAACGCTGGAACAGACATTGAAATTTGTTTGACTGAAGGACTTTTGAGTTTGAGTGTACACTCGATGTAACCCAAGTATTTTAACTTGGATCCATCAGCAACTGATACAGTCAAACCCAGTGTATCGAGTGAATGCAAAGTTGGTTTACTTGCCAAACTCTCAAATCCTAACTTTGATATGGTAGTCACCATTGATCCACTGTCACTTAAGGCATTCAAGTGTTTGTCTTCGATGAGTATATAACTTTCATTGGAAAACCCAACCAGTGTTTTATGTAACTGTTGGCCATTACATTAAAATGATCAATTCCTGTTTGGCCATCTGCAGGAACCGCTAAGCTTTTGGGTTATTCCATGAACGATTTCTCTGTCGATAATTCTGGCTATTTCCAGCACCCTTTCTATATTTTCCTGATTTATTATGTCTATGAGGGTTGTTATAATTACCTCTGGTTGTGCCCTGTACACTGTCAAGTCTCTGCAGAATACTATCAAATTTATCATTAATTTGATCTTGCAATTTCTTTTCAAGATCTGTAAATCTTTTTTCCATTTTTTTATTAAGAGTTTCTACAGAGCTATCTACTGAACTATCAGAGACCAGTGACTGATGCACAACCATCTTTGCTGAAGGCTGCTGATGAACACTCACAGTGATTTCGTTTTCCACTTTGCGAATTTCTCTCAAGAGTTCTTCATAATTTTGCAAAGTGTCATATTTATGATGAGTTTGATTTTTTATTGCATCAGAACTGTGAGATGTCCAACATTTGTGGTGCAAAAGTTCATTCTTTGAATGCTTTTGTAAATAGCCACTGTCAATTGCTCTCTGGAGCACAGACTCAAGTCTACAACCAAAAGCTGTGACTGACTCATCTTTTTTTTTGATAAGCATTGAAAAACTCTTGCATTATCATTTCATTTGTTGCAATTTCTGCAAAGAGTATGTCTTATTTTTGTAAAATGTCAGCCACTGTTGCTCGCTCTCCAAGGGGTATCAACATACTTCTAGCTGTTCCCCTCAAAGACTTTTGCATGGCCCTCAGTAAAATATTTTATGACATCTCAGAATCACTCATCAAACATTGTACCTCAAACCTCCACTCCCGGTATGCGACATTACCTTTTTGAGGTGGGTCATCACCAGAAAACTGTGGAATGTTTGGTAAATTATGAGATGCAATAATATGCTGTGTCTTATTAGCATCTGTCAGAGGTGATGGGGTGGATGTAAAAATCATTGATTTTGCACCAACATTTTCATCCCATATATACAATTTTTTTGGTGTAACATCTACTGGATGTAACTGATCAGGCTTTGCTTCAGCTTCTAGACTAATTTTATATTTTCCAGTAGCCTTCAAGGCTTTTAGCATTTCTTCTGCAGTCATAGAAGCCATTGTACATGTATTTAGTTGTAATTGTATTTATCACTGTACACTAGTATTAAATATAATAACTATTAACAAGTGGGTCACACACTATTACATGATTTTGAAATGGCACTTAAAGTATAAGTGTCAAAAATGAAAGCAAAATTTCAAGTTGGTCACACACAAGACACGTTTTAAGCCAAAACTGAATTTGTTCAACTTCAAATATCAACAAATTTTCCTCATTAAGGGTTAATATAAGCAGTCAGTTGCCATAATTACTAAAGTCAATTCATATTATGACAACAACAAAAGTTTCAACGACTAGGCCTTAATATTGTTTTACATTTAACTTATAGAAGTAAGTGAAAGGTTAACTGCTGTCACATAATATATTTTTATAAACTATAGCTTAAATGTTCAAGTACTGAAATTTATTTCAGCAGATCCTGAAAATATGCATATTCCAAATTACACTTGAAATTCCCAGTCGAGAAAAAAAAATTCTCGGCTAAAAGAAAAAACAAGTTCGGTTTGTGTGCATTGGTGGTAAAATAATCCTAAAATATTTTACTAAGTACATTACTGAACCTGTCCACCAAGAAAAATATTAGAACAACATTTCACCAAGTTCAAATACGCAGTGTTGTTTCAGGCATCAAATGTGTTAACAAAAAAAATCAAAGTCAATTTTAAATTGTGAAAAAAAAATATTGAAACCTATCTATCACACTGCAAGATTATATATGACCTTGAACTTCAACAACCTGAAAAAAATGTCAACAAAAATACCCGAAATTATTCGAAGTTCATGTCTGTAATAAACATATAATACACCAAATATCTACAAAGTCAATCAATAGTCAGTACCAAAGTCTTTTTTCTTTAAAGAGTCATAGTGCAGAACTAGAATGGTTAATAATGCTGAAAATTTATGTGCAGTGGACAAGTAAAACAATTCTGAATAAAATGAATAAATTCATTTTATTACTCAAATTGTTTTGATTACCGCCCTTAATGGGAAGGGGTAGGGTGGGGGTGGGAGTATTTGAGCTCAACCTATCTGGACATGTAAACAATCAATAACCATTCACCCAAATGGACAAACAATCCAGAATGCAATGAACAAGTTCATTCCATAATCTGTATTGTTTACAGTAAGAAAAAGGAAACTCCTAAGTTACAACAGAAATGATCCTTTACTGCAGTAGACTGAAACTAAGAAGGTTATGAAGGCACGTTTAGCCAATTGTTCAAAACATAGAGTCTCAAGTCAATAATATATATATTTTTGTTATCCTAGTATTAAATGCTAAGTGCTTACTAGCATCCTAGCAAAAATTGTTAAGTTCTTACTAGTATCCTATTAATAAACGCTAAGTGCCTAGACTATTGGCAGCCTGCAGCACCTACAAAACTAACTGTGACTGAGCTTCAATAAGATTGGTATTTATCTAAAAAATAAATTCACTACATGTAAATATTTGTTTGTAGCCTTGTACTACTATAAACTTATTGACACTAGCAACTACAGTACTAGTGTATGACTAGAATAACATATTATTACTACAATTATAGATGGATTTAATTACAGCAAACAATCTACTGTTGTCATTAATGGAAAAATGAATTCATGATTAGCCATTCACTCATTGATCCATTAGCTGAAACTACGTAAACAAACTGTTTACCAATAGAAGTATGAATTCATGACTGACCAATCATTCATGCTTCAATCAGCAGCAGTAAGTCTAAAATATTTAAATAAATTATCTAACAATAGCAGAATGAACTCATGACCGACCAATCATTTATGCTTCAATTGGCAGTAGTAAGGCTGAAAATAATGAAAACAAATCATCTATCAATGGAAATATGAATTCATGACTGACCAATCATTCATGCTTCAAGTGACAGCAGATTGTAAACACAAAATTAGAATGTAGCAAATGAAGAGAAAAAAACATTGCAGTTACGAGAGCTTACTGCAGTGAAATAATTCCCTGTCAACTGTAGCAGACAAGCACTACTACCTAACCTAGCAGAAAAATAAATTCGGCGTAGCCGTGTAACATTTTGACAATTAAGTGAAAAAAATGAAACTACAGCTGAGAGATAGGTCAAGAATGCATTGATTGTGTCAACCCAATCAAAACAAATTTTGACCTCTGAACTTAAAATTGGGGAATTCTGTACAGTTCATTCAAAATAACAGGTCACCTACGGTTAATTATTTGTTTCATGAAAACAAATTCCCTTCAAACCAACATGACATTCATAGATCTACACATATAAATAATTACCTTTAATTATGTTAAAAGAATAAAACAAATATCCATTATCCCGAAAAAAATTAAATTTCCAAGTCCGAGAAAATGAAACACAGTTTGAAAGAAATAACAAATGACACGGTTACTGAAGTGGAGATCAGAGCAGACAATCCGTCACGCACGCATGAGTTCCAGATGATGATTTACTGTTGAGTGTTGTAAACAGCTGATCCGTTGAAATGTTGAACAAGTGGCAAGTTGTGCACATTGCACGCTGCATATAATAATTTCTACCTATGGAAGTGAAATAAAAATAACACAAGCTAGCTAGATTTTTAAAAGGCCATAATTTTATTTTCACTGGAGGTACTAATGGTAGCTCACACACTATCCATTACAATGACGGACGTAAACAATACAATATACAGGTGAAGTACGGTACGTCGTTGTTGCAATGAAGACAGCAGCTGAATCACATCTGGTTCTGATGATGATGAACGTTGGGCGCCATATGTCACTCGGGTTTCTCAAAACTAGAAAAAGACGAGCATTGAGATTGGGTTCATGAAGATTTATTATATGATGATGACATCTCCAAATCAAACCATACAGAAAAACCAGATATGTGATGTAAAAAGTATATTACAAATCCTCGCAGATAAGCAATAAACAAATCAACAAATATATTTTCGTTCCGAACGGATTAAGGATCTACAGATAAATGAATATGTTTTGGCGGGTAAAAGTGAGCTGTTGTTAGTAGAAGCATGCAAGTTCAGTGAGTTGTCAGTCAGCAGTAGCCAGTCAGTGTGGTGGGTATCAAAGAAAATAATAATAAAAACTCGTGGATAAATAATTAACAACCACCTGTAACCGAAAGTGGAATTACCCAGTGACACTTCAACTGCCGATAATGAGTATTTTAGAGCTTGTTACACAATCTTGTTTGACAGAGTCCACTGTGCTCTGTCAAGCAAGATTGAGTTGAATTATTCTTAGTTCCATAATGGGAAAAACTTGCAGGTTGAAATTTTGACATTTTGACTTCACTGTGCTGGGGGTTAAGTTTCAATGGAATTCCACTGGCCAGTAAACCGAGGCTAATTACCTTTTCATTACTGTTTGGTTATACTGATCCGTGAACTTCCACACAATATTCCCCACTCACTCTGCGTGCCCTAAATACCACATAGAATAATTTGGTAACTCTATATGTACAATAATTAGAAAAATCAGCCATGATATCCGTTTGATTAGCTTCACGAAACATACGTGGGCAGAATTCAACTGGACACTTCAACGAACCAATGCTGGTCCTTGTACGATTTAAGGTTTTGTTGTGGAATGCCGTGAACCACTATCTTTTAATAATTAAGAAAGCTCCAGAAGGAAAATTATTTCTTTATTTTATTACTATCTTTTTCTATCAATGATTTCAATCTCACTTTTAGCCATTCTCGACAGCAGACCTCTTCTTAATTATATGGGCCCCAACACTAACCACCTTCATCCGACCAATAAATATAAAATAACTACCAAATGTTTGTCCATGGGTCCAGCAGAAATCAAAACAGATAAAGGTAACCTATTAGATCATGGCCAATTCAATCAGTCTTGATGAGGTTCAGAGTGAAGATATGTATGATTTTATTGCAACTTAGAACGACACTATCAGTAACAATAACGATGATATTTCCTCTCGTTAAACATGATGTTTCTGGTTGATAGTGTACCTCAAACACATCCCCTCGTCAACGAGAAGCATTCTACCCACGAATGTCACAAAAACCACTATCATCCACATGCAATATCTGGGTATAAAACAAGACAATTTGTCACCTCTTTTATCAGTATATTTTGACGTTGCAAGGAGGAGACTGTCAGAGGCACTAAGATGGCAGATCAACAAACCAACGATGTTAAGGGCCGACCAAGGCCTGGGCAGCCCCGAAAAGCCTTTCCCGAGTAAGATCGGAGTCTGGGACGCCTTGTTAGGCGTGAACCGTTTTCTTCAAGTTGGGTTTTGAAAAGAAGCCTTTGCTCCCCAACAGGCGTTTGTGCAACAGAACCGTCGGAAACTGTCTCAAAGGACTGGGTGTGAGGTCCAGAAGGGTCATCAAGCGTCCAACTCTGTCGGATCAGCATCAAAGACGACGTTTGGAGCGGTGTATGGAACGAACGACAACATCGGAATCACTGGATATGGAGGAGAGTCCATTGGTCAGACGAGAGTAGGTTCCTGCTTCACATCACAGATGGTCGCATGAGAGTGTGGAGGCATAGAAATACTGCTTACGTGCCCAGGATCTACTGTTCCTTTTGGTGGAGGATCAGTAATTATCTGAGGGGGCCGCTCGCATGATTGTAAATTTCATATGGTGACTGCACGTGGGAATCTCATTGGCCATCGGTACATCCGCGACATTCTCAATCCGGTTGTCGTGCCTCATTTTGGCAACCATCCGTTGGCTGCTCGCCCTGTATTGAAGGACGACAATGCAAGGCCACATCGTTCCCATACCGTGAGAGCATTCCTTCGGAACAACGCTATTATAACACTACCTTGGCCCCGATTTGAATCCCTTAGAACACATCTGGGACTTCCTTGGACGTTGTGTGCAAGCATGGGATCCGCCTGTACAGAATTTGGCCGATTTGGAAGCTGCGTTGCATGAGGAGTGACAGCAGTTGTCCCTGGACCGTATCAGAAGGCTCGCTGGTAGCACCAGGAGGAGGGTTCAGGCCGTCATCCAGACACGTGGTGGATACATTCGAAATTGACGTCAGATTCTGCTATTGTGTTCAGGAGATCGCAAGTTACATGTTTCGTCAGTAATTATCGGCATTGTTTCCTCATGAACTGCTCCAGCACAATACTTGATGAGAGAACAGTTTTCCATCAAAGACAATAGTGACAGATATGTGTAATTAGCACCATAAAAATACTGCATATTTTCATCATTGTGTTGTCTTTCATTTGTCAATAGACCATTCTTTCAAACAATCACTTTTGGCCATCTTAAAGATAACATGAATGTAATGAAAATTTCCATTAACACAACTGCGAAAAAAACAGGGGATGCTTAATTAAGTTCCATATGTGTAGTACATGGACAGTGGATTGTCATTAAAAATAACACTTGATACAGTACATTCGCCGTGGACTGGTTGTAATCCACGCGTGGGCAGTGGTGTTACCAGGAAATAAAAATTATCATCAGCAAAATTGTAACTAATGAAGCACGGGTTGTACTTGGTGCTTTAATAATTAAATGTTTGGTGATTAATCCTATAGTTATGGTTTGAAATTGATTGGAATCTAAAATTATTCCGTTCGTGGAAATATTGCCCACCCATGGAAAGTAACCAGATCATGTCAGCCGTACTGTACACTCCTTATCTCATACATATCTATGTAGAGGTTACACCTTAGAAAGCAAGTGTTATTGAATATACAATCGCGAGGGTCTTCACGAGGGTTTTGCCCGAGTGAACGTGCCTGAGCGGGTGTATGTTCAATTTCACGAGCTGATATGGTGTAAACGACTGTCACAGAGTTTTTTCTCAGACAAAAGACGCACAGCCATCACAAAAGACTCAATATCAAGTCTCTATTACGTTAACTCAATTTGACATTTTTTGACATTCCTTGTCAAAACTTTCTTGATTTTTGAGTCAGTAAAACCTTGCTATCGTTATACGGAAAACGTCATCTTCATCGTACTTTTTGGTTTTATTTTATGTGTGAAACGTTGCATAATATCACCAGGTGAGGAAGTTCAGAATTGTGCGTGAATGGGTTCAGATACTTTAATACAGGTCATTCAAATGTTTTCACGTGTTTTTGTTCATGTCAGAGCAGACACTGTCCCAATTCATAGCCTTTGTTCTCGAAAGATATCCTTCATCGCGCATATGTTGCAGAGATTGGGGTAATATGTATTGAGTCCATGATATGCTCATATCAACTCTTCGAAATAAAACTTCTTTTAGACAAATGAGTGACGGCATAACTATGTGAAAACATATAATGCTTACATGACTGTAGAACACTCAAATGTTCAATTAATAACTGAAAGGAATAATGGAAAGAAAGAGAGACGAATTTGATTCCTAAAACAATGTTGACAATTTGTTTTAGCGTGTTTGCGAAACATGCAATGTGAAAGAAAATTACTGCATTCCCTGAATAATTAAGAGTGTCCAGTGACACATTATTGTAAATGAATCAATCGTAACATTTCCACAGCCCTTGAGTCCCTGCGGGTGGATTTTTCATTGACGTTAAAAAAGCAGTACATGGAGAGTGAATAGCAACTAAAGCATATTGTACTTGCTACTAAATTGCTAAATGGTTTGGAGTACAAGTGCTTACCACTTGGAGACACGCCTCTTTCCATACGTATTTGTCATATAAGCGTTACAAGACGCCACTTAATAACAAAATCAGGCGAAACAAAGAAAGAACAAACAAAAATGGTATGGCCTACTGCCTCCCTTGCCCCGTACACGAAGTGAGCAATGAACTGACACAGGCAGTACCGCACACACACCAAAGCGATGCAACAACGCCGGTTACACCCGGCTCTATTGTCTGTCGGGACATCCAAGCTACTTGAAATACCAGATAGAACAATAGACTAGGTGTTCATGTGACGTACTTAAATACAACTGAGTCCGTGTGTTTTGGTGATTGGCAATGGACAGGGTGTAAGTTAGTTAGGAATCTCGATTGGTAATTATTACAGACCTGGTGTTCGCATATGTTAATGAACAGCGATCGGACTTGTTTGAACCTCCATGAAGTGTAGCGCTTTGTCATGAAGAAAATAATAACGTTGTATTTGATATATACACAGAAAATTTGTTTCCACATATATATATGATAAATATGATTTGAGTTTTCAAAAGCATGAGGATTACAAAAAAGTGATAACAGAATTTTGTCTGACAGTTATGGTTTATTATGATGCCCCTAATCAATATTTAGCAGTAAATACCCCCACCCCACCTTCGACCTCCAACCCCCACCAACCCTAAGAGATAACTGCTCCCATATTTAGTAACAGGCCCTGTTTGCTAGGACAATTAATAAATATACCTAGCTACTAATAATTCTTGCCTGGCGAATAATAAACCATCATATCTCCAACTTCACAAATCATGTAATTAGTCTGTGTGAAACACACAGACTATCGTTTTTGTACGGATACTTTTTCTTTTTTTCTTTTTTTACTTCTTATTCTCCTGTCTTCTGTCGTCTGTGCGCCTCCTAGTCCGCTCAATAACTCGAAAACGAATTGCCCCATCTCGCTGATTTTTGGCATTCTGATAGACAGTCACAAGGTCTCGGCCACCGATGTTTTTCAGATTCCTGGGGCTTTAGGGGTGTCCGTAGGGGTGTTTCGAATGTGAGTCACGCCCATATCTCGGGCGTGGTATGACATATGGACCTGGGACCAACACCAAATGAGTCGAAACTTGATAGAGATTCAAAATATGGGTCAAGGTCACTGAGGTCACGCTTGGGTCATTGAGTGTATTTTTCAAAATTGCTGCAAATCACATTTTTGGTCTCATAATCCATTTCCGAAGATCATAAAAGCAATTTTACATGAAAAAAGTGGGTGCGACTAAAATTTTTGAAAGTGGGTCACGCTCATAACTAAGCATGGTACGATGCACGGACCTGGGACTAACACCAAATTAGTCAACACTCGATGGAGGTTCAAAATATGGGTCATGGTCACAGAGCTCACCCAGGGGTCAATTAGTGCATTTTCCAGAATTGAAATCATACATGCATTTTTTCATGAAAAAAGTGGGCGTGACCAAAAATTTTCAAAGTGGGTCAAACTCATATCTCAAGCATGGTATGATGCATGACCTGGAACAAACACTCAATGAGTCGACACTCGATGGAGGTTTAAAATATGGGTCAAGGTCACGAAGGTCACCTGGGGGGCATTAAGTGCATTTTTCAGAGTTGCTGGAAATCACATTTTTTGACCTTCAAATGCTTTCCCAAAATTCATACATGCATTTTTTCATGAAAGAAGTGGGCGTGGCCAAAAATTTTGAAAGTGTGTCACGCTCATCTCAAGCATGGCATGATGCATGGACTTGGAACCAACACTAAATACGTCTACACTCGAATGAGGTGCAAAATGTGGCTCAAGGTCACAGAGGCCACCTGGGGTCATTGAGTGCATTTTTCAAAATTGATGAAAATAACATTTTTTGACACTCTAAAGCATTCCCGAAGTCCATGCATGCATTTTTATGTAAAAAAGTGGGTGCGGCTAAAATTTTTGAAAGTGGATCATGTTCATATCTCAAGAATGGTATGACAAATGGATCTGGGACTAACACCAAATGAGTTAAAACTCAATCAGGGGTCAAAATATGGGTCAAGGCCACTGAGGTCTCCTAGAGGTCATTGAGTGTATTTTTCAGAATTGCTGGAAATCACATTTTTGAACCCCCTAATGCATTCCCAAAGTCCATTCATGCAGTTTTACGCAAAAAGTAGGCGTGCCAATAATTTTGAAAGTGGGTCATTCTCATATCTCAAACGTGATATGATGAATGGACCTGGGACCAACAGCAAATGAGTCAACACTCAGTCAGGGGTCAAAATATGGGTCAAGGCCACTGAGGTCTCCTAGGAGTCACTGAGTGTATTTTTTAGAATTGCTGGAAATCACATTTCTGACCCCTAATGCATTCCCAAAGTTTATACATGCATTTTTACATGAAAAAAGTGGGTGTGGGCAAAATTGTTGAGAGTGGGGCACACTCATATCTCAAGCATGCTATGATACATAGACTTGGGACCAACATCAAATGAGTCAACACTCGATAGAGGTTACAATATGGGTAAAGAACACTGAAGTCCCCCAGGGATCATTGAGTGAATTTTTCAGTATTGCTGGAAATCACATTTTTTCGACCCCTAGTGCATTTCCTAGATTGAACCTTTTGAATGCTGTGCACATATATGCCCTTTCTGGTTTCTTAGAAAAATTATTCATTTCTTGTAGGAATATCTATAAATACTGTTTACGAAAATCCATTTCTGATTTTTTTAAAAACTTTTTACTCCCGAAAATAAGCCTCCATAAATTCTCCTTCTATGTAGTTTTTCCCGATAGATACTTTAACTCTATTCTTACAAACTTGCATTTACTGTAGTTTCTCACCTGGGTCATGGCATTTCTGAGTTATTCGTTTGCTGCCAAAAGAGTGCCAAATGTTGTCACAATGTTACGTTTTGCCACAATTCTCAAAAAACCTTGGACGATTTGGCTAAAGCTTTCGTAATATTTGTAGCATGACTTACTACACCTGATTACATATGCGGTATTCCCCACGTTGACTCCTTTTAGCCACAAATGTCCGAACAAAGTGCATTTTTTGGCAAAACTGGCCAATTTTCACATGCGAGTTCTCAGCCATGAAGCCATATTTTCTCAAAACGTTTCCCATGAGATGTTTGTGCATTCACCGAAGAATAATTTTTTCGTTATATGTTTTATTCAAAGTTTTAACCTTCACCCAGTTTTCGGGCCTTGAATTCGAGTTGCCTAAAATTCTTCATAAAATTGGCTCATTTTGAGTTCATTTTATGAATGGAATATTGAAAAAATGATTTACATGATCGTATAAACAATTACCTACCGAGCATATTTGCTGTTGTACGCTTGGTTGTAAAGTTTAACCCCATGCCCATTCTGTTTGCATAAAGATAGGTGCAGTCCAAAACAACTCTCGTTCTTCTCAGAATTTGGTACAATTAAGTGACAATTTACTCCATTCCTAATTGATTGAGCGCTGAATGTTTTCTATGGCTGGATGCAGCTGCCATAGTAAGACAATTTCTGTTTTATATGTTAGTATCAAAAGTTTAAACACTTGGCAGATTTGAGACTTCCCATACGGGTACTGTCGGAATAATCGTTATTTTCGTAAAATCACTGAATATTGGTAAGCGTTCAGTGGTAGTTTGGAATAGAATATCTGAAAATTCTTTTGACATTCAGATCTACAGTTCAATTCCAAGAATAGTTTCAGTTATAAGATCGCAGTAAAGTTTAACCCAATTCCTGTTTCGGTTGCATAAAAGATAGGTGCCATCGAAAATAACTCAATTTTTCAGAATTTGGTAGGTTTAAGTGACAATTTACTCCATTTTCAATTGATTGAGCGCTGAATGTTTTCTATGGACGCATGCAGCAAGCAAAATGTGACATCTCTTGTTTTATATGTTATTATTCAAAGTTTAATCCATGGCAGATTTGAGCCTTCCTTTATGGGTACTATCGGAATAATTGTTATTTTCATAAAATCAATGAATATTGGTAAGCGTTCAGTGGTAGTTTGGAATAGAATATCTGAAAATACTTTTCGATATTCAGATTCACAGTTCAATTCCAAGAATATATTCTGTTATAAGGTTGCTGTAAAGTTTAACTCAATCCCTGTTTCGGTTGCATAAAGATAGGTGCCGCCGAAAAAACCTTTCCTTTTTTCAGAATTTTGTAGGTTCAATAGACAATTTACTCCATTCCTAATTGATTGCGTGCTGAATGTTGTCTATGGATCCATGCAGCAGGCTAAGTATGATGACAGCTTTTGTTTTATATGTCATTATTAAAAGTTTAACCCTTGGCAGATTTGAGAGTTTTCATGTGGGTACTGTCGGAATAATTGTTATTTTCGTAAAATCGATCCCTGAATATTGGTAAGCATGCAGTGATCTTTCAGTCCTATAGAATGGTGCAAATAGTTAAAGTTGAACAGGTCATCAAACAGACAGAGATAATGCCAACCTCGGCCGTTGACAGGTAAGTAGATAGTAGAACACATTCTGAGAATTTTAAGTAGCTGTCTTGGGTGGTCTGGATACAATTGGCGTATATCCAACATAGGTGTCTCTTCAATTTAGCCAAATGACGGTTCTTTCGCCACTGGGTAGAGTTGTCAGTTTCTGTCGGGGCGGTCTAAAATAAACAGTTTAACTCCAATCTTTCGGTCCTATATAAAGGTGCGAATAGTTAACGTTGAAGAGTTCATCAAATGGACAGAAATGATGCCAAAACCGACCGGTGACAGGTAAAAAAATGAATGGAAACGTCATTGCATTGAAAATAGAGAAGGGACGAATCGTCCCCTCGGTTTCCACGCGATCACCGATGTTCCCTCCGGGCTTCGGCACTCGGTAAAGATACTAGGGTGTTGGCAGGGATAAGAGAACACATTCTGAAAATTTCATGTAGCTGCCTTCACCGGTCTGGATACAATGGGCGTATGACGGACAGTGGTGGTATCTGTTCAATTTTAATGTTAAATTAGCCAAATTACCGCTTTTTCGCCATTAACCCATGCACGATTTCTGTTAACTTTTTCATTCCTGGCAATTATCTAACTGTTACCGACTTGTCGGGGCTCATTTGGCACCAGTGTACGAGATGCATCTTTCATTCACCAGCATCTCGCAACCAGTAACTGTCAATTATAAGCTACAAATGGAACTAGCTCAGAGAGGGAACACAACCACAACCTCAGACAACCCCCAGAGCCCACTCGCCCCGGCTAGAAAAGGACCAAATTCAAACAATTACCGCACGTCATCAAAACGCTATATCTCCACCAATTCTTGGCCGATTTCCATGAAATTTTCACTCATTCTTCAAAATAGTTATCGCATTGTCTCAGGCAGAGGGAGACACCAATATCGCATTATGTCATGTTGAATGTCAGGTGAGCGTATGCGCATGCGCGGAGGTTCCCACGGGGCAAGTGTTTGGTTTCTGGACTTTCTTATAATATAATCCAGTTCAGCAGAGCTTCAAGAATAAACATAGAAGGTTTGGAGTCGCTGCTTCAAAAACGTTCGGCACAGTCTATGATACCTGATACGCACAGATTGTTATTTAGTACACATGATCAGTTAAACAGATTGCAATTTCCACCTAACTTGGACATTAACCACTCACCCTTTAGAATACTGCTGGAAGAATTCTTAGACGTGGTATTCTATCGATTGGGCACTTAGCACATCCTGAAAACCGACCAAATCTATATTTATACACATAGACTATTGTGTTTTTACAGTTTCTTTTTTTTAATCTTCTTATTCTCCTGCCTTCTGTCTTCTAAGCACCTTTTTGTCTCCACGATAACTCGAAAACGAATTGTCCTATCTCGTTGATAGGGGAGCGCGGTGGCTCAGTTGGTAGAGGTGCAGGCTGCAAGTCGAGAGGTCCTCGGTTCGAATCCCACCTGCGGCAACCGCGTTGTGTCCTTGGGCAAGACACTTCATCTCCATTGCCCGCGTGGGAGCACGATGACGCCGTGTGCTAAGGCGTACTGCACGTCGATGGTACACATGTCTTCAACCAATCTAACCCTGCCTGTGCTGCAGTGCGGAGTTACGAAGTTGGGGAGCTGGCAACTGCTCGTCGTTGCTCGGTGGTTCTCTCCGGGTACTCCGGCTTCCTCCACCCGTAAAACTGTCACGGTCATGATTAGCCATTGTGCATAAATATGTGACCTTAAACATCAATAAATAAATAAATAAATAAATCTCATTGATTGTTGGCACACTGACAGAGAGTCACAAGTTGTCGGCAGATAATGTTTTTAGATTCCTAGGCCATTAGAGGTGTCCGTGTGGTGTTTTGAAAGTGGGCCACACCCATATCTCAGGCCTGGTATGACCTACGGACCTGTGACCAACACCAAATGACTCGCCACTGGATGGAGATTCAAAATATGGGTCAAGATCACTGAGATCACCTAAATGTCATTAAGTGCATTTTTCAGAATTACTGGAAATCACATTTTTTTACCCCCTAATGCATTCCTAAAGTCCATACATGCATTTTTATGAAAAACAGTGGGCGTTGCCAAAATGTTTGAAAGAGGGTCCCGCTCATATCTCAAGCACAGTATGAGGAATGGACCTGGTACTAACACCAAATGAATCGACACAGTATGAGGAATGGACCTGGTACTAACACCAAATGAATCGACATTCGATAGAGGTTCAAACTATCGGTCAAGGTCGCTGAGGTTGCCTTGGAGTCATTGAGTTCATTTTTCAGAATTGATGGAAATCACATCTTTATACCCCCGAATGCATTTCATACATGTATTTTTACCTAAAAAAGTGGGCGTGGCCAAACACTTTGAAAGTGGGTCACGCCCATGGTATGATGAATGGACCAACAGCAAATGACTCAACACTCAATGGGGAGTCAAAATATGGGTCAAGGCCACTGAGGTCTCCTAGAGGTTATTGGGTGCATTTTTCAGAATTGCTGGAAATGACATTTTTTGACCCCCCTAATGCATTCCCGAAGTTCATACATAAATTTTTACACGAAAAAAAAAAGTGGGCGTGGGGAAAATTTTTTGGAGTGGGTAACACTCATAGCTCAAGCATGGTATGATGCATAGACCTGGGACTAACACCAAATGAGTCGACACTCGATAGAGGTTCACAATATGGGTCAAGGTCACTGAGATCACCCAGGGATCACTGAGTGCATTTTGCCGTATTGCTGAAAATTACATTTTTGGCCCCCAAATGCATTCCCTTGATCGAACCTTTTGAATATTGTGCACATATCTGTCTTTTCTGGTTTCTTAGAAAATTGTTCTGATATAGTGAGACACCGCTCCTACACCCCACCTCACCCCACCTCACCCCACAGCTACGTGCCTGTGTGGAATGGCGAGTGTCTTTCTTGAAGGACCTAACACAATTATGAATGAAGGAAATGGAATATTCAGGTGGTGCTTTTAACTCCCTTAATACTTCAATGTGTGTCCAAAAGCTTTCATTTAATGTAAGTCATGGCTGTAAAACGTTTTGTACACTTCTGTCAAATTGCCACACTGTACACAAAAGCCAATCTTCCAATCCAACCAACTTCTTATTTCCAGTATGCCTCTAGATGCGTTTCAATGGCTCAGGCAAGAGATTAGTGACTCACTGGTTATGGCATTGGACTTTAAAATCGAAAGGTTCACGACACATGCCTCACCAAATGCAACTGCGATGTGTCCTTGGGTAAGGCACTCAGTTCTGATTACCCCTGTGGGGACACAACAACATTGTGTACTAAGGCGTACTGCACTTAGATCGACCAATGCGAACCTTGCTTGTGTGCAGTTAGTATGTTGTGAATTTTGATAGTTGCTTATTGCTGCTCGGCATATGTATTCAGGTACTCTGGCTTACTTCGCCTGTGAAACTGTCCGATACGAGATGAACTTCAACCTCTCAGTCGAAGGGGGTGTTAAACCCCAATAAAAATGGTCAGGCAAATAACTCAAGCACAGTACGTGATAATGTGACCTATACATAATTTCGCTCCCCTTCCTTTTGTCGTGATGTTAACTCAAATACAAATCATCTGCCCTGGTTCCGTTTGGCATACTGTAGACAGTCATTCGTACTGGCCCAGTTATTGTTTTTGGGTGCTGGAGCCTTTGGGTGTGGCCCGCTTGGCCACAGAGTTTTTTACAACCCCTAATTTCTTGTAACAGAAAAGTATCTTTAGGAGATACTTGTTTTGTATTTATATACACAGAGAATACTGTAAACAATCAAATTAAACAGAGGTTTCTATAGCTGTCGCACATTTATTCTTATCAGCCATTTTGATCAGAATTAAATTCCATCCCCAAAACAAGTTGAAAGAAATCCTTTGAGTTGCAAGAAAATTTATTTATGATGCAGCTCTGTCTCACCACACTTGATTAATTCTAGTTGAATAAAGAACCCTTCACATTTCCTTCACCTTTCGTTGCATTTTTTAATTATTTTTCCATTCTCAATCATAACTCAAGATCAACACGTTTTGGGTTGAGTGGTTAGTGGCTTTCTCGAAACACTTATCACAATTATGAATTGATGAAATGCAATATTTAAATGGTCTGTTTTTAAACTTTATTTAACTTATGATTTTAGAACGTATTGCACGCATCTTGCCATACTGCTAGTCTTTACACAAAAACATTCGTCAGCATTCCACTATCTTATTTTATGTATGCCTTCTTTAGGGCACTAGATGCTCTTTTAAGAGTAGACCTTCAAATGAGCTGTTGAGGCTTTTAAGGTTTTATTATGACAACATCTCCAATATAGAGTCTATGCATCATTTGTCGGCGCGATAATTCAAATACGAATCGCGCTATCTGTATGCGTTTTGGCGTGCTGGTTGACAACAACCAGTTTCCACTCATCCATGTTTTTGCAGATCGCTCGAGGCCTTGGGTGTGATCCAGTAGGCAGATTGCCTTAGGGAGTTCTAGCTCATAATAAATATTTGCCATCATCACCAAAAGTGACAGATCTGGATTTGGTGGAGCCATTACTTTTAAGTGGGCTGCGCTCATTATTCAATGTAGATGTAGACATGGACTACACTGACTGAGTTAAAAATTGCTGTTGATTCAATGTATGGTTCACCTGAATGAGGTCACCAAGGTCATCAAGTGCATATTATTCAGAAATACTGGGAAATGCATTTTATTATACCTTAATGCATTTCTAAAATTTATGAATGTATTTCATCACTCAAATTAGTGGGTAGATCTAAAAATGTCCATTTCTGATTCGTGTATCGAACCCTTTGAATGCTGGTCACATATATGCCTTTTCTGGTTTCTTATAAAAAATGTTCTGATTCCTGTAATATCTGTAAATACTGCTAACGAAAACCCATTTCTGATTTGTTAAAAAATATTTTACTCTCGAAAATAAGCCTCCATGAAATCTCATTCTATATAGTTTATTCCTGATACTTCAACCTATTTCACACAGACTTGAATTTACTGGTGGCAGTAAATTCTGTTTCTCCAGTTATTTTACTTTTCGTCTTCGTATAAGCCCAACAGCAAATGCAAAACATTCCACGGCGATACACAAACAATATTTGGTGGGTGCACTGGGGCTAATTTGACGATTTGGAGGAAATCTCAGAACTTAACTGTCAGAGTGCTAGAAGTCAATACTTGGGCCTTATTCTGAGGTTTCGGTACCAACATCTAACGGCTTCATATCCTGTGTTTGTTGTCCATATCCCATTTGAAGGGAAATCATTTATTCTGATAGAATTTGCCTTATTACAGTTTATTGGGGACTGCCTATTGTCGCGCTCACATCAGTTGTAAGAAGGCAAATATATGTGAATAAATTTTGATGACGAAAAATTGTTCAGCACTCTACCAGTTAAGAGAGGTGGAATGAGTAGTATTAGGCAGTTTGCTGGTATGGTATGTCTACACTTGACTGCAATCTAAACCACAGTAAGGTAATATTCCTTTGTTTCTGGCGTCAGTATTTGATGTTTCAAACTGAAAATATAAAAAGACTTTGCACGGCTCGTACGTACGAAGGTTTTTTTTTCAAGCATAACCTGATGCCACACATTAACCGACCTCAACATTTTCTCTCGAAGGAAACAGATATATCATAGAATGGGTTATCACTGACGGACACACAGTTTCCACTCTTGTGAAAGAACACAAAAAACAAATGAAACGTTTGAGGTAAGCGGGTCAGCTTTCTCAACACCATTTTGTCCCCCAAGTCCATTGGCAATACCTGTGCATGTGCGCCATGCGTTTGCACTGAATGTGTGTTACTGACTGCGCGGAAACGCCACTCCACAAATAATTGATGTTTATACTATGCTCACCTGTGTTACTACCTGTGAAAAGTATGTATGTTAAACAAAAATATACACCTGTGATAGGAATTACATCCATCTTGAGCTCTGACATGGAACAATATGCCGATTTCGATTCTTTCACACTTCGCGATGTTTCATTCAGATATACGACGTTTTGCAGCCTACTACGTGCAATGACTTATTAAGTTTAAAATATCTAGAATTAAATATTTAAAATAAAATTTAAGAATTGTTAACAATAATCTGACTGAAAAAGCAAGGTAAATTCAATCAATTTTGATGACGTGCCTAGCTTTCAATCAAGCACTCAAGTGTAGCCGGAAGTACTGCCGATTGGCACATATGTAAACAACACAAACCCATGTTTCTGCGATAGAAAGTATCGTTTTTTCTCCATTTTAAGTGACAAAGTCGATTATTTACTAAGAGCCTGATATAAATCAAACAAAGAGGTACTAGGGCCGGTAATCAGATTTGAACCACTCGTAGAACAAGGGTTTTAACCACTCGGTAGAGCCTCGTGGTTAAAACCTTTATCCAACTCGTGGTTTAAACCTCATTATCGGCCCAGTACCTATTTATTCTATATCAATTCACTCTTCGCGTATTGTACACATGGTGTAAATGTGAAACACTTGACTTTTACTCTTTTCACTTCTTTCAGAGACAGAGGAAACCCCACACCTTTGGGTTCATTAAAACAGTGTTTAAATTTGACGCCCAATGTGCTTTTTGACAACTTGTTTCCCATGTTTTTCTATGTTGTTGATGTGAATTGATTTTGCAAATTAAGTGTGTTGTGGTTACCTGGGTTTATTATTATTTATTATGCCTCACCTCTGTAACACCACCCGTAATTTGTTACTTTAGCCCCTACGTGGCGTTTTGGATCTAAAAGGCGTATACTATTTGAATGTTCCTCCGTAGAGAAGTTCGCACAATAAAAAAAAAGCTTTTATTGTCATCGATCACTGTAGATAAAAGTGTGCTGCGTTGAATTTGAAACAGATTAACTGCAACCCATTTATTTGGTTCAGAAAAACTTGAAAGGAATGCACACGACGAACGATGGAATGCTTTTAATAAAATAAATACAACAAACTGAGTTAAGGTTCATGGCACAGAATAGATATTGATCCTACCGAACGCGTTTTCAACATTAATAACATTAGTGTGGGACTCCTGTAAACGGTATGCTGTCTGTTTAATGTTTCACTCCGACCTGCACAAACCAGATTTGGTTAAGTTTCAGTCCCAGCCCCGCCTTCCGTCAGGCAACATTTTGTATATTATTGTACACAAAATCTGTCATGTTTTACGGATTGTGGTGACTTTTTAGAGTAAACCTGAGTCAAGATAAGTGGAAAGAGACTATGTCGCTAGATTTTAATTTTGATAATCGTGTTTTCAATCACTGTGAAGAATTTTTTGCAGAGTATGCCATCCGCTTAATGTTTCACAACGCCTCGCGTAAACCCGACTCGGTTAAGTTTCACCACCCAACCCTCCCCTAACAACAGCAACCCATTATTATTGTACACAACAAAAGCTGTCATTTTGTTCTAAATTTGTTTCTGACTTCCTGTATACACCAGCGAAGTTTAGCACAAAATGGCAGTCTCTAATTCCTGGCGGAAGTACTGAATTTTCGCTAATATAACAATTACGTGAGCTTAGAGGGCGTTACGGTTACGAAAGGAATGAATAACAGTTTCAGTGTTTATTATCCTCCGGAGACGAGGTGGAGGACTGTTAATAAGCCAGGGGGCAGTTGTTCATTCCCCAACAACCGTCAATAATCCGGGACGGCCGACAAAATCAAGTTATTTCTATTATTACCATGATCTGAAGGAGGCGACGGGCTGTTAATGAATTTTGATTGCATTAACGGCCCGCCCTACCTCCGGTTGCATTACGCCAATAATTACGGAGTTTTACTGCCCTGCTAAAGTCCTTTAATATACTAGAGAACGCCGCTAAACTAATAATAATATTGTGCTAAATTATATATACAACATAATATTATCTCTAATTACTGGATAGTGTTAGCGTTAGTTATTTCTACGCATTCAAAATATAAATAATTATTATACACCTCCGACCCCTAAATATCAATATCTAACCCTTTTGAGAAAAAAGGTCAGGTATGTTAAGTGGTAGAGTGCGAAACGTTTTTGTAGTCATCAACATATGTTCACATGTGTGTTGCCTTGCTGCAATTTATGAGAGAAAGCAGTTTGCAAGACCTGCACTTCAGAATAAAGCACAAATATGGACTTCAAGCACTGCGCCAATTAAAAAAGAAACCCGAGAGTTTAATCTGCCTGACATGTTCTGTCTGAGCTGCCTATTTTTCAAGAGTTTTTTGGCTGTCGGAACAAGACATGTTGGGCAGGCTTTGACTACACAGTTTTCTTCTCAACTTAAATGGGAGCGCGGTAGCTCAGTTGTAGTCTGTTGGACTTCTATGCTAGAAGTCCCGAGTTCGACCCGTGCTGTGTCCTTGGGCAAGGCACTTTATCCCGGTTGCCTACATGGGGGCACGGTGACGCCGTGTACTAAGGCGTACTGCACGTCGATGGTGCACATGTTATCAACTGCTGCAGCCCTGGCTGAGCGGAGCTTGAACAGAGTTATAATGTTGAGGAGCTGACAGTTGCACGTCGATGCTCGGTGGTTCTCCCCGAGTACTCCAGCTTCCTCCACCCGTAAAACTGTCACTGTCACGATTAGCCATTGTGCATAAGTATGTGACCTTGAACACCAATATATAATGATGAATAAACTTATCAATTTATATAAACTTCCTTCACATACTAAGAGTGGGTTTTGATATTTAGGGTTGAGATGGGTAATACTATCATTTATATTTTCCGAAAGGTGTGTAAATAATGAACAGTATGGTTTGCTGGAAAATATAAACAAATGGCTTATCTCGGGTTACATTCAATAAAAAATAGGGTCGGTCTGCTAGGACCTTTATTTATTTTAATCTATACTGAGTCATTTTGCAAGAAGTCTAAAGTGACCCGGAATTGTACTTTTCGGACTTTGGTAATTTCTCGAGATAATAAGCTCGAAATTGCCAGGAGTCAAAAGGGGCTTGAAGTAACCAAAAACCCGGAATATTAATCTACTGATGTTCTGTAACATTTCTTCTGTTCTTCATATTAACAGTGTGTGCATTGTGAGATATATTACAGACACTATCCTCTCCATTATTGTAAATGTCTTGGAGGTAAGATTTGTACCCTTTTCCCTGTGAAGCATAAAAACTGGCAAATTTCTGTGAAAGCACATTGGCTAAAGAGCCAAAGGAGACAGTTGCTGACTTAGTCTGCTTGCCACAAAAAGTAAAGTTTCCTTTCGTAGCTCGCACTGATAAACGAAAACTACAGACAGCTCCGAGAGATGTAATAGGTGTTTTCTCAACAATTACCTATTTCTCAATTGGACCTTCCGTCCTTCCTCATCCGTATAATAATTCCAGGCGAGATAACTTTATCGAAAGTCGATTTTCATGACGAGACAAGTCAGGGGCGGGAATAGTAATATTAAAATATATTGTGTATGACTTCCATTGTGCAAGGGGAATGGACTTTTTGAATCGAAAAGTAGTAGAGGTATTGAGTGGAGGGCGATCGATAGGAGTACCAGACTGCCAGTAGAACACATTGTTGTCGATATGACATGAAAGTTACTAAAGTGTCGTCACACTTGTTCACCTAAGTACAGTTAAAACTGGGCATCCTCTTCAGAACTATGCGCTTATTTTGACATAATTTCGCGTAGGAGTTGCGCGACATTTCCCTATCGAATGGTACCCAAATCACGACAGACTCTCTTGGTTATCAACAGGAAGTACAATCATTATCAAATCCAGAGCACTATTGGCTGAACCATTGCTTGAGCATAGCGCATACGTACATATTTGGATAGCCTTACGCTGTGCTTCATTAATTAAATAATTTATGATTATTCCTATAATTAGTATTTGGAATCTAATATTACTGCATCCGTCGAAACAATGCCCACGCGAGGAAGATGGCCGATTCTCGGTGGCTGTACTGTGCAAACCCGACCAGGTAAGTAAGTAATAACGTTATTTAACAATACACCATCAATTTTACAAGAAAACATTTTACAAGGGCTATTGAACATCAAAATGGTATATTGTTCGGGGAGAACATAGCCATGTTGGCTGTCTTCCTGTTGTCCCCGTAAAAAATAACAGAAAAATAACATTCGAATGGAGTGTAAATTTACAGAAATGGTATACGGCTGCCACTGTCTTTGGTTCATCGGTCTGGTCTACGAAAAGGAGACCCCGAATCGATAATGGATGCTATAACCTGATTTGTACGGGGTGGGTAGTACTTGCGTTTTCTGTTATTGTCTTTTGTTAATGACTACCGAGTGACAATTACAAAGATTATATATTCAGAAAAGTTCGTCTAATCACTCATGTCCATGCTGCTTGTTACAACGGATTTGCACCTCAGACGTTAGTGGTCGAATCCTATTCAACCCTATAATGTGGGGTTGATGGTTGTAGTTGATCGCTCCGAGGTCGGTTTTGATGAGGTAACAGATAGAATCACTATGTACGTCCGGGTATTTATTTTATATTCTTTTATTGGTGTTTAACGTCACTGTTCTACATTTATGGCTAATTTTGATCGCAACATGGGTATGAAGTCAAGTTTACCTATCGTTCATACACATACTGTTCAATTTAGGGAATTTGTACCCCGAACGTTTGGGACCGGGTCCCATTGTACCAGCGAAGCGGGACGTGTTCAATGCAGGAAAACATGAACTGCTTAACTTCACACGGGGTAGAGCCTGAGTGGGATGGCCAAATGACTGTAATTCATATTATTGAGCGTTTGGTCTGCAGTCTGAACACAACTGATAGGTGCAGGAAACGGAAGAACTATAGCACTGTAGGCAGTTATTGATACACGTTTCTTAAAAATGTGTCTAGAAGGTAAGGTTTGGTAGCTCGGTGCAATTTCTTTCCAAAGTTTTGGAAAATTATGTTTGGGTAGTTTATTCGAAACTTGGGTACGGGTCTTCGATATCTGTAACTGTCCAGCTTGTCTCGTTGGACGACAGAGTATTGAATGAATGCTGAAAAAGTTTTTGAACGATTCGGGTGAGTTTTCATTTTTCCAATCATACACGAAAAGGGAAGCACTTAATTTATAAAGGTCGTTGAATTTCATTATGTTGTGTTCCTTGAATAAGGGGTCTGTGTGACTGTTGAACTTTTTACGGCTGATTATTCGCATTGCACGTTTTTGTAGAAAAATGATTTTGCTATTAGATGCCGCATGACAAAATTTGGATTGCATATAGCAAATGACTGTGGACCAAAGAGTAGTACAAAGATTTCAAAGCACTTTTAGGGAGAACGTTTTTAACCTTATTCAAACAGTGAATGGCACTCAACATCGTAGTACATATCGATGACATGTGGTATTTAAACTTTAGATTTTCATCAAGGTATATCCCAAGGAACTTAACTGCATTATCCTGCAGAGAGTTATCTACGGCGGGAAGTCTGTTATTGTTGAGGAGAATGGTAAGCCTATTAGTATTGTGGGGGCTATTTGGCGGGTGCAATAAAATATATTTACACTTGTTGGCGTTAACCTGGAGCTTGTTGCAACAGCACCAGTTAAAGATTTTATGTAATTCAGTGTTTACGTCTTTTTCCTTAATTTTCATATCATGACCAGCAGTAAACGGGGTTGTGTCGTCAGCAAAATATAGCAAGTTAAGCTTCGTACAACATTGCATATCATTTACATAAAGTAAAAATAAGAGCGGTTCCAATACAGACCCCTGGGGTACGCCACTCGTTACTTTTCGGGTGGCAAGCAGTGCGACTTATAGTCTACATATTGTAGTTTATTTGAAGGATAACTATGAAACCATAATTGACATATTCCTCCTATACCGTAGACGTCTACCATGCTCAATAAAATTTCATGGCTTATTGAATGGAATGCCTTCGATAGATCTATGAAAACTGCTGAAGTTGAATCTTTGGAGGGCTTATCGTTGCTTTCGGCGACAAACTTCAGAAGATTTATTATGGGATGACATGAAGAGTGTTTTTCGCGAAAGCAGTATTGATATTCGTATAGAATATTGAAGTCACTTAAAAAGTCTGAAAGTCTCTTATACATTAACTTTTCCATGATTTTCGAGAAAGCAGGTAATATGCTTATCGGTCTGTAGTTTCCAACTTCACATAAATTACCTCCTTTAAAGATAGGTATTACTCTTGCTACTTTTAGTTTATCGGGGACCTGGCCCAGAAGGAATGACAAATTGAAAATATGGACCAATGGTTTGGCAACTTCACAAATAGACCATTTCATAATTTTAGTGGACAGGTTACAGTAATCGGTACTCACATTTCATTTTAGTTTTTTGGCCGTTAAAATTATTTCCTGCTCCGTTGTTGGAGATAAGAAAAAAGGTTCCGAGTGGTTCCCATTCAAGAAGTCGCCAAATGTTTTGTCTGAAGTTGGAACCTGGTTATTGATAGTCTGTCCTATTTCTGAGAAATAGTCGTTAAAACACGTAGCGATTTCGTCCGGGTCTGTGATTTCAACATTGTGGTGTGATATGCTGGGAGGAAGTGTAGCCGCAGATTTAGATTTGTTAATAAAACTACGAAGTATTTGCCAGTTTTTTTTTCATGTCATGTTTGTTGGATTCGATTACTTCATTAAAATACGCTGCTTTACTCCGTCTTTTCACTTGGTTGAATACTGCGGCGAACGATTTATATTTATTAATATTAATTTCTGTTGCTTTTTCAGTTTTAGAAGGTAAAGTTTGTTTTTAGTCAAGGATGATTTTAAGAGACCCGATGTCATTCATGGCTTACATTTTATAAACTTTTTTAAGTTGTTCCACGCGTCTCAGTGGAAATGCCGATTCGAACGCGCCATTGTAAATATTAATCAACGATTCGTATGCAGCATTTGCATCGGTGCAGCTTTTGACTGAATCAGTTAGTGTTTCTTAAAGGTGTTTCAAATAAATTCATATTTTTCTGTTAAAAGATCGTCTAAGCGGAGGTAATGGTTTGCTTACGCTGTTTTCATCTTCTTGAATAAGAAATGTGTCAAAGTTGTCAGATACATTGGTAATAATAATTCCAGCATGGTAAACAGCTGCGAGATTATTACAATAGATGTGGTCAATCAAGGTTGCCGAATGCTCGGTTATTCTTGTAGGTTTAGTAATGACTGGCATAAGTCCGTTACTAAACATTGACTCTATAAATGAGTTTGTTTTGCTGTGACTGTTAAAGTTGAGCAAATCAATGTTGAAATCGCCAACTAGGAAAACTTTGCTGTGTTTCAGATTGACTTTTTCACGAGAATCTCGTTCATAGATGACAGAAATACGTCAGTGTCCGCTAGTGGCTGGGAGTTAGGTCTGTAAATGCATCCTACTATATACGATTTTTTTTCCCAGGGCTGATCTCGACAAAGATGGTTTCAATGACATGACGAATGAAGATTGCTATGTAGGGTTTCGGCTTGAAGGTTACTTTCTCTGAAACAGAAATACCGACACCCCCTCCTCTGCTGTCGTGGCGGCTTGTGTGGGTTTTGAACAGCAGTGGGTGATAACCTTCTAATTTATAATTCAGCTGTTTATGAATTTTAAATATTTCACAGAGTCCTATAACGTCAAAAATATTCTCACCTTCCTGAATATCGGATAGAAAACTTGTGAAAGAATCCCAGTTGGCGTTGAGGCTTCTACAGTTGAGGCTAAGAAGAGTTGTATTTTTCCCTCGTTTATGAAAATTATGCTCAAAGTTGGTGGGGGAAAAGTAATCGCAAGAATGGCCGTGCAAAGAGAAGGGCGACCCTTGATCTTCTTCTGCATATTATTAATTGTGTGGTTGCACTTGGAAGCGAAATTATAGTGATCATCACTCTGTATCTCATCCAAGACTAATGTGCTATTCGCCATTTGTAAGCATTAAATAGAAGAGCGAGCGAGCCGTAGAAAGTGGTGAGATAGCTATAAATTGGAGGAACAATGTAATAAAAACTAATAAAAAACATATAAAACACGGACACATTCAGCTGATGACAGCTGTCCATGGGTTCCTAGACTTTTAATAATGGAAGTCAGTCGTTGTGGGGGCTATATAATCCATTGGTTTCATTACACTGAACAGGCTTTGGATAAGAATTGTCGATTAATCGATACAGACGCAACAGTTAGTTGAGATTCTATGATTTTTCATAAGCCCCATAGTTTAATAGGCAATTAGCCAACGACATCACATCACCATTCTTTCACGGGAAATACCTAAACGCAGCTTGAGTTGGGGTGACAGACAAAAGTCTCAAATTGAATTCAAACACCAAAGAGTCACTGGTTGCCCTGTTTTGGTTTTTGCGTACACATGGGGAACTGTTGGTTTTTAAGAGAAGTGCTATAGTACCGCCAGCCAAGCACCATACAGTCCTGGGCAACACCCCAAGGGATGTCGCCCACCACAATGCGGAACTCGGATTGTGAATCATTAACGACGAGCCTACTTATCTGTCTAAATCGGCCTAACCATTTCAACAATAAAATGATAATAGGTTTAAGGTATGCGACCGGACCCGGAAGAAACTATATATAGGTACCGCATTAACATGTTCGTACACTTGGAAAGGTCTTTCACGGGAAATACCTAAACGCAGCTTGAGTTGGGGCATCAAGTCGATGCGCTTACTGGGGTTTGTCGACACAGCTGGCATATGGCAGGCTTCCAATGACAGCCAGCTCCAGAGGTACTGTCCAGACTTTTGTTTCAGTCATATGATTGGCAAATATGTCAGCTATCGCCACCCCTTTTAGCCAATGAGAGGTTTTCGAGGTCAACAAATTAGTTACCAAAAAATTAGATTTGTTTATTCAACAAATACCTCACCTACAAGAACGAGGGTATGGTTGGGTGAATTCCAAATTGGCATCGTAATGATATTGATCGGTGTTACTCATCTATAAAGGCACACCATATCAGAACAGCATGTAGGGACGTAACTATATGGGGATGTGAGGCGTTGTCACACCTCCCTCCACCTGTTTTGTCTCCGAATGATACCATAACAACATGTCGCCCCCTCCCTCCCCCTATTTTGTATCCGGGTAAGACCATAGAACATAATAAAAAAATGAAAACTCAGAAAAAAGTGGCGGGGGTGGGGGTTTGGAGGTGGAGATTGAACTCATTAAAGTCTAGATTTTCCTTTAACAGGTCGAACAGTGATTCGCGACAGTGGGTGATCAGCAAGTGTGTGATGAGATCGAAGTGACGTGAGGATGACCCAGATAAGTTTCAAATAATAACACATTAAGCGGTGAAATTCAAAGAGAGGGTTCTCACTAATTTTCGCCCTTGTAACCTCACCTACAAGAACGAAGGTTTGGTTGTGTGAACTCCAAATTGGCATCGTAATGATATTGATCGGTCACTCACCTATAAAGGCAGACCATATCAGAACAGCATACAGGGGCGTAACTATATGGGGATGTGAGGCGTTGTCGCACCTCCCTCCCCCTGTTTTGTCTCCGAGTAAAACCATAACAACATGTCGCACCTACCCCCCCCCCCCCCCCACCCACACTATTTTGTCACCGAGTAAGACCATAGATCATAAGAAAAAAATTAGTAAAGAATGGCGATGGGGGAGGATTTTGGAGGTGGAGGTTGATCTCATTAAAGTCTGATGTTTCCTTTAACGGGTCGAACAGTGATTCACAACACTGGGTGATCAACAAGTGTGTGATGAGATCGAAGTGATGTGAGAATGACCCAGATAAGTTTCAAATGATAACACAATAAACGGTGCGATTCAAGGAGAGGGTACTCACTAATTGTCGCCCATGTAACCAACTTCGGAAAGTAGGTAGTATGAATTATGGTCAGTATAGGTCGGGTTAGGGTTAGCTAGCCCCTGCCCGACCCCTAATGACCGTAATTCTACGGTGGTGTGAGCACATTCTTGAAAGGTGGGAGAATGTCGGTATTCTAGTGATTTGTTGCGTCACCTATTCTTCAACTTTATCCAACATACAAATCGAGGATACAAATGTTAGTGATCATAGACACCAACTGCTCTTCGGAAAGAAGTTAGTTTGAATTATGGTCAATATAGGTCAGGCTAGGATTAGCTAACCCTTACCCGACCTCTACCGATCGTAATCCTACGGTGGGGTGAGAACATTCTTGAAAGGTGGGAGAATGTCGGAATTCTAGTGATTCCTTGCGTCAGCTATTCTTGAACTTTATCTAACATACAAATCGAGGATACCAATGTTTAGTGATCATAGATACCAGGGGCGCCAGCATGCAATAAACACAATTTAATTTATTAAAACTGTGAAAACAATATAAAATGTATCATGAAGGCACAAAATGCTTTATTTTTGGATGGTTAAAGGTTGGCGGTGTTGGATCGGGGTGGAGCTATACCCATCAAACATGACACGAGATTTAAGGGGTCATTGCTTCTGTAATAATAATAATAATAATAATAATAATAATAATAATAATAATAATAATAATAATAATAACTTTGTTAAACAAAGCACCGAGTCGGCGGCCTTGTTGTTAGATAAACAGGTTGCGCGGTGACGTATTGGTAGATTCAGGGTGCTCAGGGATATGTGGACGGTTCATTTTAGTGCAGTGTTTACATTCAGTCGCGTGAAGACCAAAGTGTTCTGTCTTCTTATGGAAGACAGAACACCATGGTTTTCCAACAATGATATGGGGGTACACAAAAGTCCTGAAATCGTATCAAGTTGTATGTTAAGGGGTCGACCAACCTAACTTTGGTCAATTTTTTGACATTTTTCCCAATGCCTCAGAAACAGATAAGAGAAGTAAGGAAAGGCAAATTATATATCAAAATAATGAGTAAAGTGCATAGAAAAGGTACATATAACTTTTTTCAAGAAAAAAAGTGAATTTTATGATTTTGAAGAAAATTAATTTGCAAATGGCATAAGTAACGAACCGGTAAAACCACAAAATAATCGGTAATTCGAATGCCTTGTCCGCAATATAATGATAACATACTACAGACTCGGAGAAAGCATTTTTTGACACACGCTCTGGTGGGTTTTGATGTTTGAATGTAATAACACCAACACAAATTTTGGATGTTCCGGATGTGGCCATGTTTCAATGATGTTTATTCCGGTCATGTGATTACGATGTGGTTCTTGCAGAAATACTCAATTTGGGCATCGTAAGAATGCAAGGACGTGATCGCGCCCTTTATTTGTTCGAGACAATGTATGAGCGGATTTGCAAACAGGCGACAGCAAATACTTGAGCTGTTAATGTCATAACTGCAAAATATGGTTTTAAATTCCCTCTCGTGTTTCCAGGCTGTCGGAACTTCTTTGTTGACAAAAAATCTGAAATATTGCGCACTAGAAAGACAACATGAACCACTTGTAAAAAAATAACCGAGTGTATAAAATCGGGACGATACACATAAAATAAGGCAATATTCCTAACAAAGTAAGCAGAATGCTTCAGAAATCACTTTTTCACGAAGTATATTCCAAGTGACCTGGAACTATATTGAGCGTGTTGATTTTCCCCGATGTTGTGAAGTTATTTACTTCCTAGTAACCATGGAATTTGTCGCGGATGTGTTTGATGTCTGCAAAGGACCTATTGAAGATGGGTTGAAAATAATGCATTCGCGCTTTTAAATAAGGTGCGCTTGGGTGATGGTGAGAATTTAGTTTTTTCTTGCAACCAACCATACTAACACAAGCGTCGATCAGTGTCTTTTGTCATCGTTTTACACTGACAAATGTGACAAATCTCCTTCACCGGAAACTATCTCCCAATTTGCATACCACAATAAACATAACCGCTGTCAGCGTGACCGTGTGGTCAAAACCGAAACGAATTATCGAATCCACGGTCAAAATTAGCTGCAATTGTCTTTTTAAAAAAAATGAAATACACGAAATATTCGCAATGTCTTCATTATCCATGCCGAGTTACTTTTTAACCAGACCACATGCGTTCAGTTTCGTTTGTCGGCATCAAACTGATATTGTTTGTGGTAATTAATAGTACGAGAAGGCGAAAGAATCCAAATATTTCCCACCATCTAAAAATTAATTAAAATTGATAATTCCTTTTATTCTACTGAAATTATGAATTGATAAGGTGGGTGTGTTGCGATTATTATGCCCCAGACCTGGAAATTGGAAAATCAAAGGTGTATCTAGGGCCGTGCATTGGTGACCTCCGTCCTCTTAGTCTTACCCATTCATCATTACATGTACCAACATTCTCCCTTGTATCTCAACCATTGCTACTCCAATTTGAAGGATATTTGGTGTTGTGATCGAGCATCATGGGGAAACAATGCCTGTGTAGCTGCTGTAGCATGTGTTTCTTCCCACATTTTTTCAGAGTTGTGGTACTTTTTCACTCTTTTGAGTTAGAAAAGTTTGTTTATAACTAGTTGATTTGTTACAATTTGTTGCAAAGTGCCTGCTGATACCCTCAAATGTATTGCTACAAAATATTTTTGGTGAAGATTTTGTTCCTATTACTTATCAAGCAACAACCTAATGAATATTCTGTATAAAGCCACCAATCTGATGTTTGACACTTTTATCGGAGCTGTTTTGAAGGCTTATGGAACACAAAATGTTGATTATGGCAGGATTTTCCTATTCACCCATTAATCGATAAATTAAGTGTTATAGTTGGAAGTAAGAAGCATGAAAGGTACAGAACTAAAAGTCTAAAAAGAATGTATTGCAATGTAACATGATTTTTGCAGATACACTTATTTGGAGGGTTACCTGTTTGATAGTGTTTGGAACATGTGTGGCCAGGATCTTAAAAAAGAAAAAGAGTTAAACTTTGAGAAAAAGGCATATGCCTTGAGTGCCGGAGATAGAGTCATACAAGGAAGAGAGGCCCCCCCTCCCCAGGAAATTTTTTGTGTAAAATGGAGCTCACTTGTCGCCTTTTGGGGATTGCTTTGTGTACTGAGTTCTTGAAAAAAATATGTGAGACCCTCCGGATGTGCCCTTCTGATCCCAATATGCCAATAAGCCTCCTTGGGGAAATTACATGCAATAATGGTTATGTAAGGTTGATTTGATGTGTTTTGAATAACAATGTACTTTTAAATACAGTAGATGGTTTATTGCAGTGACAGGTTACAGTTACCCTTATTTTTTCTCCAACGGATATCACGAGTGTATTGGTGTCCAAGAGTAAACAGAGCTATTATACTTAATAAACCAGACAAATTTAACAATTTAATCGATAAACCAGACACATTTAACAATTTAATCACTATCAAACTGATGCATGGGATAAAAGGGGGTTACAGTGCAAGGGGTTTGTAAATATATTTATTCAACTACAATGTATGACTTTGCAATGCATTCTACATAGAAGAATATCATAGTTTATTTCCAAACCACTACAGTGACAGATACATCTTTATATTGGGAGACACTCTTTTGTCCTTCCATACTTCTTCTAGTGGACTTCTTCAAGTTGACCTTTGTTGAACTCTCCAAATCAAAACATAAACAAAAGAAAATGTCTGCCTTCAATCCGTGAGCACTCCACTTATAACATTTGGTCTCAATCTTTATTACTTTCATGAATTAGGAAAAGATTTCTTCGAGTATGTACTTCAATGTTTATAGAATACAGCTGTTATTTTATTTTGAGGTATTTTATTGTAAACATTTTGTTCTCTTACTTATGCCATAACAGACTTTCAGGTGGTGCTATTTACACATGGCAGCAGTTCCATGGCAAATTTCAGTTTCCACATGTTCTATGTTTCATTCCAAGCATTTTGGTATATAATTTATTGGGGTTATTCATTTTGGGCCTTTTTAGACTTGAAAGGAAATTACATGAAATCTGACCAAAGTTAGGTTGGACGTCCCCTTTAGATTTGTGATGCACATGAATATTTCCAGCGGTTTAACAGGCAATCCATACCCAGATTGGTTTGCATGTCAACACAAGACATGCTAAATTGAAAGGTGTGAATCACATGTTGACCACATTGTAAGATATAAATGGACTTGATTTTTCATTGTCTGAATACATAATTAGGGCAACACAGGCGAGACTTGGAGATCTGACTCGCATAGTGATTAGATCGCAAGACAACCCGTTTGATAGGTTTTACGCTGTCTGAACACATAATTTGGTCCACACAGCATGGTACCCGAATTAGGTGATATTTGTCAGCTGGATCTTGAGTTGACCCACATGTTGTTTGGCCGGTTTTCCGTGTTGATTTTTACCCATTACAGGAACTTGTGTGGAAAAAAGATTCGTCCTGTGGTTTGCCTTTTCTTTATTACAAATGGGATTTAAATCACATTATTAATAAAGTAGATATATACAGTTGTTAGGAAAATCAATATGAATAAAACATGTGGAGCAAAGGAATGATACTGGTACAGTTAACGACGAAGGTAGTCTGCAACGGTGTTTTGCATACATTGACTAGGTTACGGTTTCTCAGCTAAAATACTCTCGTGAAAACAGATTTAGCTAGCAGAATGGTACGGTTGGTTACAAAATAGGCAACAACCTTTATGTACATACCTTCATTCAATTACATTACAGTTTTTTAGCTGAAAATACATATTTAAACAACATCGGTCACAGCTGATATTTTATTTACTATTTCATCTACGGGAGCTCTTGGTAGGGCCATGTTTATTATTCGATTAACTAAGTCAGCTTACAGTGCGAGTGTAAACCACAGTTTTTATTTTTACTCTTATTTTTGTTATTCGATTAGTCGACCGACCGTTATCCTTTTCAAAAAATGGGACAGTCGCGACAGCCTTATTTTTTGGCTCTATGGTCTAGCGTTACGTTGATGTAAAGGTGTTTACATATATCTAATATATCCACTAAGTCCAATGAGTCTTGCCTATATATTGAAACTCATCACACATCAAAATCTGGAGTGTGTGTGTGGGGGGGGGGGGGGGGGGGGGGGGGGGGGGGGGCTTAGGGAAGTATTATTCAAGTAATTGTTTTTTAAAGCTGGTTCATATCTGTCATATAAGAGGGAACAGTTTAATAATAGTGGGAAGCGTGAAGGTGAGTGGGATAACAAGGAACAGTTATCGGTGTAAACATGGGGGGGGGGGAGAATAGCTTGTTTGTATCTGTGATGCATGAAGGTAAAGCTTTATAATAGTGAGGAATGATAATATAACTGAAGGCGTGAAAATGAGTAGGACATCAAGTGACGATAATCGTGGTGTAAGGGAGTGGGAGTGAATATTGGTGGGCAGTTATCTAATGTCAAATGTCGATCAAACTGGAAATCTGTTTTACCCTGCCATTCTCTTTCAGTTTAACAAAAATTTTGCTATCCTTTGACCAATAGTCCTGAACTTTTATGTGGTCTTTGCAAGAATTAGGAGTAGAAGATTATCTCAGGTCAGGTCTTCTTTTATGACGATGCCAGATCCTTTAAGTTTTTTTCTGTTGGCAATAACCGTAGTTTTGGCTCTTCTGGTGATAAACTTGGCAATAATAAGTCTTGGTTTATTAGTAATGAATTTTCCAAGTCTGTGAGCTACACTTATGCCAGAGATGCTGATGTCAATACCCAGATTTTGGAAAATGTCTACAACTTTCTTCACATTCAGCGGTTGGCTCATTTGTGTTTTCGTCGGGCACACCGAAGATCCTGATACTGTCCTTTCTGGTATGTTGCTCCAAATTATTGTTTGAAATTTTTAAATTAGAAATTTCCCTTTTCAACAAGTCAATTTCATCGGTTTTGGTATCAAGATCAACCTTCAAGCATTCCATTTCTTGTAGCTTATCAGCACGCATTTCGACCGTTACTATTCGGTGTTCAAGAGAGTCAGTGATATTTGTGATTTTGTTGAAAATTTCTTCCTTAACTTGGGTGAGTGTTCTGGTTAGGTCGTAATTTTTCACAAGAGGTTTTACAACTTTATTTAGAGAGCTTTTAGTTACCATTTTGTCCAGTTTATATTCATTCCTGACAATAGTGTCTCTAATGAACTTTTATCGGATGCAAAAGGTAAAATGTTCAACTGACCCGAGGCTGTGTTGGATGCCATTTCGGACTTCTATTTTGTTTTTTTTGTTTTTTTTTGCTGCTTCGGTTGGTTTCATACCTGAATTTGAGACTTTTGTTGGAATTTGTTACGTTTCTTTTTGCTTAGCAGAAGTATTACCTGCGTTCATACTATCATCGGTGCTTGATGTTGAACTCAAGACGGCAACTCTTTTCATAACAGTGTCTCGAGAATTATGAAAGATCTGAAGTGATAGATAATCACGAAACCATTTTTGTATTTTATTTATAAAGTTGTGTACATTATGTTATTCTTCAAAGACATTACCATACCGAAATAAATACTGTTTAAACTAATGCAATGTAGACATTTATTTATTTGCGTGTTCGATTAACAGGCAATATAAAAGAACAACTTCGCATTTCCGATCTCACCCCTATTTGTATAATTAAGTCCATCCAGTGAAACATTACTGCAAATAAACGAAGTAGGAAAATTTTTAGCCCTGGAGTTCATACAAAAGGACTTTTGATCGCCATTGACAACACAGTACACATAGCCCTTGAGTTCATACAAAAGGAGTTTTGATCGCCATTGACAACACATTACACATAGCCCTTGAGTTCATACAAAAGGAGTTTTGATCGCCATTGACAACACAGTACACAGCTCGTTATTTTTCGCAAGAGGTTTTACAACTTTATTTAGAGAGCTTTTAGTTACCATTTTGTCCAGCTTTTTATTCATTTCAGACAATATGGTCTCTGATGAACTTTTATCGGATGCGAAAGGTAAAATGCTCAACTGACCCGAGGCTGTGTTGCCATTTCGGACTTTTATTTTTTTTTTTGTGGTTTTTTTTTTTTTTTTTTGCTGCTGCTGCTTGGATTGGTTTCACGCCGAATTTGAAACTTTTGTTGGGATTTTTTACGTTTCGGTTTGCTTAGCAGAAGTACCTGCGTTCATACTATCATGGGTGCTTGATGTGGAACTCAAGACGGCAGCTCTTTTCATAACAGTGTCTCGAGAATTATGAAAGTTCTGAAATGATAGATAATCACGAAAGACACAGAAAAGTTTTCGGGTTATCATATCAGAAAGCAAACATAACCACTATAAATAACCACTATGAATGTAATCCAGGATGCCACGTACGACAAGGCTTGTAAGAAACTTACTAAACAACTTTCATCCCCATTGAAATTTCCACTTCATGACTGGACAGCGCCATTTGTGGTCACCAACTGGTCATCACTGGTTCCTGGAAGTCTGCTGCTGTATTCGCACCAGAACTGATAATTATACAATAACATTATTTTTGAGGACGTTATGGTTCATTAACGGCCCTACGAAAATGATTAACAGCCCTTGGGCCTATTAGTGTGTATTATTATCACATTTCAAAGAGGTTACATGTTAAACCAAGAAAAATCAAGATTGCTATTTTTTTCATCATTTATATATTATTATCATTTTTCAATGTAGTAGATGTGTGAAATTCCCACACAATCATTGTCAGCAACTAACTCATGCCTTAAATGCGAATGTATATCTTAATTCTTTCACGCCAAAGATCATATTCAAACTCAAAGCAGTGTTACCTCCCCTACATCCGGGGATGTGCGGGCCGCCGGGCCATATTGAAACGAATTTTTCATTATTGCCCGGGAACCCGGATGTGAACGGAAACATATGAGTTTTGTGCAGCCCCCGAAAATGAAAATATTCGCCAGGGAGTGCCCTATAAAGTGATAATAATTTAATAATATTTCACGAAAACAACTTGTGGCCAAATGTGCTTTTCATATCCAAGAACAAAGGTAGGGGATAGAAATTCTTCAAACACGGCGACAGAGCTGCATTGGGGAAAATTCCAAAGCCTTTGCTTTTGTTTACGTGTGAGTATACTTTCGATTTCCGGTCGACGTCATCGGACAGAAAAGGCATGTAAAAACAACGCCGTCTAAAATCAAATATTGAAAAAGATCGCCTTCATACTGTATACTGTTATTAGATAGAGATTGCACAGTTGCCATATTCAGTGCAATGTATCATGAAAACTGTTGAAATTTCTTAGAATTACTATTTTGTTTTTCGATGGAAATTCGTGGTAACGAGTGATTTGCGCATGTCTGTCGAGCATGGAAACCATCTTCAATAAAAAATGCACACAGTGTTGTCCTTTTCCAAAATGCAGTCCTATCGCTGTATTCGAAAGTGTTTTGAATGCATAGCTTTGTTCTTGGATATATGAAGCACATTTGGCCGCAAGTTGTTCTGATGAAATATTATTTTATTATCTGTTCTGGTGCGAATACGGTAGCAGACTTCCAGGAACCAGTGGTGCCTACAATCGACTCTATGAGTTGATTACATATGTGTTTCGTGTTCTATACATCCCAACCTTCATTTTGATGTATAATTTGTGTATATTTAATCTCAATTTAAGGAATATGAGAGGTGAGAATTTCAAAATAAACAAAATCCCATTACTTATATAGGCCCTTAAAACAAAATAAGAGAATTTAAGTACCAACAATATTTTCAACGTACCTTATTTATTAATTTAATACATTAAATATTTTTAAAAAATGGACAGAAAAATGTTTTGTAGTGCCAAAAGTTATTTGTTGTGTTTACGACTCTTTCCATTTTTTAATGCTCAAGCGAACATTTTCTTTACAGTTTCCTCAATAAATTAAAAGTGATTTTTTCAATGTTTAAAAGTACATGGTTAATCTCGGTCAGGTGGTAATGACAGACAGTGTACATGTATATAAGGGTATTTCAGATATCCTTGTGGCGATACGTTTCATTTTGTAAACAAATATCGCACTTCGAACAGCATCGATTGTTTACTGCCACCATGGATGATTGATGATTCTGTACTGTGCTGTCAATAGCGGTTGCTAACAAATAAACGTCCAGTCGTTCTTTGTTTCTCGTTAAAATGTATTAATTCCTTGATTTACATGGACTTTCGACATAATAAATATGTTACATGTGGTGTAGCTGGCTGATACATTATCATACAAGGCTCTTCGTGTTCATATAAGGTTCGGCTTCACTTCACCTGATATGAACTCTTATCGCCTTGTATGAAAATGTATCAGCTAGCTACACGCCATGTAACATATATTATTAGGCAGTTTGCTGGCATGCTATGTCTACAATTCTCTGCAATCTACAGCACGGTAAGGTAAGAAACCTTTGTTTCAGGCGTCAGTATATAATGTTTCAAACTGAAAAAATAAAAAAACACATTTGCACGGCTCACACGTACGAAGACATTTTTAATCAAATCCCTCTATCATCCATGGACCGACCTCAACAATTTTTTCTCGAAGAAACCAGTGATATCAAGGAATGGATTATCACCAAAGGACACACCGTTTCCCTTCTTGTGAAAGAACACAAAATGATATGAAGCATTTCAGCTAATGGGGCCAGTTGGTTCAACACCATTTTGTCCCCCAAGCTAATTGACAAAACCTGTGCTTGGGTGCCATGCTTTAGCTCTGAATATGAGTTACTGGCTGAGTGGAAACCCAACTCTGCCAATAATTGGTGTTATTATACCTCATCTACAAATGCTATCCCATAAACATTTCACAATGTTCCACCCACGGTGAGTAATGCCGGTCAATAATTTTTGCATCATTACCCGCTTCAGCCGAAGATTCCCGACAACGCCAGCGGAGACACCCGAATAATTGTTGCATGTGCACGTGATGACATAGTTTCTTTACCAAACGACTTCTGCGTTGTGAAATAATGTAAACATGCAACATGTCGATATTTGTCTGTCTGAAATAGAGTTGTGCTCATACCTGAATTCAATTCAAAATGATTCGCTCTGAGGACACTTGATTGAAAAGCCAATTTACTGTGTTTGTTTTGAAAAGTAAACATAGTGTTCCGACATTCACTTCTTTCACAATTAAAAGTTAGGAATTTGTTGGTTCCTCTCCTTTTTATGACTCTGCGACAATAAACCGTAAATAATTGTATCAAGACGGAACCTTCATTCGGTTTAATAAAAAAAACTAATGACTGAGCTTGAGGGTAACAATGTGGTTTGTCTCCCCTTGGGATCATTATTTCCCTCGGCTAATGCCTCGGGAGATAATAGTCCGCCGGGGAGACAATCCACATTGTTACCCTCAAGCCTAGTCCTTATTTTTATTTTAGTGCACTCTCCACGTATTGTATGCATGGTGTAAATGTGCAACAATTGACTTTTACTGTTTTCACTTCTGTCAGAGACAGAGGAAACCCCACACCTTTGGGTTCATGAAACAAGTGTTTAAATTTGACGTCCAATGTACCCTCCTGCCAATTTGTTTCCCATGTTTCTTTTTCTAATTTGTTGAACAGTGTGAATTGATTTTGTAAATTAAGTGTGTTGTGGTAAACTGGATTTATTATTTATTGTTATGCCTCACTTCTAACAACACCCGTAATTTGATAATTTGGCCCCTACTTAGGTCGCAGTCCTGGGGTTTTGGATCTAAAAGATGTGTACTATTTGAAATTTCTTCCGGGGAGACGTTAGCACAGATAAAAAGTTTTTATTGTCATTGATCACTGTAGATAAAAAACGCTCTGAATTGAATTTGCGAACAATAGATGCAACAGCGAACCATTTATTCGGTTCGAAAAAGAAAATTGAATGGAATGCACGCGGCGAATGATAGAATGCTTCTAAAGAATTTACAATAAACAGAATTATGGTTAATGTGGACAGACTAGATTTAGATTCTACTTAAAACGTTTCCAACATAAATAACATTAGTGGGGGACTCCTGTGACCGTGTGAACGATCGATTCGAACTTCCAGCCATTGTGCATAAGTATGTGACCTTAAATACCAATAAATAAATAAATAATCATTACGGTTGTCATTGTTGCTTCTTTCTACGTAAATGTATCAACTTATCGCCCAAGAAAAATGCCTGTGTTATTCACGATGCCACCTATCATTAAAATTCAGTTCACAGGCTTTACTATCGCTGCTGAATCAAAATAATTTCCAGGGCCGGATTTAGGACTGGGCAAGTTGAGCAGCTGCCCAGGGGCATCCCCATCCAGTGTCCTCTACATATTTCATGAAAACAAAATTGTAAGGAAAAATGTTGGATGACCTGAACGATACGCACGTATCAACCAAATCCATATTGCGCGCGTTTTACGTCATACATACGCAAGCCATAATGTATTTGTTTGTGAGTGGTAGAAGCAGCTATCTGGTTGTTTTCCTGTCACTGCTCAGCACACGTCTAACGTCATCCATCTCAATGTCGATTTTCTTTAAAACAAGGCTTTGCTTTGCTATTCAATGACAAACACTAAATCGTGAATACATCGCTACCTGTGGGCCTCCACATGCCTAAATCGGGCTCTGATAATTCCATCAGATTATGGGTATTATTTTGCAATCATTCGACACACACTGGCGCAGGACAAAGTCTGACTTGGAAGAAGAATCGGGCCTATTAACAATGGTGGTATCTTTCATGCCAGTTCCATGGTAGCAAAAGGAAGAGTCCATATTTTTTATTTGGGGGTAGACCAATTAATATTTTCAACGTTCAGCCTGCGGGCTGCATGTTGAAAATATTGATTGGTCTACATCACGCATTTACCTTGAGGTCATCCCCTTCAAAGGCATTATGACGTAGCTTGTGACCCGGCCGGAAAAACGGCCTCCGGAGTTCAGAGAGTTAATGGAGCTATCGCTGATTGTTGAAAACTGGAGGTCGAGAGCTCAACAAGAATAGTGCACATGTCTGACTCTCCGGAGATAATGTTGATGAAATTTTTAATTCCAAAAGAAACGTTTTGTTCGATTTCCTGCATCACCTGGCCACGTAAAAAAATCGGGATTATAGTCAACTCTTCCAGTTTGTCATTTACCATCACCCCTGTCTGGTTGGAGTATCCCAGTCCTCCAGTGTTTAGGTTTTGGACAAAGCAACCCCGCTATTCGCTTCATTCGTCCCTGGGATTGCGAGGAGGTATTGTAGCATATCTTCAAAACTGGTTTACCAGAAGGCCCAGTGAACCAACTGACATGATCACACTGTTTGAGGAAGATAGACTTTCTGAAATATCCTTCAATGTTTTCTTCAAACGCATACGACCAAAAATAACTCGGTCGCTCTAAAAATGATAAGTGGGTCTTCTTTTCACTCAGCCTTCAATATTAGAAAAGTTACCCAGCGCTAAAATCACGATTGCTCATCAGAAGTCACTAAAAACACGTCCATCGACATCAATAGAACAACCTCTGACTTGCGGAGATCTCGTAACTCGCCACTTGTCGGCGATTCTCTCTTGGTACTTCAGTTTTCTCCAAAAAAAAATGTCTGACACGATATGACCCTTCCGTCGCTACAATATCCACTACTCAGTGTGATTATAAAAGCGAATAGAGAATTCTGCTCGAATTGCGACTGGTATGCAATCCAATCGAAGCTCCCTGTCTGATTTTGTCGCTATAACACTGCAGAATCCAACTTGTGAGAACATTCTGATGGTATTTTCATTTGTTTTTCGGGATTTTTTTCGATGTGTCATTTTTTTTTTTTTTGGTTGGGGGGGGGGGGGGGGTATTTGTGTGCTTTTGTGTTTTTTTATTCAGTGCTCATTTTGTAGTTCTTGTTTTTTGGAATCCAGTCTTGTTTGTCGCGGCGATCTGATCGGAATATAGACACATTCGTGATCACGACCTTGTAATAGACTATGTATGTACACTCGGATTTTGAGTTTTCCCATTTCTTGAATGACCATTTATTCTCCTAATTCCATTAAATGGGCACATGTCTTGTCCGTGAAGTTCAGTAACAGTGTCGGATTTTGGACGGGTCCATAATGCGAACCAAACTTTTTTGAGATTTGTGGATAAGATCAGTTGGTATGATAGAAACTTTCAGGGTTAAGCGACTCGTCCTGTATTCTTGGTTTGGAACCCCATCGATTATGTTAAAAAAAACATCCGAATTTTCAGGAATTTTTAGGACAGTTTCGGAAAGAGGATACACCTGATGTGATGGTTGTTTGATATATAATTAACCATTTAACCAAAGCAAAGGATATCAAATTTATTATCTCGATTATTGTTTCATTCAACTTTTTAAAAAAAATCAATAAAACCATTTCATGTGACATCTCATTTCAACGAGCTTGATGATCTCGTTCCAATGCGATGCCACATGGTATGTTTTTGTAGGCATTCTGTGAGAAAAAGAATGCTGAATTTGTAGATTATGCGGGCAGATACAGCAGATTCGTCAGGTAAAGAATTAAACTCGTGTGAGTACATCCTGACTGACCTCCTATTAATTAAGAGTTCTGTGTTAAAATTGAGACCCAGACCATTAGATATAATCAACACAAAGATTTCACTTAATAGGAGATCTATAATACTGAAAATGTCGTACTTGCACTGTATATCATCATATTGGATCTCTTCTCCCCCAAAACTGGCATGAACAGTTTGGAGTTTTTTTAACCAGCTCCAATGGGGGTTCCCCATCCCCAGTAACATTTTCGCTGACTTGGAGTCTTAGATATCGAATCGCTGTTGCCAGTAAACATGTAATTTCTAGCCAGAATAGATTTGAGACATGGACTAACGTCTCACACACAGTAGGTTTTTTTCAAATGGAAGTCTGTATCACCCTATTCGGTCTGCTGCGGAGGGGGCCAAGTATGACCAATTTGAAGTGTTGATACGTAACATGTTAAATTAGCTGAGGGCTAGATTATTTTTTTTTTGTGGAGGGGAGGGGGGGGGTGATCTGAATTTTCTTTCAAAATATGTTTTATTACAAATTATTGGAGAATGTCCAAAGCCACTCGCCAATAATTTGTGATAAAACAAATTTATGTAAACAAAATATTATTTGCGTTTAACTGAATATGAAACATGGGCTAGGAAAATGTTGGCTTTTGCTCTGGCCCCCTCAATTTTCTGCAAGCCCAGATAGTGGCGTCTAGTACTCAACCAGTTAATAAGAAGTTCGTCATAAGTACGGCATATATATTTTATTTATCCAGAAATAAACTTCCAATAAGTGAACTATACTCCAGACTCACTACGTCAACTCTTGCATCAAGACACACCTCGATGTATAAGTTGGAATGATTATCAGTCGGGACTTGAGTCATCAAAGTAGAGACAAATCACTCCAGTACCGACCCCCACTCAATAGGTCATCCTCGTGACACCCTTCCTCCAGTTACGTTGATCTAAATGCTATGCTGACTGAACCACCGCGCAATTCTTCGGGGAGGGGTTATCTGATAAAGAAGATATATTAATTTCCATGCTACATCGGTACTATTTTCGGCTATATTGGCTATTTCCAATTACTCAAGGAGTGGTATTCGTCACCGGCATCTTCTGAAGGTAAAAACAACCCCCAAGCCCCTACATGTATGTCGAATGTTAGCTGAACTACTTACAAAATCAAAGATGGTCTATTGGCATGAGCACAGGAAGCACTTTAGGGCAGAGGGTTCAGACCTCGGGAAAATGGTATTTACTCCCACTAGCAGCCCGCCATGACATGCGGAAACAGATATGTCTCGAAGGCCGAAGCTGGGTGACTTTGAGAGGAGGTACCCCCTTCCCATCGGAAGGGGGCACCTTCTCCAAAACTCCTCCAACTCCCCATTGAATTCTGAAACTCCCAGAAAGGATTTGGGTTTAATTTAGCTCTACTTCGAGAAAAATCATTGAAAACAATTGAGTGACGAAGCTGTGAAGGCTATTCTCTGCGTCCTCTCGCAACAGCTGTACGAAGTCAGGAAAGTCGGCTGGCCATCTGGCCATCTCTGTCTCAGTGCTTCCCGAGTCCCTGTTTATTTGAATGTTAATGACTTGATATGGACGAGAACAACACAAAAATCATGGTTAACACATACGAATGTTGACAGTAATTAATTGTTTCATTTGTGTCTGGCGGAAAAGGAGACAAAACCTCTCCAGTATACCTAACGTGAAAAGCAGACGACACTTGCAAAAAAAATTCTTGAATAACTATTTTTTTTCATTTTTTGTCTCAAAAACATAGGTTATGACCCCTCGTTGGAACGAGCTCGACGAGCTCGTTCCAACGAGGGGTCATAACCTATGTTTTTGAGACAAAAAATGAAAATATTTTGAAAATTAATTGGCGATTTTTGAGAATAGCGCTGGCCGGTTTTGGCCGTTACGTTGGGTAAAGGGTTAAATGATATAAAGTAGGCACGTCTTTTGATGTTATATTAGTTTGATTGAATTTTGCAATGGATCCAGCCTTCTCTTGACAAATTTGACAATTCTGCCAAAATATCACAACGCGAGAAGCTTTCTTATTTCTTAATCAAATATTCCAAACATCCTCAACTGTGCCACACTGGATCGAGTTCGTCAAGCGCGTTCGAGTGTGCGATCGAAACCTCCTTTTGGAAGGAGAATGTTAATGTTTTAATTGATTTAGGAAAATATAACGTTACTGTTGCCTTCAATTTATATTAAAATAAATCTTACTGTATTTAAAATAGACACGTTCTCCCGATCCTCTGTCAGATGCCAGGCGGCACATCTTGGTATCTTTGTTGTATTTAAAGAACTTGCATTTATCGTCAAGTCCACACATCACAGCGCAGTGGGTTGCTGAAATGCAGTTTTCTTCCGCAGAATAGTTTACGCGGTCTCTCACTGTAAGATCTGTGGAATAAGTTGCTCTGAAATGTCGTTCTCGAAAACTCAGAACCAAACCTAATAATATGGTCAGATTAAAGAAAATGTAGAACACCAAATATCTTGACTGCACTTCCCGTGACATTTTCTCTGCATCTGCCGAGAGTATCCCTTGGCAACAACTCTACAGAGTTAGAGCAGCTCGTGTATTTGTTCATGCGCTCTGAAGACCTATTGAGCAAATGACAACTGAATCCTTAACTAATCCATTTTAGGAAAGAACTTACTATCAACCCATAGTTGTTTGGTTACATTCTGCTGGATATAAACAAGAATGTGTAAGTGTAATATATAGCACCCTGATGGCAAAAGTAGAGAGTTTGCATCGGATTTAGTCGCGATCCGATGGAATTTCTCCGTTTGCCTTTCTCCCCACAACATTTCCAAAATAACTAACTTTTGTGGGATGGGGGGGGGGGGGGGGGGTGGCGGGTAAGTCGATACATTCGGGTTCATATTCACATATTCACTCAACACAGATAATTTGGGTTGATTTTAACCCTGCTGATTTTAGAGTGCACATAATCGTTCAGTTGTTCAAGATATGTGCCATTTGAAGATAGCATTTCTCCTGGAACTTTTGAATGAAAACTGTTATTTAGGAGTCCGTTATGTTTTACCGATGCATGGTGTCGGGAATTAAATGCATATTCAAATCCGTGTATATTTTTGTCCGGCAAGCAAGAGATTTTTCCTAACTGAGTACTCCAAAGCGTGAGTATATTTTTGTCCGTTTTTTTTTTTTTTTGGGGGGGGGGGTGGGGGGTCGGAGGGGGGCGGGTTACATATACTCCAGAATTTACGCCCCTGCAACCACTACAAATTTATATATTTGATATCAAAGTCGAGCTTTTAGTTCGAAGGGAAACATAACGGCGAGTCGAAGACGACCGCGGGGGCGAGAGGAGGAAGACAATGCCCTTCCTAGGTTCGTCACTCAATCTTCAATGATTTATTCTCGAAGAAAAGCGAAAATACACCCAAATCTGTTCTGCCGAGATTTTAAAATTCAATGGGTGAGTTTGCCAGAAGGTGCCCCCACCCCTACCCCCGATGGGTGTGGGACACCTCCTCTCAAACTCACCTATCTCAGGCCTTCGGTCTTGGAGACATGCATGTTTCGGCATGTTATGGCGGGCGGCTAGTGCAAGTAAATGGCTTTTCCCGGGCTCTGGTCTTCTGCCCTGAAGTGCTTCCGGCGCCTCTGATGATGACCTATTTTTCTTACAATACCTCCAAAAAATGTTTCCAAAAACTCATTTACCCAACGATTTTCGGAGAGATTATATTTTATTGTGTATGAAAGAAATTATCAATGTAAACAACTGTAAGGCGTGAAAAAAGACATTCAACAAATCCTCCATTCTCTGTCTTTGATGACAAAACACTAGACTCATTCATTATTTTCCCGTTCTTCGTTTCAATCGGCTGTTTAAATGACGCTTTTGACAAGCTTTTTTATCGAAGAAGTTTTATAATTCTTGTTATATCAAGAGATCACAGGATAAAGACAAAAATAATGTTTAGTAAAATTTGTGGAACATGTTTGGCCGCAACGAAACTTAACTGTCACGCCGATGTTGGCGAAGGTAGCTATGTGTACCTACATATGAATGGAATGCACGCGGCGAATGATAGAATGCTTTTAAAGAATTTACAATAAACAGAATTATGGTTAATGTGGACAGACTAGATTTAGATTCTACTTAAAACGTTTCCAACATAAATAACATTAGTGGGGGACTCCTGTGACCGTGTGAACGATCGATTCGAACTTCCGCGTTGTGTCCTTGAGCAAGGCACTTAGCCCCGATTGTCCACGTGGGGGCACGATGACGCCGTATATTAAGACATACTGCACGTCGATGGTGCGCATGTCTTCAACCAATCTAATCCTGCCTGTGCTACAGTGCGGCGTTACGATGTTGGGGAGCTGACAGCTGCTCGTCGGTGCTCGGTGATTCTCTCCGGGTACTCCGGTTTTCTCCTCCCGTAAAACTGCCACGGTCATGATCAGCCATTGTGCATAAGTATGTGACCTTAAATACCAATAAATAAATAAATAATCATTACGGTTGTCATTGTTGCTTCTTTCTACGTAAATGTATCAACTTATCGCCCAAGAAAAATGCCTGTGTTATTCACGATGCCACCTATCATTAAAATTCAGTTCACAGGCTTTACTATCGCTGCTGAATCAAAATAATTTCCAGGGCCGGATTTAGGACTGGGCAAGTTGAGCAGCTGCCCAGGGGCATCCCCATCCAGTGTCCTCTACATATTTCATGAAAACAAAATTGTAAGGAAAAATGTTGGATGACCTGAACGATACGCACGTATCAACCAAATCCATATTGCGCGCGTTTTACGTCATACATACGCAAGCCATAATGTATTTGTTTGTGAGTGGTAGAAGCAGCTATCTGGTTGTTTTCCTGTCACTGCTCAGCACACGTCTAACGTCATCCATCTCAATGTCGATTTTCTTTAAAACAAGGCTTTGCTTTGCTATTCAATGACAAACACTAAATCGTGAATACATCGCTACCTGTGGGTCTCCACATGCCTAAATCGGGCTCTGATAATTCCATCAGATTATGGGTATTATTTTGCAATCATTCGACACACACTGGCGCAGGACAAAGTCTGACTTGGAAGAAGAATCGGGCCTATTAACAATGGTGGTATCTTTCATGCCAGTTCCATGGTAGCAAAAGGAAGAGTCCATATTTTTTATTTGGGGGTAGACCAATTAATATTTTCAACGTTCAGCCTGCGGGCTGCATGTTGAAAATATTGATTGGTCTACATCACGCATTTACCTTGAGGTCATCCCCTTCAAAGGCATTATGACGTAGCTTGTGACCCGGCCGGAAAAACGGCCTCCGGAGTTCAGAGAGTTAATGGAGCTATCGCTGATTGTTGAAAACTGGAGGTCGAGAGCTCAACAAGAATAGTGCACATGTCTGACTCTCCGGAGATAATGTTGATGAAATTTTTAATTCCAAAAGAAACGTTTTGTTCGATTTCCTGCATCACCTGACCACGTAAAAAAATCGGGATTATAGTCAACTCTTCCAGTTTGTCATTTACCATCACCCCTGTCTGGTTGGAGTATCCCAGTCCTCCAGTGTTTAGGTTTTGGACAAAGCAACCCCGCTATTCGCTTCATTCGTCCCTGGGATTGCGAGGAGGTATTGTAGCATATCTTCAAAACTGGTTTACCAGAAGGCCCAGTGAACCAACTGACATGATCACACTGTTTGAGGAAGATAGACTTTCTGAAATATCCTTCAATGTTTTCTTCAAACGCATACGACCAAAAATAACTCGGTCGCTCTAAAAATGATAAGTGGGTCTTCTTTTCACTCAGCCTTCAATATTAGAAAAGTTACCCAGCGCGCAAATCACGATTGCTCATCAGAAGTCACTAAAAACACGTCCATCGACATCAATAGAACAACCTCTGACTTGCGGAGATCTCGTAACTCGCCACTTGTCGGCGATTCTCTCTTGGTACTTCAGTTTTCTCCAAAAAAAAATGTCTGACACGATATGACCCTTCCGTCGCTACAATATCCACTACTCAGTGTTATTATAAAAGCGAATAGAGAATTCTGCTCGAATTGCGACTGGTATGCAATCCAATCGAAGCTCCCTGTCTGATTTTGTCGCTATAACACTGCAGAATCCAACTTGTGAGAACATTCTGATGGTATTTTCATTTGTTTTTCGGGATTTTTTTCGATGTGTCATTTTTTTTTTTTTTTTGGTGGGGGGGGGGGGGGGTATTTGTGTGCTTTTGTGTTTTTTTATTCAGTGCTCATTTTGTAGTTCTTGTTTTTTGGAATCCAGTCTTGTTTGTCGCGGCGATCTGATCGGAATATAGACACATTCGTGATCACGACCTTGTAATAGACTATGTATGTACACTCGGATTTTGAGTTTTCCCATTTCTTGAATGACCATTTATTCTCCTAATTCCATTAAATGGGCACATGTCTTGTCCGTGAAGTTCAGTAACAGTGTCGGATTTTGGACGGGTCCGTAATGCGAACCAAACTTTTTTGAGATTTGTGGATAAGATCAGTTGGTATGATAGAAACTTTCAGGGTTAAGCGACTCGTCCTGTATTCTTGGTTTGGAACCCCATCGATTATGTTAAAAAAAACATCCGAATTTTCAGGAATTTTTAGGACAGTTTCGGAAAGAGGATACACCTGATGTGATGGTTGTTTGATATATAATTAACCATTTAACCAAAGCAAAGGATATCAAATTTATTATCTCGATTATTGTTTCATTCAACTTTTTAAAAAAAATCAATAAAACCATTTCATGTGACATCTCATTTCAACGAGCTTGATGATCTCGTTCCAATGCGATGCCACATGGTATGTTTTTGTAGGCATTCTGTGAGAAAAAGAATGCTGAATTTGTAGATTATGCGGGCAGATACAGCAGATTCGTCAGGTAAAGAATTAAACTCGTGTGAGTACATCCTGACTGACCTCCTATTAATTAAGAGTTCTGTGTTAAAATTGAGACCCAGACCATTAGATATAATCAACACAAAGATTTCACTTAATAGGAGATCTATAATACTGAAAATGTCGTACTTGCACTGTATATCATCATATTGGATCTCTTCTCCCCCAAAACTGGCATGAACAGTTTGGAGTTTTTTTAACCAGCTCCATTGGGGGTTCCCCATCCCCAGTAACATTTTCGCTGACTTGGAGTCTTAGATATCGAATCGCTGTTGCCAGTAAACATGTAATTTCTAGCCAGAATAGATTTGAGACATGGACTAACGTCTCACACACAGTAGGTTTTTTTCAAATGGAAGTCTGTATCACCCTATTCGGTCTGCTGCGGAGGGGGCCAAGTATGACCAATTTGAAGTGTTGATACGTAACATGTTAAATTAGCTGAGGGCTAGATTATTTTTTTTTGTGGAGGGGAGGGGGGGGGTGATCTGAATTTTCTTTCAAAATATGTTTTATTACAAATTATTGGAGAATGTCCAAAGCCACTCGCCAATAATTTGTGATAAAACAAATTTATGTAAACAAAATATTATTTGCGTTTAACTGAATATGAAACATGGGCTAGGAAAATGTTGGCTTTTGCTCTGGCCCCCTCAATTTTCTGCAAGCCCAGATAGTGGCGTCTAGTACTCAACCAGTTAATAAGAAGTTCGTCATAAGTACGGCATATATATTTTATTTATCCAGAAATAAACTTCCAATAAGTGAACTATACTCCAGACTCACTACGTCAACTCTTGCATCAAGACACACCTCGATGTATAAGTTGGAATGATTATCAGTCGGGACTTGAGTCATCAAAGTAGAGACAAATCACTCCAGTACCGACCCCCACTCAATAGGTCATCCTCGTGACACCCTTCCTCCAGTTACGTTGATCTAAATGCTATGCTGACTGAACCACCGCGCAATTCTTCGGGGAGGGGTTATCTGATAAAGAAGATATATTAATTTCCATGCTACATCGGTACTATTTTCGGCTATATTGGCTATTTCCAATTACTCAAGGAGTGGTATTCGTCACCGGCATCTTCTGAAGGTAAAAACAACCCCCAAGCCCCTACATGTATGTCGAATGTTAGCTGAACTACTTACAAAATCAAAGATGGTCTATTGGCATGAGCACAGGAAGCACTTTAGGGCAGAGGGTTCAGACCTCGGGAAAATGGTATTTACTCCCACTAGCAGCCCGCCATGACATGCGGAAACATATATGTCTCGAAGGCCGAAGCTGGGTGACTTTGAGAGGAGGTACCCCCTTCCCATCGGAAGGGGGCACCTTCTCCAAAACTCCTCCAACTCCCCATTGAATTCTGAAACTCCCAGAAAGGATTTGGGTTTAATTTAGCTCTACTTCGAGAAAAATCATTGAAAACAATTGAGTGACGAAGCTGTGAAGGCTATTCTCTGCGTCCTCTCGCAACAGCTGTACGAAGTCAGGAAAGTCGGCTGGCCATCTGGCCATCTCTGTCTCAGTGCTTCCCGAGTCCCTGTTTATTTGAATGTTAATGACTTGATATGGACGAGAACAACACAAAAATCATGGTTAACACATACGAATGTTGACAGTAATTAATTGTTTCATTTGTGTCTGGCGGAAAAGGAGACAAAACCTCTCCAGTATACCTAACGTGAAAAGCAGACGACACTTGCAAAAAAATTCTTGAATAACTATTTTTTTTTCATTTTTTGTCTCAAAAACATAGGTTATGACCCCTCGTTGGAACGAGCTCGACGAGCTCGTTCCAACGAGGGGTCATAACCTATGTTTTTGAGACAAAAAATGAAAATATTTTGAAAATTAATTGGCGATTTTTGAGAATAGCGCTGGCCGGTTTTGGCCGTTACGTTGGGTAAAGGGTTAAATGATATAAAGTAGGCACGTCTTTTGATGTTATATTAGTTTGATTGAATTTTGCAATGGATCCAGCCTTCTCTTGACAAATTTGACAATTCTGCCAAAATATCACAACGCGAGAAGCTTTCTTTTTTCTTAATCAAATATTCCAAACATCCTCAACTGTGCCACACTGGATCGAGTTCGTCAAGCGCGTTCGAGTGTGCGATCGAAACCTCCTTTTGGAAGGAGAATGTTAATGTTTTAATTGATTTAGGAAAATATAACGTTACTGTTGCCTTCAATTTATATTAAAATAAATCTTACTGTATTTAAAATAGACACGTTCTCCCGATCCTCTGTCAGATGCCAGGCGGCACATCTTGGTATCTTTGTTGTATTTAAAGAACTTGCATTTATCGTCAAGTCCACACATCACAGCGCAGTGGGTTGCTGAAATGCAGTTTTCTTCCGCAGAATAGTTTACGCGGTCTCTCACTGTAAGATCTGTGGAATAAGTTGCTCTGAAATGTCGTTCTCGAAAACTCAGAACCAAACCTAATAATATGGTCAGATTAAAGAAAATGTAGAACACCAAATATCTTGACTGCACTTCCCGTGACATTTTCTCTGTATCTGCCGAGAGTATCCCTTGGCAACAACTCTACAGAGTTAGAGCAGCTCGTGTATTTGTTCATGCGCTCTGAAGACCTATTGATCAAATGACAACTGAATCCTTAACTAATCCATTTTAGGAAAGAACTTACTATCAACCCATAGTTGTTTGGTTACATTCTGCTGGATATAAACAAGAATGTGTAAGTGTAATATATAGCACCCTGATGGCAAAAGTAGAGAGTTTGCATCGGATTTAGTCGCGATCCGATGGAATTTCTCCGTTTGCCTTTCTCCCCACAACATTTCCAAAATAACTAACTTTTGTGGGATGGGGGGGGGGGGGGGGTGGCGGGTAAGTCGATACATTCGGGTTCATATTCACATATTCACTCAACACAGATAATTTGGGTTGATTTTAACCCTGCTGATTTTAGAGTGCACATAATCGTTCAGTTGTTCAAGATATGTGCCATTTGAAGATAGCATTTCTCCTGGAACTTTTGAATGAAAACTGTTATTTAGGAGTCCGTTATGTTTTACCGATGCATGGTGTCGGGAATTAAATGCATATTCAAATCCGTGTATATTTTTGTCCGGCAAGCAAGAGATTTTTCCTAACTGAGTACTCCAAAGCGTGAGTATATTTTTGTCCGTTTTTTTTTTTTGGGGGGGGGGGGGGGTGGGGGGTCGGAGGGGGGAGGGTTACATATACTCCAGAATTTACGCCCCTGCAACCACTACAAATTTATATATTTGATATCAAAGTCGAGCTTTTAGTTCGAAGGGAAACATAACGGCGAGTCGAAGACGACCGCGGGGGCGAGAGGAGGAAGACAATGCCCTTCCTAGGTTCGTCACTCAATCTTCAATGATTTATTCTCGAAGAAAAGCGAAAATACACCCAAATCTGTTCTGCCGAGATTTTAAAATTCAATGGGTGAGTTTGCCAGAAGGTGCCCCCAACCCTACCCCCGATGGGTGTGGGACACCTCCTCTCAAACTCACCTATCTCAGGCCTTCGGTCTTGGAGACATGCATGTTTCGGCATGTTATGGCGGGCGGCTGGTGCAAGTAAATGGCTTTTCCCGGGCTCTGGTCTTCTGCCCTGAAGTGCTTCCGGCGCCCCTGATGATGACCTATTTTTCTTACAATACCTCCAAAAAATGTTTCCAAAAACTCATTTACCCAACGATTTTCGGAGAGATTATATTTTATTGTGTATGAAAGAAATTATCAATGTAAACAACTGTAAGGCGTGAAAAAAGACATTCAACGAATCCTCCATTCTCTGTCTTTGATGACAAAACACTAGACTCATTCATTATTTTCCCGTTCTCCGTTTCAATCGGCTGTTTAAATGACGCTTTTGACAAGCTTTTTTATCGAAGAAGTTTTATAATTCTTGTTATATCAAGAGATCACAGGATAAAGACAAAAATAATGTTTATTAAAATTTGTGGAACATGTTTGGCCGCAACGAAACTTAACTGTCACGCCGATGTTGGCGAAGGTAGCTATGTGTACCTACATATGAGTACCGAGCACACATTTTACTTACTGGGGTTCCATAGTAACCCTAATTGACTGGGGAATCCACAACTGAACCAATATCCAACCTAAATATCCACTACTGACTACTGGGGAACTCCATAGTTAAACCAGTTAAACCTTTTTCTTTTGGGAATCCATAGTGATTGTCCAGCGATTTACTCCACACCCCAGGGACCTCCATAGTGAATGTCCAGCCATTTACTCCACAAACTGGGGCCCTCAAAAGGGAGCGCACTAAAAACATATACACCAATACACTATACTACTGACCACTAGGGGCTCCATAGTTAAACCAGTTAACCGTTAAACGTTTTTTTCACTAGAGAATCCATACTGAATGTCCAAGCAGTTAGACCACATCTTAGGGTCCTCCGTAGGGGGGGGGGGGGTGCACAAAAAACATATATACCAATACACTATTGTCGCCTAGTCTAGTCCACATACTACTCCATGGGGGGAGGTGGGGGGGGGGGGGTAGAAGAGTATCCATGTGCAATTTAATTGCAGCCACCGGTCACCGACCTCAATATGACAAAAATCCTTTGCCACCCAATTTAGTCTATACAAAAAGTGTGTACCCCACTCATCAAAACGTGACGGTGTCATCCACCAAGAAAATCTCTAAAGCACCTTGTATGTTATTCAGGAAAAAATCGTTGCCAACATCAGTGTACACCATCATTCCGAAAAAACTCGACGAGTAATTTGAGAGCTCAACATGCTGTATTATTCTACCACCATGCATAGCTGCTGCTTTGCGACCTGCCCTAAAAATACGTTTCCGTTTTCTCTCTACGACACGGATATCTTAACAGCGTGTAACTGGAGTCGCGGCAAAATATACGACCATACGAGTATTGTACTATTGGGCTATCGATGCAATTCAGCAAAATGGGATTCAATGGCCGACCATAGTTCCGTTGAAGGAGCTGATGCCCAATCATTTCCTCCCAAATGGATCATTGGATACTTAGGAAGGACTCTGTGATGCAGGAGATTCCGTAGCTGGGACATAAGCTCATTGCAATGCATTCCACGTTGCCCAAAGCAAGTCAATTGTACACCACGGCCTTCCAAGTTTAAGTTCTCTTTGGATCTTTCACTTGCACGCCTGTAGTCCCATTAGATTACTGAATAGCCTTCCATTCAAATATCTGAAATAAATGTTGTTAGAGTTTACTGAGAAATGTTTATAAGGTCATGGCTAACGACAATAAATACCCGGAAACAAACCTTGAAGTCATATCGTACCTATGCGAACATTGGCCTATTAATACAGAAAAACACTGCCAATTCCTCCTCAGGGGATTTCTCTGAGGTAGGTTAAGTTGTACGTATATTCAATGGAGTTGGCTGTCAAAACCACCAAAGATTTTATCACGCCGAATGTCCCTTGAGAAAGCATTGGATTTCCATTTCCCTATTTTCTATATAATGTGGTCACGGACACCATTCACGGCCAACCAAGTTGCTCCACCAATTCCAATAGAGTGGTGGGATTTGAAATGACAAAGCGATAGCCTAAAAAGGAAAGTGCCTTACGGAGGATAGGGTGAAGTGATACCTGTTTAGGGTTCTCCCATCATTGTGGCAAAAGAGGACAGGGGAAATCCTGGGACGAATCTGTTGAAAATTAGCCCAGTCATTTATAGGACATATACTCGTGTTTTAGAAGTATGGTATGTGCACTTCCTCGGCCCTCCCAAACGTATTAGACTTTGACTGTCTTAATGTTGATTTAGGCATCTCCTGGACTGAATGTAGTAAAAAGACAAATCACAAACATGGAAAGCCCGAATCAGGCTTAAACCTGGTGTGCTCACTTATTATTCGCTAACTCGAAACAATGCACAAAATGCCACAAAATAATTTGCATGGAATAAGGTGCTTTCATGGTAATTAATTGAAACTGTAATCAGATCTAAAGGAAATGTTCGCAAAATATCCAAAGTGATTGGTGCCCTGTGGTCTTGTGAGGGAGTCTGTCTTCTCAAACCAATCACCATTTTCATGATTGAGTATTGAAGAGTTATGCCTGTCAAGTATCTAATAACAGTGAAAACAGACAATCCCCTCTCTGCAAGGTAGGCGACAAAAAAACAAACATGACAAATTGGAACAGTCCACATTGATGGAAATCCAAATAGCGTTCTGAAGTTTCCAAAAGACTGTATTCCTACTTGGTAAGTGGATTTAGTACGGTCTGCCAAAACAGCATTTAGAAGAGTATTTTGAAGATGTCCAAGAGACTCTCTGGAAGTGGTATGGATTTTTGTTCAGCATTTGGCGCTAGTTGTCGAAACCAGTGAGCTGCAAACGGGAAACTCAGTTTTAAACTTAATGTTATATTTTAGACACTGCGAAGTGAATAATCTAACAAGTTGCATAACCTCATCCGAACGGGAAGTTGGGGAGTTCAAAATATGTACGACAGCCATGTTGCCACTGTGCAATAAAACCGTTTTATGTTTCAAACATTTTCTACAGATGATTACTGCAACAAGAAGGGAAAAAACTCTTGGACAGTAATAAACTATTCAAAGAAAAGTAGGGTATATCCAAACTGATGTTGATATTTTCTGAAATTGGTTTTGGATACGCGTGATTGGACACATCAATATGATACCAAGTGTAGTGTGGATCATGAATGTCGCCGGCCCACGAAAACTTTTTGCAGGTTTTTCACACGAGCGCCGCGTTAATGTCCGTGGGGTACGTTTTGAAATTTTCATTTGTACTTACAGGACGGGCTTTTTGGAGGTCTCATCGTTCTTTTCTAGGTACAAAACTCGTTCATCAATAGTTTCTGGTCGAAACGTAACTTTTGAGGTATGCGAAGACTGGCTCGTGACGAACGTTGACGTGCTGTTGGCATGTTGGAAGCCGGCAACAGACAGACTGCAGTGGCTCAAATTCTCAACGTTTCTCAATCGGTAATTAGCAGGTTGTGGTTACGCTACCGTCAGAAGGCAATGTTGATGACCGACGTCGGTCAAGTCGTCCAAAGGCCACAACTGCTAACCAGGATCGTTTCATCCGAACAACAGCATTACGTACATATAACCGCCATCAAAGTGCCTCAGAAATTGGACAGCAATGGCAGCGAGCGACAAATGTGCGAGTCAGTGGTCAGACTATCCGAAAGCGCCTACACAGCTGGAATTTGTACGCTCAACGACCTCGAATAATTCCACGTTTGACTGAACGTCACATCGTGGCAAGGCGTAATTGGTGTGGAGCACGACAGCGCTGGGACAATCGTCGGAGCAACGTCATGTTTTCCGATGAATCGAGTTTCGCTCTCGACTTCCACGACAGGCGAAGAAGCAGGGTGTGGCGGCGGTGGGAAGGGCGATACCATGACGCAACCTTAGGCAGCATGATCGTTTTGGTGGTGGAATGGTTATGGTGTGGTGGGGAGGCACAACCATAACAAGCAGAAAGCAATTCATGGCACACAAGGGCATGTCACAGGGCAGTACTATCGTGACAACATGTTAGCATCGCATGTGCTGACATTTGCGCGACATCACGGCCGTCGCTGCATTTTCCAAGATAACAATGCAAGAGCAAACAGGGCCCATGTCGCTACAGAGTTCCTCCAGGAGCAGAACATTACTACACTGCCTTGGCCAGCACTACGTCCAGACCTTTCACCAATCGCGCACGTCTGGGGTATGCTTGGCAGGCGCGTACGACGATGCCAACAGTCCCCTACTAATGTCCAGGAACTCGCCGCTGTAGTGCAGGGAGAATGGAATAACGTCGGTCAAGCTGATATTGAACGTTTGGTGAGGAGTATGCCACGTCGGATCCGCGCTTGTCTCGCGAACCGAGGACGCTTTACAAGGCATTGAGGTCTTGGACTGAATGTGGTAAATTCTCTAACTGACCGTCCATGTCTTCTACAGCTCAATGCGTGGAATGCTTGCTTGTCAGACACACAACTATCCTTGACATCATTCACCAGATGTCACAGTGCAATGCCTAAACTGTCATTTTGATAAAAATATAAATATATTTCTTCATATATCTCACTTTTATCAAATAACCCCTGTGAATAGTATATTATTCGTGAAGCCAAATACATGCCATGCTTCAGGCCAAATGTAATGTGCTCAGTGATCCTGAAATATGCTCCAAAACCCAAATCACAGCCTGCAGCACTCTCAGTGAACAATTCCATATCCGACCTGACTACCCAAAACTGGTTAGAAAAAGCTGAAACCACATTAAATTCTGTAAGAAATATTAACCACATGTGACGATCATCTTGCACAACGCAGGTACACAAAAATGGTGATTAGTCCTTGAAAGGCCCCGTATGGAATTTATCAACCTTCTGTAAGAGGGGCGCCCTGGGGTAATTGCACTCATCATTTAGGCTTCCGATAAGAGACTGCATTTGTTGGAGTGTGGCTCTGGGTTTGCCTAGTACTGTAATGACCTTAGAATGAACATTTTTGACTTTATTATCCGGAATTTTTACAAGCATATCATGGGTATTAATTTCTGATCATAGAAAGCAAATAATTTTGAGGGGACCCTCGGTCTTGTCTTCTGCAACTGGCACCGCCAAAAATGTGGACTTTTCGAAAAATTGTTGCATATTATGGGCGCATTCCCTGAATTATTTGGAGCCCCCAAATAAAACGTCATCCAGATTGTCTGTTATGTTATCCGACTAAGCCCATTTTCGCACTCGCCTTTCCAAAAAGGTTGAAAACTTTTCAACACTGCACAGGAGATTGAACATCCCATAGGAAGGCACTAACTGAAACAATGTAAATCCTCAAATTGAAGATCAAGCTGGTCAAACCACCCGGCCATATGGGCAATAATCTGAAATCAGATTTGATATCTGCTGTTGCAAGTAAAGCGTCCTGGCCTAGACGCTGCATAATAGCAACCGCAAAACCAAAGTTGGTGTAATTCTCAGAGCCCATGCTCCGCATATGAAAGGTGATGTATTAATCGGCAATCCGCAGGTTGTTTGTTAGGTACTAAAGCAATTGGTAAGATGCACACAGTGGAAATGGGGCGGTCAATAAAGGGGCCTGCTATTTTCCCAGCAGATAATTCCCTCTGAAGCTTCTCTCACACAATATCAGGATTAAGGGAAACCGAAATCAAACTTCTCGACACACATGGAGGTCGGAACCATTATATTCCAGGGCCAAACCGAAGGTAAATCCACGCAGTAAGTGATTGGAAGCATTTTGATCAAGATAGTCTTGAAGACTAACAGTTTAATGATCTGTTATAATTGGGGAACTTCCCAAATTAAATGTTGTGTTCCCTTTGACCGTCTTTGAATGGGCCAGCTGATACGCTCTGCCTACGAAAGGAACTTGGATGACAGTCAACCTGGAAATGGGGTTTCCCATAATTATGATGCATGTGCGCAAACGACAAGGAGGCCATTTACAACCACCTGACTTATTAAATGCAAAGCAGATGCCTTGCATCTTACAGGGAGCTGTTGTAGGAGATGCACTTTGTTATATAGCCCCCATATTATATCGAGATTGATATTTTTCTGTATTTTCTGACTGGTCTGACTCATTTGCACTGAGTGACCTTTGTTTACATCTTTTTTACACTAATCTATTGTACATATAGCTGTTGATTGTTTAAGTAGGTCAAGGAACTTGTTTACTTGAACTATGACAGAATCACCTAGACACTGTTAGAACTTTGTAGTATTTTCATCTTCTGGAACATTCTATCTGGTTACTATATAAAGGTTTGTCAACAGATTTCAAAAACTTATTTTTTAGAAAGTCATTTCAGAAAGACTCACTTCAGTTGTTTCCATTCGAGATTATTATTGTTTTAGAACAGTGCATTTATTATAGAAGCAGTGCTTCTTTGTGAATTTGGAATTGACTTCAAAAGAGAATTTTGAGGAGAATCTATTCATCTTGGAAAAGAGAATTTATACATTCTGTGAAACAGAATATTATTTTGTGAAAAGCCAGGATTCTGCTGGATTATTTGGAAATTACCTGTGGCGCCAATACTTCTTGGATTTTTACTCCATTTGAATTTTGCGGAGCATTTTATTATATTTTATTGTAGACTGCTGAAATTTCTAAGTGAAAATTTTATTACAAATCTACGGGATACTGTTTCTGAAGAGATATTCTTGGATTTAATACCACCAGTTGGTAACGTTCTTCACAAGATTCTTCACCACTGGATTACAGGATTCTGTCAAACTGTACTTTGGACTAATTCAATAATTGATAAGTACCACTGTTTTTTTATTTTCTTTAAACCAGTTAGTGTAAAAGATCTTTGTATCGTTTTTTTATATTAATTGTTTTTTAATTAAATTTCAAAATAGTTAAATTCATAGTTATTACTGCTGATTCTCAGATTTCTTTCTGTTACCAATATCAATAATATTTCCATACTGTAACAACTTGAATTGTAGTCCAATCCCATAGACGTACCTGATAAGGTATGTACTTTGGGCACCATCAATTGAAGCCACAAAGTTTGGAACTATGATACCCGAAGGTTGCACGTTAATTGTCTAGCGCATACGGAATTGTTCGCTATAGGCCCTCCAGCCAAAATCAACAAGACGCGAGGCCGCATCACGTATAATTTGCATGTATTTTGGCAGCTCCAAAGGCATCAATGGATTTTTCTGGACTTGAATGTAAATGAAACTTAAGAAGGCATTAGTCCATTTTTCAATGGACGGGATTTTTTTTCTCTAACACGCTTGGCCCTCTATTCAATTGCACCCTGAGCGTTCAAAATTAGTCTGTTGTTAGCAGCCACCTCGGACATATCATTACTTCCCTTTAATAAAGTTGCAATGTTTATATACTCATTGGCCCTATTTTTGTGTGACAGAAATTGGCACATGCGCTGCCACATCATCATTAGGCAAATTCAACCGGGGTATACCTGCATTTACACTAAATTGCGTACGCGGTACATCCAGTATCAGACACCCCAGTACACGCTGTAGTTTCGTAGTTCCCAGCTTGATACACATTTATTATAAGATAAATATAAACCTCCAGAAGAGAAATTAGTGGAATGACATTATATTTGGTATGTAAGTGAATCTTATATGGTATTCAGTATATCTTAATGATGTTTAGCCTCATGTTTATTGCGGGTGTTATTCGGAGTATTTTCGTCTGTGTTACTGCCCTGTATGGTCTTGGAATTCGTTTCGTTTTTTACCTTGAAACTAAGTAACGTTTGACCTAGCGTTACATTGTAATTATTTTAAAGAACCCCCCCCCCCCCCCCCCCCCCCCCATTGAACGGCTTTTGCTTGACTTTGTAATGGAATTCTAATTAAGAAACGGTTTTTATTTGTATGATTTGATATAACCTTGCAATCAATCTTTTAGTAACGTTACCAGCCCGCCACCTCAGACTGATATTATAAGTTATCTCCGCCAACATGTATGGTATATGGAGATTTAATACCTGGATGTCTCATTTGAACAACCAACATCCAGGTTTTAAATCCCCATATACCATACTCGTTGGCGGAGATAACGTTTTTGGAATCTCGAATCAGCTCTATAGTATTTTGGACACTTTTTCTTCGTATGATAATTCAATCAAGTAAGTGAATAGCCAAGATGGCCGCCAGAAAAATGCCTCAAAATAGAAGAAAATCGAATTTTACGACACTTTTTCGCAAACAACTTATAGAATCGTGATAAAAAATTACAAACCTGTAAACGTTTAGATGGTAAATTGATCGCAAATTATTCTACGATAACATCCAGCGTAAACATGCATCACCGAAAGTCGATCTGGAAAACAAGATGTCCGCCAATGCGACCACCCGTTTCCAATTATACCTCTTATGTAATGGACAAGTTTACACCATCTCAAGTTGTACGATGGTTGTGGAAAAAATGTAACTGTTTAGTGTTATGTACATTTCTTCTGCGTAGGATAAAATCAAGTTAGACAGTGAATATCCAAGATGGCCACCAGAAAAATGCCTCGAATTTGAAGAACATCAGTAGTAGATCATATACGCGACCGAGACCCATTGGATGGTCTTAGTGGTGGACCTAGGAAGTGACGTCATGTCACGTGACCCAGTTACGTTGTGTTTGGTTGTCCTGGTAGCCCGCGTCCTGTGACATCTTCCCCATAGTGATATGTGACATTAGTGCGCATTCGCAGCGCGTGTTGTTAGGGCTGACGCGTGTTTCCGTCGTCCATTTTGTATACTGGAGGACGCCATCTTGGTTTCTATGGCAGCACATGGTTGATATATGACCTAAAACCCTACAATAGGACAGGGGTATGTTCTATTGTAGGGTTTCGATAAATAGGAGTAAATCTAAATACCATAAACAACTCAACAATCCCTCCAAACCACCAAACACTGCCTAAAGGGACTTTATTTTGTTTGGATTTACCCATTTTTTGGGCTTATAATAGTAGCACGTGGTGCTATAGGACCGAGAGCTCTCCTATGAGTAAGTTCGATTGAACTGCAGTAGTTTGATGGTTCGGGTAATTCCTATTTATCTAGTTCGGATTTCTTTGGAATCCTCGGTTTCTATCTGTTTTGTCTGTAGCTGACCCATTCTGACTATATTAGCTGCATATCTAGTCTCAGCTTTCTCTATCCCAGCCTTGACGTCAACGAAGACTTATATTCTCCAGTCAGATTGCTTCATTTCCTATAATATGTGCTGATTCAGATACATATTCTTTATTTACTGTATACATATAAAAAACGTCTTTTACAGATAAATGTTTTACAGATATATTCAGCATACCGTGGGAAGTGACATAGCCAGATTGGCTGTCTACCTGACACTCCCTAGGAAAATAAAGTAAAAACGCAACAGACTGTGATGAAGTGATCGGACTTAAAGCAATTAGTCTAATTCCTAATAAGGGATGGGTGTTCATATTCTTTTGCCAATAATTTGTTCTCGTATAAAAATAAGTAAAGGGGAAATAAATATAGATTCCAGCGGACGACTGGTGCCTTAATATTGCCAAAATCCCGAAGCAACCTGCTTAATGTATTGTTAACACCGTTCAGGGAGCATCCAGTAACAACAAATCCCGTCATAAACTATCGTACAAATCGGGGAATGATACAAGTGCGTTAATGGGAGGTCTACATCGGCTGGCACACATTGGAGAGCAAATAGAGGTGAATCAGCTCATTTCAGTTTAAACTGGATTGCCTCCCCCACGGTACTCACGGTGTGACAGTCGGCGTGACACATAAATTATTGATGTATATTCACGGAACAGATCGAAAGATTTGCAGGTTGTTTCAGACGAGGATACCAGAATGGGACACAGAGCATGGCTTGTGTGTATAAGTTCTCTTTGGTAAGTTCTAGGTAAGTTAATGAAAATATGGATATTATTAGTTACCCCGTGTCTGATCACGTGGTACGGGTTTTTACCTACCCGAAGCCAGCCGTATCCCATTCGGCCTTCGGGTAGGTAAAAACCCGTACCACGTGATCAGACACGGGGTAACGAATTTATCTATTGACTTTCCGTTTTAGAAGTACAATCTATTTCATGTGTGAACACACACAGCAAGAGATCTTTTATCTTCCATTCTTGAGCCATACAGGTTTCTGTGGAATTTTTGTGCAAAAGAGTTTTTGTGAAAATATGCCGATATGACTAGTATAACAAAATTATAGAATTTCTTTTTTTCTTTTCTGTCTCAAAAACATAGCTTATAAACCACACATTGGAGGGTACTCGACAAGCTCATTCCAATAAGGAGCCATGAGCTATATTTTGGAGATAAAAAATTAAAATATAATACATGTACACTGTAAAACTGGAATGACGCGTCCTTTACGGGGTATGGACAATTTGTAGATTTCGGAACGAGGCTTCCACTGGGTATGGGAAATTTGTCAGTGGCTGGGCGGACGTATCGTGGGTTTCAATGAATATGGTCTCATACCACGTATCTATCAACCAATCAAATCAAAAAATTCACTTTAGTCAATAGATAATATTATGTACATTCTGGGCAGTAGGTGTTATTACACCTGACATAATTGGAGTAGGAAGAAATAAACTCGGAGGTTAATTTGCGCGTAAAGGCGGTTCTATTGTTAATATTTCGTACAGTGACGTCTAGAGCATTCCATAATTTCGGGAACGTGTATAATGGAAGTTTATCTAGGGTACGATTTCGTGTTTTTTCTATGTTCAGAAGTCCAGACTGTCTGGTTGTTCTACCTGATGAATTGTCATTTACGTTGAACACATCGTTAAAGGAAGAAGGTAATTGGCCTTTGTGCCAGTCAAACATGAACAGCAATGCATGTAGTATAAACAAATCGTCAACTTTGAGGATTTCATCCTTTTTGAACAGGGGGTCAGTATGAGAGTTGTATTTTTTGTTACTAATAATTCGTAATGAACGCTTCTGCATAATTGCTAATTTAGTAATTGCTTTCGAGCTCCCCCATGTTACGATTCCATATATTAAATGGCTGTGAACCAGGGTGAAATATAATGTCTCCAGGACTCGAGGGGGGGGGGGGGGGGGGGGTATGTGTTACTTTATTGAGACTATAGTTTGCTCGCGCTATTTTCGAGCTTATTCAGGATATGTGAGCTTTGTTGGATAGATGTTCATAAACAAAGCTTATTCCCAAAAAACTTTAAGGATTTTTCTGGTTCATTGTCTCTGGCCTTGTTAATAACTTGGTTATTTATTTTTACCTCATGACGGGAATCAGTATTCCTTCCTTTTGTTGGATTAAGTATAATGTATGATGTTTTTTTAGCATTCAGCATCAACTGGTTCACAGAGCACCATTCTAATAATTTTTTAAGTTTGTCGTTAAAATAATGTGTTATTGAACTACTGTTGAGGCCAGAGCAGTGTACTGTAATGTCATCGGCGACAAGAGATTAAGCGAAATTGAATTACTTATATCATTTATATACAGAAGACATAAAACGGGACCCAAGATCGAGCCTTGTGGGGCACCACAGCTCTGCCTGGCAAAATCAGATCTTTGTTCGCGATAGAGAACATATTGAAATCTATCGGACAAGAAGCTTCTAAACCAGTTGGTGGCTAGTCCTCTGATGCCGTAGTATTCGAATTTGCCCAATAGTATTTCATGATTTATCGCGTCGAATGCTTTAGACAGGTCCAGGAATAGTGCCAGTGTACTATTCATTTCCCGTTTATTGTTTTCCGTAGCAGTGCTTTTGAGGAGTTGGAAGACTGGGTGAATCGTGCTATGACGTTTTCGAAATCCGTACTTTTAAGGATATAAGATATTAAACCTCTCGAGAAAACTTCTAAGTCTTATATCCATGAGCTTTTCCATTACTGTGCATATCCTTACAGAATTATCCCCTCTGTGTATAACGAAGTCCTATACGATTCCCAAGGCCAAGCGACAATCGAGTAGGAACAGATATTGCTCGTATAGCTCGAATCTTATTAAGCGAATAAACTATCGAGTAGTGACTGGTCGGCTTATGGTTTTTTATAGCTCTGAGACCCTAACTGTTGACTTACCTATATTCACTATAATCTGTCTTATCATTAGCTTCTACAGCAGTCACCCAATACTATAGTCTTCTACGACCCTTGCAACCTTGAACCATTAATTCTGACTTGTAGCACTACTACAGGCATGCTGACTATCTACGTCTTGGCTCTACGCTCGGCCAAGCCTTTAGCAGGTTCAATAAGATTGCCTCAATTCCCCCCACATGTACCATTTTATACAGAGTTAAAACCCCTTGTATATCATTTTTGATATAAACATGCTATGAAGGAAATTCTCTAAGTGGGATTCCAAGCCGATTCCGTAAACCAGGATTCTGTGGTAGGAGACTATAGTATTTGGCTGACTGCTGTAGAAGCTAATGATAGGACACATGACGGTGAATATGGGTAAATCAATAATCGTGGTTTAAGAGCTATAAAAACCAAAGCCGACCAAGTACCAGGAACTAGAACTATTTTCGGGTATTCTCAAAAGGTATCCTCTAAAGGTATCCTCAAAGAGTACATCACCATGTCAAAAGTATCATCCAATACCGAAATGAGCATAAGAGACGTAAGATGATTCACTCGTTCGAGCAATTACTCATTGGCTTATTTGCTAGATGGGATTCTAGTCATTCGGGTAACCTGACATAGTTAGCAAGCCTACTGTAGTGCTACAAGTCAGTAGTAATGAAACAAGTCTGGAAGAGAACTATAGGATTGGATGACTACAGTAGAAGCTAATCATAGACCAGAGGATGGTAATATTGGAGAAGCCCAGCCTTGTAGAAAGGCAGCTAATATCGTCAGAATAGGGTCAGTTACAGACTAAACAGATAGAAACCGAGGATTCCAAAGGAACCGGCACTAGATAAGTAAGAAGTATCCGAACCAGTAAACTACTCCAGTTCGATCAAACTCACCCCCTTGAGACCTCTCGGTCCTATGGCATAACGTGCTACTATTATAAGTTCAAACTGGGGAAATCGACACAAAATAAAGTCCGTTTCGGTAGTTTTGGGTGATTTGGAGCGATTGTCAGCTTGTTTGTGATAATTAGATTTACTCCTATTCAATCGAACACACCCTCCAACCATACCCCTGTCTTATTGTAGGGTTTTACGTCACATACCAACCATGTGCTAGCATAGAAACCAAGATGGCGACCTCCGGTATACAAAATGGACGACAGAAACACGTGTCACCCTACCAACATACGTTGCGAATGCGCACTAAGACCAGGTATCACCATGAGGATCACGTCACAAGATGGCCGCTCACGCGGACGACCAGGACAGCCAAACATGACGTAACTGGGTCACGTGACATGACGTCACTTCCTAGGACCACCACTAGATCCATCTAGTGGGAAACATGATCTTCTACTGATTCTTTTCAACCTCGGGGTATTTTACTGACGGCCATCTTGGATACTCACTGACTAAATTGGTTTTATCATACGCAGAAAAAGGGTCCAAAATACTATACAGTTGATTCCTGTGCCGTGTATCAAACATTTTTTTCCGCAACCATCTTACAACTTGAGATAGTTTAAACTTGTGCATTACAAATGCGGGATAATTGAAAAGGGGGGGGGGTCGCACTGGTGGCCATCTTGTTTTTCGCATTAGCTTTCGATGGAGTATGTTCACGCTGGGTATTATCGAAAAATAATTTGCGATCAATTTAACATCTAAAAGTTTACAGGTTTCTAAATTTTATCATGATTGTATAAGTTTTTGCGAAATAAAGTGTCGAAAGACCCGATTTTTGTCTATTTTGAGGCATATTTGGGTGGCGCCATCTTGGATTATCACTTACTTGATTGATTATATTATACGGGAATGGTGTCAGAAATACGAATGAGTTAATTCCCGTTCATTATCTCATATAGTTTTTCCGTAAAATCGAGACAAATTAGGGATGGTGTAAAATCGCGAAATTGACACACCTTTATGGGCGCCATCTTGGATTGCGTCACATCCGGCCAGGACGATTTCTTGTTAACATCTGAAAATCTACTCTCGAGATATCTAGGTGCCTGAAAAAAACCTGTCTCGTTCTGTCCTGGGCGTCCCAGAGGGGGTGTACCTAGCTGTCCGACTAAAAGGGATCTCCTTGATACCTAATAAGAACACCATCTCGGCTTAAGAAAAGTTTCTCGATCAACACATACTGGTGATAACATACATATCCCCAGCTGATATCAAGCCTGATATACAATGAAACAAGTAATAACCGCAAAATATTACAATTGATTTGCAGCCGAGTTGGTCAGTGCGGTGAGCGCTATAGGCGTTTGCCCGGAACATTCTAATTCCTAACCATATTGCACTCACGAATTGACTTCAAATTTAGTTGTGAGATAAAAAATCGTTTAAACACCACCCGTTTCGAAATTTCTTGAACTGCTTCCAAAACGCTTAGATTATACACCCTAAAATCAGCTGGGTTGAAGATTAACCTAAATCTACTGGGTGATGTAAATATGAATCCGAGAGGGTTTATATTCACCCAACCCAGTTGATTTGGGTTGATTTTTAACCCAGCTGATTTTAGAATGTAGCTCTTAACATTAATTAGGTTTCTAGTCAAATCTTGGCTGACGGTATGGGCAGCCAGAACTTGAATCCAAATCGGTTCCAACCTCATGAACTTTCATGGATAAAGTGGTGTATTTTGATTAAAAGTTTGTATGCCCTTTAGGATTAGACATATCTTATTGCCACAGTATACAATGGTTTGGATACACAATTTATCACACTGGTGGACGCAATCACTCAGGTGAAACGCTGATACATAACGGTATTTTAGCAGGGAAAGCCGTTCTTCTCCCCATTCAACAAAATGGGACAGTTTAACAATAATGTCATCACCATGCCCCAAAACATCCGGTTATTTGTGTCGAGGAAACGTTCAATAAATTCATGTTGTAAAGATCCATACAGAATGCCAAACACCTAAGCGCTTCGGTTCTTTGCGAAACATCTTGCCTTATTGCTTCAAAAGACACAACATACTTTTTGTATGCATTAAAGGGGACGTGACGCCCGTTACTAATTCCCAGTTCATTGTTCAACATTCGTTATCAACCGATAATATCGGTTGATAACGGATGTCGAATAAGGAACCGACAATAAGTAGCGGTTGTCACGTCCATTACATCAAAGTTATACATTGACGTTCGAAGTGTTTGGATTGGGTTTTTCCTTCTTTTTGTTCTCTCGGAACACAAAAAAATATTCAAACAATGCCATTTCTTGAGCATAATGCGTAAGCGAAAGAGTAGAAATAAATACTCCTGAGCATCTGCACAATATAAAGCAAACGTGTTCCCGAAGGTCCATTTATAAACAAGTTACTGAACCAGGCTGGCGTTTGTGGTATTGTGCTTAGTGAGGCTGCTGTTTTTAGTATCTTCCATGCCAGTCTTTGCCGTCACAATAATCTCTTTAACCCTTTACCCAACGTAACGGCCAAAACCGGCCAGCGCTATTCTCAAAAATCGCCAATTAATTTTCACTATTTTTTTCATTTTTTGTCTCAAAAACATAGGTTATGACCCCTCGTTGGAACGAGCTCGTCGAGCTCGTTCCAACGAGGGGTCATAACCTATGTTTTTGAGACAAAAAATGGAAAAAATTAGTTATTCAAGAATTTTTTTTGCAAGTGTCGTCTGCTTTTCACGTTAGGTAAAGGGTTAAAAGACGTCATCTTGTGTCTGTTTTCAACAAACCTTTGTCTATCTACAGTTTTTGCAGATTTCTGATTAAATGCTTCTACACAGGTTGTATTGATTATATGTACAGGCGAGAAATTATAAAGCAACAGTGGAAAGTTAGAGGTAACTAGGCGGCTGCGATTCTCAAACTTTGGTTGGAATAGATTTCTCTCCGTGGGAACCCAGGGAAGTGAAACAGTGCTTGTTTACTGTGGTACAGAAGCAATGTAGTATAGGTAAAAGAGGACCCAGTCACCAATGCTTGGGTTGGAAGTCCTCTAAAATGGGCAAGATGGGCATAAACGAATGGCTGAACTTGATTTTATCTCCATGTTTCGGTCATGATTCTGATTTTAATCTTGTTAGAGGGCAGTACTTCAAAGTTGGATCCCTTAGAGATCTGTTTTACAATACGAGCCCACACAAAATTGTATCTTTTTTGAAAGTAATCAACCTTTTGAACAAATTTTAAAATTGTTTTTATTCTTTTAATTTAGACTCATCAAGTCTCAATTCATCAGGTTAATTTAGAAGTAGACATCTTTCACTTATCTCGTTACTCATTGTTATTCATATTATTCTTGTCTTTGACTATTCTTTATCTATTGTGGTTATCTTTTATTTTTATTCAATCTTTTACTTCATAATATTGACGTTTTACTTTCCTCTGATTTCTCTCCACGATATAGCCTTAGCTGCTGATGTGGCGTTAAGCGCCAATAAATAAATAAATCGGATGATTACCCATTGTGCAGAAGTATGTGACCTTAAAAACCAATAAATAAATAAATAATAAATCGAATCGATTTCCGTATCGAATACGGGCGATTATTTAGGATTGATGCTATGGAGGATATCTACGCTGTTTTAGTGATATTCACTAAAATAGCGTAGATTTTCTTTTTATTATTGTATGCTACGTTACATTTTACTGCGCAATATTCAGCCTAATTCGACTGCAAACAGTTTCAAGACAATAAAAAAGATCTGCTGATCGTTTCTTCAAGGCGACGTTCAAGGCGACATCATGCGCCGAAGCATGTTGACTTGAAAGTATTATTTTTCACTCGCGCAAGCGCTCGTGAAAAATAAAACTTTCATGTCCACACGAATGAGATAATTCCCGATATTCACTAAAATAGCGTAGATTTTCTTTTTATTATATTCTGAGTGACATTCTACTGCGCGATATTCAGCCCAATTCGACTGCAAATAGTTTCAAGACGATAACAAAGACCCGCTGATCGTTCCGTCAATGCGACGTTCAAGGTGACGTCATGCGCCGAAGCGTGACGTCTTTTAGGAAGCTACTGAGGGATATTTCTCGATATCCATCGAGTCCATTGATATCAAGAAATATCTTTTTGCGATAATTCACAGGCTAGCATATAATAAAATCAAATATCAAAGAACTTCGGGTCGTAAATATTGCAACCATAGATATTGCCAGTCTTGACTCAAGTACTTTTTCAAACGGTGACTCGAATATATGGACATGTTATTCTAATGAGGCAGAATTTTCCAGAACAGTGTCAAAGTAGTAATTTCGGATCGCCATCTCTTCTCTTATCAGGTCCCTTGTACATGAGACCTCGAGAGAAGGGGGTTTAAGACTCACTGACAGCCGGAGGCAGTTGGATGCCCCTGGCCAGAATTTGTACGGAACCGAGGGAAAGTTTAGAACATTGATGCCAAAAGGAACACAAACCATCACTCTATGAGTCTAACGAGAGAATGAATTTGAATGAATTTATTTGTAGCATAGTTTACAACATAGATACGAACAATTACATAATTGTGGAGAAGACAACAATACTACGGGAAGTGTCATAGCCAGGTTGGCTGGCTTCCTGCCACTCACCGGAAAAGATAGAAAAAATCACAAAATAATGCATGAATTTACAAGACAGCAGCAATTACAAAAGAGTGCAATCAATATCGGTGAACCTAATTACGATGGATACAGAAACAATGGTGTAGTTATTTCTCTCTTATCGTTCCTGGTCCGTACAAAACACCCCAAATTGTTCTAGGACTAAAGAATCAGCTTCAGAACTTGGACAATATCGTAAATCGAGAACACAAAAACAGTCAACGGCAAATACATTTACAGGCATTAACGGTTTTTTGGTGACGTCACAAAAACACTGTCCAAACGTTCTGATAAGAAGCAACAGAGAGCACAACTGTGACTATGAACTCGTGAAGGGGTTGATGAGACTTCAGGTTATTTGAAATAGTTGCATATTAACAAACAAACAAACATTATAAATGCAAGGTAGTCCGTTGAGCACAATCATGCCACTCGGGGTTATTGCAGTGGACCTGAGTCCGATATGAGATCAGGAATTTCTCTTTTTTAAACTCAAATCTTGAATTATTTGTAATTCCGGAGGGATTTCGTTCCAGGTGTTTATAACTGGCCCGAATACCACATATTACAATTATACCCTTACGATAATTGGCGCTGAATCAATTGCTTATACATACTGGCAAATGGGCAGTTAATTGATGGATGGTGTACTACAGTTAAACTAGAAGTCCTGTCATGAAATGCGCACAAATAGCACGTCGATCTGCGCGTTAATCTACGTGTTATGGCCATAGTAGGCTATCAAATTCTGTACATATGGCCTGTGCACAAGCAATGTTTCAGCCAATGGACCTCCGGGTATCCCGGAGGTCCATTGGCAGAAACATTGCCTGTGTTTGCTATGGGTAACCAGGAGAACCTGCCGTGCTTTGGATGACATTCGATATGGCAAATGCGCGCAATTTCTACGCGCAATTAAGCCTAGATAAGAGCACTGTTCGTGACAAGACTTCTAGTTTTAACTGTAATTGAATTCGCAAAGAATTCCCAATTTGGACCCCCTGGGAGCGGGAGCCGTTGGCTTCCGGCCACTCTGGCCTTACTCTTGACAGTGGCGGCTCGCTCAGCCGCCACTGTCAAGAATAGACACTTGGTATACGTTTGAGAACACATCGACGATTCTCAGTCAGCGCGAAGCAAATCGAATTGATTCGAATTACTGGGATGATTTTCAGTCGAATCGAATTTCGATGTTTCGCATGCTCCTAGAAAAGTGTTAAAGAGTGAATAATTTGGCCCATGGGGTGGTAACAGAAAAATTATAAGGTGAAGATTGCTCGCCAGAAATTAGACTGGTTCCCAGTGTGAGACGGACGATTGACTCTTTAACCCTTTACCTAACATGGAAAGCAGACGACACTTGCCAAAACAATTTTTGAATAACCATTTCTTTTTTTGTCTCAAAAACATAGGTTATGACCCCTCGTTGGAACGAGCACGACGAGATCGTGCCAACGAGGGGTCATAATCTTTGTTTTTGAGACAAAAATGAAAACAATAATGAAAATTAATTAATAAAGAATTAACTGCCATAGAATAATATTTCTTTTTTAACGTTTTGAACTATTAGTATTGTGGAGTTTTTTTCGCGCGTGACTGTATACGCTACTGTGGCTGAATTCCGTCTTGTTCTGTCGGACTAATTAAAAAGTTTCATACGTCATTGTGGGAGAGCGATGGAGTAATTAATTTCCAGTCCCTCTGAACATACAAATAAAAAGATATATGAAAATGATATGTGGATACCAACAGGCGACGTATTGTAACATGAACAACGTATTTTGAATACTTGTATATTCGGGATTACACCTGAACTAAAAAAGAAAAACATAATGATTACAACTGGTGCGAAATAATTTAATTGGTAAAATGAAAACATTAAACGTGAAATACAAAACAAGTAAGTAAATATATATTTACAAAAAAACAACAAACACCCACACATAAATCTTAAAGTATATGTTTGTGTGTGTGTGTGGGGGGGGGGGGGGGCTGCGTTATGTCATGTAAGGGCAGGGGAGGAGGAACAATTTTCAAAGTAGGGGGCTGGATCGGACGATGGATGGTCGTCGTTATGACGGGCCGACCATGATTCGGCCCGTCGTACGAAAATTTTAAATGCATCTGAGCTGATATTTTGATATTTTTAGATGTATTTGAAAGATTTCACACTTTGAGAGCCGTTAAAAAACGTCGGTAAAGCATACAGGTGAGGGCTATTTATCAGCTTTGGTCGTAACGACCAAAGCTAGTAAATAGACCTCACCTGTATGCTTTACCAGACGTTAACAACAATTATTACCACTTTACGGGGCATTCCCTAGTGGATTAACAATGTTTTCACGGGCGATCGAAAGCCGTAATGCTCAGTAGATCACGTGACGTACTGGGCCAGCGGGCGCTAATGGATTTCGATTCCATTAGCGCCCGGTGGCCCAGTAGGACGTCGACGGATGGAACGAGAAATTAAATCCAACATATTTCACATCAGAAACAACCCCTGTTTGCCAGATTGGCGAGTACATAATTTATTTACTCCTCACTACAACAATCACTAAAACAATCAACACTTCACTTCAGTGATATTCACTTTGTTGACAATGACATATCGAAAATAGTCACATGACACAAATTACGTCCCATGTCTTGCTGGCGCCTCGTTTCAACTGAAACGTTCGGGTCAACGAAGGGCAAAATTACTCTTCATAAATTTAGGGCAAAAAAAGGTTTTGGTGCACAAATCTATCGATATCCCGTTGATCGGTCTGTGTGGAGGTGAGTACTATCCTCTAACATTTTAATCTTATTTCATGTTTCGTATCCGATGCTGGGCTTACAACTTACAAGTGTTTATGTTTTGCGCTTTCGACGTAAACATTGGTTTGGGCCACATGACGATAATTCCCACGTGCTGTTTGTTTGTCAACAGACGACACATCTGCTTTCGAGTACGATTTCAAAATGTCTCAATCCAGCGATAATAGCGAATTAAATGAAAACCAGTAAAAGTTGGTATTGGTAGGAAATCACAAATGGTGGCAATAATAGTAATAGCATGATTTTTAAGGGCGTTATGGTTCATTAGCGTCCCTCCAGAAATAATTAACAGGCCTCTGTCCCATTAGAAGCCCTCGGCTATGTCTCGGGCTGCTAATAGGACCTCTGGCTGATAATCATTTCTGTTGGGCCGCTAATGAACCATAACGCCCTTAAAAACCATGTTATTGTTATATTATACTGTCTGTGGATTATGTTGTCTTGGTGTGGATTTGGTACTTGTATGTCTGTAAGATTACGAACAGATTTTTTAACAAACTGCATGCAATTTAGCGTTTGCTGCCACTTACTGCAAAAAATTATCCAAAATCCATCGAAACTGAACCAGTACAGGAGAAACAGCTGGGGAAAATATGACGGAGGCTCTGGATCCGCCCCTGGTTTCACCAGTCGTTGGTTGTATTAAAATATATGCATACAAAAACATGGCCCGGTAAAAAAGTGTGGGGGGTGGGGCTTCAGCCTCCAGCCCCCCCCCCCCCCGGTCCCGGGGCCCCTGAAGTTATAAAATTATTATTTGGGTCATTTATGGGGTTACTGTTGCCAAAGACTCGGGATTATTTTGTCCCCAAGTAGACTAGATCGTTTGTTATTAACTCTTTATCTATGCTTAGCAGCAGACATACATGTAGTTGCTAAAAAAATTTGTAACACTTAAAATGTTAAGTTTCTGCATCAAAAACATAGCTTATGAGCCCTCATGGGAACCCGACACTGAATAATTATTAAGAAAAACAGCACCAACACCAAAGGGTTTTCCAATTAGCTATCAACTTTATATCCATCAACTTGTTCAAAACGTTACCTTCCGAAAGGTTATTGATTCTAAATCGTTAACATCACATTGAAATCGAGATGTTTAGTTTTGTGACAAGTGCACAACTGAGCACCTCTATTTTCAAGTCCATGGAATTGACGTCGCTTTCAAGTGGGTATAAAGACAGTTAGTACTCTGTCGAAATCACACAAAGTTAAAAGTCACTATTTATCAAAGTAAAATGGAAATATTAAAACCCTTTACCCAACGCAGACGATATCAAAATTCATTATTTTAAATATTATTTTTTTAAATTTTTCAAAAAATTTCAACAAAACCATATCATGTGACCCCTCGTTGGATTATGTCCACGGTTAGTCTGTGGCACTCCTAATTTCCACGGTGTCCCTTTGGGATAGTGGAAGAAGTTAAATACAAGAGTGGTAAACGACTGTGGTGCATTGCGAAGACTGCACTGGCAGAAGTCAGTAGTAGAGATAGAAGACTTAATACTGGACGAATATAGTAGAATTAGAAGCGAATCGTAGGACATATAGTTGGGAAAAGCTCCAAACAATTATCTGGGGGAGTAGTAAGAACCAGGAACCAATGCACAGGATATAGCAGCCCACGCGCTGTTGACTATGTAGGAACTAGGCTCCGGAATGGCAATACTCTAGGAGCCAAGAAGCCATGCAGTCTGGGAGTTAGGAGTAAAACATCCGTATGTGCCCATGTGCTGCAAGCAATGTGCATCCATTTTGCGCTGGCACACAAGCTCATTTTGGCACGTCTGGCATATACCTATGTGTTGCATGTGTTGTGTGGAAAATGTGGACTTGAAGATAATGATATCTCAGAAAGACAATAGCACTGGAAGCCAAGCATAAGACTTAGATTGGAAGCCAGGCATCGGAATGGTAGAATCGTGGGTGGTAAGACTTACAGTTGTTGCAGATGAAGTCAAAAACAGGACATAAAATGACTGTGAATTTGTGAGGCATGGACAGTAAGATCCGTAGTGGTTGTAGCCAGTAGTGCAGTGATATGAGATCCTGGTGGAAGTAAGTGGTAGTGACTCGTAGCAGTACGGATCTCGATTAGTCATCCATCGGAAATATCCTCTTCGATTCTGTTCCCCAACAGCACTTCCTAAAGTACCCACTGGTCGCCAACCAGTGGTCACCATAACCTTCCAACCAGGGTTCACCAAAAAGCTTCCTAAATGCCCAAAAGAGGGAAGTCACTCGAATCAAGTAACAAGTCTTTATCATATTCGACCAGTAGGACGTCGCACCTCTGATATCAGAAAAGGAAGAGACATATGTTTGGACAGATTGTGGGCATGGCTAAGGAGATTGGAGCAAGCTGATTGGCTGTTTGATCCTGGTGGATCGATTTGACTGGATGATTCTCTCAAATTGAGGCACAGAGTACTGATCACGATCATGCAGAGCCAAGAAGCAACAGAACACGGGAAGTGGTTCGTAGACTGGTCGTCCGACCAGGGTTTTGAACAGGCACGGTGGTTTCAATGATAGGTAGCATAGGATATGTGTGGGTGGTTGGTAGGTAGGTAGACGGTTGTGTGTAGGCAGACATTGGCAATTTATGTGACACCTGCTAGCCAAATTTGAGAGAGTAAATCACACTTAGATTTGGAGATTTTGTTTGGTCGGTTTCGGTATTTTCTGTTACTGCTTGAACGTTTCTTGTAATTTCATGGCAGTCGAACACCCTCAGAACACACTCCAAACTTTTGCAAGGATTCCGCTCCCATAGCAACACGTAACACTAAAGAAAACAAAATGCGGTCCCCATCAACAAAAATGAATGACAGAAAAATGTGCTGCATAACACAATGGTATATAATCACAACGTGGCTGTTTATGAGCGATACCACGCAAATCCATGAGACGCCCAGTATGCATCGCAACTATGGCGTACTTTTCTAGGTCAATAGCTGGGTCAAAAAGAATAGGGATGAAAAGACACAGACATACTACGCAGGTACATGCATTCGAACATGCTATGACCCACAGCTCCTCGTTTTCAACAGAGATGGTATGAAACGTAGATTGTGAGATTTCCAAATCTCTTTGACCGAACATATTTAGTTCCGGACAATAATAACAGAGTTTGCAAAGTTTAGGTGTCATCTGTCCTCGGGAATTGCTCCTTGGTGATATACTACGTAATTACATACATTCGGACGTGCTACAGGACACAACCCCGTTGTCAACAGCGGTAGTAGAAAACGTAGATAGTGTAATTTCCAAAACATTTTGACTGTAAATATTTTGTTCCGGACAAAAAAAAACGGAGTTTCAAACGTTCAGGTGTAGCTTACACTCCAGAATTGCTTCTTAGAAGTACATTTTCATTTGACCTTCAGACGTTATATGTAGAAGAAAGATTGTCTAAGCATGGTTGATGACTTGTTACGAAAACACAAATATGGTTATTCAGGGCAGACTAAGTTGTGATTAGATAGTCCTGTCGACCCAACTGCATGGACATGTGAAGGCGATTCAACAAGGTAATGAAAAATAAAGGTGGGTTCTGGTGTGGTCGTTTTTTATGTCAACCCAGATGAAGATACTAACGGGCCAGCTGTATAAATTCAACATACAACACGGTAGACATATATGCACTTACAACGTGTATGGAGAGCGGCCAGCAATTTACTCAATATCTCATATGAAGTCCTCCTAATGTTACATTCAGGAAACCATTCATTTGATATATCGCCACAAGTCCTCCTAACTTCTTTTAACTGGAACATATCAATTAGGCATTTCACTAAAAGTTAATAATACATGAAATGGGGAGAGCACTTTACACTCTGTCTGATTCGAAGTCCTCATAATGTTATATTCAGAAGACATATATATTTGAAATATATTGAGACGTCCTCCTAATGTCTAACTATAGGAACATAACATTCACATATTTGACCAGAAGGCTACCCAGTGTCACATTAAAGAGACATATAAAATTGATATTCCATCGCATCTTGTTTAGTCGGCTGCTCCTTTCAAACGTTCGTCACAATATGGTCATGATTGGTCAAATCATATTGCGTTTTATGGCTTAGTGTTGGTTGAACTGATTTCTAAACACGATTTTCTTTTCACAACAATGGAGTATAATCAAAGTACAAAAACAGTTCAAAATAAGTTCCCATTAATCTTTTCACGTGGCGAACAGTTATTTGGGTTTCAATCTTAACTTGTAACAGAAAGGCTGTCCAAGCATGTTTGAGGAGAAAATACACTTATATCAAAACCACAAATAGAGTTACTTATTCATGGTTGATTTCATTATAATTAAAGAGTTTTGTCAAATCAGCAGAATGGTCATTTGACGACGAGTCAACAGGGTAACGAAAAATAAAGGTGGGATATCGTAGGGACCAGTTTTCTGTCACCCAAATTGAAAACAATAGCGGACCAGCTGTATCAATTCAACAAACAATTCGGTAGACACATTAGCAATTACAACGTTTTAGGAGGGCAGCGAGTAATTTGCACAATATCTCAAACGAAGGCCCCCTAATGTTACATTCAGGAGACATATACATTTCATGCATCGTCACAAGTCCTGCTAATGTCTATGGAAACATATCAATTTCGTATCCAAAGTACAAAAAAACACACGAAATAAATTCCCATTAACCAGTTGATGTGGCAAAGAGATATTTGGACTTCTATCCTAACTTGTAATAGAAAGGTTGTCCAAGCATGTTTGACGGGAAAGGCACTTATAATAAAACCCCAAATAGAGATCTTTATTCATAGTTGATTAAGTTGTGATTAAGGAGCCTTGTAGACCCAACAGCATGGACATGTGACGGCGAGTCAACACAGTAGTCAAAAATAAAGGCAGGATCTCGTATGGGCCTGTTTATGTCAATCAAAATGAAAACAGCAGCGGGCCAACTGTATCAAGTCAACAAATAACACGGTGGACACATAAGCACTTACAACGTATATGGAGGGCACCCAGCAATTTACTCAATATCTCCTACGAAGTCCTCCTAATGTTACATTCTGGAGACATAGACATTTGATATATCGCCAGTATTCGCTACAAGTCCCCCAATGTCTAATTACGGAAACATATCAATTAGGCATTTCACCAAACGTAATTAATATATGAAAGGCGGCCAGCAATTAACACTCTATCTTATACAAAGTACTCATAATGTTATATTCAGAATATATTTGAAATATATTGAGATGTCCTCCTGCTGTCTAAATATTGGAACATATCAATCACGTATTTACCGGAAGTCTCCACAATGTCACGTTAAGTGGACATATAAAATTGACATTCCATTCCATCTCGTTTTGTTGCTTGCTCCTTTCAAACGTTCGTCACAATATGATCATGATTGGTCAAATCGTATTATGTTTTATGTCTATTTGTTGGTTGAATTGATTTCTAATCACGATTTTGTTTTCACAAGAGAGGAGTATATCCAAAGTACAACGAGGTAGACACATAAACACTTACAACGTTTATGGTGTGCAGCCATCAATTTACACAACATCCCACAAGTCCACCTAATGTTACATTCAGGAGGCAAAAACATTTCATATATCGCGAAATACTGCCGAAGCTCCAAAGGCTACAGTTGAGGACCAGGAGGAATTAGAAGTGGAAGATTCTGACACCTCGGGTACAGACTCTGACCACATTTCCAGGCCATCCATCCACAGTGGCATAGAAACCATCGACACAATACTTGACAACCAAACTGATGGAAACCAGTTCTCCAATCAACCCTCAAAACAAAATATTGTAAATCGGGATCCTCAAATAAATATTCAGCAAGAAAGGGGGAGAACCAGAGCAAGAGGAAGAGTTGGGGCGTGGATGTAGTGGTGGATGGGGTCTCACCCATTTGAATCAGCAACAACATAATGAACAGGTCGTTGACAATTCCTTTGTAGGGAGAAATAGATCTGTTTGGGTTAGAAATCCACCGAATGTTGGGAGACGACAGCTTCAGGATATCATAAGACAACAGCCAGGTATAACTAATGCGGTAGACTGTAGTACACTTGCATACGCTTCCTGTCTCTTGATCACCATGCCATGGTGGATCTTATAATTGAGAGTTAATCAGTAAGAATTACAATAACTTGTTCAAATAATGTTCAATGGAGATCATAAAATACAAATTTGAATGTCTTGACACCTTTTGTGGTTATTGTTATTACATTTTACTGCGGCCAAAATGGACCTCAGTCAGTAGGATTTGTAGGTGAAATATGTTGGGAGGATGAAGGTTAACTTTTAATAGAAAGGTTGAAAAAGCACGTATAACAAAACCACGAATAGCGTAGCTTATTCATCGTCGATTAAACCGCGATTAAAGAGAATCGTAGACCCAACAGCATAGACAGATCACGGCGAGTCAACACATTGAGCAAAAATAAATAGTCCAGGCACATTAGACATAAAATTGAGAAAGTAAGGAAAAAAATCGGAGAAAGCTGATTTTTTCATATGTTTCCGGGACACACATTGCGGATAAAGTGTGAAAAGTCCCCGCGAATCCGAGTTGAACTTTTTTAGTTATAGCGTTTTTTTGATGAAAAAAATTTTTTTTAAAAAAATTCGACCCAGCTCCATATTTCTCATTCTTATTCGCCTCAGTAGGGTGAGAATCATAAATATCGTGCTGAATTATATTGAGAATACATATCCCCAACAGAAAATGCCAACTTTGTACCAATCCTCACACTCAATGGTGAAATATTCACGAAAATGTACAAAATTACGAAAAAAAATAATTTATTGTTTTCATACACACAACGGTACACAACGTCCATTAAATCAAATCTACGACTACTTTGGGAGTTAAATTATATAGCAAAAATTGCAGAAAAGCAGTGGCTTTATAATGATATATAACAATAGTCATTTATTCCATAATGAACTGGTGAAACGTGTGAAATATTAACCATACCCCCTAAACTCAAATTCAAACGGCATCGACTTTTCTCATTCAAATACCGTATTATAGCATCATTGTTTCAATTTCCATGCTCGATTAAATCACATAATGTGGTGTTCGCCTACACTCAAGATGCATTGGCATGTAATGTGTGACTAACCACTTTATATCAAAGCAGTGGAGATTGTGTCTTCGTCAGATAAGTTGACAAAAGTTTTCGTTAGACTCGGCGGCTTCCATATGATTATGTCATATTTAGGTGCAATTGGTTCGATCATGGCTGGTAGCGGCTTGGATGAACTTTGGGGGACTGTTTATGCTGGTGGGTCAATCCATCATTTGATCAGTGGTCATGCATATTCAAGAGCAGTTCGTGCCCATTTGCTAACACAAATTGCCATTACAAAACTTGTGTTTGAAGAAAGCCGAACACTAGATAACATAGACTGCACAGAAGTCAATGAAATATTCTGTGGACTTGCCAGAGGTGACTGTACAACAGCTGACGCTGTCAATCAAGAACGTGTCAACCATCTACTGTCAAAATTACACGAACTGCTCCAGAATGCGTCCGTAGGACGCACAGGAAAGCTTTGGGTACAATACTGTAAAATGGTGGCAAGATCACCAAGTCCCTATTTTATTCCAGCCATTTGCTGATAAAAAAATAGACGTAAAATTTGTTTACAATTTACATAGAAAATCCCGTTTAGGAAGACCATTTCAAATTCCGTACATTTCTGAACTGCACTCGATCTCGCACGTCATGCCCCACTTCGAAGTTGAATTACGCAATTAAATCAAAATGACTTGTGAGAACATACCTGGCAATAATTCCTAAGTATCATTCCAAACACATGCTGATATATCTCCATCCCCGAAAACACTGTGAATGAGTAAATTCTTTGTTTTATCACGGTAAACGCTGAATATATTCGATTCTAAATATGGCATTTCTTTCCAATTTGTCTTGGAGTCTGCGCAGTGCAACGTTCTCCTTGACCCGTTTTTGAAACTGCACAAGCAAAGTGTATCACTGTATTAACATCCAAATTGCACAAAATGTTGTATATTCTTTCTAAATATTAATCAAAGTTGTCTTTAAAATGCATTTGAGTGTAAATGCATACTTTAGTGCGTTTCTAAACGCCATGTAGTTTGAGAACTCTGTGTTCCGTCAAAAAGTCGGGTTGGAGATTAGATGACGTAATCCAACAAAATTTCCAACAAAAATTGTTGGAAAATCCCAGCTATAAAAAGCCGATGCAGACGACGTTCGACGCTTTTCATGCCAGGTGATTCCTAACGAAAGCAACTCTAACCAACCAAGTCTCATCGTCAAATTGAAATAACTAGCAAATTGAAAGGTGCATATAAATGCTTTTGCATAATATGGGTTATTCCCAGAAATTGTGCATAATTCACACCCCAGTTTAGTAAGTTGGCTTTACGGAAACTGAAGGGAACAATGTTCCACAGAGTCAGGCTGAAGCAAGTCAAGGCCGTCTTTGTTCTTCCGGCTCTCAGAATGTAAACATTTAATCGGGATGTCCGAATCATGTATATACGATGAGTTAATTCTAAATTTCAAATAATTATCTCACAGTAATTTAGTGGATAATTAAATGCTGGCACATTCCAATTTTAACCCTTTCAGTTTTTCTGTCGTTTACCAGGGCATAAATTGTAAGACAATGGCTGCAATTTAGCTTTGTTAAGTGACTGAAAGGTGTCATGGTTGATTGGCGCCGACTCTGCTGTTTAACCCTAAGAGTTAAACTAAGACAGTTAAACTTTTATGTTAACCCCTCAATACAGCAACGCCTTCAACTCAATCATAAGCTGGTCATTCCAGTGTGTTCGATTGAGTCATTGAACAATGTAATACATTTTAGAATAGAGTTAGGAGATAGATGTCATGTACTGGTGTAGTCAGTGAAAGGAATACTGAATCTCAATTAACTGTGTGCAATTTAACCCCTTTCTGGTATACAATAGTTTGTTTTAGTGTGATTAAAAACATAGTTTGGCACAGATATACCAGTTGTAGCTAAACAGTAATTTTTACTACAGGTCTAAATTAAATAATTCCTTTTGCTGGAAATTAACCCTTCTCAAACCAAAGTACAAAAACAGTATAATCCGGTTTGGTAAAATAGTTTGAATTCCAGTCTATAAAATTACTAACCAATTTATTATTGACAATTAGAATTGTTAAAACTATACAGTTAATTGAGATTCCAATAATTAAACTGGAAATTCCAGTACTCGTAAATGATAATTGAACTGGTGATTCCAGTGAACTTGATCACATTATATAATAATCCAATAATTAAGCTGGTGACTCCAGGAACTTAATTGGAATGAAAATTGAAACTGGTTAGTCCAGTTGAAGAATTTGTATGTTGTTGACGACAACTTATTAAGGAAAAATCATTTGGAATTGTTGTACATAGTTAAAAGGGAAAGGATTTATGGATAAAATAAAATAATTAATTTACTGCTTCAACAGTGTCATTCCAATTCCTTTCAGATTTAATCATCCTGTACGATAATTGAATCTCTTGCTGCCACCCCTGCAAACCCAAGTCAGATACCCCATTATAGTTTCGGTTTAGAGGGTTATCCCAAATAGCACCTCCATACCGTTACATTTAATTTGGCGAGGCTGTACCAGGATACAGATAAAGAATTAAAATTAATTTAATTTGTATCCAGAGATACGAACCTGTTTTACTAGAAAATATAACATTAAATAAAATGGTTAAGAGTAAGAAAAATAAAGTAGAAGTTGCCCAGGCTGATAGTGGTGATGAAACTAACTTGGACCAGTGTGCCTTAGATGAAAATAATGAATTAATGGAAAATGAAGCAAGTACAGATAATGCAAATGAGAAAAATGAAACAGTGATTTTAACTGCACATCAAACTTCTACAAGAAGTCATGAAAGAGAAGAACTTGGTGATAAACATGGTATAGGACTAGATACATGCTCGAATGAAAATGAACACATGACTATTGATATGCGGGGGGCGACTGCACGTAGCGACAAGCAACGCAATAATTTTAATATGCGGGGAATGAGCACATGTATGTATAATGATGATCGCATGAATTTTAATATGCGGGGCATGGATAAGGGACCAGATGGTCAAATGGACATCGATTCCACACTGACAAACACTGAGGTACCTTTTGTAGAGAAGTATCACCATAGCAGAGCGGGTTCTGAAGCAAGAACAACCGACAAAGGACTTTTTAATTTTGATATACAGGAAATGGTTATGGATACTTGCAGTAAAAACGAACGCATGATTTTTGAAATGCGGGGAATGGTAAATGAAATGACTAAAGGATTTCGAGATGCAGTTAAAGAGTTGGTAAACATTACATGTAACTCCAATGGGAATAACGATACTCAAGAGGGAATCACAAGAAATGGGGCTGGTGATACCAGGACTGCAAGACCCAGAGATCCTATTTACAGATCGGTGCGCAGTTACGAGTCCAGCGACGAAGACTCTACCGAAGTGAGTGATGTCGACTACAACTCACAGAGTCCACCCATAACAACAGTGAATTCTAGAGCACTTTCCAGTTATAAAAGTGGAGTTTCATGTAAGTTACCTGTATTTTCCGGAAAGGAAGATTGGCACGTCTGGTATAACAGATTTGACGAAGTTGCAAATAGACGAGGGTGGTCAGATAGTGACAAATTGGATGAAATTTTACCTCGTTTACAAGGGCAAGCTGGAGATTTTGTATTTGGGCAATTGACCCATGAAGTACGGTCAAACTATAGGAAATTAGTGTCTGAACTAGCTAATAGGTACAGAAAAATAGAAACTTCTAAAACCTATGGAGTACGATTTCGGAACCGAAATCAGCAGACACATGAAAGGATTGAAGAATTTGCAGTTGATTTGAAAAGGCTGTATGATAAAGCATACCCCAATAGAGATATGGCAACAAAGGAGAAAGATTTACTCAGGAAATTTTTGGAAGGCTTACTCGATCAAGAAGTAAGATTTCAAGTGGAGTTCTTTAAAGAACCCACCAGCATTGATGATGCTGTTGTTCAAGTTATTAACTTCATAGAAACCAAAAACAGGAACAAGGGAGACTTCTGCAATGACAGAAAATATAAAAGATTTGCGCGAAAAATTAATTCAGACACAGACAGCTCAACAGAAGACTTTGATGATGAAATTAGTGACACAAAGAAGGGAAAAGGAAATAAAGGTGTTCTCAGAAACACTAAAGTCACTGGTAGAAATGGAAAATCAGCTAAAATATCAAATAAAGTACCTGCATCAAAAAATCAATCAAATGAGAACGGTGACGAGAAATTCGAAAAGGTGCTGGCAGTTGTTTCTAATTTAGAAGAAAAAGTTGAAAATATCACAAAAGCGTCCAGTGATGTCGCTAAATTAAGTCAGCCAAGAAATTTTAATGCAGAGCCACCCATTTGTTATTTCTGCAACTCTCCAGGCCACATAAAGAGGCATTGTCCACACTTTGCACAATGCAAGCCTGCTTACAACGGTGTGTGGCAACGGAACCAGTACAATAGCAACAATGGAACATCGTTCAATAGAGGCAGAACTTCCAACTGGAGAACTCAAGAAAATTTCTTTGGCGGGCAAAACACCTCTCAAGCTACATGTAACTATAATCCTCAGCAGAGGGCACAACCCTCACACTTCAGGTGGAACAAAGACTACCAAACAATGGATCATTCCATTAAGGCTCAAGAGCCCAATGCAAGTAACACAGGAAATAAAGGTTTAAACTAGCTGCAACTGACCCTACCGGTCGAGGGTTGGTCCAAGGAAATCAAACAGAAAATGACCAATTTGTACATGAAAATAAAACTTTGGAAAATTTTTCCCACCCACCTAAATCAGAGGACAGTGAAATGGTTATTATAAAAAGGAAAGTTCCAAGAGTTGATGGAGTTTATGTAAATGGCAAAATCAAAGGCGTGAAATTAATTTTTACAGCTGACACAGGAGCATCAAAAACTATAATTTCAGAGAAAATATTTAACCGAATACCCATGGGAGAAAGACCACCACTAATTAAAAGCTCATGTCTGAAAAGTGCAAATGGAGAGCCGATTCGAGAGCTTGGAAAAGGTACATTTGAAATTAAAATGGGAACGCTCAAGATAACCACGGATATTATAGTGGCCGAAATTGATGATGATGCCTTACTAGGAATAGACATATTACAAGGGGAAGAAGGTCCAGCTGACATATTGTTGAGTAAAGGCATAATCAAATTTAAGGAACATGATGTCCCCTGTATGCAAGTTGGCCTGGAAGAAAGCTACAAAATCCGAGCAGCTGATCATTATATCGTGAAAGGGAACAGCGAGGCCATTTTAGATGTTTTAATAGATAGACTGCCTTATGAAGTTGAACTTGGTGAAGTACTTCTCGAACCCACCCCATCCTTCACTGAAAGCACTTCCTTACTAATGGCGCCTTGTATAGAAGATATTACAAATAATACAACAGCAAAGGTTAGAATCATGAACCTCTTTCCAACTGATGCGCATGTCAATCAAGATGCAGTGATTGGAAGAGCCGAGACTTTTACTAGCACTGCAGAAGTAATTGATTGTGAAAATCCTGAAGAATCTACCAACTTCGCCTACATGCGCAGAATTCAGTTCAGCAAAGCGCATGATGAATCAACTAAATTTGATGCTGAACATTTTGCTAATGTGAAAAGGGTCGATAATGTGAGTGCATCGCATCATGTACCAGATCACCTGAAAGAAATGTTTGAAAGTGCCTCGGCAAATTTGTCACGCCTTGAGCAAGAGAAGCTATCATCTACACTCAATCAATATCAGGATGTATTTTCAAAAAATGAAGCTGATCTGGGATGTACTAACTTAATTGAACACGTGGTAGAAACAGGCAATGCAAAGCCGATCAAACAACCACCACGACGGGTACCTATTGCTTATGCAGAGGAGGAAAGGAAGATGATTGAGCAATTAGAAAAACAGGGAACCATCCAAAAATCAAATTTACCATGGGCTTCTCCAATTGTTTTAGTCAAGAAAAAGAATGGTAAGTTACGCCTATGCTGCGACTACCGAAAGGTTAATGAGGTCACTGTGAAAGATGCTTTCCCATTACCAAGAATACAAGACTGTTTAGATGCTATTTCGGGCTCTATACTCTTTTCAACATTAGACTTAACAGCTGGGTATCATCAAGTACCCGTAAAGAAAGAAGATATATGCAAAACAGCATTTGCCACCCGTTATGGATTGTATGAATACACCATGATGCCTTTTGGAATGGCCAATAGTTGCTCGACTTTTCAGCGATTGATGGAAATTGCCCTGCATGGACTACAATGGCAAACATTACTTGTATATATTGATGACATTATATGTTTTGGGAAAAATTTCCAAGAACACACAGAAAGGCTAACCGAAATCTTGGAAAGAATTAGAAAAGCAGGGTTGAAGCTAAAGCCTGAAAAATGTAATCTGATGCAAACTGAAGTGACCTTCCTGGGACATGTAATATCTAAAGATGGAGTGAAACCAAACCCAGACAATGTCCAAAAATTAAAATCATGGCCGAGGCCCAAAACCGTACATCAAATTCGTCAATATATTGGGATGGGTTCATATTACCGAAGATTTATAAAGGACTTTGCAATTATCTCGAGACCACTGGTGGAGCTTAACAAAAAAAATAAGAAATTTATTTGGACAACCAAGTGTCAAAATTCATTTGAAAAATTGAAAGAGGAATTGAGCAGCCCATCTGTAATGGCCTACCCAAGAGATGACGGTGAATACATATTGGACTCAGATGCTTCAGATATCAGCATCGGAGCAGTACTCAGTCAGAGACAAAATGGAATGGAAAGGGTCATAGCATTTGGGAGCCGAGCTCTGAATAAGGCCGAGAAAAACTACTGCATCACTGATAAGGAACTGTTAGCGGTCCGCTACTTTGTAGAATACTACAGACAGTATTTACTCGGACAACGCTTCTTGATCAGAACTGATCATCAAGCAATCATATGGCTTTTCAGTTTCAAGGAACCTAAAAGTAGAATAGCTCGATGGATAGAAATACTTTCCGACTATAATTTCCAAATAGAGCACAGGGCTGGAAGGAAACACTTGAACGCAGATGCAATGTCCCGTTGTGAAAATCCGAGAGAATGTGAGTGCCACAAAACTGACCATCTAGAGCCTCTCAAGTGCGGGCCATGTAAAAAGTGCAGAAAAAGATCCCTCGAAATGATGAGCTCTTGGGATAAATTTACAGATACCGAATCCATCACCTCAAGCTTGGCAGAGGGTAAGCCACAAGAAAATCCAGCACTGAGGAAAGTCGAAACCAGGTCAGCTGGCAAAAATAAACCACGATTAGAACCAGAGTCTGGTCATATTTTTATGCCATGGACGAATCAGTATACTGATAAGATGTTACAAAAACTCCAAAGGGAAGATACCGACATAGGGGTAGTCTATACTTGGATGGAAAATAAAGCACGACCAAAATGGAGTGACGTGATTGGATTAAGTTCAGCAATAAAGTACTATTGGCATATTTGGGACTCCTTACTTTTGAAAAATGAAGTACTGTGCAAGATTTTTCACTGCAGAGATAATACAGGAACCCATCTTCAACTGTTAGCACCCAAAGTTCTACGGGAGGAAGTCCTGCTACAGATGCATCAAAATATTCTGTCTGGTCATCTTGGAAACAAGAAGACAAGGGAGAAAACTTTACAACGTTACTTCTGGTTTGGAATCAGAGAAGACATACGAATTTGGATTGTAAAGTGTCATGAATGTGCAGCGAACAAACCACTTGTTAAACATCCAAAAGCACCACTGGGAACCATGAAAACAGGATCACCACTTGACTGCTTGGCAACTGACCTTTTAGGCCCATTACCCTTGACACCCCTAGGGAATAGATACATCCTACTAGTAACAGATTATTTTACTAAATGGGTCGAAATTTTTCCAGTGCCCAATCAAACTGCTGAAATTTGTGCTAACAAGATATTAAATGAGGTCATAAGTAGGTTCGGTTGTCCTCTCACCCTCCATTCAGACCAGGGTCGGAATTATGAAGGGGAGATCTTCCAAGAACTGTGCAGATTACTTGAAATACGGAAGACCAGAACAAGTCCCTATAACCCCAAATGCAATGGCCAAATTGAACGATTCAACCGCACCTTGTTGAGAATGATTAAGGCTTACTTAAAGGGTCAACAGACTGACTGGGATTTAAATTTAGGGTGTTTAGCTGCTGCCTACAGAGCCACACCCCATGATTCAACTCAATTAACACCCAACCTCCTGATGCTAGGCCGTGAAGTACGACTTCCTTCTGAAATTGTGTTTGGGGGTAGAAGTATTGATGAACAAGAAATAACCAGTTATGGGGACTATGTGGACAAGTTGAGAAACAGAATGCAAGAAGCCCATATTGTTGCCCGAAATCACTTAAATAAATCTGTTAAGAGACAAAAAGACTTGTATGATGTCAAAGTGTCAGTAAACCACTATCAAAGTGGCGACCTTGTCTGGTACATGAACGAAGCAAAGATTAAAAGTATTTGTCCAAAACTTCAACCCCTTTATGAAGGCCCATTTTTAGTTTTAGAGAAAATTAATGAATTAATATACAGAATTCAACTTGATGCTGAAGGTAAGAAAAAGGTTGTGCATCATAATAAGCTGAAGCCCTATAATGGTGACGAAGAGCCAAGATGGAAGAAGCAGGCATTGCAAAAGTTAAAGACAAGAAAATAAATTGTGAATTGGTAGGAGGGGTTAAAGAAAAGAAGTAAGGCTCATTCATTCAACAACTGTTTATTTTTTTTTAGGAGATGGACAGCTGTATAAGCAAAGTTATTGGTGGAGATAAACGTGGCAGAGCTTATCGATGTAACTATTGTAAATATCAAGCAGAAAGAAATCGGGTTATGGCACATATATACAAATATCACACAAAGCTGGAAAGAGTTCCCTATTATTGTTCATTATGCCTCTTCAAGACAGACAAAGAGAAAGATCTTCTGAAGCATATAGCAGGTTATGCCCCACACCGTCAAAAGAGGGAAGAAATAGGACTCAGGGGCGAAGAGATTGATGACAAAGTTTTTCTAAAAAATGGTCAGGACCCAATTCGCATCTCAGAACACATGACTCAGCTCAGTAAGACCACATCTCTCAGAATTTGGGAAGAGCGGGCACATGAAGAAAAGGCAAGAAGTAAAACAAGTGTTGCAGTGAAGACCAGTGGGCAACAGGATATTATAAAAGAAGCCATGCAAATTAGTGAGATAACAGAAAACATCCTCCCTCAACTTCTGGGGATAACAAGTACCAGTAGTGAATCTACTACTCCACTGGACGGCTTGAGGACGACGGCGCATATTTCTACACCATCTGTGAATACTTGCATATACATTCCTACACCACGGGCATCACTTTCATTGAATAATCAGCCAAATTTACCAGCTCAAACAACACCAGTTCCACATCAGTCAACTAGTAATGCAACAACCCTTTCGGACAGAGACCATCATACAATTGCTCCAATGTCAATGACTGAAGAATCTTCTTCTAGTAGTATAGCTATTCCAAAATCAGCTACACCAGCAGATGATATACTTCCAATTTCTACCACATCTGTATGTACACCTATCTCAACTGTGCCATTGAATTTATGTGTCAGTACACCTAGACAGCCTATTTGCGAGACAGAACCTCAAGACAACCCTATGGATCTCCGTGTCGTTAAATTATGTCCAGAACAATCTCAGTGTGAAACAGAAACACCAGTATTAACATTCACTGATGACGAAGATGCCAGGTCGGAAGTCAGCACATTCTCATATGTCAGTGGCAGCAGTCACGACAGCATGGACATTAACTCACCCCAGAGAGATAATTCAACTGCAGTGCCAACTTTAACTGACAATTCCACTAGTGATCAGAACTCTAATGACTCAATTTCTTCATCTTTAGCTCACACCATGAGTGACTTCGTTGCCACAGTAGGCATGATGTCGCAGGCGCTTCGTCTAAATACGTCGCAATTCACTGCATTCCAGTCACACATGAGAGAAATGAAAGAAACTGTTGTATCCTTCACATCCATATTCCCTCAGATTCTTACGGAACTAAAGTCTGTCAATCAGAAACTAACTGAAAATTCGAATGCAATGAGGGATCTGGAAAAAGTTTTGTTACAAAATAGAAGTAGAGAACAGCATCACTGCCATCAGACTGAGATAATGGCGTCATCTTCCACCAAAGCCAAAGGCAAAGAAAATCATAGGGTAACTCCTTTAAGATTTACAGAACAGAAGAATAAAGAGAACAGAGACAACAGACAGCACAAGAAACCCTACAGTCATACACATAAGAAGCCACATCATTATCATTAAAAGTCATTTTCAATTTGAATCCTCGCCCTACCCTACCATAGTTATAAAAAAAAAAGGTCGGGGTTAAATTGATCAAATCAACTTCCAACAATTGTGTAGCAATGCTCGCAATTGATGGGAGATGAAAAGGATGAATTTTGTAAAATACAATTTAGAATCAGTTGGTTCCAAAGGTTGTAAAGTAAAAAAAAAAAAAAATATTTGTCTAATTTCACTTCGAAGTGTCCCTATTTTATTTAAAGCAGTGCCGATAATTGCCGTCCATTTTACTCTTCCCTTTACTTAATGTGTTCGTGGGGACACAGAACACGCTCGGCAGAGGGTAATGTAAAATGGTGGCAAGATCACCAAGTCCCTATTTTATTCCAGCCATTTGCTGATAAAAAAATAGACGTAAAATTTGTTTACAATTTACATAGAAAATCCCGTTTAGGAAGACAATTTCAAATTCAGTACATTTCTGAACTGCACTCGATCTCGCACGTCATGCCCCACTTCGAAGTTGAATTACGCAATTAAATCAAAATGACTTGTGAGAACATACCTGGCAATAATTCCTAAGTATCATTCCAAACACATGCTGATATATCTCCATCCCCGAAAACACTGTGAATGAGTAAATTCTTTGTTTTATCACGGTAAACGCTGAATATATTCGATTCTAAATATGGCATTTCTTTCCAATTTGTCTTGGAGTCTGCGCAGTGCAACGTTCTCCTTGACCCGTTTTTGAAACTGCACAAGCAAAGTGTATCACTGTATTAACATCCAAATTGCACAAAATGTTGTATATTCTTTCTAAATATTAATCAAAGTTGTCTTTAAAATGCATTTGAGTGTAAATGCATACTTTAGTGCGTTGCTAAACGCCATGTAGTTTGAGAACTCTGTGTTCCGTCAAAAAGTCGGGTTGGAGATTAGGTGACGTAATCCAACAAAATTTCCAACAAAAATTGTTGGAAAATCCCAGCTATAAAAAGCCGATGCAGACGACGTTCGACGCTTTTCATGCCAGGTGATTCCTAGCGAAAGCAACTCTAACCAACCAAGTCTCATCGTCAAATTGAAATAACTAGCAAATTGAAAGGTGCATATAAATGCTTTTGCATAATATGGGTTATTCCCAGAAATTGTGCATAATTCATACCCCAGTTTAGTAAGTTGGCTTTACGGAAACTGAAGGGAACAATGTTCCACAGAGTCAGGCTGAAGCAAGTCAAGGCCGTCTTTGTTCTTCCGGCTCTCAGAATGTAAACATTTAATCGGGATGTCCGAATCATGTATATACGATGAGTTAATTCTAAATTTCAAATAATTATCTCACAGTAATTTAGTGGATAATTAAATGCTGGCACATTCCAATTTTAACCCTTTCAGTTTTTCTGTCGTTTACCAGTGCATAAATTGTAAGACAATGGCTGCAATTTAGCTTTGTTAAGTGACTGAAAGGTGTCATGGTTGATTGGCGCCGACTCTGCTGTTTAACCCTAAGAGTTAAACTAAGACAGTTAAACTTTTATGTTAACCCCTCAATCCAGCAACGCCTTCAACTCAATCATAAGCTGGTCATTCCAGTGTGTTCGATTGAGTCATTGAACAATGTAATACATTTTAGAATAGAGTTAGGAGATAGATGTCATGTACTGGTGTAGTCAGTGAAAGGAATACTGAATCTCAATTAACTGTGTGCAATTTAACCCCTTTCTGGTATACAATAGTTTGTTTTAGTGTGATTAAAAACATAGTTTGGCACAGATATACCAGTTGTAGCTAAACAGTAATTTTTACTACAGGTCTAAATTAAATAATTCCTTTTGCTGGAAATTAACCCTTCTCAAACCAAAGTACAAAAACAGTATAATCCGGTTTGGTAAAATAGTTTGAATTCCAGTCTATAAAATTACTAACCAATTTATTATTGACAATTAGAATTGTTAAAACTATACAGTTATTTGAGATTCCAATAATTAAACTGGAAATTCCAGTACTCGTAAATGATAATTGAACTGGTGATTCCAGTGAACTTGATCACATTATATAATAATCCAATAATTAAGCTGGTGACTCCAGGACCTTAATTGGAATAAAAATTGAAACTGGTTAGTCCAGTTGAAGAATTTGTATGTTGTTGACGACAACTTATTAAGGAAAAATCATTTGGAATTGTTGTACATAGTTAAAAGGGAAAGGATTTATGGATAAAATAAAATAATTAATTTACTGCTTCAACAGTGTCATTCCAATTCCTTTCAGATTTAATCATCCTGTACGATAATTGAATCTCTTGCTGCCACCCCTGCAAACCCAAGTCAGATACCCCATTATAGTTTCGGTTTAGAGGGTTATCCCAAATAGCACCTCCATACCGTTACAATACTACGAGCAAATAGGTCTTCTCCAGTTGTTCTTGAGAGCAGAGCGCACAGGCGACTGGGAACTCCACACATATTGTGTTCGCAATATGATTCCAGTATTTCACGCAGGTGGTCATTTTGCATACGCAAAAAGTTCTCATCTCTATTAGCACCAGATGAATGAGCTAACAGAAATAATGCAACAGGATGATTTGAAGTTGTTCACTGAGAAAGGTTACTTTACCATAAGGCGCTCAGATAAACTCTGGGACGGGATATATTCTGATCAGACCATAGAGCAGTGTTTAATGAGAATGTTCAAGCTCCCTGGTGGTCTCACACATGGCAGGGGAATAACCGATAGCACTGTTGCGAAATGGGTACATGGACTACCTCTTTGCCTTCCGATATGTAATGCTCTCGAAAATTTTGTTCATGTTCACACTGGTCATGGCGAACAACATCGGGATCTCCGTCAAAGTTCACAATTGACTGATGCCAATGATATCACCAAATTATTGAACTGGTTCAGAGTGCATTCCCCCTTTCAGAATAGAGATCCACTACAATTAGTCTCTATAGCGACCGGGCTTGTGGCCGACGAAACTGTGAACTGTGACCAAGTTCGCGGTGAATGTTGCGTATCGAATGTTGTAAGCAAAACGTTCAACAGCATCAAACTACGACGTGTTGACACTGAGAAGTCTTTCGCATCGATGGCAAATAGCATCAAAGTCCGTGGAAGTAAGGTAGTGATTGACCCCACAATTCTGTTCAACCGCATCACATGTGTTATTCAGTCACAAGCAGAGATTGAAGAGTATCTCAAATATGAACTCGCCCCGAAACCACCAGCATTGTTTGATTCTGCTGGAATGAGGAAGACACAGAAAAGCACGCTCGGTAAGGTCCTCAAAACATACGGTTCCGAGCACACTAAAATCCCAGAACATTCTCTGTTTGTTGTAGATGGTGGATTTTTATTGAGGGCAGTTGTATGGCCTAAACAGTCGTCATATAAGGACATATGTACATCATATTCCAATTATCTTGTGAGACATTTTGGGGCGAACGTCGTGGTTGTTTTTGATGGCTATGCTTGTACAATGTCGACAAAGCGCATGGAACAAGCCCGTAGATCTAAAGACAGGTATTCCATTGATATCAATATCTCACCCGAGTTACCAGCCACCACACCCCAATCCGATTTCCTTGCAAATGCCAAGAACAAAACCCAACTGATCGATCTTCTAATGCAGGAGCTATCTGCTATCAATATTCAGTCCAAGCAGGCCGAGGCTGATGCTGATGTACTGATAGCCGAAACTGCACTTGACATCGCTCAAGATGACAACAATGTTGTCGTTGTGGGAACAGACACAGACTTGTTAGTCATTCTTACCTCTCGAGTTCAACCGGGATGTAATATTCACATGATGTATTCCATTACCCCAAACTTACTAGTTTCAGTTAGTGAAATAGCAACCAAAATGGGTGACCATAGAAGCAACCTCCTTGTAGCACATTCTATAAGTGGTTGTGACACTACTTCTGCACTCTTTCGAGTTGGTAAGAAGAAAGTATTCAGTACAATTGTCTCCGATGTTACTAGCGACTCACAACAGTATGTCAACACAATTTTGGCGGATGACAGTACACCAAGTGCAGTAGCCGCTGCCGGGGAACAACTTCTCCTGATCTTATACGGGAGTAAAACTGTTTCCTCTCTCGACCAATATAGATATGTCACTTACAAGCGTTATGGAGCAAAATCTAAACTGAATAAACCCATCGACCTAGCCTCACTCCCACCAAGCAGCGATGCTGCACAACAACATGTCTACAGATGTTATCTCCAGGTCCAACAATGGCTGAGCACTTCGCTTCCTCCGACGGATTGGGGGTGGTCGCTAGACAATGGACTTCTTGTACCGACTGCAGCCACAAAGCCATGTGCCCCCGATAACCTACTGAATCTGATCAGTTGTGGTTGCAAGAGTGCTTGTACAAAAAGGTGTGGGTGTAAGAAGGCAGGACTCTCTTGCTCAGGTTTGTGTAATTGCAGTTCGGATTCTTGTAACAACCACAGAAACACTGTCCTGTCGGAAATTTCTGAGTTCGATGAATAATATGTATATAGGTCATGTCATTTCTGTATATAGCGTTGATAATAGTCAATGTAACTTAATCCATGTTGATTGATTTGTACATTCTGTAAATATTATTTATTGATTTTTGTACATTCTGTAAATATTATTTATTGATCTAATGCTGCCAGACACAGACGTGTCTGTTCGGTCCCAAGCCCGAAAATAGTTGAGTTCTCATGCTGACGAATTTTATGCCAAAAGGGGAACTCGGCCAGAAGCAGAGGGGGTCTTCCATAATGTCTATTTTGTAAGCAATGATAAAAGTCTTCAAATGGTGGTGGATTTTTATCGTCTGTCCAACTAACATCCCGTTCTGTACTACGACCCTTTGGGCAAATCCGTTAGGAAAATCGTCATTTTTTGCGTAAATCCGATACTTTTTTGTGAATTTTCAATAATTTTTCGCAGAAATTGTCACAGAATGCACATTTTCCTCTAGGTAAATGTATATTAGACATTATGTAGCTCGAAATACGCATAAACAAAAAATACAGTTGGATCAATTCGAGGTTACAAAGTTCGTGCGATTTTTTTTGATTTTTTTCAAACGCGTTTTCGAAAAAAGGCTGTAGAAAAAAAAGCTCGACTGGGATTTTAGGGGACTTTTGTCTAATCGTTCAGTGACATGTACTCGATATTCCCTGAAAAAATCAGCTTTCTCCGATTTTTTTTCCCTAGTGAAACCTAATGTTCTTGGGCTAAAAGGCGGAGTCTTGTATGGGCCAGTTTATGTCACTCAAAATGAAAATAGTAGCTAGCCAGCTGTGTCAATTCAGCAAATAACACGGTAGATGCATAGGCACTTACAACGTATATGGAGGGCGGCCAGCAATTTACTCAGTATCTCATGTGAAGTCCTCCTAATGTTACATTCAGGAGACATATACATTTGATATATGTCCACAAGTCCTCCTAGTGTTTAATTACGGGATCATATCAATTAGGCATTTCACCAAAAGTTAATAATATATGAAAAGCGGCCAGCAATTTACACTCTTTCTCATAAAAAAGTACTCATAATGTTATTTTCAGAAAACATATATACTTGAAATATATTGAGATGTCCTCCTAATGTCTAAGTATAGGAACATTTAAATCACGTATTTCACCTGAAATCTCCCCAATTGTCACATAAAGGAGACATGTAAAATTGATATTCCACTGCATCTCCTTTTGTAGCTTGCTCATTTCAAACGTTCGTCACAATATGATCATGATTGATCAAATCGTATTGTGTTTTATGGCTTGGTGTTGGTTGAACTGATTTCTAAACACGATGTTGTTTCCACAAGAAAGGAGTATATTTAAATACAAAACGCTCCAAATAAATTCCCATTAACCTTTACACTGGTGAACAGATATTTGGGTTTCAATCTTAACTTGTAACAGAAAGGCTGTCCAAGCATGTTTGACGGGAAAAGACACTTAAAACAAAATCACAAATAGAGTAATTTAATCATGGTTGATTACTTTATGATTAAATTAAGAGTCTTGTAGAACAAACATTATGGACAGTTGGCGGCGTATCAACACCCTAATGAATAATTAAAGGCGGGATCTCGTATGGGACAGTTTTTTGTCACTCAAATTTAAAACGGTAGCGAGCCACCTGAATCAATTCGACAACAAACAGGGTAGACACATGTGCATTTACAATATTTATGGAGGGCGGCCAGCAATTTACACAATATCGCATACGAAGTCCTCCAAATGTTACATTAGTGAGACATATACATTTCATATATCGTCACAAGTCCACCTCTTGTCTAATTATGGGAACATGTAAATTATATATCCAAAGTACAAAAAACGGCCAAAATAAATTCCCATTAACCAGTTCGTGGGGAAAAGATATTTGGGTTTCAATCTTAACTTGTAACTGAAAAATTGTCCAAGCATGTTTGTCGGGAAAAGGCACTTATAACAGAACCACAAATACTTACTTATTCGTGGTAGATGAAGTTTTGATTCAAGATTCTTGTAGACCCAGCGTGGACATGTGACGGCGAGTCAACACATTAATCAAAAATAAAGGCGGCGTCTCGTATGGGCCAGTTTTTTTATGTCACTCAAAATGAAAATAAGAGCTGGCCAGCTGTATAAATTCACAAAATAACACGGTAGACAGATATGCATATACAACGTATATGTAGGGTGGCTAGTAATTTACGCAATATCTCATTCGATGTCCTCTTAATGTTACATTCAGGTGATATATATATTTGTTATATCGCCACCAGTCCTCTTAATGTCTGGTCATGGGAACATATCAATTAGGCAGTTAATCATACATGAAAAGCGGCCAGCAATTTTTACTCTATCTCTTACGAAGTCCTCATAATGTTATATTCAGAAGATATATATATTTGAAATATATTGATATGTCCTCCTAATGTCTAATTAAAGGAACATATCAATCACGAATTTCGCCAAAGGTCTCCCAAATGTCACATTATGTCACGTTCGCCACAATTTGAATATTATTAGTAATATCGTATCGTGCTTTACGGTTTAGTGTTGGTTGATATGGTTTCGAAATATAATTTTCCTTTCACAAGAAAGGAGTATATCCAAAGTACAAAAAAACCGCACAAAATAGATTCCCATTGACCAGTTCACGTGGCGAACGGATATTTTAGAATTCAATTTTAACTTGAAAAGGGAAGGTTACGCAGGCATTCTTGACTGGTGTAGCGGTCGAGGTATAAAGGCCATTTACCAACCAGCCTGGTTGGTCCGGATCTCTTAGTCTCGTGGTAAATCGGTCGCTTTGTGTGCTAGAGGTCGACGGTTCGAACCCCGGCTCCCGCACTTATCTCTCCTCCTGTTACATTTGGGGGCTCGTCCGATCCTCAGCAGTAGGTGGCACTGCGGGTGTTTCGACCGCTCTGAGGGAGGAACCTGGGTGAGAATCACAGGTGGTGAATCTCAAAAGAAGGGGAGAGTAGTGTAGCGGTCGAGGTATAAAGGCCATTTACCAACCAGCCTGGTTGGTCCGGATCTCTTAGTCTCGTGGTAAATGGGTCGCTCGACTCGTTTCGTTGCTTGTCATTTACAAGCGATCACTGCATTTCATCATAACTACTCATATCGTATCGTGTTCTATTACGGCAATTCAAATCTGTCATTAATAGTGCTGGAAAATGGCGACTCAAGGTAAAACCACTCCCAACACGACTCTCGAATACACCAGAAAGCCTAGGAGCTAACCGCACCACCAGAAGCGCCATTGGAAAATGACAAAAAAATATTTTGCTCTCGTAAATGATAGACTTGCAGACATCATGGCTTGTTTACTTCGCCTATTGTCCACCTAGGCCCGCATCAAAAATCATTTGCAGTCCTAGAATTGCCGATGCCGTAGAGGTTGCTGTTGTAAAACCTTCCGCGCAAATGATGCCGCCGTCTGAAGCACACTTCGTGATCATTTCACGTAACTACTTGAATAATTCTGGGTGACAAAGAGTACGAATGCATGCATATGGTGCGCAGACAAAACCCCAGACGGACAAAACCCCAGGCGGACAAAACCCATAAAAAGAGCACGGACAAACCCCATCGATTACGCATTGGGCGACCGGGAGAATGGTGCTCGAAATGGGGAACAAAACTAAATGTGTCAAAATCGTAGTTAATTGAATCCTCCAACAAACGTGAACAGCCAATCCCCGTAACGGTGGAACTCTTCGGAACGGGGATCATAAGTTGCGAGGAAGCCCGATTTCTGGGCATCACCGTTGATAGGAAACTGACCATCGAGCCTTATTGCCATAAATTAACCAGCAGAGAAGAAGCGTACATGACTCTGCTCAAAGCTCTCAAGGGGACAAATCGGGGGATGATAGAGAAACCATCCTCAAACACTCCTCGCTACATTCAGTGTCTCAATCCCGGCCATGACCCCCCCCCCCCCCCCCCCCCCCACTGCTCCTGTCACGAAACCAGGGCTTCACGTCCCTGATATGAATCCTGCATCACTAGCCTCTAAATTAAGTCCAACCACGATGCGCATGCCTTGGCCCCTCAAGTCCAACTGAAGCACTGGCATTGCCGCCCAAGTTGTCATATAACCCTGGTCAGTGTCAGACAAGATTAAAATTTCTCGGGCCCAGTCGGCCAGGTCTAGAGACCACAAAGCGCTCAATCGTACCTAACACGATTAACATTGTTGATGAGATGAAAGAGTAATTCACTTTCCGATGGCGAGCACGTAAGATGTTGGGACCAGACCCCTTTCACCCCTCAATTGTGACTTAGGCTTCGGGCTCAGTAATTTTGCTCTTCAGTCTGCAAATGTCTGTGTTGATTGGATGTGATGCCTGTGTCAATGTGACCAGCGTTGGTATACTCGATCTGTAGTTGTAAGGTACTTTGAAAATGAAAACACGAACACATACCCAAGCTGATGTAGATAATTATAAAATTCAAGTACATCTTACAAATTGATAAAAGATTGAGACGTCAAACTGATTAACGATAATTCAGCCGGAACAAATGTTAAAAAGATGAGATGATGGGGGAGGGAAGATTCTGAGATGACGAGCATGAACAGTTTTTAATATGTTAACCCTTTACCTAACGTAAGGGCCAAAACTGGCCAGCGTTATTCTCAAAAATCGCCAATTAATTTTCATTATTTTTTTCATTTTTGTCTCAAAAACATAGGTTATGACCCCTCGTTGGAACGAGCTCGTCGAGCTCGTTCCAACGAGGGGTCATAACCTATGTTTTTGAGACAAAAAATGAAAACAATTAGTTATTCAAGAATTTTTTTGGCAAGTGTCGTCTGCTTTTCATGTTAGGTAAAGGGTTAAATATGTTCAGGAACAACATTTCTTGTTCTGGAAACATAGGTTTATATTGGCGTGGATCTCCCTAATACTACAATAAGGAGTGTTATAGGATATCAATATAGAAATGTCTACGTAATGTATGTTTTGGGGTAAGAAAACATTAGGGGGATGGCATTAGGGAGACACGGGTGATATATCTGGACCTTGCCATCATACCATGAATTTCTGCCCAATGATAACATAACCGTGTTGAAAGGGTTAATAATGGTGACAGGCTTGACTGTAGGATGCTTAGAAAGCAAAGTCCCCCTAGGTGAGGTTTCTTCACCATGTACCCCTAATGTATGAAACAGCGTTTTATATAAGTCGTTATAACGAGTTAGCTTAGTCGCTATAACGGCTTTCTAAGTCGTTATAATGAGTTATGTAAGTCATTATAACGACTTCCTAATTCGTTATAACGAGTCACTAAGTCGTAATAATGAGTTACGTAAGTTGTTATACTGCATTTATATGCCGTTATATCGAGTTAGCTAAGTTCTTATAACGACTTACATGACTCGTTATAACGAGTTACTAAGTCGTTATAACGACTTAGAAACATATTTCACACATGTCCTAAATACGCTTCCGTAGTGTTATCAGTTTCGTGCTGGGTAAACGTCAAGACATTTGATTATGTAAACGCTTTCGTCATCAAACGCCCTGGATTTGAAGGAGTCACTGCGTTGATTGATTTGACGCCCTCTAAGGGTGTCCAGTTTGAGTTTCCAGTAATCCGCTTGTATAAGGCTCAATGATGTTCTCGCCTTTCTTATTCATCAGGTGAGATTCTTCAGCGCTACGGGAAGGAAAACAGACAGAGAATTTAAATCTGCAATTATCTGAAAAAGAATACATAGCACAAGTAAAGTTTCAACTAATGAATGCATAGCGTCTACAGTAGGGCCCTGTGAATATTCGAATGCGATCGAATCGAATACCAAATCAAATACTGCTCATTATTCGCAAATCAAATCAAATATCGAATCGAATTTATTAGAATAGTTACCGGTAGCACTATCAGGAGAAAACATCGTGTTTTAGTCTGGAACATAACTGTAGTGTATGTGTACTATCAGAAACTGAGTTTATCAAATCAACGTACTCAAGATGTGTACAGTTTGAGTTGTTGTGGCGCACACGTGTAATTGCAAACACGTAAATAAATACGTCTTTTGTTTTTTAACTTTAATGATGTGTTTGGTGTAAGGATACCTTAAATGGTGAGCCAAGTGGCAGATATTATAAGTGGCGACGAGTCTGAAACAAGAACCACGCCGAATTTTCAATTATGTCTGAATGTCAGAAACTTGCCGATTTGAATAATATTCCAAATTTCGATGCAACAGGTGACGTCACAATGGGTAGACCGAGTCTGAGTCTGAGTTGGGAAAAGGTGTAGACAGGAATTTAAAAGTTCGATAAAAATTGAATACCGCTGCCCTTGTGGACCAAATTCTCAATTTAAACTTTATGTTACTCAAGTTTGTGGGAGATGAAAAAAAAGAAATTATTAGAAACTAGAACTCGACTCTAATAAATAAATAAATACATAAATAAATAAATAAATAAAGATCAGCTATATTTGTACTTGATTCCCATAATATTGTGATAATTTTTCCCGTAGCTTAGCCTACACACTGAAAATCTACAGTAACCTTCTTATATTTCTTTGAAATATACTGAGAGTCAAAAAGAAAGTATAATAAACTCTTGAGGAGCAATATATTTAGTATTATCGACTTTAATCCCAAACAAATTATTGTAAATTCATATTTCAAGTCTAGCTGTATGAATTTGAATAATTTCATGTTCTTGCTGTTGCCAGCGTCACATCAGGGCGTTGCATTTCAGACATGGGGTGAAATGAAAAGTTCACACATGCAATCAATAGCTTGTATGTCCACCTTTTGCCTCCTGGATGGCAAGACATCGACGGCGCATGGACCTGATAAGTCTCTGGATGTAACCCTGTGGTATTGTGTTCCACTCCTACCTTAGAACATTATGTAAATCGCCTAACGTCTGAAGATCATGAAGTCGTACCCGACAGTCCAATTGATCCGAAAGATGCTTGATTGACGACAAATCTGGCGAAGGTGGGGGGCCAGGAAAGAAGTTCGATGCTCTGCTCCTCAAGAAAGTCACGACGGATGCTCACCACGTGACATATACATATCACTGCCCATTCAGATTACCATCGATGAAAGAACAACTGCGTTCGATAGTGTAAGGGAATTCCTGCCCAAACCATCACACTACCCCCGCTGAAACAGTCGCATTCCCGTACGCAAGCATCAGAAAACCGTTCTCTTCGTCGGCGATACACTCTTGCCCTACAACCAGTACGCCATAGACAAAATCGTAATTCATCAGAAAAAAAGAATTGTGCTCCAACGCTGCTGAGTCCAGTGAACATGCTGACGTGCCCATTCTATTGTGAAGGTACGATGGCGTTGGGTAAGGATTGGTCCGTGGTATGGAGGCCTACTGTGGGTGCCGTGTTCAGCAAGTCTGTTGTGGAAGGTTTGTGCACTGATTCTAAATTGTTAATTCTACCAGGAGTAATTGCTGCTGTCCTCATCGCCGGAAGGAAGCGATCCCACAAGTGAGACGTCCTGATATGTCGGTCTTGTGCAGGGATCATAACTCTTGGTCGACCTGAATGTGGTCGGTCGGCAGTAGATCCAGTGGTTCTATACCTTCCAATGAGACGGTATATAGCGGCCACAGTAACTCCGAACTCAGCAGTGAGCTCATCTGGAGGTATCCCAAACTCTTGTAAACCAATGGCACGCAACCTCTGATGTTTGGTTAACCTTGGCATTTTTAAAATGTCGGAAGACAAAAATTAGCATCTTTTCTCAATAACCCATGTTCTCTGGCATAACATAACACAAAGAAAATCGTCAGACACCCATTCAATTTGACATTCTCGGGTAACACGTGCTATTTTGAAATCCGTAGCAAAATTGTATGCAGTTGGGTGGACAACAACATGTTATTAAGCTCTTTGCATGACTTCTTGTCCACAAACATGCAACATTACAACTATTATATTTCATCCTTTATGCTATTTTTCACATTTGTTTCTATTATACTTTCTTTTTTGACTCAGTATATATACTTCCAAAACATAACTTATGACTCCACATTGGAACAAGCTCATTCCAATGAGGGATACAGATGTTTTGTCTACCAGCAGAATCGTCCATTTGGAATTTTACCCAAATCATCCACAAGCGCACCAAATCATCCATTTGCAATTCGACCCAAATCATCTGCCAAAGGTTTTAAAATCATCGAAACATGGGATGGACAATTATTTTAATGATATTTATTGAGTATCGAATAGCACAGGATAATAAATACTTAGCATACCATTTAAATGTACAACATAGCATTCAAATATGTTTCTTGACATCTTGTGCATTAATTTTATGATTATTCATTTGGCAATTATAACAATTTCCTTTAATTTTTTTTATAATTTTGCGATTATTCATGGTTGAGCACGCTGGTGCCTTTCAATGAATATGTTGTGAAATGCAGCTTATGGGAGGGGTTAACGATCCAACAGAGGATTCAAGTGTTGATGGGAAGTCATAAGACCTCCCATGCAGTGAGAGGGGATTGAGAAACTTGGATTCCACAAATAAAAATATTAGTTGGAATACATAAATGCATAACAGAAAATTAACTTGAGAATTAAACTTCTAAATTTACAATTCAAATGACTTTTGATGTTGGTGGGAAAATTATAAATCCAGACAGAGTTGTATACAAAGAGTCTGGATAATTACCATGTATACAAAGAGTCTGGATAATTACCATGTACTTCATGGATAGGAATCTGTTTGGAACTTCCATGCCACCGCCCTTCCATTGTGTTGGAACATATTAATAGACTTTAAAGTATGACACTTCTATAAAACTGATTATTAGGGTTATCTGATGTCCTCAAGTTTCCTAAAACATTGGAGATAAGTTGACATCTGAATAGCTTTTATATCAGTACTCATGACAAACATCCGATACCCGTGACAAAAATCTGATAACTGATACACTGGCGGAGGCCAACTCACTCTTACCAAGTCATGAAGTCCTACTCTTATCGAAGTCATGAAGTTCTTAGTCATTTAGCGAGTAGGATATAAGCCACTAGCAAACCAGGCAGTGGGGAAGTCGCAGTCTGATCTTCCAACTCAACTGACAGAAGATCAGCTAAATACATCTCGCATCCTTTAAATTTATGGCATGGGCTTGAGTGAAAAAGAACATCAGAGCTTTGTTGAATAAGTAGTTAGGTTGCGGTGCTGATAGTTTTGTGATAAACTATGTGAGCTACAGAAGTCGTGGTGTACTGGTGTAGAAGCTGACGACAACTGGCTGTTATATAAATGCTGTCATTGTTGTTTTGAAAGCTCTGAGAGCTTTCTATATGACTGATTGAATAAATGACTGAAGAAAAGCTGAATCCACATTTTCCCGTGTATTTGTTTGACTTCCAAGTAAATCAGCAGTGCCTGCCATTTTGAAATAGAATTTGTTTGCCACATAACACAACATGAACTTCCAAACTTTAAAACAAAGTAATCAAACAATAGAAAATGCTACTGGAATCCTAAATCCTAAACTAACCTTAACACATTGTTAAATTGGTCTTCTTTGGTGCTTTGACGGGAATTTTTGAACTGGCGATAACACAGAACGAATTCCAGTGATACTACTCATCGGGAGGTGATCAGAGCATCAGAAAACCGCATTTTGCTACCAAAAAGTCTGTCAACTGTGCACTAGTTATATTTGTCCATGGGCCCTAACCTGCTATAGATTAAAAAATATGGTGACCAACCCGCAGAGAAGAGTATTACAGTTAGACACAGAAATGCAAAGGAAATGGAAGACCTGATTAATACTGAAACTGTCAAGTGAACAGCCAAATTAGAGCAGCAAATGCAAGAGCTACAGTTAACTAGGGAACAAACACACCAAAATGCATTGGCGCAGAAGGAAACATAAATTTAGACCCTGAAATTCTACTTAGATCAGGCAGAAGCTCAGATGCACCAAAAAGATGCGGAGTTCACATTAGTAGAACAGGGGCACGGGAAGAGAGTGTTTGGCAGTGGTAAGGGCAGAAGTAGCAGAAAAAGCGAGGATGCTAGTGAAATTATCAAAACCATCCAGGGAGTGCAATCAACCCTTCAACTGAGGACTAAGAATACAGGAATATGGCGAGTACTACCCAGACTTAAACCTTACACACCCATATCAAACAGTTCAATGGGAATCCTGCAAACCATAAAGCCTGGAAGAAGGCACTAGATCACTATTGCACCACAGAACAGATTTTTGATAGTCTGAAATATAGTTTGGCTGCCCAGACAAGTGATTTTGTCATGGTCAGTTTCATAATTCCCACCCTTGACACAAACCATACAATGACATGGGAGGACCTCAAGAAAGACCTTTGGCTTTGGTAATTGGAAGTCATTGATGCAGTGATGGCAAACAATTATCTACACCATACGAAATAAGAAAAACATGAGATGGCAGTCAGTTATGGGGAATGGCTATGGATCTCATGAAAGACACTTATGAGAAAGGTGTGGATGAACCTTTAATACAGAGAACATTGGCCAATTATTTTTGTGATGGGCTGTTTGAGAGTGATGTCAAAATGAAACTGATTAGTAAAGCCCACTCAATTTTAGAAAAAGCAATAACTATGGCCCATTTTGAAACAGCCGGGTTAAGGAAAATGGCACATGCAGTGAGTCAGCATACCTATCAAAATCATACTGTCCAGACTACTATCATAGAGATTATGTGATCAGGGAGTCTAGTCGTGAAGACACAAGAGATATCCCACCTGTGGAAATCAAAGTTTCATGGTGAATGAGTAGAGTTCATGTGATTACTAAAAGTTCTGGTCCTCCAAGGTATAGTAATCAGATGCAAAATAAACAAAAAGTGCAATATCATGAAACCAGTGCTGTGACCAATCATGAGAAAACTCATCTGCTATCGGTTTAGAAGGGTGGGGCATTTGACAAGCTGATGCTGCATACAAATAGCTGAGCAGGTTCAGACTGTAATGGTACAATAGCCAGTAGAAGGGTCAATGGCTGACATCAGTTGCTTTCAATGTGGATGCCTAGGGCACATGGTCTATTCTTGCAGAGTAAGCGCAGAGCATTTAGGTGAGCAAACTCTACTTATGCAGGGCAATGAGTAGAGAGCAAGGGGTTAAAACTACTAAACAGGAGAATTTTGTAAAAATTGTGAAAATTCAAAGCATAAAATTTGCAATTGTAAATTAGATGTGAGTGTGAGAAATAACACTAACTGTGATCATGTAGGAGAGAAACCTGTCCACAAATGCAGAAAATGTTTAAATATAGGAAATAGAGAGAGAGAGAGTTCCAGTTGAAAACAATTCCCTTAACTAATAGACAACCAAAACAAGTTAAATCAGTCTCAAATAACACTAAACAAAGGGAGAAAACTCTGCAAAATAAACAAGTCTCAAATAACACTGAACAAAGGGAGAAAGGTCCTCAAACAGGAAGTGATCCTGTAAAACAGGAAGTGAATGAAACAAATAGTAAACAAATAAATGAGCCCAAGGAAATTAACCCTTGGCAGTTCGGCCAAATGCGTGAGAATTGTGGAAGCTCAAATCATTGCACAAAATTTCGTGAGGGAATTAAGAAGTGTGACAAATGTATGATGGGGGGGGGGGGACATTTTACCAAAGATTGTACATGAGATCTGCCCAAGAGGCATTTTTCTGCACAAGAGTTGAAAAATATTGAGAAAAAAACTACATTTATGAGACATGTCTTAAAGGTCACCCTAAAAATGGAAAAACTTAGCTCCAGAGAAGCACCCAATGAGCTCACACGTATACACAATAAAAATGGAAACAGGAAATAGAAAATCAACTGGAAAAGAGTCCAGGAAGAGTACTGAAACAATAGAAATAAATTTCGGCACAGCTTCTTTAGATAGTGTGATGATTCAGAAGGGAAACCAACGACTCAGGGCTTTGCACGACTCGGGAGCTCAAGCGTGCATCTGCACAATATTTTAGAAAAACATCCATAATTGCCCTTGATTAGTAGGTGATAGAAATAATCTGACAAGTATAACAGGAGTTACTGGCACAGGCATTAGGCCCAGGGGATTGGTATGGCCGAACTTCTCCATTAATTGGTTATCCCAGTCACAAGAATTCTTGGTATTAGATGAATTAAATAGAAGTATAATTTTGGGTTTGGATTCGATATCGGAAAATAATGTTGACATTTATTGGGGATTGAGAAAAATTAAATTAAATGGGCAATTAACACCACATGTTAAAGACTTGCATGTGTCATGTTTAACCTGTCTAGTGAATAACATTGAATTGAAACCGCAGAATACTTCTGTTTGCACAGCCAAGGCTGTAGGGGTGAGATCAACTGTCGACTCTGAATTTTTACATCATCATGGTCTAAAGCAAGGTTATATTGCAGAACAACCAGGGTTAATTGTAAGTAGCAGTACTGTAAGTAACAATTGTGATCACATACCAGTTATGTTAATTAACAGTACCAATAAGCATTATACATTGAAGTGAGGTTGTATTGTTGGGAAGGTTGCATCTTTAGCTGCCAAGGAAAACTCAGAAGATATAAAACAGAAAGTGATGAACATCAGTACAGCTGAGAACAATGATACAAATAGTCAAATTACAGATAATGACATTCAAGTGCCACAAGATAAGAGGGCAATGTTGATTAAATTAATTCATGAACAGAGGGATGTGTCTGCAAAAACTGGTAAGGATTTAACCCAACCTGACACAATAATAATGAAGATAGTTACAGGATATGCAAAACCTATCAAGGGCCGAGCTTATCAGTTCCCACAGTTGAAACGAAAAATTATGGATGATGCAATACAAGAAATGTTAGATGCAGGCATTATCCAAAGATCACAAAGTGCTTGGTGCTTCCCTTGGATACCTGTTGGTAAGAAAGATGGCAGCAAGTGCTTTTTGTGTGGACCCACGAGCTGGCCTTTGCCACTCACAGATGATGTGTTCACTTTGTTATATATTTCACAACCCTTGACTTGAGGTCAAGTTATTGGCAAACCAAGATGGATGAAGCTGATAAACAAAAGACAGCTTTTACATGTCACTGGGGTAATATGAATTCAATGTCATGCCTTCTTTATTGCAGAATGTGCAATCCTATTTTTAGGAGCTAATGACAGTGGTCTATCATGGAATGAGTGAATGTTCATTAGTGTACTTAGATGACATTTTGGTGTTTAGTCATGACACGAAATCTCATATTGAGCATTTATGAGCTGTCTTCTCAAACAACACAAATTAAAATTAAAAGCTAAAAAGTGCTTATACTTTCAAAGTGAAACTTCTTATCTTGGTTTTGTAATCAGCAGTGATGGGATCAAGCCCAAACCAAGTAAAGTTGAAGTTATCAGAAAATTAGGTCTGCCCTCCTTGGTAATGGAAGTATGAAGTTTCATGGGAATGGTATCTTATTATAGGAGGTTTATATCAAATTTTAGTGAAATTGCACAGCCCTTAGTAGCTCTCACAAAGAAATATGCCAGAGTTCAGTTGAAAGAGGCTCAACAGAAAGCCTTCGATTATTTGAAGGAAAGTTTGACATATGTAGCCCATTTGAGTACCTGAATCCCAGTAAACCATATGCATTATAGAGTGATGCTTCAGGGACTTGTGTGGGTGTGGTGTTAACCAAACCTTGTAAATAAAGTACATGACAGTTACCTGGGTTACCTGATGAGAAACCCATAGTATTTTGTCTCATAAATTGGGGAAATCCCAACGGAAGTGGTCTACATTTGAGAAAGAGGCCTTTGCCATCTCATATGCCTTGCACAAACTCAACAATAATGTACAGGGTGCACAGTTTGTCATCAAGCCAGACCATGCCTCCTTGCAATACTTGTTGATGAGTCCACAAAACAATGCCAAAGTTCAATGTTGGGCATTAAAAATAGCCATCTATAATTGTAAAATTGAATATTTACCAGGGAGACAAAATACTTTTGCAAATATGTTATCAAGGTTACGTGAGGGGTTATCTAATGTCGATCCAAATTACAATATGGATAATGTAGATACCGATAAAGCTCTGACCATGGTGGTGATCAATAGCGAAAAAAGCAATTTGCCCATGCGTCAGTACCCAAGCAAAGTTCAAGTTCAGCAATGGAGCCTGAAAAGATTAATTATCAGAATTTAGATATGAAATCTCAGCAAGAAAAAGATAGTAAACTCATGGAAATTTAAAAGAAATAATGTAGTAGTAATAGCTCAGCCAATATCAGCAGTAGATATATGTTGATCGAAGAAGTGTTATATTATATTAGTGCTACAGAGGATAACCAAAGGGTGAGGTTATGTACACCTGATCATTTTACAGGTGAGGAGTTGAGACAATACCATGATGACTTAGGACATTTAGGGATCGATAAAGTATATTACAATATCAGTAGAAAATATTTCTGGCCAGATGTATATAAAAATAGTTATCATTATGTGGAAAAATGTCTTACCTGTTGAGCTCGGAATATGAGGAAAATACACTTGTTAAGGTAAGAAGCCAATAGGCAGCCATATCCTTTTGCTACAATAGCATTGGATATGAATCGTCCATTTCCAACTACACTCTCTGGGAACAAATACATAGTCACATTTATTGATATGCATTCTGGATGGCCTGAAGCATTTCTGGTACAAGACAAGAAAGCAGAAATGGTAGCAAATCTATTAATGGATCAAATCGCCCCTTGAGTGCATCAACCCGCCAAGTGCATTTTTTATATAATGGTGAAAAAGTAATGAATGGGTTTCATTTTTAAATGAAACAAATTTAAAATGGTTTTATGGTAAGATGACACACACATTTTACACACATATTTATTTCTTATATTGTGTTAATTTTTTAACATATGTGGGACTTGATAATAGCCTATAACTAGCTAATCTACACACATAGCTCTTTGATATCCTGATGCACTGTACTACTGGAGGAGCAATAACCTGCCATCTGACACTTGGCCACTTGATGCAGACCAGATGTGGAATGCAGACTTTAGTTTTAATGTTGATAGTATTGTAACGGATTTGGAAACAGCAGTTGAAAAATAATATACAATAAAAGGTCTTACTTACTCTGTTATAATTCGTCTGCTCATAACAGAGGTTTAATTCTTTTTTTGTTGGCTTCAAGTCATTTCCATGTTTAAAATGAATTGATGTATCTTATTGGTTCATGCCGTAGTGCATTTTGCTGCTGATTCATTTGTCGAGGTGAAAGCAAAGGATCAATCAGATTCCAGTATTTGAAATCTTTCCCCGCGAAATTATCCTATATAAGTGCGGTCTCGCTCATAATTCATCGTCCACTTTCTTTATGTTTGGGAAAAGCTTTGATCTAGATGTCCAAACATAAACCATACACTAGGTTAGTATGGGGACACTTTGTAACCTGTAAAAAGGTTAACCGTAATGGGTACCGTCATTTCGGACCCATTCAACTCGGCCCTGGTGAGGATCACCGTTTCTGACACCGATTCTCTCCAGGTCCGAGTTCTGTGGGAACCATTCAAGTTAATAGACTTGCTGGGTGGAATTTTACCCTCTTTTTGGAAAAAGGGTAGTGGACCCGTGGTTTTGGATCCGTCATTCATATCCATGTCCATTTCATAACATACTATTTTTGGCTTCTTAATAAACCATGCATAAACTGTTTTTCTATTTTATTGTGAATTCATCCAGACCACAACACAGAACTTAATGATTATTCTACCTCTAGAGTTGAGTTATATTTTATCCATGGTTGCTTGTTGACCCAGATCCTCCCTAATCTGAAGAACAACAGGGAGATTTCGGCCAGGGTTTTAGCCCCTGGGGAGTCGTTCACCCCACCCCTGTTACAGTATTATTCTGTCCTACTTATTTGTTCGGTGATAATTTGTGTTTATTGTCTTGAAATTATACAAAAATTAACCATTTTACCATCCAATTCCAATTATCCATGAAATGTATTTGTCCAAGAAACATAGATTTAAAAATAAATAAAAATATGGGAGGAATTTACATTGGTTTATAAACCTTTTTCCAATGACAGTGATACTTATGATTTCACTGAATGGTCTGACTACCCATCCCATTTAAGAGTGGTGGGGTAGGGGGATAAACCAAGTCCAAAGCAGGCCCTGGGGTTCAAGTCTGCTGCAAAGCTAGGGATTTTGCCATTTTCTCTCTTTATTTCGAAGTTATGAAATATAGAGGTGAAATAGCAGATTCCTACCAGCCAGTCACTACTCCAAGTCTCCTCAGAAACTCTTGCACCAAGCCTTATAATTCATAGATTTTCTTACATAGTTTAACCCTTTACACAGCTTAATGGCCAAAGCTTGCTCATAATATATGCAACATCACTCTACCATCTCATTAATATTTCATTTTATTCTTCCAAGCCATAACTTATGATCCCACATTGGAATGAGTTCGATGGGTCACAAGCTATGGTTTGGAAGATAAAAATGAAATATTAGTCATTTTTATGGCAGACGGCATCATACTTTCAAGCCATTGTGTTAGGTAAGGGCTAATAAAAATGTTGCTCAGAATATCAAGTTAATCGAACTACTTACCAATAACTGAATGTGGCAATAGTCAAAGCATGCCAGCGTCCATTTTCCACATCCAATGTATACAAATGTCCAAGCTTATAGTAAGCAAATGGAATTATATACAGAATGCCACAACGAAAAAGTATATGCCCACATCAGACCTCACTTATCACTGTCTGTTTTATCATCGGTGTCCTCAAAACCAGGCAAAGGAACATTGTCTTTGGCAGCTTTGCTGGTAGTAGTGCACAGTAATACCAGTGGCAATCCTCAGGAATTATGCCCGATTCACACAAAGAAATGAGGTCCTTCTTTTTGCGATAGAAATTGTTCTCTTGGTCAAATATAATTGCCCCAGAGTGCTGGGGAATTTCCCAGGTTGTTGTCGCCTGGAGTTGGTGACCTTTATTTCCTGGCACTTGTCTGTATCAAAGCTATAATTCACAAATATGCTTTCTGGGCAACTCTTTCTGACCTGAATCCATCGTATCTTCAACCAGTTGATGATTTCGGCATTGGACTTCTTCATGTTTGGGCAGCAAGATTTGTAGAATGCTTTGAAATCCAAAAAATCTCCAAATTTCAGAGGGACAATGATATAAGGGTGACCTCTCCTTGCAAAGGATACAACGATGTTCCACTGGAATGGGACATACACTGGAATGTTTTACTTCATTCTTTGTATGGTGCTATGTATAGTGTCTGATTCCATCCGTGAGTGTCCTCGTTCAAAGAACTTGAGGTTGAGTCGATTTTGAGTTTCTAGTTTAACAACTGCGTATAGTAGACTTGATGCGACAAACTTATTTCTGTTCTGTCCTCCACATGTACCAGAATAGCAGGTGATTTTTCGTACAGCTGAATATGTAGATGCAACTGATTTATATTGCAACATTATACACGATGCAATTTCACATGAGACACGGCCGCCTTCTGTCTCATTCCACACGTAGCATGTGCCATTCGTGTCACCAAGAGAAAAGAAAGACAGTTTTTAGCAGGATAGCTTTCGTTTGTAGTAAAGCTCTCCAACAAGACAGCATGGTATAGTAAGGACCTGAATATCAAAGTTGCTGCATAGTAGTCTTTATTTTGACTTTTCTGCTTGTCTTTCTCCTTCTCTGCTCATGCTGCCACCTTGTGCGACTGATGTTCCTCATATTTTGTAATGATAGACTCATCTAAACAATTTTGTTGTTTCTTTAGTTCGTACACATTACAGAGGCTACACTGGTCTTTCTTTGGTGTGAAGAATGAAAGGTTATAGTGTTTGCAAAAGTAGCCCCTGTATGTTTTCTCCTTGACTGGATTTAGCCCTTTCCCGTGGCAGTAATCACATTTTGAAGTATTTGTGCTTTGATGTTTTCCTGGTATAATGTGACTTCATTGTTGTGTTTCGATGAATGAACCACTCACTCATTTTCTCATTGAATGCTTTGTGAATGCTGGCCTCCTATATCTAACATCTTCAGGAAAAATGTCGGGCATACTCGTTTGTTTTCAGTCTCCAGAGGCAAGTAAAATTTATACGAAAGTGACTTGTGCCCTTTGCATCACGCAGGCTTTCTGCCATAACATGCCTACACAGAATATCTCGCTGACGCACATAATCACCAATTGTCAAATAGGTGTTGAAAATTCCCTGCCTTTCTTCCTCACCAATAACCATTGTGCATTTGAATCTGCAACGAGAGAAGTCAACAGTTTTGATGGACCTACTGGACACTACCTTCCCTCTCTGCGAGATATACTTATGGCCACAAGCTCGCCTGTTCTGTCGAATGTTGCGTTTCCAGTTTAGAGGCATTAATTTTCGTTTACGAGTATGATTTTTTTTGTCAGGGCTTTTATAGGTAGCATCTTTATGTAGTGTTATTTGTATCGCGGCCTTAGCATGTGTCCTTCTCGAAGGAATGGTCATCCCAGTAGGATGTTGGAGCTTTTGTTGAATAGCAGATTTCAATCTATCAGTCTCAGTGACTGCATCATAACGCTCTTTTCCCAGAATCTTCAGGAAAGCGAGATTTATTGTTTTGGCAGATGTTTCCACTGTCTTTAGTGTAGCTAGAATGTCAATCACCAGATTTGAAATCTGGCTACGAAATATCTTGAGTGGTCGAGAGAGAATATTTGCAATGGCCAATGGCACGAGATCTATTACAATATTCCTGATTCCTGACTGCTGTATTAGCGTGACTTCATGTTCAAAATCACGATCAAAATCAGTGGCATAAGTTACAAAACGAACAGTATTTACCAGTTGAAAACGAGTTGTGTGCAAATGGCAAAATAATATTAACCCTTTACCCAACGAATCGCCCGCATCCGCCCGCGTAATATGCAAATTCAGCATTTGAAAAAATATTATTTTTAAAAAAAATTCGACAAAACCATATCATGTGACCCCTCGTTGGAACGAGCTCGTAGAGCTCGTTCCAACGAGGGGTCACATGATATGGTTTTGTGGAACTTTTTTGAAAAATTTTTTAAAAAATTTAAATTTTAAAAAATGATATTTAAAATAATAAATTTTGCTATCGTCTGCGTTGGGTAAAGGGTTAAGAGGAACTAGAATTATAATCCATAATTTTACAAGCAGCCATTTTACAACATATTTGGAAAATTATGGAATTCAACCCCGCAGAACCACTCCTCTTTAGCCTCAAGCCAATCGTGAGACTGAGAGACAAAACCGTTCCATTATGAAACGCATACGCAGGGACCGACCTGGGCATGCGCCAGTGCGTATTTGGTTCTGAAACATCAGGACCTGGCTCTTAAATCTCAGAAATAGGCTTCTCAGTTGGCGCGTAACTTCTCAGATCATATTTTGATATTCTTTCGATGGATAATCAAGAGAGACACTCTTACATGTATTATATATATGATTATCATTTATCATTGTTGTAGAGTGCTTAAGTTAATACTTCAAGAATTTAATTACCGAGCATTAATCTTCACTGTGGTTTCTGATCGTCTTAATTACCGAGCATTAATCTTCACTGTGGTTTCTGATCAAGTCTTGGCTGCCTAAATAGGCAGCCAAGACTTGATCAGAAACCACAGTGAAGATTAATGTTTGCTATAGTGTACTAAATGAAAATGATGAGAGCTATTACATACTTGCAGTGTGTGTTACAAACAGCAGTGTGACTCCGTAAATTGAAATCTGGCGCATGAATTGAAAAAATAGGCTCCGAGGCTAGAGCGTATTTTAAATAGTCCTGATCGGTCCCTGCATACGTTTTGCTCATTCTCAAGGAATTGATTGGAAGGAAGATTTGAATAAATATTTGATGATGTATAGACGTACTCCACCTTGTACAACGGGTAAATTTCGAAGAAAGATTAGAAATAAATTACCAGAAATAGATTGGTTTCTTTCAGATGACACAGAAGAGAGAGCTCACGGTGCAGATAGAAAAGAAAACGGAAAGTTGCATGCAGATATGAGGAGAAACACTGTTGGTAGTAATATTAGAGTGGGAGATTTGGTATTGTTGAAACAAGACTACGTCAATAAGTTTTCAACCAATTTTCCACCAGGACCATGTCACCGTTTGTGGAAAAACATCGAAATAGTGTTGTTGTGGAAACAAGAGGCAGAGTCAGATGCGAACGGAACATAACTTATATTAAATTCTTCCATTCACCAAACCAGCTTGGTCAGCAGAATAGTAACTCGCAAGTTGGTCTTAGACCTGAAAGTACTGATGACACATGTATATTTTCAGATAATATTACTTTAGATGACTCAGCTGAGCAATGAAGAGAATCTAACAGTTTTAATGAAAACAATGAGAATCAGTCTACTAGTGCAAGTGACATTACAACAAATCATTTGAGAAATAATAGTTTGAATGACCCACCAGTAAGAGTTGCTAGACCCATACGTGAACATAAAACACGCGAGGGATTTAAAGATTTTGTAATGGGTTAACTTTTAGATAGCAGTTCATTGTTAATCCTGACCATTTTTAGTTTGAATTTTGAAAATCATTTTGTAATGAGATTTTAATTTCACCTAAATCATACGTTTAGCTTCCAGAAAGACAAAGTGATTGATTTGTGCTTTGCTGAATTGCAGTTAAATTGTTATGGTTTGTGGATACTATGTTTCACGAGGAAAGGAGATAATGTAGTGTATATGTACTCTCAGAAATAGAGAATTACGCCTGGTCATGACAAACTGGGTTTATCTAATCAATCAGTGTGCTCGAGATGTGTTCAGCTTGAGGTGTTTTGAAGCACATGTGTAATTGCAAACACGTAAATAAATACGACTTTTGTTTTTGAACTTTAATGATGTGTTTGGTGTCAGTATACCTGAAATGGTGAGCCACATGGTAGGTATTATAATAACCATGTTGCCCCCTACTCCCTATTCCATGTGCCGGCCGGCAAATAGAATAGGAAGTACAGAGCGACGGATAAATCCGTCGCCAGTACTGAATGTGTTGTTGCGTGAGATGGATTCCGTTTTTAAGCTGATATGCTAATTTTAAAACACGCTTTCCTCCTCCCGACGATATCCGGTGCATTCCGACAGATAGAACGATTGCAAGGATAATCGGAGATGTTCGATAGATATTCGGCACGGATTGCCGAATCGAACACTGTAGTCGAATCGAATACCATTTCGGATACCGAATATTCGCATGGCCCTAGACTACAGCCAGTCTAAATAAAACGGGGGACAAAATATTGTTCTGCCACTATTGGCAGCAGAAAAATATTTTCCCCTCCACCTCATTTCATTGGCAACAGAAAAAATAGTTTGGGTAAAGGTCCCCTATAGAGCCTGCGTCCTCCCTGGAGATAACAATTAACTTTTTCTGTTAGCTGGAGAACCCTGGGAACTTTCTTTTTAACTAGTAAAGTGCTAAATTTTCCATGCTTGCCAAACGTTTATCAGTTGTCTTTGCCTCGTTATAATTTACGGGATAGTGCCGATAAGCAATACCCTCAAAATTGTAACAGGACAAACCATACAGATCAAAGAAATTCAGTTCAAAGATAATGCGAACCATGTCCACAGAATATGAAACCTCGAAGTTATGGTACCTGCCAATGAGAGTGGAGCCTAAATATGGGCTTCCTGCTCTCAACCAATTAAAGGCTAGGGTACCCAGAAAGTGAAGGTGTGACTTTAGAAAAATGATACAAGAAGTATCCGTGTGGGAGTGCATGAACCAGTTTTGGCATTCCAGGCATATTTGTATGTAAGGTTGACATTTTCGAGAAAAAGTTTTGGGGGTGAGTACTCCAACTTACAATCCCATTCCCATCCACATGTCTACGTCCCTAAATGGATGTCAAACCTGGAGACCAAATGACGGACAATGACCTACATTTTTATGATTTTTCACAGAAAGTTGAAATTTACTTGGTGGAAACTGCACGTTGTGGGTGTTTCATTGGCTATACACCATCCATGTAGTGAAGCTGACTAGGTACGACATGCAGTATTAAGATCCGTGGGGACGTGACAACCGTGAGTTATTCCCAGTTTCTTATTCGACATTCGTCATCAACGGTTAATAACGAATGTCGAATAAGGAACTGGAAATAAGTAACGGTTGTCACGTCTTTAGATCCATTGGATGCATTCTCAGACTTCACAGCACGAAAAACAACTGCAAGGTTTTTTGGGTCTTGCCGATTAATTTCGGAAATCATCTTATCTCTTGTGAAAGATTGCCTGTTGATCATTGATTAACTGGTAGAGTGCTAGATTATTTTGGGATATAGGAATTTATTCAACAAATTTTACTTCATTACAAATTATTGAAGAGTGCCTATTGGCACTCTTCAATAATTTGTAATGAAGTAAATCTACACAAACAAAAAAAACATTCGCTTCTGCAGCTGAAGATGAAACATAATCAATAATTTGAGGCCTTTAGCATGGTACCCTCACTTTTCTCGAAAGCCCTGATAGTGGCTTCCAGCACTCTACCAGTTAAAAACATTATTGAAAGATGATTTTGGCCTATTTGAATGCTTAGAGAGCGCATTATGTGGAATCTCCATCATCCCCCATACTCGTTAGACGAATTCGTAATTCGAAATATGCAGATACGAATCGCAAGGATATCATTTCTTCGCACCAGAGTTGCCTTTGTGAAAGTGAAAGCGAACAAGCGGTTTCCTGCTGACAAACATTATTTTTGTGTCAAAGTTTTTGAGAGTTATTTCCCTTGAATCGTGTTTTCGCTATCAATGTTTCTTTGCGTTCCTTTCCATTTGTGCTTTCGAGCAGTGTAGACACAAAATGCACAATGTGTCTCGTGGAGATGAATTTCTACGACCACTTTATTTTTGTACTATATCTATCCTAAACTTCATGATCCGGTTTTCGTAGAAACAGGCACTTGGGCGAAATATGAAACTTTATCCCTTTTCATATAAAACTTTATGTTATTTTTGTGCATTTTTGGACCTACACCTCAACTGATACAGTTTGTCAGCTTGTCAAACAATTGGCGCGGAGTTGGAAATATAGTACAATATATATGTTCAAAACAAAATAATCTTATCCGGTAATGCTTAGATTGCTTCTTAATGACGTCGTTAGAGATTCATACGTGTAATAATTTCATGATTAAGCTAAACATGCATCTTTGAATTCAGTTCCTGAAAAATTCATGTGGTGATACGGTTAGGGCTGCACAGTATATCGATAAACCAATACATACCGGTATTCAGACCGGTACCGATGCAATTACAAAAGTATCGGCTTATCGTCGGTTTTTATTTACCCAGAATTTAATTGTCAAGATGTCTCGACTTTTACCACAGTCCCGAATGAATAATATTATTGATTCACCTCCAATGAGGGGTCACACGATATGTTTTTGTTGATCTTTTTTTTAAAAATTGGTTAAAGTTTTATTCGAAGCATCATCAAGGCACAACGATTAGTTCCGACTCCGATCATTCAAGTCTCGATTACGAACATTTCTTCAGGAATACGTCCAGTAAGGGGCGATAACTGGAACAGCAGTGACTGTCACACAAAATGACTGTGGGAGAGAAACGAAATTATTTCTCCTTTGTTGGTCGTATAATAGATGAACAAATAAATAAATTAAGTAAATAAATTGATTAAATTTAATTAATTGATTTAATTAATAAACGGCGTTGATTATTAGATGATAATTTTTCTAAGCTTTCTGTCAGGGCAAAGCCAGCCTAAATATAGGGGCAAGGGGCCTCATACATAAATATAGTGTAAGTTCAAAAGATATTCCGCATCAAGGCGAAAACCCTACGGGAATTTCACTTCCCTGTGAAGCTGGACATGGAAAAAACACACGTGGTGTATATCCAGCTTCAGGGCAGGGACCCAGGGGAGAAACGGTATGTAAGGTAAGGTCTAATCTCATTTAATGTATACAGTAGTCGCGAGTCTTACGAGACGTAATCGGTTGGTGGCAGGATATCGTCACAGCCAATTGAGAAACGAGATTCTAAAAGATAGAAATGTCTGTTCTGTCGTCACCTGATCATTAGAATGGCAATGAGTGGCAGGAATGAATCGGTTCTCTCGACAAGTGAAATCACCGTTAAGCCACGCGCGAGATGACTTGTATTGATTCTGCCTCGATATACGTCATCTCCCACCGTTTTGGCAGATGGACAGATGAGCGTCTGTCCACCTGACAGTTTAGGGTAAAAAGTATATATACCATGAAGAGCAGAGCATTAGACACACACTTGTGGTCACACACACGTTGGTGAAGTCCAGGGCAGGCGGACTCTGTTTCCTGGCATAGGGGTACCTTCGATCACAGGACCCTGAAACGGCTGGAATCGCAGGACAGGGCATTCCACGATTGATTTAGCTTATGGTTGATAGGCGGCTACAGTGCCAAATTCGTTGAGAAGGAAAACCCAAGGTGAAACGTTAAAGTTTAGATTGTCGAGTAGCAGGTATCAGCCTGCAATAGTCAGAAGTATAGGTTAATTGTATTGTGCGTATTAACCCTTTGAAGCGTCAGACTGCTTGCGTTGGGAGTAGTTTGTTTTGCTGTCGAAGCATAATACCGACTGGAGATCGGTGTGAGTGACAATTTCGCCCTAGCACAAAAAGGGGCATTTGTGAATCGTGAATTGAACCAGGAACAGTGAACATTTCAATAGGACTTCCACGGAGGACTTTCAAAGGGCACATAAGGTATGAGTAGACAATATCTGACCCAAATCAGAAGTACGGTGGCTTTATAGATGACGAACATTGCTGGTCGGTACCCTCCGACAGCCAGAGGTACAGTTACGCGCAGACGTTGACATTTGAGACTAAGCGGGTGAAGCTCTTATGGCGAGCTCACGGTAATAAAATTTCAGATTTGTGAAGCTCTTATGGCGAGCTCACGGTAGTAACATTTCCAATGTGTAGACTATAGTGCCAGTACAGGGCTATAGAGTGACTATATGATTGTTGAGAATTATTTAACCCTAGCAACCCATTTTCTGTGAAAAGAATCGAATTGTTGATTGTCGAAATATTGAAACGGCTTTATTTTTATGCGTAAATAAAAGAATCGTTGTTACTTTAAATCATTCTTTCCATTACACAGCCTGAAGTGATTAGGAATCACACCTAACGGAAATCGAACCTATCACGGCGTTGGCCTAACTCAGCTCCCAGCGCTGAGTTCGTGACACTGGTATTCCGACCCTCCACGTTGGTCTAATTTTCCCGCAATTTCATCAGCGGGACTAAATAACCCCACGTCAGCCCAGGCCTTACGGGGCCTCAGGTGTCCTGACATGATTGGCGAGCGCTAACCAGGATATTTCTAAAAGGTAAAAAAATGGCTATATGGAAATTTTGTTTTATTTTAACGGCGGTTCTGTTTATGTTTTGACGCGTTCGGTCAGCTGATGCGTTCAAGGGTTTAATATCGCAATACTGTAGTCCCCAAGAGGATACTTAATAGCCACTATGACTGCGGTAGGTTTCAGAATATTTGGGGCGTTTAATTACGTTAAATTACACAGGTAAATTAGGATTAATTGCCATATTTTTTTTCTTTCCTTCTTTTCCTTCTTCATTCTTTCTGACGAGTGTTGAAGATAGAAAGAAAAAATCAAAATGGATGTTGTTACACCCCTCGCCCAACTGGTATCATTAGGCAAGGAAATGGGCCTTGAGGGAACCGAACTTCAGAAGTTCGTTAAAGATGAGCAGAAACGTGAAGCCAAGGAACTTGCCTTAAGTAATGAGGCGAGGGAGAGAGAAGCCCAATTAGAACGAGAGCGTGAGAAAGACGCAAGAGAGGAGAAAGAGAGAGACATTCGATTAGCAAATGAGGCGAGAGAGAGAGAAGCCCATATAGAACGAGAGCGTGAGAAAGACGCAAGAGAGGCGAAAGAGAGAGAGATTCAATTAGCAAATGAGGCGAGAGAGAGGGAAGCCCAATCAGCAAGGGAGGCAGAACGAGAGCTCGAACAACAGAGGCACGATAGAGAATTAGAACTCCTCAGAGCAAGGGCCGATGTGGAGAATGAAAGTCGGCGCACAGGGAATGGGAGTGCAGGGGTAGCAATTCATGCCCCACGCCCCCATCTCGCTCATTTTAATGAAAACACAGATGACTTGGACTCGTACTTGGAGAGGTTCGAGCGTTTTGCCTCCAGTCAAATGTGGCCAGAAGACACATGGGCTATGTGCTTGAGCCCTTTGTTGTCAGGTAAAGCCCTCGAGGCTTATACCAGTATGCCTCCTGCACTTCTTAACGACTACAGTGAGCTGAAGAATGCCATCCTTCGGAGATACCAGCTCACTGAAGAAGGATTCCGGACCAAGTTCCGAGAAATTAAGCAGGAGAAGGGAGAAACAGTACCTCAGTATTTTGCCCGCGCTAGGTGGTACTTTGACCGCTGGACTGATCTCGCCGAAGTGAATGAGTCATATGGAGCCCTGCGAGATCTATTTCTCCGGGAGCGGTTTTTGACTACATGCTCCAAGGAGTTGGACCTGTTCATCAAGGAAAGGGGTCCGCCCACCTATGATGAGATGGCAACTGTGGCAGAACGCTACATCGAGGCCTACGGTGGGAGTGTAAACGCACCCAGATCGGCTAGGGGTGGGGCAAACGGGTTGGCAATGGCACCCGTAAGGCAACACCGCCCCAATCCGCCTGCGTCGCAGACCAGCCGGAAGGGGAGCACTCCCAAGGACACCACTTGTTTTATCTGCAACAAGCGGGGTCATATTGCCAGGGACTGCTGGCAGAAGCAGATTAGGACCACTGGGAACATTAGACCACCTCAGCAGGGGGCCGGGGACGCATCACCAAGGGCTTGGAAGCAAGGTGACCGCGTAGATCCAGGGCAAAGTAGACAGACGGCAGCGTTTTGTCAAACTATCGGTCCAGAACACAGTCCCCTCCGGGAATGTATACAACCGGGAGAATTAAGGCTGGAAGGCGGAGAGGTTGTCCCGATAATAAGTGGCATGTGTGAGAGGCTCACAACTTCGCAGAAGAAGGTTAATATGCCAGTGTACCAAGGGTACGTGGGACAAAGGGAGATTCGTCTGCTCCGGGATTCTGGGTGCTCCTCTGCAGCGGTTAGAAGGCAACTGGTTGACGACAAGCAATTGTTGGGGCGCGACCATTTGTGTATTTTGATAGGTGGGACCGTTAGAAGGTTCCCCATCGCGAGGATAACGGTGGATACCCCATTTTATTGTGGCAAAGTGGAAGCCATGTGCATTGAATCGCCTGTCTATGACCTGGTCATAGGTAATATTCCAGGGGTGAGGGCAAGCCCTGATGAGTTCTGGTCCAGGGGTAGGGGGCCAAGTGAGGGCCCAACGAGGGCAAAGGAAGTTCAAGTCGGTGGGCAAGGACCCCCGGCGGTTGCACTCGGTAACGTACCGAGTAAGGAAGGGAAGGTTCCCAGGGGAACCAATCCGATGGTCCAGGGGATGGCCCCTACACGACGAAATGTCGGAAAGTTTCAGGAGGGACGAGTCCTGTCCAATTAGGGAGAAGGGGCCGCGGGCGGTCCAGGCTAAACGCCAAACAGCGGGGGAACCCAATGGGGTCATTGGGGGAAGACCCTCAAGCAAATTTATGTGGGGGAGTTGAGCGCCCCAAGAAGTCGGTGCCACCCGTGTGGAGAGGGGAGGCCCGACCCACGCAAATGGCTGGGCAAACTTCCCGAGAATTGAGAGGGCACGGGTCAACACAAGTTGAGGGTGTTAAAGTGGATGGGACCGCTAAGATGGGCGCCCAGGTGGCCGAGGAAAGGGTCCACAAATCAAAGGAGAAGCATTCTAGGTGGCGGTGAGTGCCGGGGGCGCACAGCGCCCAAGGTGCGCAAGAAGTCGTCGCAATGGACCGGGAGGTCGACGGCACAAGGGCCAAGGACGGCTAGTGTCGTTCGAACGAAGGTAATCGCCGGGACGAGTGGGGGATATAGCGCCAAGGGAAGCTCTTGGGAATGCGACAATGACAGGGTATGGGGACCCTGGTGGAATACCCATAGAAATAACGGGGCGAGAAGGAGGGGTGTGTCAAGGGTTACCCAAGGGGATACTGGGAACCGGGCCCCTACCAATGGTCGGTGGTTATAAAGAAGCAATAGTTGGGTGGCTGTGGGCCTGGTATCTGGGACGGGGGCTCCAGTCGCAAATATTTTTGTGGATGAGGCGTGAGTTTCTCAAACCCGGAGTTAAGGCCCGGGAGAAACTTTGTTTATAATTTGTTATTTCTATTTTAATTGCTTTGGTCGCTAACGAGAGTTTGTTGTGAGTGTGAGGCACGCTAACCCCGTCTGTCGCAAAGGCGCGGTCGGGAAATCTGTATGTTGAATGTGTGAGTGTGTGAGGCACAATTTTAATCCCCTGGTTGAGCTTTGCGAGGGTGAGGCTCAACATAATGCAGGGGTCGTTTGCCCCTTCACAAGACATAGGGGAATGGGAGGTGAAGTTACACTCCGTTGGAATTAACCCATCTGACGGTAGTAACATTTCCAGTGTGTAGACTATAGTGCCAGTACAGGGCTATAGAATGACTATATGATTGTTGAGAATTATTTAACCCTAGTAACCCATTTTCTGTGAAAAGAATCGAATTGTTGATTGTCGAAATATTGAAACGGCTTTATTTTTATGCGTAAATAAAAGAATCGTTGTTACTTTAAATCATTCTTTCCATTACACAGCCTGAAGTGATTAGGAATCACACCTAACGGAAATCGAACCTATTTCAGGACAATTTGGCAGAGAAGGAATCACGGCGTTGGCCTAACTCAGCTCCCAGCGCCGAGTTCGTGACACTGGTATTCCGACCCTCCACGTTGGTCTAATTTTCCCGCAATTTCATCAGCGGGACTAAATAACCCCACGTCAGCCCAGGCCTTACGGGGCCTCAGGTGTCCTGACATTTTCCATTTCAAAGTTGTTTTCTTTAATTTCCTTCCTTTTCAATCATCTTCATCTTTCCTAATAAATACCTTTTGGATGTACCTGACCACCACTGCTAGAAACTCCCCAGTCATAATCAGGGTTTTGCGCACCGCGGCCATGTTGGAAAAATACGAAACTGTTGAAGCCATTGCGGTCTTTATTGTGTTTCGTTTTGATTTTTGGAATCCCAATTCAGGAAAGAGCAAAGGTGCCAAAGAGGCCCAGATTCGACACTCTGAAGGAATGATTGGTTTTGAGTGCCTTTATTATTGAGTGATAATGGCAAGCCGAAAATGTTAGCGCCATCAAAGCACCCACACTCCCCTCCCCGACCCTACAGAGTGGCACACAAAGCGTTGTGGTTTGGCTTTGAGCACCCAAATTAATCAGTCAAAATGTCATGACGATATTTTGTGGTATGGTCGACTCATGTATCTTTAAGAAAGTCATTTGTTTGACATGTATTGAGCAACTTCCTCTTAAGATGCATGTTAGCAACCTATCATGTTTGTAGGGTTCTGTAAATCGGGGTAGAATTTAGCAAAATATTAGCCATTATAGATTTACTCTCTACTCGGAATCAGCTCGACATGGAACACAACGTCCTATTATTTGGGGCGTAAACTACTTATGTGTAGACAGATGTCCAGCTCACATGCTCCAACTCACCTGGTTCTTCTCTTTATTTAATCAAAATACGAAAAAACACCCGCTGCCATGCATGCAAATTGGAGCACAGGAGGCGCATAGGCTAGCGGGGCGAGTTATTTCGCCATACCGATGCGCACAATCGCCCGCCTTAGCCCACGAGGGGCGCCGCACTTTAACCTGCCCGAATTATAGGCTACACCAAATCATGGCTTATTCTATGGCACACATATCGCCGATTTTTTATGTTTTATTTATTTATCTTATATATTTATTTTTGAATTCGATCGTTATCAAGGACCCATGAAAAGAAGATTCGTTAATACACTGTTCGCTAGTTTGATGGGTGAATTCAAAATAGTGGATTTTTTCTCTTTTTTTTGAACCCGCTGTGGAAACCATGTGTTCTCATTTCTCATCTCTTTTGCTTGCATAAAAATAAGAATAACCGTTATGGACTTTTCGCCACATGAACACTACTCACTCTAAAGATGGGGTCATTAATGAGATGGTCTCTTTACATTCGTGCAGAATCAGAATGTGGGTCATTGGTCTTTGGCATTGATTCACGGGGCTGGAGACGTTGGGTCGTTGACATCAGACTTTCCTCTTGAGTAGTATATGCTGATCCAGACGACCCCCATTACCCAGACTCTTGGGGGAGCAGCTCGAGTTAAATTCCCATAGGAACCGGACTTTTTGTTGTGCAACATTTTTCCTGTGCGAAACGTTGGGTCCATCCAGCTAGAACCGACAAGTGGTATACCCACTGTATATATAGTATGCTAAGGTATGCGTAGTGGTATATGTTATATGTATGCACGGGGCTCTGGGTAAATAGTATGGATATGTGTTGAAATATTGATGGGGAAGGTGAGTTTTTCTTGAAAGTTTTCCCCTCGAAACGGTTGACGTTGCTATTGATTCATAACGTTATGATGCGCACGCGACGTCATAGAAACTTTGACCGCTGTTGTTGTCCACTGTACAATCAAAAGGTATCTTCTAAGAGGTATCCTGCAATGGGTATCCTCCAATACCCTTATTTGTCTATGTGCTAATGCACAATGTGCGCACATCTCATACGACACATGCGCACTTGCTAGATGTGCGGACCCGTGCTTGTGTGCTAGTGTATAATGTTCACAAACCTCCACCTTTTGGAGGATACCATTTAGAAGATAGATAATAGATATGGTTCCTAATATCTGCTTATTCCCTGTCTTCCAGACTTTTACACCTCTCTAAGACCATTACTGTTGACTTGCCCATAGTCACCATAGTCACCATCATCTGCCCTAAGAGCTGCTTCTACTGTAGTCACCCAATATTACAGCCTTGTACGATTACTACTGACTTGTACTATTCCAGGGTTATTGAGCTTTATCAGACTGCTCGAATAATACTCATCGACGCCATTAGCCATGTTCCGAATAGGAGTAATTTTATTGATTCGGATACTTAGTAGAATTACCTAAATAAACCCGACCATCTCTGCAAATCACCAAAAATAACTTTATTTGGTTCCGATTCTCCCAGAATCCTCCTTTTTCAATAATAGGAGCATTGCTTTGTATAAGAGAAAATCTACTTACCTAGAATCCTCGTTTACTTCGTAGAATTACTCAAAAAGGCCGGCCTGATAATCCCTCCAAATCACCAAACAAAAAATCATCAAAACGGACTCCCCAGAATCTTCCTTTGTTCTACCTATCCCTATCTATTCTATGGCTTATTCGTCTATTTCCTGGTCTGTTTTGCCTATTACTAACCCCTATTCTGACTATCTTAGCAGCCTATCTAGTCTTAGCTGTAAGTCGCCAGGTATCCGCTACAAACTATGTTTCAGGATTTTCCGACATTTATAAGGCCTGGTTCTGATATTGTTTTGAAAAGAGAGCTTCAAAAAGTGAATTCAGAACCCGGAGTTATCAATGATAGAAAAGCAAGAGAATAGTTTATAACGGTTGTTGTACTATTTATTTTGACTTGTGGCTGACAGTTGCTCTCCGTTGCTCAGTGGTTCTCTTCGGGTACTCAGGCTTCCTCCACCGTAAAACTACCCGACACGAAGTGACCCTGGCTGTCGAAAGTGGCGTTAAACCCCAATAAATAAATAAATAAATTTTGACTTGTACTGTAGATATGTTTTAACTTATCTGTCTGTGCTACTTAAATAGTGCGTCTTCTGTAAAGTACTCAGTATTTTTGCTGTTTCTGCAGTAAGACATACCTGAAAAATAAATGTATATATCTTCCCTAAGACTGTGTGTGTGCGTGTGTGTGAGTGGGTGTGTTTGAGGTTAAAAATTCGCACTGGAACAGACATTTCCTACTGAAACGTTTTTTTCTTTTAATATGCCGCCGAAAAATTGTTTTCATTTACTGAACCCTGATGGGTTTCAAACATGACATAAAATGCATAAAATTGATTTAAACTAAGTGATGAGCTTAGGAACTGGTTAATCTGACTGGCAATAATTGATGTTATTCATTGATGGGCTCTAATTTAGTCCTTACAAGGATGTCACGCAAGCTTTTGTTTTTCTTATAGGCGATGACAGGTCGAAGATTCAAAGGTTCATTTAAATTAGCATTGGTAAAATTGAATTCATCTTTTAACATTTTTGCTATTTCGATATTCATTCTGTTGTACGTTAAAGTGAAAGGAATGATGAACCTCCTTTCGCATTCTCCCTCTGATATGTTCATACCAAATGACCAGAGGGTTTGAAGCGTATTGATCCAAAAAGCTTCACGTTTTTATCTAAATTCATCTGTTTCTTCTAATGCGTCTTTAATTGGTGGTTGTTCAATAGGATGAATTTCGAAATCGTCCAAAGAATGGTCAGGAAGGTTAAAACCTTGTGCTACTGGGGCATCAGCATTATGTTTTATTTCCTGTTTGTGTCTAGTAGAACGTTCTCGGAAAGGATTTTGACTTTGACCAACATACTGCTTCCGACAGCGCTTACACGTGATAAGGTAAATAATATCTGGTGAATCGCAATGGAGGGGGTTACGGATCAGATAATGATTTTTCGTTTGTTCGGAGGAAAATTCCTCTTTCTGATCAGGCATAAAAGTATGCAATCTACAACGAGGCTTTTTGCAATTAAATACCGCGCCACTACCATTCTGCAACGGTCTGTTGTGTTCAATTTTCAGTGGTTCGAAAGCAGTAGTTTCAGCTGGACTTTCTAGCTTTTTCAGAGTTTGAGATTTCAGGCTACGCAAAAAGCGCAGTGAGTACCCCTGCGATCTGAGGGCTCCAAATAGAGTAAAACAAGCCTCATTGGAATTTACCTTGTCACTTGAATTGCGGTGGAAACGAATGAGCTGTGATCTGATGATACCTTTAAATGTATGTTGAGGATGAAATGATTTTGTGTGTAACAATTGATGTGAATCAGTTGATTTAAAATATACTTTAAAATCTAAATGGCCGGACGCCTGAAATTGCTTGCCTTTATACACGATCACATCGAGAAAATAAACAGAACTTTCACTGATATTAGCTTTTAATTTAATGTTTGGATCATGAATGTTCAAAATTTCTAAAAATTCATCAAAATCTTCTTTTGAATGTTCCCAAATAATAAAAATGTCATCTAAATATCTGAGATATACGAGAGGATGCTTGCACATTTGCTTAAGGCATTCTCCTCCCATTCCGCTACATAAATGCTTGCAAAATTAGGACTGAATCTATTGCCCATAGGACAACCCATTATTTGTAAAAAATATTCTCCATTGAATTGAAAGTCATTACCTTTTAAGCTCAGCTCTAAAAGATCCAAAATTTGTTCATCCGAGCGTTTTGCATCCGGATATTTTTCAAATGCATTTCTATCCGATTTAACACCTTTATCAATATCGAATTTCGTATACATACTGTCGATATCCAAAGTAGCCATGATAGCATTTTTCGATATTTTCAATTTCGAAATTTTGGACAGGAAATCCTATGTATATTTGAGATAGCTCGGATGCCTATTTGCTATAAGTTTCAGATGATAATTAATTAGTTCAGAGATCGCATAAGATTCTGATTACAATCTGATACAATTGGCCTCCCGGGTGGAGACTGGGGTTTTAACTGGTAGAGTGCTGGAAGCCCATATTTGGGCTTTATTCTGAAGTGCAGGTGCCGCAGCATAATGGCTTCATATTCTGTGAATGTGCTTCATATTAATTTTGAATTAAAATAATTTAGTCTGAGAGGATTTGCCTTGTTACAATTTATGGGAGAGTGCCTAGTGGCACTCTCCCATAAACTGTAACAAGGCAAAGGGATGTGGACTAATTCGGATGACCAAAAATAATTTAGCACTCTACCAGTTAATGGACTGTACACGTAATCTGACTTCTGCCCTCGTCCATGTCTTATAATCACCAGTCAGATTGTTTCATTTCTCATAATCTGTACATACTCATGCATAGTTATCTCCCATGTGTATAACAAAGTCCTCTGTGATTCTCAAAACCAAAAGACAATCGGGCAGGGATAGGTATTACTCGAACTCGATATTCAATACCAAACTAAAGTGAAGCACACTAAAGTGAAGACTGGCAAAATCAACGGTTGAAACCAGGTGCAATATTTATAACTAGTACAGCCGTGATATTCAAAATCTTCTGCATGATTCGATTCAGGATTCGATTCGATGTGAAATGTGAGATTCGCAGTCCCAACACCAAATCGATGTTATTATTTTCCAAAAAATTTCCAAACCCACTTTTGAGCATCGAAGTCAATCTCAAAAAAAGTAACGCATTACATTATTTGGTCATTGTTGTGATATATTGAAACCATACCTTTCCTAGTTTCTGAAGTACATGTATACGATTGGATATCGCTGGCGGTGTTTACGTCATGCTGTGTGCATTTGAAGTCGGATTTTGAAAACACTTTCACCACCTTCGGGACAGTAGATGACCCAGGGTCTGTTGATTGTCATTTCCTGCTGTTATCTCGAAATTTGGTGTTTCCGCGTCTTGTCCTCTTAAACTGGCCGAGTGCAAGAGGCCACTATCAGAGCTTTCAAACAAAATGAGGGTACCAGAGCAAAAGCTAACATTTTCCTTACTCATGTTTTATGTTCATTCAAATGCAAATAATATTTTATTTATATAAATTTGTTTTATTATAAATTATTGGAGAGTACATGTTAACGTATGTTGCATTTGGGTACATTAAGACATATTTATTGACCTGTTATCTATTCAAAACAAACTTGAAAAGAACAAACATGAGCCATGGCGGACATTCTAGGAAGTCGGCCGTGACATAAATACGACATTCCCATCTACTCATCACACAAGGTCATCCTACCAAGTTTCAAGAAAACTGTTCCACTTTTGCAATCTGTAGGGTGTGTTGAAGAGATCTAAGATGGCTCCATTTAGTGTTGACAACCAATACTGAAATATGGCACTGACTCACCACACTATGTAACCCTGACAGATTTCAAGAAAACTGATGCATATTCAACCTGAGGTTATGTGGAAGAAATCCAAGAAGGTTGTCATGACATGGTATGGGTTGATAGATAACCGAATATTTAAGGATTTGTTGTAGAAGACAAGTTCAGAAAGGTTTTTTTTAAATAACTTTATCACAAGCGTTGATTAAATATTTTTTTTCAATAATGCCTATGCTTCAGTTCAATATCAAGTGTCATTTTATTATACATACATGTAACTAATAACAGTTCCTACGGTCTCTCCTATCTCTAATCAACAAACAGGATAATAGAAATAAATTTCCTCTTCGATAGGGTAGGCATTGTTTTTTCAAAAGCAATAAATAAAAGGTCCGTAACATGTTTCAGTGTCACTTATAGTTATAGCCAAACAGTAGAAAGGATACAGGTCTCTCTGCTGTCTCACGTATAGTTATATACAAACAGTAGAAAGCTCTGTCTCATTTTTTGTTATATCCAAACAGTAGAAAGGTCGCTGTCGGACTCACTTATAGTTATATCCAAACAGTAGAAAGTATACATATATCTCTGTCTGTAACTCGGTGAAAGAAAATGAAGGGTACACATGAGAGCTCAGCACTTAAAACCTGAATGTCTTTAATCAAATGCACCCCCCTCTCTCTCTCTCTCTCTCTCTCTCTCTCTCTCTCTCTCTATCTATCTCTCTCTCTTTCTTTCTCCCCAACTCTTTCTCTCTCTCTCTCTCTGTCTCTCTCTATCACTCTTGCTCTCTATATCTCTCTCTATATCTCTTTCTCTCCCTCTATCTCTCTCCAAATAGCATACCTTTTTATCAAGAGCACTTACGATAGGTCGTCATAACGGTTTAGAATTTACACTTTACATCAATGTCTCTAAATTCTGATACTTATTTCCAATTTCATTAAAGAAATGCACCCGTGTGAAGTTGTGTACTGGACATATCATTATGAAGTGCTCCTCAGATTCAACCGTGTTTGTGCCACATTTTACATATCCGTTTCCAAGATTTAGTTTTTTGTGCTTCCATTTCCATTTGATTTTTTCTATAAGAATGGTTAATTTATTTCTTTGTATATAATTTTCAAAATTGAACAATTACCTTGTCCTGCAGTGGACTGTTTTACCAATATCGTCTATAATTTTGTTAAGAATGTGGGTGAATTATACACCCTTGTCTGACACCAAGTATTGATAGTTTCGAAAGACCAATTCCCACCCGCGTCTGTTTGCCACAGGCCTCGATTTATACATAGAAACTACAGATTTGAAGGTATACCCACAGATACCAATGTTCAATTTCTCAAACAACATACAGTGATGAACTGAATCAAATGTCTTCCGAAAGTCAATCAAAGCATCAAAAAGTGGTTTTCTCTCCTTCCAATATTTGGTGATGTAATTTTAAAAATGAATGCACTATCCGTTGTACTTCTATGTTTCCTGAAGCAGAGCTGGTTCTTATTTATCAAATAATTACTTTCCCGAAAGTCAGGGAGTCATCTGTCACTTATTTTATTGAATAGCTTCGCAGTCGAACTCGTCAAGCGATAGCTCTGTAATTGTTAAGATTATGCCGGCTCTCTTTTTTATGAAGTGGTTTTATAAGGGACTTACTCCAACTTATGGAATAATGTGCCGACTTTAGAACTACGTTAAAAGGTTGCCTTACATCATCCAGCATCATTGGTAAGGCTATTTTAAGTAACTCGATCCAAAAATTATTTGTACTACTTTATTTTCTTAACCGCTCCAAGGAACTCCATTTATCTGATTATCATTTGGTTGGTAAGCAGTATGAGGTTGAGGAGTATTTAGTAGAGACTTTAACGCCTCGGCAAAATAATTTGTTGAAAAAATCCACAGTTTCGTCTGATATTTGTAATCAGACGTTTTACGTATTTTCGGCTGTTGTATTACATTCCAGTATTCCACTGAATCAGATGTTCGAAGGGACATGATGCCTCTGCAACAGATTCTGGAAGCTTACTAACCTCATATTTTAATTTCCGTTTATAGGCTTTGTTAGCTGTGGAGAATTTGGTAATGAGAGATTTTCTACACACTAAAAACTAAAGTGTTAAAACTGACACTTTCAAAGTGTTAAACCCATTCTAATTTTTAGGGTTTGATTTTAACACTCAAAGAGCAATGCTTTAAGCATTTAGACATTACAATCGTCAGACATCTGAAACTTGAATGGATGGCACTTCCCATGTGTCTAGCATTGGTGGTTCTTCCAGACTCGTCCATAATTTGATTTGCGCTTGGTGCATACATAATTAAAAAGACACAACGCAGATGACGCGGATCAGGCTCGAGAGTTCGAGCCTGATCCGTGTCATCTGCGTTGTTCCCTTTTAAGTGTCGAGACATTACACTTGTCAAGTGGTATTATTGTCAACACCTGTCGAGTTCTGGGATATCTACACTTGAACAAAGTGCTAGTTCAGCACTTAGTAAGTGTTAAATACAGCACTTCAAGTGTAGTTTTTAACACTTCAGTTTTTAGCGTGTATGATGATTTTATTTTTAGCTCCATGTGATTTGCATGTGTTCAACCATAATAGAATCTTCGGCTACGCCTGCAGTACGACCGTCGTGGACTGGTTACTTTCCACGGACAGGCAATATTTCCACGGACACAATAATATTAGATTCCAAACACTAATTATAGAAATAATCATCATACATTTAATTAATTAAAATTTTGCTGATGATGATTTTTATTACCTGGTAAATGCATTCCTGTCCACGCGTGGATTACGACCAGTCCATGGCGACTGTACTGTAGCTACCTGTTAGTTTCTACCTTCTCATATTGCATTTGTAATCACAGAGGTCGAATGAGGGAATTTTGTACGAAAAGAGAACTGTAATGTGAAGCATAGTGAAATACAAGAGATCACAATGAATCACTTTTTTAATTCTTAATTTACTGACGTTTGTCAGTTAATTAATTAATTTCAAATAAAGGGTTGTCACTCACGCGCTATTTGAGAGAAAATTGATTTATATTGTCTTGTGCGCATTTGTTTTGGGGACATTAATTCTTACACAGTCGTATAGTAGACATGTTTATTTGCACGAGTTTCCCGAACAGAATTATAAATCAATATATTTCATGTAATGAGTTGTCTAATAATTTCATATCAGGAGATTTAATCACATGTGCGTATTATGAGATATTAATTTACCAAATTTTATTCATTATTGCAAGATATTTTTTTTTCAAATATTTTACAACCATATGTCAATAATTAGTAAATGTTGAATGTGTATTTAGATAAAGGTCTAACAGAAGTTGCGAAATATTTCAGGTGACTATGAATTCCAAACCAAGCGCAGCAGGCCCTGCCAGATGGGAATGATTCTTTTCAAGTTCCAGTTATCAATTCTTTCGTGCACAAAGACATGGTTAAAGTCAGCCTCTCAGTGCACCATTCCAATTCCATAAGGAATGCGACGCAGTTATGGCCTGGAACCAGTCTAGCCGTTAAATAGTTCATCGTTTATGTTTAGATTCAGTGGACAGGAATGTTTCAGTGGGTCGGAAGAGCGAACCTACGGTTCGTTTACCGACCGAATGATATATTCTATCGGATTGAATTTAAAAATACTATAAACACTCATTTGGCGTGAATCATCGCCACAAATGTTTCTCAATGGGAACTTGATTTCACGGAAGCTTTTAGATGCACGATTAGATATGTGTGTAAAGTAAATAAATATACAAAAACTCACCACAGATGAAAGTTTATGATTACACTGCGTAGTTCCGCTAACTGGGTTAACATCGTGTTGTTTTCAAGGCGTATTAAATACTTATTGATGGGATATTTAATACTGGAGCCCGAAAGAATATTTGTATATTTTGGGAGCGAATCGATATCGCATTTCATCAACGGTAGTCTGCGCGCTAATTCCGCGGAAAATGTGTAAACAAATATACCATAACAACGTCGAATGTCAGAATTAAATGGGTGTTCTGTGCACTTGGGTTAAAGAGTGAAATTTACCCACAATTTGTTCCTGTGATGGTTTTATACACACTGGTTCTCGATGATTTTCAAATCTACTTTACGGTAAAAAGAGTCCCAGAACTGGAAAACAACAACTCAGAAATAAATTTCATCATCTTTTGCAAGGCAAGCACTAGATATAATTTATAAAAAAATATTCAGAAAGACTTAAAAGGAATTGTACAGCTGAAATGGCCGAAACTTCAACGGCGATGAAAAGTAAGGAATATTTATAGAAACACAGTACAAAAAAATATTTGATTCCAATAGATTATAGTAAATAAACGCAAACACCATGAGTAAAACATAAAGACATGTGATGTAGTGCTGTATACTAGAAAATATTGTATACACGGAAACCTTCTAAAATTTTACATAGTTGAAGCAGATTGGGTATTTAGTGTAATAATAATAATAACACTTTGGCCGGCCGCTGATTTGTCGCGGTTCTCGGATGAGAAGGCCTTGGTTACCCCTGTGCTCCCAACTACCTCCCCATTCCCACGCTACTTCTCTTCTCCCCACACTCGGAGACGAACTGCTTGATGACGTCCTTTGCCCCATTTTCCCAATCTCTTCGATTAGCATATTAACCCTCTCCTTAGAGTCACTCAGGGGGATACCAGGACACATGTTTGTGTACATGTACACAAACATGTATGTTTGTGTACATGTACCCATAGAGTTCAGTGTTAAAATGTGCATGTACAAGTAAATCATGATTTATCCTAGATTTTTTCGATCGTTCATCATCGTGTCCTAGACGGTGCAATCAGTCGTTGACTAACGCCGTTGTAGAAAAATATGAAAAATTAAGACTTTGAAAAAAATTAGATCGATGAAATTTTCGACGTTCGTCATCGTGGTCCAGATGCAATCAGTCGTTGACTAACGATTGGGGATTCCAGGACAGCAAAATATAAAAATTAAGACGTCGAAAAAAGAATCGACGAAAATTCTCTCAACGTTCGTCATCGCGTTCTAGACGGTGGTGGGTGCGATCCAGTCGGTGACGAACGATTGGGGATTCTATGACAGGACGCGCGGAAGAAAATCGACCCTCCAGTTATCCCAACGTCCTAGACGGCGCGATCGATCGTTGACGAACGCGTTGGGGTTTCTGGGACAGAAAATATAAAAAAATTAAGATGTTGAAAAAACTAGAATCGATGAAATTTTCGACGTTGTCATCGCGTCCTAGATGGCGCGACCGATCGTTGACGAACGGTGAAGAGTTCTGGGACGGGAACAAAAAAACCAAAATGAAAAATCGCGAGGCGTCGTGGGCATTCGTTGCCACCTGGTCGTTTAATAACGCGGATGTAAATGGTTAGAACAATGTACTCCAAAACTAAAAGCTCGAAGAGCTTGAAATAAGTAATCACTTCACGTTCCTGACGTTAATTAACCAATCAGATTGCTTGATTCTCATAACCTGAACTTAATCATACAAAGTTTTCTCCCCTTATTACAAAGAAGTCCTATTCGATTCTTATCACCGGATTATGCAAGGAGATTACGAAAAATAACATTTTTAACCCTCCTCGTGGGGGTGGGGGTGGGGGTCGCGCCCATCATAAAATCGGAAGTTTCGAGAAGGTGGTCATGTGTCCTATTAAATTGAAGGTATCGACGAGTGGATTAAGAAGATCGTAATTTTAACCCTCGTCATGGGGGTGGGGTCACGACCAGAGCCGAAAAACGTCTTCCTTTTTACAAATCCAGACATGCGATGTACTAATATGAAGGGCTCGATGAATACATAACGAAAATGACATTTTTTCATTTTACGTGGGGGTGGGGGTCACGCCCATCAGAAAATCGAATGTTTCGAGAAGGTGGTCATGTGACCTATCAAATTGAAGGTATCGACGAGTGGATTAAGAAGATCGTATTTTAAACCCTCGTCGTGGGGTGGGGTCACGACCAGAGCCGAAAAACTTCTTCCTTTTTACAAATCCAGGCACGTGAGGTACTAATATCAAGGGCTCGATGAATACATTATGAAAATGACATTTTCAACCCTCGCCGTGGGGGTGGGGGTCACGCCCATCAGAAAATCGAAAGTTTCGAGAAGGTGGTAATGTGACCTATCAAACTGAAGGTATCGACGAGTGGATTAAGAAGATCGTAATTTTAACCCTCGTCGTGGGGTGGGGTCACGACCAGAGCCGAAAACGTCTTTCTTTTTACAAATCCAGGCATCTGAGGCACTAATACGATGAATACATTACAAAAATGACATTTTTCATTTTACGTGGAGGTGGGGGTCACGCCCTTCAGAAAATCGAAAGTTTCGAGAAGGTTGTCATGTGACCTATCAAATTGAAGGTATCGACGAGTGGATTACGAAGATCGTCATTTTAACACTCGTCGTGGGGTGGGGTCACGACCAGAGCCGAAAAACATCTTCCTTTTTACAAACCCAGACATGTGAGGTACTAATATGAAGGGCTCGATGAATACATTACGAAAATGACATTTTCAACCCTCGCCGTGGGAGTGGGGGTCACGCCCTTCAGAAAATCGAAAGTTTCGAGAAGGTGGTCATGTGACCTATCAAATTAAAACTATCGACAAGGATATTATGAAAAATCATATTTTTTTCCATTCTTCTAATGGTGGAGTTGTGACTATCTTGAAATCGAAAGTATTACTTCCCTTGAACCTAACCTGTATCATCACCTCTGATGTACTCATAATAAACCTCTATTTTGGGATGAGTTGTTACCGAGTTACTTCCCTTGAACCTAACCTGTATCATGACCCCTGATGACCTCATAATAAACCTCTACCTACGGATGAACGGAGTTACTTCCCTTGAACCTAACCTGTATCATGACCTCTGATGACCTGATAATAAACTTCAACCTACGGATGACAGAGTCACTTCCATCTGAACCTGACCATTTGGTGGATGAGTTGTTGCAGAGTTACTTCCCTTGAACCTAACCATTTGACAAGGTTTTTTTTTAAACTGAACCCTGAACGCAATCTGTAAAAAATCAGAAAATACTGCACAAGCGAATGCAATTTTCAGAGAACAATTCACACGATTTTCTATACTAATTTATATTATCGACCATTGTTACGGAATGTTAGGGAATTTTTTTCCATTTCAGAGATCGTAAGATCGGACTGTAAACGTTGTGATTACTGGCAGTTCTGTGAGGTCTCACCAGCTCTGGCATTTTGTGTTTCCTTACCAAACGATATCAGACTCAGTGAATAATCCTGAGTCCACTGAGTCCCCAAAATATAACCTCAAGAGCTGTAGCTCTTACCCGAGCTTGCGAGCTTAATTAACCCCTATGGGCTCACTTCGCAACGCCATTCAGATGACGAGTTCAGGTTTATCTAGCAAGGGGATGATGACGAGGTCAAATTCGATGCGGTATAGTATAAGTATGGTGACGCGGGAAGGAATTTACGATTTGTGTTGAAGACAATACAAATCGTAAATTTATAATATTCAAGAGGTAGTGCAGTTTCAATATCGTATTATATGATTAGTGTGGTGACGTTTAGAATACGGCGACAATCGTAGTTAGAAAATGAGTCGATTTCGTTCGATATATTTGATCAATTGTTTTGAACGACCCTCCAGTCAACTTTCCGCCAACTACCGTGTCTGATCAAGACAAAAAGGGAGTCGTTCCCGAGATGTATTTCACCCGTTTTTGTGTTAAAAGAGAATTTTTTTGGACAAGTAGTATACCATCGTAAAAGCTTAACGTCTTGGCTGCTGTTGGATGACATCAATATCGCGACTACAAATTCACGAGTTTGTTTTTTTTCGGCGAGTTTGAATAAGACGGGTCGAAATGTTCCAAGTCAGGAAGTTGCGTACCTTTCTCTCTTATATATATGGAAAACAATACATAATTTCTAAACAAAAAACGTCTGATACACTATTTTCATGATTTTTGCACGTGTTGAACACCTGTGATAAATATCGCAGTAAACCGATGTAATGCTTCCCTAGCAGGTGGTTAGAAAAAGAGCTTTTTTCTCATTTTCATTCAGTCATACGCTCGCACATTGTAAACACTGTTTTTTTTGTTGTTGTTGTATTATATAACGCCACCTATCTTAAAATATTTTAACTCCTGTTGTAAAAAACAAAACAAAACAACTTTTCCACACGTGCGTTTAGACTGTTTACAAATCTTTTCTGACACGTGACAAATGGTTTTATTTGAATTTAGTCAAGGTTCAGTTATGTAATGTCTTCTCATGGCCATTTTTCCTAAAAAAAATAGTTTGTCTGGATTGACACTTTTTCGGAAATGGTGAAATAGGCTATCCTCAAAATGTAGAAACGTGCCGTGTTAGAAAATCAACTTTTAATTTTATTGACAAATCTATCGTTCAGTAAACAGAGTTATTATTGAATGAAACATCTCATGGCATGACTTGTTAACAGGTGAGTGTATCTCTAATTAACATAAGAATCATATATTGAAAACATACTTCTGTGTTTGAACACAGATATCAAATTGAATGATGTATCAGATTCAAGTTGTTGTTTTTTTTCAATTTAATATGTTCCATAACTACCTTTCTTAATACTCTCGATTTCAAGATAGTCACAACTCCACCAATAGAAGAAGGAAAAAAAATATGATTTTTCATAATATCCTTGTCGATAGCTTTAATTTGATAGGTCACTGACCACCTTCTCGAAACTTTCGATTTTCTGATGGGCGTGACCCCCACCCCCACAGCAAGGGTTGAAAATGTCATTTTCGTAATGTATTCATCGAGCTCTTCATATTAGTACCTCACATGTCTTATTTGTAAAAAGGAAGACGTTTTTCGGCTCTGGTCGTGACCCCACCCCACGGTGAGGGTTAAAATGACGATCTTCTTAATCCACTCGTCGATACCTTCAATTTGGTAGGTCACATGACCACATTCTCGAAACTTTCGAGTTTCTGATGGGCGTGACCCCCACCCCCACGTAAAATGAAAAATGTCATTTTTGTAATGTATTCATTATATTAGTACCTTACATGCCTGGATTTGTAAAAAGGAAGACGTTTCTCGGTTCTGGTCGTGACCCCACCCCACGACGAGGGTTAAAATTACGATCTCCTTAATCCACTCGTCGATACCTTCAATTTGATAGGACACATGACCACTTTCTCGAAACTTCCGATTTTCTGATGGGCGTGACCCCCACCCCCACGTAAATTGAAAAAAAATGTCATTTTCGTAATGTATTCATCGAGCCCTTCATATTAGTACCTCACATGTCTGGATTTGTGAAAAGGAAGACGTTTTTCGGCTCTGGTCGTGACCCCACCCCCACAACGAGGGTTAAAATTACGATCTTCTTAATCCACTCGTCGATACCTTCAATTTGATAGGACACATGACCACCTTCTCGAAACTTCCGATTTTATGATGGGCGCGGCCCCCACCCCACGACGAAGGTTAAAAATGTTATTTTTCGTAATCTCCTTGAATAATCCGGTGATAAGAATCGAATAGGACTTCTTTGTAATAAGGGGAGATAACTTTGTACAATTAAGTTCAGCTTTTTGAGAATCAAGCAATCTGATTGGTTAATTAACGTCAGGAACGTGAAGTGATTGGGTGATTACTTATTTCAAGCTCCTCGAGCTTTTAGTTTTGGAGTACATTGTTCTAACCATTTACATCCGCGTTATTAAACGACCAGGTGGCAACGAATGCCCACGACGCCTCGTGATTTTTCATTTTGATTTTTTTGTTCCCGTCCCAGAACTCTTCACCGTTCGTCAACGATCGGTCGCGCCATCTGGGACGCGATGACAACGTCGAAAATTTCATCGATTCTAGTTTTTTCAACATCTTAATTTTTTATATATTTCTGTCCTAGAAACCCCAACGCGTTCGTCAACGATCGATCGCGCCGTCTAGGACACGACGACGAACGTTGCGATAATTCGAGGGTCGATTTTCTTCCGCGCGTCCTGTCATAGAATCCCCAATCGTTCGTCACCGACTGGATCGCACCCACCACCGTCTAGAACGCGATGACGAACGTTGAGAGAATTTTCATCGATTCTTTTTTTCGACGTCTTAATTTTTATATTTTGCTGTCCTGGAATCCCCAATCGGTAGTCAACGACTGATTGCACCATCTGGACCACGATGACGAACGTCGAAAATTTCATCGATCTAATTTTTTTCAAAGTCTTAATTTTTCATATTTTTCTACAACGGCGTTAGTCAACGACTGATTGCACCGTCAAGGACACGATGATGAACGATCGAAAAAATCTAGGATAAATCATGATTTACCTGTGCATGTACATTTTAACACTGAACTCTATGGGTACATGTACACAAACATACATGTTTGTGTACATGTACACAAACAGGTGTCCTGGTATCCCCCTTTTATATCTACTATTCTCCCATCCCACTTCCCCATTATACTCCCAGTGAATCTTATTCTTTTAGATTGGTATTTTGGGCATCCTAGAAGAAAGTGTTCCACGGTCTACACCACGCCTAAATTACACATTTGGCACTTCTTTTCACTGTTTTTCCCATTTTCCCCAGTGTGTAAGTAGTATATTACGTATCCGAACGTGCCCCATTTGTTAAAACCAAATGGTTGGGACTCCTGCGACGCCATATCGTAGGACATGATGGGTGACATGTGTACTAACATGACTGCGTACGTGACCGCCCATATTGTAACGTCATCGTCCTTGTGCTTCATGCCGTTATTGGACATGTGCAGTATGTATTGTTAGTGTGACATTTGTTTTCACATTTACACAGGGAGGATGATATTAAATTTCAGTGTTCGACAATTAATCACCGCTGCCCTGTGGTTCTCTCCGGATATTCGGATTCCTCCGCCCTTAAAACTGTCAAATACGATATGATCCTGGATGTTGAAAGTGTCATTAAACCCGAATAAATAAATAAACAACCTTGATCTTTTTTATAGCACACGCCTGGCATGGGAACGAAATGAATGGCATGATGCCAAGTCTATCGTTCGCCACTTAAACGTTATTTAGTACTGTTCCTTTTCCTTTTGCCTATTGTTTTTCTACCCTGTGGTGTGATTTCACAATGTGATGACTAAGGTGTGTTCTATTCTATAGGTTTGTCCTCGCTATGGTAGAGCAAAAGAATCGTAAATTTGGGACAACTGTTGGAAAACGTTACTACCACTGTTGCCCCTTTGTTAATATCCCTACAAAAAACATTAGTGATCACGCCTTCCGTGTGCTACAACTCTATAATACGTTTATTTGTTATTAAGTGGTACCAATATACAGTACAGTCTCCGTGGACTGGCCTTAATCCACGCGTAGGCAGTGATGGCCAAGCATGCGTTTACCAGGTAAGAAAAATTATCATCTGAAAATTTTTAATTAATGAAGCACTGGGTTGTACCACTTTTGATGATTATTCCTATAAATAGTGTTTGGAATCTAATATTATTGCGCCCGTGGAAATACTGCACACCCGTGAAAAGTGACCAGTTCACGTCGACCGTACTGTACCCACTACTACCTCTAGCTTTTACAAATACGCGTGTCTCTTTTCATCCTACTCCCAGCTTCACACTCGGTTGTCTTTCTGAACTGGCTTCAACTTTTACTGTATCGCGCCTCTGCCACTATCCCACTGCTACTGGCCCCTGCTGCACCTACTGGCCATTCACATTACTGTCACGCAAGAGTACTGCTTATAATGAAGTCTCTCATTAGTCCACTGCTACTTGTTTGAACCAAGGCTATAATTATCTCTCCAGTGGTCAGCTTCCACCAATACAGGCTTTTGTCACTATGCCATTGCAACTGACGGTTCTGTTATAGGAGAGCGGTTTCTAGGTTTAAATGTTCAAGTAAATACCTTTTGTAGAATTCGCGGTTTATTTTCAAATTTATGACAAAAATGAACATCGGTATATTTTGGAAAAAACTACGAACAATCGAGTCTCCGACTGGAACGTAGAATGGTGACTTTCGCGAAGACTCCCAACACAAAGTGAATTAACAGAGGAAGAAGAATGGTTTCGCGCGCCGAAGGGGCGCAGGGACGCTGTGGGGCATGCCCCTTTGGACCCCCCAGTGACTGTGTAATATAATGAATTAACAATGTAAAAGCAGCAATATGTATACACAAATGGGACAATAGAACATTTGACGTGGCATGCCAGAACAGTTGAAACAGCTTCGCAAACAATATCATACAAGTGATAACCAGGGAATCAAACGGAGCTGTGAAAAGCCGAGGAGCGAGTTTGATTGTTTTCGAATCTGCCAGATAGTTTGGATATTAGCTTTACAGTTTATAGTCCCTTTCAGAAGAATATAATGCATGCTGGGACAAATGACTAATTCGGTCCATTCAATGGCATCCTTTAAGTTTGCAGTGAATAATTGTAATTAATCTAACATTTTCGTGCGTAAATGCTGAAATGATAGTTTATTATATTTACGAAAAGGTTGTCTAAAGTTTGAACCAAATGTAACCAGTCATTTTAACGCTGCCCTAGTACTCTCTGCCTTCAGTGAGATGCGTCCTCGCATCTCAGGAATCACTTTTTTGTTTTGATGTCTCTCAGTAATTCTCTCATTTTCTTGTCTGCACAATCGTTCCTAGACGACACTTGGAAGATGTTCCTCCTTTATGTCGGTGTCGATGCCCCCGTCGTTATACTCGACTGTATATGAAATGTCACCAAAACGACTATGGCATGCAACTAAATGATGAATGTTTGTGGGGTGCCGAGGGTCTGGGTGAACGGTCGTCCTTATATTTCCAACACAACTTTCTCCTGTTTTGAAATATATTACCTCTAATTTTGTCTTTCATTTCATTCACTAACTTTAGAGCAATATTGTCCCAATCACCTTCATTTATCCACGTGTTTTCCGTCGCTGGTCTGTCTTGCCACTTTATAAGGTATTGTGCAACCTTTGTTTTGGGGTTAATGCGGCGGCGTACTTTCTTTTCGGTAACTTTACAGTCAACTTTTGAACTCGATAAAAAAAAATTCTGATTGTTCTAGGCAATTGAGCTGTAGTTTTGTTGTTCTTCGTCTCTGAGATGGGCGACGTCTGGACAATCGGGGAAGTTTGAACACCGACATTTTCAGCGGAGATGTTCGTCATCAGACCGATGCTTTCGAAACATACTCTGAGAGTTTGTGTAGATGAGTCGGCGACGCTTGCTACGGCGTCCACACAAATGTGCACTTTCTTTGCAGTGGATGATTGCGTAATTGGACTTACTGCTGACGAACGTTCTTTCTCCGACTGATCAGACATAGATCACACCAGTTCTCTCTCCCTTTCCTTTCTCTGTTTGAATTCCTTTAGACGAATCTCATCTTTCAAGCGATGTGAAACAGATTTGTTCTTTTCTTTTGGTTTCTTCCAACTTAAAGCCAAGTCCACATCTCCTTGTTGTACTTTGAAACTCCATTCCAAGTGATATCCGAATAAATCAAAACTTGATAGCAGGTTCCGGATGTTCTCAGGTGTACAATTAGCCATATTTGTCGTCTGGATCGCTGCGTCTTTTTCACAAAAAAACTTTACAGAGTTTTTTTTTAGATAGTTACTGTGCCAGGATTCTTCGACGAGTATTGAATAGCGGTTTCTGGGTTTAAATGTTCAAATATTTACCTCTTGGAGAATTAGTGGTTTATTTTCCCGACCAATCGAGCCTCCAACTGGAACGTAGAATGGTGACTTTCGCAGAGACTCCCAACACAACGTTGCTCGGTGGTTCTCTCTGGGTACTCCGGCTTCCTCCACCCCTGAAACTGTCGGACACCAGGTGACCCTGGATATCGCAAGTGTCGTTGAACCCCAATAAATATATCATATAAATGGGGAGTGTGTAATTTCGAGATTCCCAACAGTTACAAATTCAAAGCTTTGATTTTGTCCTTTGATATGCAATGCAAATATAAATTTTCCTGCACTTTCCGTCCTGGTACGGATGGGTCCGAAATAAATAAATAAATAAATAAATAAATAAATAAATAAATAAATAAATAAATAAATAAATGCTTCCTTATAGTGATAAGTCGTTCCAACAAACGGTCATGAACTGTGCTTTGGAATCGAAGTTTGACGTTTCTAGTTGTCAGTCGAAACTATTTTAGCTGTTCGTCGCCTGAGTGCTAGAATGTTCTATGTCCCCTGTGGGACATAGAACATCTAGCACTCTGGCGACGTGTTCTCTGCTGGCCCCGTTCGTGAAATAAAAACACAGCTGGGTGAGTGTATGTGCATACTCGGTGTGCGTGAAGTTGAATTCCCCAACATTAATACCCTGCGTCAGCTATTTTCATTGAGAAAGATGCCGGGGAGAAAAAAAAACACACCAAGGCGGAAATCAAATTAAATCGGTTTTATTCAATTAGTGAAGTAAATAATGACAGAGACACACTGTCAGCTGTGATGCAAAATACTCGCTACAAATGTCAGACAGTAAAAAAACAATCACATGAACTTTATTACTTCCTGTATCCAATGAGACTGAATTTCCAAAAATGTCCCCGAATATGATATTGCCGGTAAGCACAGTTGTTTCGCTATATCTATTATTGTCAATTTCAATCGTGGGGATTCTTACCCGCTCTATCTACTGTCGGGGACGGGGAGTGGAAATTCGGGCCCCAGTGTTAATTCTGTGACGGGACCCCTTTCGAAAGTGTTGGGATACGGATGCAGATGCCGAGGTTCCTGAAGTGAAAAATTCTTGAAGTGATAACACAGCGCCTGGTGCATATGTATATAGATAACAGTCTATAACATAAACCCATTACCCAACCTAATGGCCAAAACCGGGCAGTGCTATTCACAAAAATTGCCATTCGATTTTCATTTTCTGCCGCAAAAACATAGATATGATCCCTCATTGGAACGATCTCGTTGAACTCGTACCAATGAGGGGGTTATGAGCTATGTTTTTTACGCAAAAAATGAAAAAATTAGATATTCAATAATTTTGTTTCCAAGTGTCGTCTGATTTTCATGTTAAGTAAAGGCTTAAAAGGTTGAAAAACTCCACCGGGCACACCCATTCCTTCTTTATATGAGTGGCAACTAGTATTCCAATTCGACGGGCAACTGATCTTGCTGATTAGGGCTCGGGGGTCGGTGATTCAAAGACTTGGCACAGGAGTCAGAAATTTGGGAGATCCAGGCATTATCCAAGAATCCTGGGCCAAACCCAGCCCCCAAAGTTCCGGGCTCCGGGGTCACTACCCCGCCCCAACCTCTTCCGGGCCATGTCTACTGTCACTGTTTTGGTTCCCGTAGAGGTGGTAGATGCCCAATGAAAGTACTGGGTGGGAGTACACGGCGCTTCAATTGTTCGGCCGGTAGGAAACATTGAACACTAGATCCACAGAAACAGGCCCGAAGCAAGTTGGGGCCGGGTGAGGCGGACTTGTGAAACAGCAATTTTCATTTAGGTTTCAAATATTCTTTGCATGAAAGCACACGTTATAAGTATATCACAATCAAGTAATCATGTATATACAAAACCAATTCGGATATTAATATTATTACGAAGAATTACTTTCATGAAACGAAAGTAGGGGCCTAATTCTTTAAAATAATTTATTTTTTTTTAAACATAATTTTATTTCTCAAAATAGATATAGGGTTTGACGAACAGGCATAGCCTATATCACCTGGGAGTGGTGCTCCACAACAAGGGGCATGGAGAACCCATATCGATGAAATCAACGTATCAACCTGATCAGACGCTCCAAGCATAGGCTTGATCGCAAATCCCTAGAGAAAATCTACTTCGCATATGTCCGCCCAATCCTTGAATACGCCGATACCGTCTGGGATAACTGTACAGCTGGGGAAGCCGATGAACTGGAGAAAATCCAAATTGAAGCGGCAAGAATTATTACTGGGGGTACCATGAGCGCAAGTGCTTGCGCCTGTAAGCCGAATTGGGATGGGACACGCTCGGAACAAGGCGGCAAAATCATAAGTTAATATAATTTTTTAAGATACATCACAGCCTTGTCCCCGCGTATTCATCGAACCTAATCCCTCCATGCAGTTCTGAAACCCAACATTACGATCTAAGGAACAATTTGAATCTCTTCACACCTTTGTGTCGCTCCCAATCATATCATACGTCCTTTTTCCCCTCTACCACGCGCTTGTGGAATGAGATTCCACCCGAAATTAGGCAAAATATTTCACTTCCACAATTCAAAGGTTTCCTATACAGAAATTGAATATTGTACGTAACCACTTCTACTTTCAAAAATCGCACCGGGCCCAAATACTTCAAAGTGCCAACGTCTTAACTGTAGTAATCTCAACAATGACTTGTACAACAACTTTCTGTCAGACACATGCCTTTGCCGATGCGGTGAACGTGAAACTGCTGACCACTTCTTCTTTCACTGCCCCTTTTACTCCCAACAAAGGCATCAGACATTAGGCCCTCTCCAATGTAATGCTACAACTGACATCTTACTGTTCGGATCTGAACACTATAATCCCGTGATGAACAGACTAATCTTCGAGAGGGCTCACGAGTTTATCCTATTATCAAAAAGGTTTTGCTGATGTATATTATGGTCCACAAGTTAGTAACGTCTATTCAACTTTGTATTACGATGCATTCATCGACTAAAATCAGACCAGTCACCACATCGTCGGGTCTCTCTCTCTCTCTCTCTCTCTATCTCTCTCTCTCTCTCTCTCTCTCTCTCTCTCTCTCTCTCTCTCTCTCTCTCTCTCTCCCGTTTCTTCCACTCTTGTGTCTTCCCCTTATCCCCCAGCTACTTACCTATTATTGCATTTTCATGCGTATGTTTATCTTATTATACAGACCAAATCATCTCTGTACCAGCCATTATAAATGTAACATACAACTACCAGGAGACGGCCTCGAATAAGCACTTTGCTTACTGCTGAATCCTCTTTCCATGTTGAAGATATTTTTTGTTCTCAATGCCAATCAACTATTGTCTGTCTTTTTTGTCTTTTTGGAAATAAAATATTGTTTAAAGTAAAATTGAAGACCATTTTGGGGCTCTGTGTTGTGTGAAACTTGCAATGGGCCAGGGTTTTGGGGGCAGCGACAATTTTAAGGGGGGGGCAAGGCCTTCTGAGGCCTCTCCGTAACTACGCAACGGCTATTGTTCGTATATAAGGTATTGTCCTTCTGCTTTTCTGGTGCCTATTTATTTTAAAGGAACACCCCTGACCCGATATGATTAAAAGCTACTCATATATATATATATTTCTCATTTATTAACTAGAAACATGTTTTGTTATGGTGAAGACTGACCGTTGTGGTGTTGACATCTTTAAAGCTGTGTTGATTGAAAACGCATTTTTATCATAAAGAAAAACTTTATGAAACAAAACGTCGCACATACTCCTTAGCAATTCCATAACCGTAATGAATCAAATGTCACAAATTACTTATAGTGCTTGGCTACTAGACACAGGCTATAAAAATGGCAATAAAAATCACAATTGATAATGTATTTGTAGATTTAGAGTGGGGGTTACACTTTATCAGGTGCGTTAACCCCCTCACTCTGATTTTTGTCTGTTTCCAGCAGAAAATATTTCCCATAATGCAGTTTGATATTTAACAAAATATATCTTGTTTGACAGAGCTCAGTGAGATCTGTCAAACAAGCTATAATTAGTTAAATTCATAGTTAAACAAGAGAAAAACAGAGTGATTGGAGAAAATTATGTTGCAGTACCAGAGTAGTGGAGGTTACTTGACAAACAGTGATAACGCCTTGTCAATCAATGCTAATAATATAATAGCATGCAACAAAAGAATTCAATAAAATGTAGAAATTATTATTTGTCAACATTCAAGCAAAACATTTATCCCAAAGTCTTGGCTGCTTGTTTATAAAACGTTTATGTTTGCCAGGAGGTGGAGCCGTTCCTATAATATCACCCCTTTCATACAGAAACACATCATTCCTAACAAAATCATTTATTCCGACCTTTTATCTAACAATCAAATTCATTTTGGCTTGAAAACCTCGAGAAACGGTACGAATCGCATAATGTTTTCCGATTCCGTATCATATAGACGACTCATCTGATTCCGTATCATATAGAGGACTCGATTCCGGGAACGCAATGGGCTATCATAACAGGCGCATGAATACATTCTGTGTGCGTTTCAGTGATCGACTCAGCTGATCGCTTACAAAAGAAAACAAAATTCCTTACAATTAGCGACAGAACTATTAATAGCAAATGACCCCCTAACCCCACCCCCACCACCACCCCTCCCCACAATAAATAGAAACTGCACAATTAAATATTACACACTTGTAAATTCAAACGTATCATCATAGGAAGTGATATTGAGAGTGAATAATTTACAACGCAAGTTTGAAAATTTACGGTGACCGCGTTACTAGTTGTTTGTTAAAGCGCTTAACAATATTGTTCCATAAAATATGTTTTCTTTTTACTTTTTCTTCTCCAAAATTATGTCCCAAAACTGTATTAATAATTTAAGATTTAATCTGTTTATGTGATAGAATAGATAAATGCATTATCATCATAATGTGCATGTCCTGTTATCTGCATCAGATTCTCGGTGGTGTCCAGAATGGGATCACAACTCGCCGGCAAAGTCGGCTTGTTGATATCCCATTCTGGACACCACCTAGAATCTGATACAAATCACAGGACATGCACATTATTATAATAATCTGTATAAATCACTTTATCTTCGATTTCACGACAGGCTTTCAGCAGGGCTACTTGACCCAAGTATGAAACCTTATTAAACTTCGGAATGTGGCATTCATCTGGGTAAAATACAGGCAGGGAAGGGTCTGAGCTACTCACTATATCCAGTAAGGAATCATCGGGTACACTGGTGATGGGAAGTGCTGGCGTTAATGGGGATTGCTGATAGGGCTGGGGAATTTACTTCAACGGGACTGTTATTTATATATTATTTATTGGAGTTTAGCAACACTTTCAACAGCCAGGGTTATATGCTGCCGGACAGTTTTACGGTTGGAGGAAAGCGTAGTTCCTGGAGTGAACCACCAAGCAAGGGAATGTATTTGTCCGATTCTCTAACATACTGATCCCGCACAAACAGGGTTACGATAGTTTGAACCCATTTATACCGTCGACGTGCAGTACGTATATAACACCTTGCTGTATAGTTCCCCCCACTTAGACAAATGGACCAAGTGTCTTATCCAAGGACGCCAACGAAGCGGGTCAGGATAGAACCTACCAACCTTCGATCAGAAGTCCAATTCTCTAACCAATTAATCTTCCCGCTTCCATGGAATTAAATTTGTTGTTTTTTATGAATAATGGTTATAAAAATATGGAAATGAGATTTATTTTCAAATAAGGACAAAGGAGAGAGAGAGAGAGACAGATATATTATCTTTTTCAATATATTTTACACCATAATACACCACCGGGGAATCAAAGTCTCTGCAGGATGGGGGTGAATCACGAATCAAATAAAGTCACCTGAAATTTGTATTTCCCCTCATGGTTCCCTATTGCAATCTTATTGAAATTACTGGGAATGTGAGGCACGGACTCTTTACTCTTACGACGTAACCAAAGATCCTCTTGTGTCAGTTGTCTGTTCTACGACCTTAACCCTTTACACAACGTAACGACTAAACTCGTCCAGCGCTATTCACCAAAATAACCATTCAATTTTCATAATGTTTTAATTTTCTGTCTCAAAACATACCTTATTACACCCCATTGGAAAGAGCTTGCTGTGCTCGTTCTAATGAGGAGTCATAAGCAATAATGCGACCCAGAAAAACATGAAACAAAAAAATTGTTATTCAAGAATATTGTTTGGAAGTGTCGTCTGCTTCTCGTGTTAGGTAAAGAATTAAAATCAAAAAGGGACATTTTGGCTCCATATTCAATAAATATCCCCACCTGTTCCAAAAAAAAGCTTTGCTAAATATAGACCAAAAATGTATTTTTTTCCTTAATGTGGACGTGCGTTTGTCCCAGTCATAGTTTTGTGTATTGTAATCCTACCATGTCAATAAGGCACATGGACTACCACTGATATTTCCCAGTATGTGGGTGCCCTTCTATGGACGTGTTCCTTCCCCAAGTTCGAAACGCTCCCAGGCCAAAACCAGTCATTGTAATATCTATAATTCGATTATTTTTTCAAATACTCAAAAAGTAGTAAAGAAAATAGTTCCTGTCGATTCTGCATATATTTCCACAGAAATGTTGGGTTTTAACCCTTTACTTAACATGAAAATCAGACGACACTTGCAAACAAAATTCTTGAATAACTAATTTTTTTTCATTTTTTTGTCTCAAAAACATAGGTTATGACCCCTCATTGGAACGAGCTCGACGAGCTCGTTCCAAAGAGGGGTCATAACCTATGTTTTTGAGACAAAAAATTGAAAATTAATTGGCGATTTTAGCGAATAGCGCTAGTCTTTTCTGGCCGTTACGTTGGGTAAAGGGTTAAATGTAAACAACATTCATTTAGTTACACTCTGAAATCAGTTGGGTTCAGAATTAACCCAAATCAACTGGGTTGAGTGAATATGAACCCGACTGGGTTCACATTCACTCAACCCAGTTGTTTTGGTTTGATTTTTAACCCAACCGATTTTAGAGTGTATACAAAAAGTGTTTTCATTCAATAGTTACTTTTCCCAAACAGTAAGTCATGCCAACAATGTCAACACTGTCGCACATTCAGTCAGCACCGTAATAGCATGAGATGTAACGGTGCTGACTCTTGGTGCTGACAATTGCTAATTTTAACGTTTGTATGAAGAACTGTAGGTGGGTGTTGCAAGATCATCCAAGGGAATACAAATATGTGGCATACAAGTATTACTTATAAAAATAAATTTCTGGTGATGCATTCATAATAATGTGGAATCTATCTGTTATGGTGTTCACGTGGATTAAACACTCTGGGCAATTTCTAATTATTCATATTTAAATTAAATGACATTCACTTTTCCAAATGCTTTAATCCTTTACCCAACGCAGACGATATCAAAATTTATTATTTTAAATATCATTTTTTTAAACTTTTCAAAAAGTTTCAACAAATAAAACTATTTTTTTCAGCTGCTGAATTTGCATATTACGCGGGCGGGTGTGGGCGATTCGTTGGGTAAAGGATTAAACAATGGAAGATGCTGCAAGTTATGGGTTTTGGCTGGACAATGTCTTGAGAATCAACTGAGAAAACTTCAGCGTAAAATGTGCTGTGCGTACAAAAGATTATCTGTTGTAGATACACTGAAAACATCTATGTATTGAGACAGGTACTGGTATGAGGGATATGCAACACTGCTGACATTTGAGGGTCTTGTGGCATGACAAATTCTAGAATTTTAGAAAAGTAATAATAATACTTCCAAAAACCACTGCAATCACTGACCAGCAACATATCAAAAAAGAAAAACGATTTATATCAAGATGTATACTTATCAATCTCGAGTATTGGGCGAGTGACATAATATAGCCACACTCCATGGAATCGCCCATAATACGATCCTGTATCTAACGCCCGCGGAACAAGTCCTTTGAAGTGGGCAATATAGTGTCCCTAACTTCGATTTATTCTTGTGATGTGTTCACAGTTTAGCCATACATGTTGAAAAATGATCTTCAACATCAATAAACCTACACCATCAATGTTGAGAGTGTCAAAACATCAGCTCAGTAAACCTGCAATAGATACAACATCATCCAAAGGCATAGTACAATCGCCGTGGACTGATCTGATCCACGCGAGGGCAGTGATGTCTGCGCATGCGTTTACCAGGTAATGAGAATCATCAGCCGCAAAATTTTAATTAATGCAGCACTGGGTTGTACCCGGTGCTTCATTAATTAAATTTTTGATGATTATTCCTGTAATTGGTGTTTGGAATCTAATATTATTGCGTTCGTGGAAATATTGCCCACTCTTCTAAATTGACCAGTCCGCGGCGGCAGTACTGTAAATAGAACAAAGAGTGGGATAGTTTTGAAAACTCCACCGCAGGCACGTACCTAGCTATGAGAAGAAAATAACCCACCCACCCACCCCAAAAAGTACGACGTCATGAGGCAATAGTGTGTTGTAAAATAACACGCTTGGTTTAGATATTTGTGATTATTCGAATGTGTCTGAGCTTTCAATTGGCTTTACTGTAGTGTATTTATCTCTATTAGCTCTCTCTTGAGGTAAGAATATTTTCTGGTTCACGCCACCATCTCACCCCATTCCAACTGCTACTATGTTGCCTTAAGACGGTTACATACAGTCGCCGTGGACTGGTCGTAATCCACGTATGTGCAGGGATGTCCACGTATGTGTTTACCAGGTAATACAAATCATCATGAGCAAAATTGTAATTAAGGAAGCAGCTGGTTGTACCCGGTGCTTCATTAATTGCATTTTTGGTGATTATTCCTTGAATAAGTGTTTGGAATCTAATATTATTGCGTCCGTGGAAATATTGCTCACCCCCTGAAAGTCACGGCGGCTGTACTGTACATGCACAGTCAATACACAAAACGACATGCGTGTAGAATGGGTTGATCGATATGGCACTTGTGCCATCGCGGAAGGATAAAATTCGAGGCAAAAGGCCTCGAGTTTTATCATTCCGCGATGGCACAAGTGCCATATCGATTAACCTATTCACTCACGCGTGTCGTTCTGTGTTTATTGCGCACCTTCACGCCTATAAAAACAATTTTTAGGACACTCCGCAATTCATTTGATAACTATCAACAAAAAGAACACAATTTATCGCCAACCAGATTTGCGAGGAGAACCTGTGGTGCTACTTCGTCCCCTGAGTTCCAATGTTCGGCATCTCACTGACATGAAAGTACCCGTCAGGCTGATATCTCGGTCGGTCATGTAACTAACCAAGTAATAAACTCATATTTCACTATTTACTCGTTGTTTACTCTCAGCCAGTCCTTTACATTCTGTAGAAAGCGTGCGAAGTGCAGGGACATTTTTAGCCAATAGATTGAACCGGTGGTCTTTTCGATGAAATTTGGCTTGAAGCTGTCATGATTTTGGATTTACACGTCAGATGGAAACTCCACTCCATGGATCAATCACTGATAATCCACCCTCCGCATATTAAACTTCTTTTATCTACTTTATACGTAAAAACAGTAACGTTTTATCTTTTATCGTTATCGAAAACTCGCCGTCAATAAAAAATCTTTTATCGTTACTGCAGTAAGAATAAAAGTCACGTGATATCGCAAGAATACAACGTTCACGCCCATCTCATTTGCATGACGTACTATTTCATTCAACACTTTGAATAACTAATTATCGCTGCCGCGGATCGAAACAAATAAAACGGGGCGTATTTATCGAAATGTATTGAATAAAAAAGAAGGCCATTAATTAAACTTACTGAATTGTAAAAATAAAATTTGACGGAAAAGAGTAAAAATTAGTAACTTACACTTTTTCAAATGAGATTATTTCACCGTTCGAGACTTTAATTATCCTGACGTTCAAAGATCACTGGGAATTCAGTTTCTTCAACATTTTTCAAAATGTGACGTCAAACGTCGGAAAGTACAAATAACCAGATATTTTTCACATTAGTGATTATCTGGTTGAAGGCTAGATTATTTTTAGTGGTCTGCATTTGTTAATCAAAACTTGTTTTATTACGGGAGTGGGGGAGGTGGGGGTGTAGATAAAAGGGTTATATACACATGGTGCTTGTAAAAAATCTTTTTATCGCGACTCGAGCGTTTTTCGGGGGCTACATAGCTACTCGTCGCTGCGCGACTCATAGCTATATATGCCCCCGAAAACGCTCTCGTCGCGATAAAAGATTTTTTACAAACACCATGTGTATATAACCCATATTTATCGTATAATCTGTCTTCTTTTCAAACCATTAAAATAATTTCTAGAAATGATATAGTACGATCACTCAATAACATTACGGAAGGAGAAGTTCACTGACCCCTGATCAGTGGTCGTCTGTTTACCTTCCATCCAGTGACATCATTCCTTTGTTTCAATAACGTTTCGTTTTGAATACTCACAATATATCAACGTTATTGAGGAAATATTTTTGAGAAGATTTGCCAGACAACGTGTCATTGTGTACAAGGTAATTCAATGTCATCTACAGTACAACCACCGTGGACTGTTCACATTCCACGGGTGGGTAATACTGTCACGGGCGCAGTAATATTAGATTTTAAACACTAATTATGGGAATAATCATCCAAAATTTAATTATTGAAGCACCGCGTTTTAATGCAAAATGTAAAAAGCCAAGGTCTATTCTCAAAATCTGTCCTTCTTACAGTACGGTCGCCGTGGACTGGTTACTTTCCACGAGTATAGCAATATCTTCACGGTCACAATAATATTAGATTACAAATACTAATTTTAGGAATAATCATCAAAAATTTAATTAATGAAGAGTTTAATTAATCAATTAAAATTTTGCCGATGAGGATTTTTATTACCTGCTAAACGCATGCGTGGACATCACAGCCCACGCGTGGATTGCGACCAGTCAACGGCGACTGTACTGTAGGAAGCGTGGTTTGCTTTGCGACCCCGAAGAAATAAATGATTTGGTTCAGGTTAAAGGCAACAGACAAGTAGAGTCGTTTGGTTGGATTTGTTTTTTTATTTATTTTTATATTGTATTTTCTCATGCCGTAGTTTTAACCCTCTACCCACGCAACGACCCACACCGGCAGTGCTACCTAAAGAAAATTTTGTTATCTTTTTCAATTTTTTTTAACCCTTCACCTAACATGAAAAACACTTACAAAAAAAATTCTTGAACAACTAATGTTTTTCATTTTTTGTCTCAAAAACATAGGTTATGACCCATCATTGGAACGAGCTCGACGAGCTCGTTCCAACATGGGGTCATAACCTATGTTTTTGAGACAAAAAATGAAAAAAATAATGAAAATTAACTGGCGATTTTTTATATAGCGCCGGCTGTTTTTGTATCTTACGTTGGGTAAAGGGTTAAATGTTTTGTCTCGAAACATTTGATTATGGCCGCCTGATTGGAATGGGCTATGTTTTAGAGGAAAAAAATGAAAATGTATACTTATTCAAGAAATTGTTTTATCAAGTGTCATCTTGTCTTTGCACAAGCTGAAGGGTTACATTGTAATGCCTTTTTGCGGTGTCCATGTATTTGACTCCAGGCCCGTAAATATCTTCAGATATCATTTTAGAACTTTTTTTCGTCAAGAGCTCCTAAAAAGATTAGGGATGGGCATGAAAATTGGGATCGATCGGGAAACCTGAACCATTTCATTCATCTGTTCACTCAGTGTGACGTATTTTCATATGATTTGAGAGATCACTGTCTTTATTTTTATCACACGATGTGGATCCTGTAAATACAAATACGAACATAAAAATTATAAAATGTCAGGAAAAAAAGCAGTGAAAACGTTATCACAGTGGACAAACCGAAAAATAGATTTACCGGAATTGGAATTAGCCAGTGCTATCTGTAAAATCTTCCCTTCAAATTTTCTTCTTTTTTTTTTTGTCTCAAAAACATAGATTATGACCCTCATTGGAATGGGCTCACTCAGCTCATTTCAATGAGGGATCATGAGCAATGTTTCTGAGGCACAACTTTAAATTCACATTTATTCAGAATTCTTTTTGTCAAGTGTCTTCTGCTCTTTGGGAAGGGTTAAAATGTATTCCATATATTCACGGTGTATATGCATTTGACGCCAGACCTGTAAGTGCCTTCAGGTATTGTTTTAAATAGATATAACATTTTTGCCAAGAGCTCATAAAATGATTTATGTTGGGCCTGAAAATTGGGATCGGTCGGGAACCCTGAACCATTTCATTTTTTTTTCCACAGCCTTATCGGGTTTGGGATCAAGTGATAAACAGAATCTTCACTTCGTTCCAGATTTATGGTGAAAGTTACGAAACTCATTAAGTTAGGTTTGTACCATGTCAAAGGCACTGAGGACTAAATGGCTATTCTAAAGATAGCGTACAAGAATTGCGTTACAGTACGGCCGCCATGGACAGGTCACTTTCCACGGGTGGGCAATATTTCCATGGACGCAATAATATTAGGTTTCAAACACTAATTATAGGAATAATCATCAAAAAATTAATTAATGAAACATCGGGTACAACCCGGTGCTTCATTAATTCAAATTTTGATGCTGATGATTTTATTTCCTTGTAAACGCATGCGTGGACATCAGTGCCAAGGCTTGGATTCGACGAGTCCACACCGATTGTCCTGCTTGTACATTCTTTTGTAAGACAAATAATGTAAATAAAGAATACCAACTAATCTCGGAATGCCACAAGTAATACCAGCCTTGAGTCATGAGGCATTCACTCCAATGGATGTTACAAGTGCACGCATTGTGTCATAATTAATGTCCAAATACGCCAAAATAATAAACTTGGAAGAAAAGTTATGAAACATATAAATCTTAACCCTTTACCTAACATGAAAAGCAGACGACACTTGCAAACAAAAGTCTTGAGTAACTATTTTTGTTTTCATTTTTTGTCTCAAAAACATAGCTTATGACCCCTCTTTGGAACGAGCTCGACCAGCTCGTTCCAAAGAGAGGTCATAACCTATTTTTTTAGACAAAAAATGAAAAAAATAATGAAAATTAATTGGCTACTTTTGTGAATAGCGCTGGGCGGTTTTGGCCGTTACGTTGGGTAAAGGGTTAAGTAATAATGCATTTTTGATGCCCAAATGTCAGAAAAAACATCATCGATGTTAAGTTGATTACAAGAAAAATGTCTGCAAAGCTTTCATCAGCCATTGAACTTAGGCGCTCATATTTTATACCTGGAACTTAATTAAGACCCCCTGAAATGTTACATGACAACGAAGTTGCTGTTACTGATTATTATGTTTTAGTGATTGCTATGTCTTCCAGTACATTTCATCTGGTGATACAAGATGTTTTCTGGTTGATAGCGTACGCCAACCACATCCCCTCGTCCACGTGAAGCATGCTTTCCACGAATGTCACACAAACTTTATCATCCACATGTAATATCTGGATATAAAACAAGAACATTTTCTCTTCTTTTATCAATAAATGTTGACAAGGCAAGGAGGAGACTGTCAGAGGAACAAAGATGGCAAATAGTTGCATGCAAGGAACAGGCATATCATTCAAAGCCATTGGAAGGCAACTTGGCTGTAGTCATTCTGTCATCAGCAGACTTGTCCGAAAACATCAAGAAACCAACGATGTTAAGGACCGGCCAATGTCTGGACAACCTCAGTAGACCTCTCCCCGGGAAGATCGGGGTCTGGCACGCATCGTTAGGCGTGAACCCTTTGCTTCAAGTGGGGTTTTGAAACGCCTTTGGCTCCCAACAGGTGTCTGTGCAACAGAACTGTTTGAAACTGTCTCAAGGCACTGGGTGTGAGGTCAAGAAGGGTCATCAAGCGTCCAGCTCTGTCCGATCAGCATGAAAGACGATGTTTGGAGTGGTGTATGGCACGATAACATTGAAATTTCAAAACGTGGAGGAGAGCCTAGTGGTCAGACGAAAGTAGGTTCCTACTTCATGTCCCAGATGGTCACATGAGAGTGTGGAGGCATAGAAATACTGCTTACGTGCCCAGGAACAACAAACCTACTGTTCCTTATGGTTGAGGATCAGTAATGATTTGGGATGCCTCTCTCTTGATTGTAAACTTGATATGGTGACTGTACGTAGGAATATCAATTGTCATCAGTACATCCGGGACATTCCCATTCCGATTGTCGTGCCTCATTTTGAAAACCACCCGTTGGCTACTCTTCCTGTATTCATGAACGAGAATGCAAGACCACATCGTTTCCATGCTGTGAGATTTGAATGCCTCAGAGCACATCTGGTACTTTCTTCGATGTCGTGTGCAAACAAGGGATCCACCTGTACAGAATGTGGCCAATTTGGAAGCTGCATTGTATTAGGATTGGCAGCAGTTACCTCTGGGCCATATCAGAAGGCTCACTAGTAGCATTAGGAGGAGGGTTCAGGCTGTCATCCGGCCACGTGGTGGATACACTCGCTACTGACGTCGGACACTGCTATTGTGTTCAGGAGATTACAAGTTACATGTTTTGTCAGTAATAACCGGCATTGGTTCATCATGGACCGTTTCAGTACCATACTTGTCGAGAGAACATTTTTCCATCAAAAACATTAGTGACAGATATGTCTAATTAGCGCCATTTAAATACTGCATATTTTCATCATTGTGTTGCCTTTCATTTGTAAATAGACCATTCTTTCCGCAAACAATCACTTTTGGTCACCTGAAAGATAGCATGAAAGTAATGACAGATTCTATTAACACCACTGCGAAAAAAACTGCGGATGCTTAATTAGGTTCCAGGTGTATAATTATATGCAGTTCTTGACAGTCCGCATATACTTCTACTCAAGAATCAGTCAATCCGTGGACGAATGGTGGTTGCTACTAGTGGTCATAACATATTAGTGGCCCCGAGACGCACCGGGCTGACCATGGTTCGGCTCAATGTATGAACATTTTGAAAATTGCATATAAAAAGTAGCAAAATCCTCGACTCTGAGAGCACTGAGGAATTACAAGTAGAAAATGAATGATTCGACGTTACTTTTTGTACGACCACAAGTTGAAGTCGTACAAATACGAGTTCAAACCAGCCTTTAACAAAGATCTCTAAACAGAATTGTTGCACGGAAGCCTTTTTTAAGAAAAGGAGAGAAACGTTACACCATAAAGATATCATAAAAATGGAAAAACAGAAATTTTATTCACGACTAATAGGTATCAGGGAACTAAATATTTGAATTAGAAAATGATGCAATCTATAAAAATAAACAGCCTTGGGGAAATATATTATTTCAACAAACGTTTGAAACATTCTATTGGCATCTTGCATTATTGTTGAATATTCCTGATAAAAAGCGGGTGATTTGATGACTTGTGGACCTAAAAAATATAATTTACTTTTTGTGTGTTTTTGTAGGGAATTCCCTGAGCAATATGTGCACGCGACCAGTACTTCCCTTCATGACAGTTTTTCTCTCTTATTTGTTGCATGATCCCCTGAACTCTGGTGAGAAAAAGTTGTCTGAAGGGCTATACTTGACAAAGATATTTGAATACCAAAATTCAAGTGATGCGATCATATTTTGTTTTTGCCTGAACGTTATAATGGTCGCATATGGGAAAATATTTGGTTCCGTGATACCTTATGGAGTTGATAATTTTCGGAAATGTGTTTGTTTTTCAGGCGATAACTTTTAACATACACGTGGTATAGCGTCATATTTGATGTGGAAGTGTATCTCTCATCGATATCTACGCCGGTGTTGTTCTGCTTATTTTGTCTCAGAGTTATTGCCCTTTACGGACTTTTCGTTTTGTTTTTGCCATCCGTCCCGTTATTATTAAAATTGCCATAGAGTTTTTGCAGATATCAGATAAAATAACACCAAAATCAAAGTCTCTAGCCCTTGACAGATACAGCGATTTTTTTCGCTAGTATTATGCTAAACCACCTAAAAACAATGAATGTTTTTTTTTTTAATTTCAAGGCAAGGCTGAGAAAATAAATCGAAAAAGCTCAGGTTTCCCGACCGATCCTAATTTTCATGCTCGACCCTAATCTTTTTATGAGCCCATGATGAAAAATGTATATTCATATTAAAACGATATTGGAGTATACACACGGACCTGGCGTCAAATGTATGCACACCACGAATATAGGCCATATATTTTAACCCTTCACCCAACCGGAATATTTGAAAGAATTTTTTTAATGACTAAAAATTTAGCCTACTGCATCAAAAGCAAAGCTTATGTTCCAGCAATGGTCGCCTATGGAAAAATATTTAGTCCTGTGATACCTATATAGTATCATGCTGGTAATCAAACCACATGTGAGTTCACTCGTACAATATATGAAGTATATATTCCTCGCTTTCTGGCTCTATTTTGTCCAGAAATCCTCCGTGCTTACACGCTGGGCCCCTGTCTAGTCTTGACGACCTATGTGAGGGCTCTTCAGCGGTCAGTGGAATTCGACAGGGGTCCATATGCCAGGTGTAAGAGACCCCAGTTGGCCATTAACGGTACATGAATTCAAATTCCTACCGATACACACAGACATTCTCTGTCTGTCTGTCTGTCTGTCTGCCTGCCTGCCTGCCTGCCTGCCTGCCTGCCTGCCTGCCTGCCTGCCTGCCTGCCTGCCTGCCTGCCTGTCTGTCTGTCTGTCTGTCTGTCTGTCTGTCTGTCTGTCTGTCTGTCTGTCTGTCTCTCTCTCTCTCTCTCTCTCTCTCTCTCTCTCTCTCTCTCTCTCTCTCTCTCTCTCTCTCTTACAGACTTATGTGAGCTTGCGGGTCCCATTTGACCTTGTGGACCCAGTATTGAGCGGTGGGGTCCCCTGATGTCGGGGCCCGGCGCCATTTGTAACCCTCGGCCATAGGACGATCCGCATCCCTGCGTAATAAAATACTTTTCTGAGATAAGTTCAGGATGGATAATATGAAAGCATCCATAAGCTAGATATTCTAGTCGCGACGGAAGGAAAGTGCAGGTTGGTTGCTTATCACCACCACAACTTTCGACACCAAAACGTGGTTACATCGTTGTCAGTTTAAAAGATTTATTTATTTTTCTACGCGGTCGATTTCGCAATCGCGTATTGAATGTCGCGAATAGTACGTACCGCATGTGCGTGTGTGCGAAAAGTGTATATGTGTGTGTGTGTGTGGGGGGGGGGGGTGATATTGAGGTGGTAATTATTCTTCAGTGCGGTAAGTGAAACGTGTTGGCCAAAGTGGCTTTCAAATGGCTTTAGACCGCATCCAGTTAGAGTACTGGAGCCCATATTTGGGATTTACTCTGAAGTACAGGTACCGCAAATTAAAGACTTTATGTTCAGTGGATGTGCTTCGCTTTATCTTTGAATTGAAATTTCATTCTTACAATTTATGGGAGAGTGCCTATTTGGCACTCTTCCATATTTATTTATTTAATTATTTATTGGTGTTTAAGGTCACATACTTATGCACAATGGCTAATCGTGCCCGTGACAGTATTACGGGTGGGGGTAGCCGGAGTACCCGGAGAGAACCACCGAGCAACGACGAGCAGCTACCAGCTCCACAACATCGTAACTCCGCACGGCAGCACAGGCAGGGTTAGATTGGTTGAAGACATTCGCATCATCGACGTGCAGTACGCCTTAGTACACGGCGTCATCGTGCTCCCACGTGGACAATCGAGTTAAGTGCCTTGCCCAAGGACACAATGCGGGAGTCCGAATCGATCGCTCAGACGGTCACCCATCCGAGGACTAACCGGGCTCAACGTTGCTTAACTTCGGTGATCTGACGAGAACAGGTTACCGCAACTCCACCGCGCCCCTGGCACTCTTCTGTAAATTGAACAATGCAAAGACACGTGAGTAAATTCTGTTGACCAAAAGTAATTTAGCACATTGCCAGTTGACGATTGTGTTGTTACTCCAGCCTGCCATTTCCATACAGAGACGTGAGTGGTACGGCTTGCTGTTCGTGTTAGGACTACTCCTCTCTCATTTTTAGGCCCTTTGTTCTAAAGTCTGTCGCCTTTGTCGGCCGTGCCCCAACACACTGGCATTCCATTTCCTTCCGTTCCGCGTCCCTCGCCTCCTCTTACACAATTGTGAAACCTTTTCAACATGACGAGCTCAAAATAAATAAGAGGTTGAAACGTTATTGGGGAGCACGGTGGTTTAGTGGTTACGGCATTGGACTTTAAACCGAAAAGTCCATGGTTCGATCCCCACCAGGGGCAACTAGGTTGTGTTCTTCGGGCAAAGCACTTAATCTTGATTTCCCACGTGGGTGAACGGTGGCACTGCACGTCGATGGTGCACAACCAATGCTAACCTTGCTTGTGCGGTGTAAGTGCGTTGGGGAGTCTGACAATTGCTCACCGATGCTCGGCGGTTCTGTCCGGATACTCCACCCGTAAAAGTGTCCGAGACGAGGTGACCCTGGCTGTCGAAAGTGTCCTTAACCTCCAAAAATAAATATTATTGCTCTTCAGTCATTTCTCTTGTTGAAGCCCCATATCTAGCTATGGAATTAATTATACTGTAGTAAACTGAAAAAAAACTATGTTAACCCTTTACCTAACACGAAAAGCAGACAACACATGCAAACAAAATTCTTGAATAACTATTTTTTTCTCAAAAACATAGGTTATGACCCCTCATTGGGACGAGCTCATCGAGATCGTTGCAATGAGGGGTCATAACCTATATTTTTGAGACAAAAATTGAAAAAATGATGAAAATTAATTGGCGATGTTTGTGAATAGCGCTGGGCGGTTTTGGTCGTTACGTTGGGAAAGGGTTAGAGCAAATCAAATTACAAAATAGGTCATGTGTCAAAATAAAATTACTTCCTTGTCTGGTGTTCATTTAGCCATTCCGATTAAACGATGAAGTTTTGACAAGCAACCTACTCTTCTGTCGTAATCAAACCTGATCAATTGGCCTATGGCCATGCAGTGGGGCACGTCGGAATTCCGGCGATATAATAATTCTACTGTTCATTCCAGTTTAACTCTTCCAACGCAACAGCTTATCTTTGTCGTTTAGCACCAAGTTTGGTCTAGAAATTTTGAGTATTAACTTCTCCAGAGTCGCTATCGCACAAATGAAAATGAATTCACCCAACCCATCACCACCAAATTGAGAGGCGCCGGAAGCACTTCAGGGCAGGGGTCAGACCCCGGGAAAAGGGGCATTTACTAGCACTATAGCAGCTCAGCCATGGGCCATGACATGCCGAAGCATGCATTTCCCGAAGGCCGAAGGCCTGAGATGGGTGTGCTTTATGGGAGATGCCCTCCCATAGGGAGGGGACACCAGCCCCCGCTACAGCCCCAACCCCCATTGAAATATGAATGCTCCCAGAACGGATTTGGGGTGTATTTTAGCTTTACTTTGAGAATAAATAATTGAAAAACATTGAGTGACGAACCTGTGAAGGACATTGTCTGCCCCTCTCGCCTCCGTGGTTCGAAGGCAGGGAGGGCAGCTGACCTCTCTGCCCCCGTGCTTCCGGCGTCTCTGAGTCCAAATCCATTGTCTCGGCAAGCAATAGAAAGACAGAGTACTATTGCCGAATATTTGGAAAGTTAAAATTTTCAAAGACCTCCACACAGGCATAAAACTGCACGAGGTGGTTGCTTATTTGCTGATTTTTGACAGCTCTGTAAATTAACACCATTAACCCTTCACCCAACGTAACGGCCAAAAGCGGCCAGCACTATTCACAAAAATCGCCAATTAATTTTTATTTTTGCATTTTTTTGTCTGCAAAACATAGGTTATGACCCCTCTTTGGAACGAGCTCGTTGAGCTCGTTCCAATGAGGGGTCATAACCTATGTTTTTGAGACAAAAAAATGAGTTATTCAAGGATTTTGTTTGCAAGTGTCGTCTGCTTTTCATGTTAGGTAAAGGGTTAATCGGCAATGCAAGTTATTGCTTGTTTGTTTAGTAGGGGTTAATGACACCTTCCAGAGCCAAGGTCACGTATGTTTTTGAAACAAAAAATGAGTTATTCAAGGATTTTGTTTGCAAGTGTCGTCTGCTTTTCATATTAGGTAAAGGGTTAAATGCAATGCAAGTTATTGCTTGTTTGTTTAGTAGGGGTTAATGACACCTTCCAGAGCCAAGGTCACGTCGTGTTGGACAGGTTTTCGAGCGGAGAAGGCCGACGTGAACCACCGTGCAGCGGCGAGCAACTGTCAGACTCGCCAACGCAAAAACACCACAGAAGCCGAGTTAGAGGCGGTTGAAGGCACCATTAACGTGCAGCGCCCAATACACAGGACCACCATGACACCACGTGGGCGAGCTAGATTATGTGTCGTGCCCAAGGACACAACGTAGTTTCAGCTGGTCAAGATCGGATCGCCATCCTTTACGTTTAAAGTCTATTCACCACCGCGCTTCCGGTAAAGTACACTAAGTTTCGGTAATCAGCACGGTTTTTATCACGGCGTTTTCGATTGTCGTGACTGTTTATTCTTATTGTATACTCCCCATTCTATCTGAATAGCTCGACGAGACGAGCTGTATTCCAAAAAATGGTCGGTCAAATTCATGTCAAAATAAACACGGATCCACCATTTCACCTATCAATATGTAAGGTTTATACCGGAAACGTGAATTTAACGGTTCTGTGGCTCCCGATTCTGAAGGTCAGTCACGATATTCGGAAAATTCATAGACCAAGGTATCAATGATTGCGTGATACAGTTTATGAGATTGCGGCGAATATCAGTTTCTTCCGAGACCAGCATCGCCGTTGATGTTATGGTTTAATCTCGCGAACGGGAATTTCTGGGTTACCATTTCTGAAAACGGTGCTACTGCCCGAGCAATTCATAGACTAGAACGTAACCTTTGATTCCCGGTTCTGTACTGTAAATTTTCTGGGTAAAGGGACTAATATTTACAAACGTGACTAACTTTCGAAAACGAGAACCAGAAAGTTCCCGTTCCCGGGAGTAAAACCTATCAATATCTGAAAATAGTTATCGACCAGCCCTCTGCCGCGGTAAAGACGTTTGTATTGGTCGCTGCATGTTCATACTCTAACGGATTCGGGTTGGTCAACGTGACGGAAGAGAGAAAGTGTTGGTCTTATCCAACCTCTCCAAGCTAACAGTTCATTGTTTATTTCCGTTCATCAAAATGACATCTGGAAAAAATACGTTATGTAATAACTACAAAAATAAACATTGCGTTGATGCTGAACGGATACAATTCAATGATCAGTATGTATGGTATTGATTCTAGTGTCAAACAAAGACCTCCCTGGATCATCCTCTATCTATTTCTCAAAGGAATGATGTTATCATGGAGGGATGTAATAATTTTGCAGGAAAGTATTCCGCGGTGGGTGAGTGGGTGGGTGTCAGAGAAGGCCGAATACAAATTTGTTTACACTCTCTTGTAATTTTTTTATTTGTGCTTAAACATGCTTTATAAAGACTGAATTTGGCATATTTAGTTGTTTAACCCTTTACCCAACGTAACGTACAAAACCGGCCAGCGCTATTCTCAAATGTCGTCAGTTAATTTTCATTATTTTTTCATTTTTTGTCTCAAAAACATAGGTTATGATCCCTCATTGGAACCAGCTCGTCGAGTTGGTTCCAATGAGGGGTCATAACCTATGTTTTTGAGACAAAAAATGAAAACAATTAGTTCAAGAATTTTTTTGCAAGTGTCGTCTGTTTTTCATGTCAGGTAAAGGGTTGTCCACGCAGGGGCACGATGGCGCCGTGTAGTAAGGCGTACTGCTCAAAGTTGACCTGTCAGGTTGTTTGGTTGGAGAAAACACGAAATGGATTAGATTGAATTCAAGTTAATTAATTTTCAGAAGCTTTCCCAGCTTTAAACAAATAGAAATTACAACAAAAAATATTTTGCAAGCCTTTGGAACGTGAAAATGATAAACATAACATCAAAGGCCTCCCACTACAGTAAATTTGAATATGATTCTCAGTCCCAAGAGCCAAAAAAAGTTACCAGGAAATGCACCGGGGCGGAGGGAAGGGGGCGGACCAGCGGAAAATTTTGTTTTTTTTCGAACTGAAAAGACACTGCTTTCTTGCATCTGAGCGATGAATTGCAGTCGAGATAGAAGGCATTTTCGAGGCCACTTTTCAGTCATCTTCGTCTCTCACTTGGCAAAAATGGTTGCACCGGGGGGAGGGGGCATTGGGCTGACCATGGTTCAAGCGTATGTGATAAAATTTTGATTTTTCGAACTGAAAGAGTGCTGTTTCGTTGCATCTGAGTGACACTTCGCATAAAGGGTATTTCGAAAGGCATTTTGGTATCATCTTCGTCGCAGCACATTCGGCAAAAATGGTTGCACTAAGGGGGTGCCAGTCCCATTCAGCGAACCATTGTTCGGCCCGATGTGAGAAACTTTTGATTTTTCGAACTAAAAGCATCTGAGCGATCAGTGGCAGCCCACATAGATGGCATTTCGATGATGAGCACGGCTCAGTTTTGGAGTGATAAGATACTGGTAACCGGGAAATTCATTACACATCACAACATATGAAGGGGTTCCTCATCCCGTTTACTAAACGCCTGATATACCAGCAGTCTATGAAATCAGATCCATTTCGCCTTTTGGTCATTTTCACGAAATTGCACGCACCTACAGGTATTGGGCTGCATCAATTTAGGGTGCCGCCGTGGGCCCCCCAATTGGGGACCCACCGGGAAATTTCCCGGTAGACGACACGGCAAGTCCGCCTCTGCATTCATTTATCATTTATATAAAATTTTTGTATTTAGGTTTAACGACACTTTAACAGTCAATGTCAGTTTTACTGGTGGAGGAAGAAACCAGAGTAACCGGAGAGAACGACCTAGCAACGACGAGCAGCTGCCAGCTCCCCAACTTCGTAAATCCGCACTGCAGCACAGACAGTGTTAGACTGGTTGAAGACATGCGCACCATCGACGTGCAGTACGCCTTCGTGCACGGCGTCATCGTGCCCCCTTGTAGGCAATCAGGGTTAAGTGCCTTGCCCAAGGACACAACGCGGGAGTCCGAATCGATCGCTCACACGGTCACCCATCCAAGAACTAACCGAGGTCGAAAGTTGCTTAACTTTGGTGAGCTGACGAGAACCGGTTACCGCAACGCCACCGCGCCCCGTATTTATATGAAAGGTATCCACAATTAGTTTGAGAAAATTAGATTATCCAAGAGTGGTATATTGTTTCGCCAATTTGTGACAAGGTTCTTTGAAATGTCGAGCGGATAGGTTCCACGAACTACCTTTGAACCTCTTCAAAAGAAAAATCTGATACGGTTTCTCCAGTCAAGAATGTGTTTGAATATTTTCTTTCAATAACCTCCAAGACAGAAGAGTTGAAAATCAATGACTTTGCATAGGGACACGCATTACACAGGAACACTCTTTCCTCTGTATTGATTGTAAAGATAGCGTTAATATGATCATTTCAGCTTAGTTTACTACAGCGAATAACTACAGCGAATAATCACGTCTGTGGAAAAAAACATCATACGCCAGGCCGGTCTACAAACAGGCCTGAAAATAAGCAGTCTGACATTTGCAGAATGAGGTCCCCAGAGGGTAAATTTGATGATGCTGTCCCATACATTGGGCCAATTTGTCCTCTGGGTACCTCTTTCTGGTTAGTTTTGAGACCCTGATTCAGATTGAGGTTCACAGAGGGCAAATTTAGTGATGGTACCCTGATATGCAGGGCAGCATCACAAAATTCACCCTCTGTGGACCTCATTTTGCAGATGACAGTCTTCTTATTTTCTGGCTTGTCTAGAAAGCAGCAGTAATATTGTCAAGGTTATTTGAGAGAGGTAACTCTAGATTAACTCTGGCATTGCATGATAAAACACTGCATAAAACACTGCATATAATAGTCATTTAAGCATAATAATGAATTTGTTGAATGTGACTTCCCTCTCAAATCATTATCAATGATTTTCCTCAAAATATTGACAAGGAACTTAGTAAAGCTAAGTTCACATTATAAATTTCTGTCTGTAGATTTTTGTCTCTAGACTTTTGTCTACAGCTTTTTGTCTGAACGTCTAAAATATGAAGACTGTTCTCACAAGAGGGAAAAATCTACAGATTAGTTATTTCGTTTTTTAAACTGCAGTCTGATCACATGATCATCACATGATCATCACATGAGAACCAACCAGTAGCCGTTATCCCTTCGATAATCATAGAGGCATAGACAAAAGAAGTTCAAATCAGACACGTTTGATGTTATGATTTTATCGACAAAAATTGCATCAGACAAAAGTCGATAGAAAGTCATCTGTCTTAGATGTTCTCACTGTGGATTTTTGTTTAACCTCAATTTTATCTATTTCTTGAAAAACGTACCACAAAAATCTATAGTGTGAACGTAGCTTTAAGCTACGTTCTCACTATAGATTTTTGCCGTACGTTACTAACTTATCTGCAGCTTTTTATCTATAATGTGAACAGCCTTCAAATTTTAGACGTTTAGACAAACATCTATATACAAAAGTCTACAGACAAAAATCTACAGACAAAAATCTATAGTCTGAACTTAAGATGGTCATTTGGAAGGTTATGATTATACAATTTACTCATCACAATAAATCTGTTGCATAAGCAGTTATCAGGCAAAACAATTTTGTGCTGTAAGAGACAAGCCTTGTTATGGAGGCAATAAGACGGAAACCAGTTATGGTTTATTTTATAAGCTTGCTTTCAGTGTGATATTTAAATTTTTTCACTAATGTTTGGGGTGGTGATATGTGGACAATTTTTTATGTTATATTTGTTTAATCTTATTTGTTTTACAATGATTGGCGAACAAGTTATGCAACTTATATTAACGCCTCCCCTTCATATAAATTATATTATAGGCTGTAGGGATACTCATTATTCATAAGCTGCAGAAAAGGGAGTGGTGGGTCCTGAAAATTGCCGCATGCAATTTTTCGGCATACCTTCCTGCAATTGTTTTACAACTCCGGCCCCCTGCTGTTATGACCTGGAACCAGCCTTGCCACTGATTAGCCCCTCGCCCATGTTTAGATTCAGTTGTCTGGAATATTCCAGATGGATGTAAATGCGAACCTACTAAATCTAGAAAATCCATAAACATTTATTTTCTTGAATTGACATGAGAAATGCTTCTCAATCGAGACTTTATTTGAATGAATATTTAACACTTACGCTGCCGAAAGCGACCTATTGTCACCTATTTTATGATGATTATCTGTACGTTCTGGTTGATCAGATGATAGAGTTTCAAGTATGTAATAAATATGGCGTATATAGAGGTTCTCCTTATATGGCTAAAGTGGGCGTGGCAGCAAAGAGGTTAATGGAATTACCAATACTATTAGAGATGGTTGTTTATTAAAATAGTTATGAATGAAGACACGCCATAGCTGTAGTTTTATCATCACACTGCATTAATATCTTGATGTTTTAAGGCGAATTAAATTCTTATTGATTGGAATATCTATAACAGTTGCACGAAATAATATCTGTATATCTTTGCGAGTAAAGGCACGTCACATAAATCAACAGTAGTCGGCACGCAAACTCCACGAAAAATGTGTAAACAAACAGCTCATAAGAGCGTCGGATTTCTTTCGGAATTTTGCTGGTTGCCTGAAATCACGAGTCTTAACGTTGCCATGGTCGGCCTGGACGACCGAATTATCACCACGTTTCAACCCAGACTTCAAGCAATTATAGCTCATAAATAAAATTATATCTCACGTGGCTTCCTTGCATTCTGATTGGCTGAAAGATGATACCCTATTTCGTGTAGTTTGCATCCACAGAACTGACCATGCAGGCACTACACCCAGGCACTACACGTTTTTATACGCCCGTTTGAAAAACGGGATGTATTATAGTATGGCGTTGTCCGTCCGTCTGTCCGTCCGTCCGTCCGTCCGTCCGTTTGGTTTCCGAACAATAACTTTAGTATTTGTTTTCCGATCGGCTCCAAATTTGGTATGTGGTTTAATCACAACAAAATACAGGTCAAGTTTGAATATGGGATCGGTCCGAACATTTTTCGCCTGAATTATGGCCCCTGTTGGACTTAGAATTCGTCAAATATTTGGTTTCCGGATGATAACTTTAGTATTTGTTTTCCGATCGGCTCCAAATTTGGTATGTGGTTTAATCACAACAAAATACAGGTCAAGTTCGAATATAGGGTCGGTCTGAACAATTTTTGCCTGAATTATGGCCCCTGTTGGACTTAGAATTCGTCAAATATTTGGTTTCCGGATGATAACTTTAGTATTTGTTTTCCGATCGGCTCCAAACTTGGTATGTGGTTTAATCACAACAAAATACAGGTCAAGTTCGAATATGGGGTCGGTCTGAACAATTTTTGCCTGAATTATGGCCCCTGTTGGACTTAGAATTCTTCGTCAAATATTTGGTTTCCGGATGATAACTTTAGTATTTGTTTTTCGATTGGCTTCAAACTTGTTGTGTTTGAAAATTATATTCAGTTAACAGGGTTATTCGATAAGGAGATATTCAAATAAGTGGGTTCCACTGTATAAGGAAAAGTAATTCTCGAAATCTCTCGCACTGATACATAATAGTGAAAATTCATCGATTCAAATTTCCACTCCAACCCTCTCATGCAAAGACAATACATCGATCACAAGGGGATACCATGAAAGCAGCTGTGCTAGGCTTGAGTACAAAAAGGAGAATTGACCATATGCATTATGTTGCCATCAGCCGACTGGAAACGATAGAAGGCCTAAAGATACTTCATGTGAATGAACATAAAATTACAGTTGATAAAAATGTTATTGTTGAGATGGAAAGGCTTATCTGAATGATGTACAGATGGACTTCAACACTGGTTCTGCAAGTGTAGCACTCTTCTGTGAAACAAAGTTTGCACCTGGAGATAGCCATGACGCTACCAAGAAGTATCATTCCTCAAATACAGGCAAGATAATTTATCTTCTAGAAGTAATCAATGTTGTTCTCCTTATGGACTGGCAGCCTATAGTAAATCGTCCATGGAGGGGAACTTTCCTGTAGATGAATCCAGAAATGACATTGAAGTTTGTGTTTTAAAAACAATAGACGTCCTATTTATTTGTGCTTACAAGCCTCGTAAAGTTTCCTACAACATATTATGTCCGAATCTACATACTTTATTTGAAAAATATGACACAGACCTTGATACTGTTATCATTGGTGACTTTAACATAGACTGGAACAGCAATTCTCCAGATAAACATGCCCTTGAGACTATATTAGTTGAGGAGATGGGTTATCAGCCAGTTATATCGAGACCAACTAATGACCATGGTTCCTGCATTGATTTTATTTTCACAAACAAAGACTGTTCTCAACGTGGAACATTGGGAGTGTATTACTCAGACCACAAGCTTGTGTGGGGTTGCATGGAACTGATGTCCTGCCTTAACGCCTGCATTATATGATGTATAAGGTAAAGTAATTCTTGAACCCTCTCGCACTGATACATAATAGTGAAACCACTTTGGCTTCCTTTATAATTTTGCAGCATGACAAATCACTGTCAAGTGAAGCTAGAGAGGTCGAACAGCTTCACAGTGTGATCATGGGGTCTCAACCATATAAATCTAATACTCACTTCAGATATATTGCAAAACTACCATGAAACGTTGAAAAATACAAATAAAAATGTATTAAGTTCAAAGAAAACACACCAATATTGTGTGACTTACTGCGTCAAATAATTAATTGGTCAAATAATTACCCAATTAACAAACTGACTAGTCAAATAAATCTCATGGTTTTGGTGTATTTTATTTAAACTTTATATCTTTTTCTATACACATACCTCTATGTAAACCACAGGAAGTGAAACAGTACTTGTTTTCTTTGGAAAACAAATAAGATTTTACAGTCCAAATAGGATTCATTCACCAATGCTTGAGTTGGAAATCCTCTAACCTTAAACACCAATAAATAAATAACTGAAGATAGGAAGCTTAAGTGTTTCTAATATATATATATCTATATAAATATGTTACAGTCAAACTGTGAAATCAAGAATTTTTTTTTGAAATTATTAAATTATTGAGTCCTTTTGTGAAGCTATTGTCCTTAATTTTTAGTCTTTTTCTCAAATGACTGAAAAATTTAGTCATTTCACAAAATCACTGATTTCAAAGTCTGGCCGTAACATATATATATATGCCAGTATAAATTTCTCGCACTCTAAAAAAATTGCAAATGTGTTAAAATGGTACAATTTGAACAGTTCACGGGCGTATGATACAATGCCCAGCGGTGCTCTTGTCTATTTTTAGCACACTACTATATCAGTTTTCTTTTCATACTGGGCGAATAAAACCGATCAAGCTAAATTTAAAAGTCGATTCACAGAGGCACAACATCCACAAAACGACCCGGAAAGAAATCTTTGTGGAAAAATGTATCGCTTTTCCATTGTTGAAGTCACATTTTTCGAGGCGTTCATTTTATTCCTTGAGAAGATGATCCATATCTCGTTTCGAAAAGAGTGATCCACACCTGGGTCCAACTTTCATGAGAACGCGTCCGGATATGAAAAATCGTTTGTTTCGCTGCTCATATTATTCCGTAATTTAATTGCATGTTTTGGGCAGTAAACGAATAAATAATGGAATTTAATTGAATCTTCGGAGTTTGTATCCCGTACTGACCCATTCGTTGATGTATATGTGTGACAAATGTGTGGAAATTATCAAACTGCGTTGTGAAATTTCGAAAATTTTAGTTTTCATTCGCGAGTTGCGCGATTCTAGAATACACAGTTCCGTTTGGGGGAAATGTTTTGTTTACCCTTGCCGACCGATTCAAAATCTGTCTTCTGCTCATATCAATAATCCAAGTTAGCCGTGTTTTGGAAGAAGAAAATGTTTTTTTAAAAACTACATGGTATTTTTTTCTATATAACTCTGGTTGGTAGGACTGCTACCTTGGTAATAGATTAACAAATCGGACAGATGTTTTTTCTTGATGGGTGTTCGATATAATATAAGGATTAGTGCATGTCTTGTCGTTGAACTACACCACTTCACTGGGCACTATATGGGCGTAGTCAACTCCAAGCCATGCACTATTCCTTAAATAGACCACTACTCCAGTGGTCTGAAGTTCTGAACTATTAATTATATCTAACTTTTGATTATCGGCATTCTCATTTACAAGTGCAACGCCAATGGATGGCCAGCCCCTACCCGCAAGGTCGAACAAGGTCAATAACTATCAAAGAAATACACACGTGTACAGTTTGTTCAGGTCATGATATTATCACCAAAAAGCTATAAATTAAGTTGGGAGGGGGACATTATTTGAACGGTTTTCTTTAAGATATGACAAGAAATGGTAATGTGATGACAAGAAATTCCAACAAGGGCAATAACTCTTGAAGACATAATTGAAGACAGCTGGTTCACAATCCCATCCCTGATATTATCACCACAAAGCTATATATTAAATTTGGAAAAAGATGTAATCCTTTCATATATCCCCCTCCCACTACATGGCGCGGGACAATAAAAGCGAAGCTAGGAAAACAAATAAATAAATAAAGTAAATTCAAGTAATCACACCTTACAAAACATATTCTGCAAGAAACGCTTTTGTGGCGGTGTCTTCTGGACGAACTTGACGGAAAAAACTAGTTGAAGTTTGGATATGGCCAACGCTCACTGCGACGAATCTCGATATTTTCAGATTTAAAACTGGTCGTGCCACAAAAAATTCATCTTCATTAATTTCTTATCTAGTATTATCTTTATCTACAAAACCAACATATGCATGGTGGTGACAAATTATGTACAGGTTTGTGGCTTATGTATAGGAGGATCCGGTTGCGGACCTACCAGGCTCTACCTTTGGTAACTCAATTATTTCTTCACAAGCAGCGAGGCTAGGATACGCGCTAAAATCTGCGATTACACTTGGATATACATTTCCATGTTTTGTCTCGGATAATACCGTACCCCGCGCATACACCTGTTGCTCCCGTGTGGGTCTCCAGTATTTGGTTTCCCCAGTTCAAAATTTGAGTGAGTTTATATAAAACTGCAGGACTACTTTGGCTGGAAAGAATTGTGAAAGTTCGCAAAGATGACAGCTAAGGACCTTCCATTGAATAAAATATTCCTCGGTGAGGCTCCCGGAACACTCCAGTGGCCAATACTCCCGCCTGACAATGCTTCGCACCAAGACCAATAAATGAAGTGTCCCCCCCCCCCCCCCCCCTCCAAAAAAAAAAATGATTGACTATTATCACTGGATAGAATTTATTATTTAAGCAAGGGCATTTGTTTTACCCGAGGATGCTACCATGATTCAAGTGAATTTAACAAACCGTAGAGAAGCTTGAGCAGCAAACACTTGGATGGACAAAATGTGTATCGAAGGGGCGTATGTACCTACATACGTATAGAGCTCTCCGTTGGGTACCCCTGTCTGGTCGGGGGCATAATAACTAACTTACCACTTCTAAAGTTCTTGTAAAATTGTGATCTGTATTAAACTAAACAGAACCCAGGAAAGTGATTGCTTTCAATCACAGAAAATGGAGTTAAATCGAACTAAATGGCAGTATACAGAATATTGATCTGATGGGTGAAAGGCTTTTCACGAAAACAGAGTTGAAGGGTGAATTTTGTCTCTGAACCCTCCATTTCAATTTTTCAACATTTTTGTATTTTAGATAGAGCCCAAATCGATACGTAGTGGACTAAAAAGGGAGAGGTTCAGGTTTTTAGATGTTTTTACATCGTGGATGATACCATATTTATTTATTTATTTATTGATGTTTAGATTGGTTGAAGACATGCGTATCGTCGACGTGCAGTACGCCTTAGTACACGGCGTCATCGTGCCCCCACGCGAGCAATGGGGATGAAGTGTCTTGCCCAAGGACACAACGCGGTTGCCGCAGGTGGGATTCGAACCGAGGACCTCTCGGCTTGCAGCCTGCACCTCTACCTACTGAGCCACCGCGCTCCGTGGATGATACCAGGATATAGCTTCGATTCTTCTGAAACAATTCTTTGTGTGGACTTTCCAAGAATAAATGTCGGAGAAGGTTGTCATAATTGAAGAAAAAACAAAAGAGAATTGTTCTCCCAGGGCCCATGTAACGAAAGTAGCCTGTGATTGTATACATGAATTGCAGTTCGTGTAATTAGGTTACACAGTTTATAAAACGATTTCTGCATGTATTCACCGTTACCGATACAATACAGAAATTGAGATATGTGCTACTAACACCATACGTGGAATTCGGCCTATGTGACAGAACGTCATGGAAGAACCCATCTGATTGGTCGATATACATTCCACGAACGTTATGACGTCAAAGAAATGCTTTGACACAAAACAGGGTCAAACAAGAAAGTAAATGGAACGACGAGGGTGGTATTTTTCTAAACAATTCTATGCTTCAGTCACTTAATCCAATAGGGCTGTAAATACAGAACACAACTTGCGTAGAGTGCGGGGGTTAGGAATCAAAGACCATTGTTAGAGTTGTTCCTGTGTTTCACGCGCGCCATCGGCACACGTGAAACACAGGAAAGACTCCAACTCGGATCTTTCATACTCTATCATCAGTCTCCATACTCTGTCATCGTTAGCTTTTGTATTAACATTAATCACAAGTTCTGAACCTTTTCCGGCTATCAAATTTGTGCTTAGGAATGATCATTCACGATCGTTCAAGAATTTTCCAGAATGTTCCCAAGCATGCGTACTTATTTTGTATTCGATCGGACGTTCTGGGAGCAATAAGCCGATAATTTGAAAAATACTAATTCTCAGATTTTGATTGTATGTGAAAGAGCATGTTAACAAACGACTAGTATGTTAGGCAGAGTCTTAGACGGCAGAAGCAACACAAAATTACTTAAATCTCTGAATGAAACACTTTAGCGCAGACGAATTTCAGAAGATACGATACGGCTGAACAGATAAACGAAGTTTCCCGAAGTGATCGGATGTAAACTCAACGGCGTGTTATAACTCCGGATACATGTGTAAATAAAAAAATGTCTTCGCTGCTTTCCGAATGACTGATCGCCATAAACAACAACTGAGCATTTTATTCCAAAATGGACAGTATTAGATAAAAACCCTCGTATTATTGTAAATAAAGTGACGTTAGGGTTCCAATAAAACCCACCCGCAGAACGTGTGTCGACTACTGCAATCCGAAATAGATTGCATGGATGTTTACGCTATAAGTAGTAGGAGATATGGTTTTTGATCCTATTCTGGGGGAGAGGGGCCGAGGGGGTGGATGACGTCATCATAATTAAAATGTTACGTAAGGTAATTAATATTACTTAATGATTTTTTTTTTTAGTCACTTTAATAATTAATGTAATTAATGACTGTTGCATAATTAATGTAATTAATGTAATTAATGAGTGTAATTAGGGTTGATTATAATAATTAGTATATTAATAAATGAATTAATATTGACGTACTGGACATATGTGCATGCTATCGGCTGACTGACCCGCATCACGTGTCTGGGTGTCATTAAATCGATTTTTTTCTTTTCAAACGCCAACTCCTGACAGATGTTGAAGCAATTAAATCTATTGTCACACTTTAACGACCGGTCATAAATATCGTTAGACTGGACATGCTATCATGTATTTAAAAATCAATATATCACGTGACAAGATGTGTCTTGCTTTTACCTGAAGACTGTGAACGACTCCATTGTGGCTATTTTTATAGGTATAATTTGATTTAATAACTTGGCGTGATTCTTACATATTAATAATGCAAGTTTATTCTTCTCGTTTTTATGGCTGTCGAAAAACTTTCATAGACCAAGATATTCTGATTTTACCCCTCACGCGATAAAGTATTTTTTTAACGGTCCGATTTCTACGTTTTGACGAGTTCTCAAAAAAAAAAAATCACAAGAGAAATCGCCATGAGACTACTGTACACGGGGGAGAGGCTATACATGGCTGTACTTTATGCCCCAATACTTTGATGAATTAACGGATCATCTGAAAACCCACCAAGAAGGTGCTTTGAACTGTCAATTTTGTGTTTCAATAGCAAATTCAACAAAAGAGAGAGGCAGTGTACATCGAACAGACGTCGATGTCAAGATGTTCCAGTGGACGTTTTGTCTGAAATCCTATACTAGGAAAGATACATTAGAAAAAAACATGGAGAAATGTCAAAACTCGACATTTAACTGCGCGATTTGCGGGTTTCAGCTGATTCAACTTAACCGTCATCGCGCCACAAGTAGCAGAAATGCACAACTCGATTGGCCGGTGGAGACGTTCCTCATCAAATAAGGGGGGTCAAACGAGGTTATGAGGAGGGTGAAGGAGACAAGTGTGCGGTCATATGTTTAAAATTTTAATAACCTTAATTGCTATGATGTAATCCCCTTAATAAATAGCGTATATTCATTTAATATATTAATAATTTTCGTTAAATAATTCATTTTTTATTCCGCACCCCTGTATCCCCTCACAGTACCTAAAACTTCCATGAACGCTCCTCCTCCAGGTCATCCAATACTAAAAAACTTTTGGAAACCGCTCTCCCCCCGCCCCACCATACTCTTCTCTTAAAAATAGTTGCTTTGTCACAAATACACACTTTTTTTTTTAACCAATCAGACGCCTCCATTATCCTACACCCTCACCGTCACTCCCCTGTAGCCCCTCACAGTACATAAAACTTTCCTGAACTCCCCTCCTCCAGGTCATCCAATACTAAAAAAAACTTTTGGAAACCTCTCTCCCCCCCTCCCCCAGCCCTCACAATAGCTAAATTATCTTGAACCCCAGTTCAGTTCTCCAAATGTAATGGACACGTCAGACCCCCGAATACGCCTTCCCCACAATTTTGAGCGATCAAATTACCCCGATTAGTCTCCTCTCATAACTTACCACTCTCTTAACCCGTATTTACTATGAGATTGTCCCCTTAATAAATAGCGTATGTTCATTTAATATAATATATTAATAATTTTCGTTAAATAATTCATTCCACAAGACACTTGTCGAAAAAACAAAATGGCGGATTAGTTTGACAGAAATACGCGTATCGATTTATTCAGGAATGTCTGTCGGTTGTGTCCTTGGGCAAGACACTTCATCCCTATTGACCATGTGGGGGCATGGTGACGCTGTGCACTAAGGCGTACTGCACGTCGATGGAGCACCTGTCTTCAACCAATGCAGACCCTGTGTAGAATCTTGACAGTTGCTTGCCGTTGCTCGGTGGCTCTCTCCGGCTTTCCCCACCCGTAAAACTGTCGTGGTCATGATTAGTTATTGTGCAGACCTTAAAATCCAATAAATAAATATAAATAAATAGTCGGTTATCAAAACAGCCCTTAAGTGTTTAACAGTTAATTGTGGACCAGTGCGTTTAAAAGTGAAAAAAATTAGGTGATAGCATACGGACTGTGTTTAATCATAGAAAAATCACACCCGCGCTATTACTAACCCGTATGATTTATTTTTGAATGTTCGCTGAAAAATAACCCACCCATCTAAGTAAAAGCATGAAAGAGCTACCATTATCTTATTACCTATGTGAGGTGGGGGTGGTCGGTAACGTTGTGTACTATGGCGTACTACCTTCAGCCAATGATAACCCTGTGTAGAACTTTGACAGTTGGTCGCCTCTGCACGATGGTTCTTTCCGGATTGCTCCAACTGTCGTTAAATAAATGAAAAAAAAACTACAATTCTATAATAACAGGCCAAGCCAACAGTACTTTCACCCCCCTCATTTTAATAGTTGAAAAGCGCTGTTACTCGATCAAAAAAAAATGGTAAAAGGATATGCGACTCTATATTAGCCACCCAAATTTGCGAGACTTGGGGAAAATATAACCCACCTAGAGCTGCACCAAAGCTACGTACTCTATTCGAACTCCCGCATTGTGTCCTTGGGCAAGTTAATTTACCCCGACTATCCACATGGGAGCACGATGACGGCGTGTAATAAAGTGTACTGCACGTCGGTGATACGCATATTTTAGAACAATCTAACCCTGCTTGTGCGGATTTCCGACGTTGGTGAGATGACAGTTACTCGTCGTTGCTCTGTGGTTCTCTTTGGATATTCCGGAGGCTGCCTGTAAAATTGTCACGTTTAATTATAACTTGAACTTGATGTCCGAGTGTAATGAAATAGCGTATTTTCTGCAGACATTCTAAATAAACGCAGCTGGTTTACAGACCTGTACATTTTTTTTTTTTTTCAATTGAGTAAAAATATAGGATAGTTACTGATGTAACACGCCGATCAGTATGTTTAATGAATCCAACTACGCCAGTCCGACCGACCCTTTGTCCACCATGATCACAACAAACGTTTCAATTCTCTCTCTCTCTCTCTCTCTCTCTCTCTCTCTCTCTCTCTCTCACCGATACAGTACGGGTGGAAACTAATTGCGTTCAAGCTGTTGTTTTTTTTCTAGGTTTTACCACTCCCCTTACAGCGCAAATCGAAATGAAATCTAATTCATTGAACCATACTACAGTGGATGTCAAAATTAATTTTTGAACGCCATTTTTTCTATGTGCCACTATCAGCAGCTATGACCATAGCGTAACTTTGTGGTAAAATGCTTATTTTTGTACAAAACTCAAGACCTTTCTCTGACAAATGCCTATATAAAAAGAAGATAATACGTGAGAATGCGTTGTGTACCTGCATTTTGTTGATAAAATATGGCATGACCACATTCCCGAATATTAATGATGTACCCGCTTAATAACAGCCGAATTTTTATCGGATCATAGTTTTTGATTTGAATAATTGCCGATTTTTGTATTAAATCACATTCAGTAATTTATGTAGATTTCCTGAACTGGGCGAAGGTCAAGAAAAGCACTCTGTAGTTTAGGAGACTCCACAAATAAAAACAAAATAAAAAATCTTAGATATCTTGCATTTTTTTTATTATCCATATTAACCAGAAATCAAAACTAGTCAAATTAATTAGAATTAAATTACAAATGGATATGAAATTTGCAGTAAAATGAACACTGGTATATGCTGCTGGCCGCATTTTTAGTTGTCTGTAATGGCTGTTGTTCAGAATGTCACCCTATTGGGGTGAGTTTTCGCTTTTTCGTCCAGTTTCATGAGAGCTTCCACGAAGTCCGTTCCACATTCGCAATCTTTTCCAGGGGCCATTCTTCAAAGGCTGGTCCATCGCAACTTTGCGGAGATATTGTTTTCTGGACGACAAACTGCAATATGATCTGGGTTTCCGATCAGACCCCTTGGGATATTTTGATCTTTAAGGATGTTTGCCAAAATTTTCCACCCTGTCGGTTGAAAATCTTTTCTTTTTCGCAGCAGATCATTTATTAGATCACACATATTGGAGCCCGAAATTGTAATGCCGTTATACACGAGTCGATCTTTCTCATCCCAGGATAAATTGGGTATATTCTTTATTATCTGGAGTAACAAAAGCGCCTTCTGCTGCATGGAATCTGGTATAACGGCTAACCAGTCCGGATGATTTTCCACTGAAAAACTAGTCATTAAGGAGTGTGGTTTGGTGGTTTCTTTGCGTAAATTTGATTGGCGCTGAAAGATTGTCTGGTTCAGCAGCCCTTTCTCTTCAGAACCCGATGTTGAAGATTCAGGAATTGGTCTCATACCCTGGTCTATGGGCGGGACAGCTACAGCATTCAGGGGTGTGCGTATTTCCTGCAACTGTTCACTCCCCCATGGTTCAATACACTGAATTCTGCTTGAAGGTAGGTTGGTTGAGTCATCCATCACTAGCGATTTTACTGGCTCTAGCTTATTTGCAAGCCCCAAAATATTTCCACTTGTTAATGCATTGTTCCAACTAAAGGCTGATTTCATATGCACTGGAGGATAGGGTGGCTCGTTACAGACAGATCTGGTTGTTAACTCGGCTGTATTTGAGTTCGCTCCCCCTATAGTGTGTTTAAAATTTACATTTTTATGTAATTTTCGTCTGTGTCGATAATAATTAGTTTTATGAGAGTAAGATTTTTGACACAATTCACAGACGTAGCGTGAATTCATCATTTTCAGAAGCGAGTTAATAGAGTGGCAATACAGTTCCAACACTCTGCCATTTATATGTATGAATAGAATGGGTCCCACCCCAACCTGTCAATCGCTGATTGGCTAATTTTATATCAAGATAAGGTGGGTTCTACCCCAACCTGTTGATCATTGGTTACTTCAAATTCTCACACAGTGCATTGTGGGAAATTCCAGTGGTAGAGCTCTGATGTAAAATAAGTTACAAATTGATATAGTTTGCTTCAAAAAAAAAAGAAACATCAAAGTCACATTCATGACAAGCCGAGGTAGCACATCTGAACCACCAACTCTACACTGTTTAATCAGATAATCCATTTAATCAGATAATTACATGTGCATATCGGTTTTTCATTGGTTTTTCATCAGTTTCCATTGGTTTTTCATTGGTTTTTATCGGTTTTCATTGGTTTTTATCGGTTTTACAATTCGATAAAATGGTTTTTAGTGATTTTACAATTCGATAAAACGGTTTTTAGTGATTTAAATCACGTAAAATGATCACTAATTACCACTAATTGATCACGTAAAATGATCACTAATTACCACTAATTGATCACTAATGGTCACTAATTACCACTAATTGATCACTAATTACCACTAATTGATCACTAATGGTCACTAATTACCACTAATTGATCACTAATTACCACTAATTGATCACTAATGGTCACTAATTACCACTAATTGATCACTAATTACCACTAATTGATCACTAATGGTCACTAATTACCACTAATTGATCACTAATTAATTAATGACCATTAGTGATCAATTAGTGGTAATTAGTGATCAATTAGTGGTAATTAGTGACCATTAGTGATCAATTAGTGGTAATTAGTGATCAATTAGTGGTAATTAGTGACCATTAGTGATCAATTAGTGGTAATTAGTGATCAATTAGTGGTAATTAGTGACCATTAGTGATCAATTAGTGGTAATTAGTGATCAATTAGTGGTAATTAGTGACCATTAGTGATCAATTAGTGGTAATTAGTGATCATTTTACGTGATTTAAATCACTAAAAACCGTTTTATCGAATTGTAAAATCACTAAAAACCGTTTTATCGAATTGTAAAACCGATAAAAACCAATGAAAACCGATAAAAACCAATGAAAAACCGATGGAAACTGATGAAAAACCAATGAAAAACCGATATGCACATGTAATTATCTGATTAAATGGATTATCTGATTAAACAGTGTAGAGTTGGTGGTTCAGATGTGCTACCTCGGCTTGTCATGAATGTGACTTTGATGTTTCTTTTTTTTTTTGAAGCAAACTATATCAATTTGTAACTTATTTTACATCAGAGCTCTACCACTGGAATTTCCCACAATGCACTGTGTGAGAATTTGAAGTAACCAATGATCAACAGGTTGGGGTAGAACCCACCTTATCTTGATATAAAATTAGCCAATCAGCGATTGACAGGTTGGGGTGGGACCCATTCTATTCATACATATAAATGGCAGAGTGTTGGAACTGTATTGCCACTCTATTAACTCGCTTCTGAAAATGATGAATTCACGCTACGTCTGTGAATTGTGTCAAAAATCTTACTCTCATAAAACTAATTGTTATCGACACAGACGAAAATTACATAAAAATGTAAATTTTAAACACACTATAGGGGGAGCGAACTCAAATACAGCCGAGTTAACAACCAGATCTGTCTGTAACGAGCCATCCTATCCTCCAGTGCATATGAAATCAGCCTTTAGTTGGAACAATGCATTAACAAGTGGAAATATTTTGGGGCTTGCAAATAAGCTAGAGCCAGTAAAATCGCTAGTGATGGATGACTCAACCAACCTACCTTCAAGCAGAATTCAGTGTATTGAACCATGGGGGAGTGAACAGTTGCAGGAAATACGCACACCCCTGAATGCTGTAGCTGTCCCGCCCATAGACCAGGGTATGAGACCAATTCCTGAATCTTCAACATCGGGTTCTGAAGAGAAAGGGCTGCTGAACCAGACAATCTTTCAGCGCCAATCAAATTTACGCAAAGAAACCACCAAACCACACTCCTTAACGACTAGTTTTTCAGTGGAAAATCATCCGGACTGGTTAGCCGTTATACCAGATTCCATGCAGCAGAAGGCGCTTTTGTTACTCCAGATAATAAAGAATATACCCAATTTATCCTGGGATGAGAAAGATCGACTCGTGTATAACGGCATTACAATTTCGGGCTCCAATATGTGTGATCTAATAAATGATCTGCTGCGAAAAAGAAAAGATTTTCAACCGACAGGGTGGAAAATTTTGGCAAACATCCTTAAAGATCAAAATATCCCAAGGGGTCTGATCGGAAACCCAGATCATATTGCAGTTTGTCGTCCAGAAAACAATATCTCCGCAAAGTTGCGATGGACCAGCCTTTGAAGAATGGCCCCTGGAAAAGATTGCGAATGTGGAACGGACTTCGTGGAAGCTCTCATGAAACTGGACGAAAAAGCGAAAACTCACCCCAATAGGGTGACATTCTGAACAACAGCCATTACAGACAACTAAAAATGCGGCCAGCAGCATATACCAGTGTTCATTTTACTGCAAATTTCATATCCATTTGTAATTTAATTCTAATTAATTTGACTAGTTTTGATTTCTGGTTAATATGGATAATAAAAAAAATGCAAGATATCTAAGATTTTTTATTTTGTTTTTATTTGTGGAGTCTCCTAAACTACAGAGTGCTTTTCTTGACCTTCGCCCAGTTCAGGAAATCTACATAAATTACTGAATGTGATTTAATACAAAAATCGGCAATTATTCAAATCAAAAACTATGATCCGATAAAAATTCGGCTGTTATTAAGCGGGTACATCATTAATATTCGGGAATGTGGTCATGCCATATTTTATCAACAAAATGCAGGTACACAACGCATTCTCACGTATTATCTTCTTTTTATATAGGCATTTGTCAGAGAAAGGTCTTGAGTTTTGTACAAAAATAAGCATTTTACCACAAAGTTACGCTATGGTCATAGCTGCTGATAGTGGCACATAGAAAAAATGGCGTTCAAAAATTAATTTTGACATCCACTGTAGTATGGTTCAATGAATTAGATTTCATTTCGATTTGCGCTGTAAGGGGAGTGGTAAAACCTAGAAAAAAAACAACAGCTTGAACGCAATTAGTTTCCACCCGTACTGTATCGGTGAGAGAGAGAGAGAGAGAGAGAGAGAGAATTGAAACGTTTGTTGTGATCATGGTGGGCAAAGGGTCGGTCGGACTGGCGTAGTTGGATTCATCAAACATACTGATCGGCGTGTTACATCAGTAACTATCCTATATTTTTACTCAATTGAAAAAAAAAAAATATGTACAGGTCTGTAAACCAGCTGCGTTTATTTAGAATGTCTGCAGAAAATACGCTATTTCATTACACTCGGACATCAAGTTCAAGTTATAATTAAACGTGACAATTTTACAGGCAGCCTCCGGAATATCCAAAGAGAACCACAGAGCAACGACGAGTAACTGTCATCTCACCAACGTCGGAAATCCGCACAAGCAGGGTTAGATTGTTCTAAAATATGCGTATCACCGACGTGCAGTACACTTTATTACACGCCGTCATCGTGCTCCCATGTGGATAGTCGGGGTAAATTAACTTGCCCAAGGACACAATGCGGGAGTTCGAATAGAGTACGTAGCTTTGGTGCAGCTCTAGGTGGGTTATATTTTCCCCAAGTCTCGCAAATTTGGGTGGCTAATATAGAGTCGCATATCCTTTTACCATTTTTTTTTGATCGAGTAACAGCGCTTTTCAACTATTAAAATGAGGGGGGTGAAAGTACTGTTGGCTTGGCCTGTTATTATAGAATTGTAGTTTTTTTTTCATTTATTTAACGACAGTTGGAGCAATCCGGAAAGAACCATCGTGCAGAGGCGACCAACTGTCAAAGTTCTACACAGGGTTATCATTGGCTGAAGGTAGTACGCCATAGTACACAACGTTACCGACCACCCCCACCTCACATAGGTAATAAGATAATGGTAGCTCTTTCATGCTTTTACTTAGATGGGTGGGTTATTTTTCAGCGAACATTCAAAAATAAATCATACGGGTTAGTAATAGCGCGGGTGTGATTTTTCTATGATTAAACACAGTCCGTATGCTATCACCTAATTTTTTTCACTTTTAAACGCACTGGTCCACAATTAACTGTTAAACACTTAAGGGCTGTTTTGATAACCGACTATTTATTTATATTTATTTATTGGATTTTAAGGTCTGCACAATAACTAATCATGACCACGACAGTTTTACGGGTGGGGAAAGCCGGAGAGAGCCACCGAGCAACGGCAAGCAACTGTCAAGATTCTACACAGGGTCTGCATTGGTTGAAGACAGGTGCTCCATCGACGTGCAGTACGCCTTAGTGCACAGCGTCACCATGCCCCCACATGGTCAATAGGGATGAAGTGTCTTGCCCAAGGACACAACCGACAGACATTCCTGAATAAATCGATACGCGTATTTCTGTCAAACTAATCCGCCATTTTGTTTTTTCGACAAGTGTCTTGTGGAATGAATTATTTAACGAAAATTATTAATATATTATATTAAATGAACATACGCTATTTATTAAGGGGACAATCTCATAGTAAATACGGGTTAAGAGAGTGGTAAGTTATGAGAGGAGACTAATCGGGGTAATTTGATCGCTCAAAATTGTGGGGAAGGCGTATTCGGGGGTCTGACGTGTCCATTACATTTAGAGAACTGAACTGGGGTTCGAGATAATTTAGCTATTGTGAGGGCTGGGGGAGGGGGGGAGAGAGGTTTCCAAAAGTTTTTTTTAGTATTGGATGACCTGGAGGAGAGGAGTTCAGGAAAGTTTTATGTACTGTGAGGGGCTACAGGGGAGTGACGGTGAGGGTGTAGGATAATGGAGGCGTCTGATTGGTTAAAAAAAAAAGTGTGTATTTGTGACAAAGCAACTATTTTTAAGAGTATGGTGGGGCGGGGGGAGAGCGGTTTCCAAAAGTTTTTTAGTATTGGATGACCTGGAGGAGGAGCGTTCATGGAAGTTTTAGGTACTGTGAGGGGATACAGGGGTGCGGAATAAAAAATGAATTATTTAACGAAAATTATTAATATATTAAATGAATATACGCTATTTATTAAGGGGATTACATCATAGCAATTAAGGTTATTAAAATTTTAAACATATGACCGCACACTTGTCTCCTTCACCCTCCTCATAACCTCGTTTGACCCCCCTTATTTGATGAGGAACGTCTCCACCGGCCAATCGAGTTGTGCATTTCTGCTACTTGTGGCGCGATGACGGTTAAGTTGAATCAGCTGAAACCCGCAAATCGCGCAGTTAAATGTCGAGTTTTGACATTTCTCCATGTTTTTTTCTAATGTATCTTTCCTAGTATAGGATTTCAGACAAAACGTCCACTGGAACATCTTGACATTGACGTCTGTTCGATGTACACTGCCTCTCTCTTTTGTTGAATTTGCTATTGAAACACAAAATTGACAGTTCAAAGCACCTTCTTGGTGGGTTTTCAGATGATCCGTTAATTCATCAAAGTATTGGGGCATAAAGTACAGCCATGTATAGCCTCTCCCCCGTGTACAGTAGTCTCATGGCGATTTCTCTTGTGATTTTTTTTTTGAGAACTCGTCAAAACGTAGAAATCGGACCGTTAAAAAAATACTTTATAGCGTGAGGGGTAAAATCAGAATATCTTGGTCTATGAAAGTTTTTCGACAGCCATAAAAACGAGAAGAATAAACTTGCATTATTAATATGTAAGAATCACGCCAAGTTATTAAATCAAATTATACCTATAAAAATAGCCACAATGGAGTCGTTCACAGTCTTCAGGTAAAAGCAAGACACATCTTGTCACGTGATATATTGATTTTTAAATACATGATAGCATGTCCAGTCTAACGATATTTATGACCGGTCGTTAAAGTGTGACAATAGATTTAATTGCTTCAACATCTGTCAGGAGTTGGCGTTTGAAAAGAAAAAATCGATTTAATGACACCCAGACACGTGATGCGGGTCAGTCAGCCGATAGCATGCACATATGTCCAGTACATCAATATTAATTCATTTATTAATATACTAATTATTATAATCAACCCTAATTACACTCATTAATTACATTAATTACATTAATTATGCAACAGTCATTAATTACATTAATTATTAAAGTGATTAAAAAAAAAAATCATTAAGTAATATTAATTACCTTACGTAACATTTTAATTATGATGACGTCATCCACCCCCCTCGGCCCCTCTCCCCCAGAATAGGATCAAAAACCATATCTCCTACTACTGCTATAAATAGAAATACGTGTACATAACTTCACCTTTCACCTACTGAGAGGGATAATTGCGACAACTAAGAAAAATGTCATTGCACTTTGTGCTGCTTCAGTAATTTTTGTGAGTGATTGGGAAACTAGATCGGAATGAAAAATGCCGCCTGTGTTTTTTGAAAAAGCCAATTAATTTTCTCCTTTAAGTTAATTTATTTAATCGATATGAACGAGTTCATTCGAATGATATATGAAACTTGAAGGTGCTTTTATATAATGAAATTGTAGTTTTATCAAATGGTCAACTTTTTTTTTAATTCTTCGCAAGTAATAATTTAACCCCCTAAAGAGCCGTAGGATTAAATTATTATTGATATTCCTTCCGAATTTGGTATTCACTTTATTGCCTGACCATGGATGCCCAGTCTTTTTTTAATATACAATTATGGACTTTTGTGGTGGTGAATATGATGTGATATGAGCCTAAAAACGTATATTGAACGAGGCGTTAGCCGAGGTCAATATAAGTTTTTTAGGTTCATATCACGTTATGTTTACTACCACAAAAATCTTTAACTGTTTTATTATGTACACCATACTCCAAAAAAAACAATCTTTCATTTGGCAATTAAAAGTTCAATTACATCAACCAGAAGTACTTATGTTAAACAATAAAATATTTATCATCTGCAGAATAACATCAAAATGTATCACAGTAATAGAACTAAAGAGGGGATTTCCAAAAGCTATATTTAGAAAGTTGATATTCACTGGAAAACCGATGTTCAGGGATTTTTGAGTACCGGTCACGTGTATAAGATCCAGCCAATAGAAATGTGGTTATTTATAAAGAATGTAATAAAACAAATGAATGCATACTGGGCTACAATAGTTAAGGTAACTTTCGGCACCTATGACCACAGCACAAGTAAAAAGTCAACATTAGGCTTTCGCTTCTAATTATGTAGCCCACTTTAGAAGACTTTCATCCCATGTGATAGTTACAGGATCCCACAGTAAACAAATACCCTACTGAATGCTCCTGTGGTTTCTTTCCAACAAGTTCGTCTGTAAAAATTGACGGTGCAGGGCAATAGAGGTAACCGGCTGCTGTTATGATGCAGATGGAAGCTATTTTTGGAGTGAATGCGCTGCCAAACAATGCCTTGTTTTTAATAATGTAATACGGGTCCGTTAAAGTAGGGTCCTGGGAAGCTTCGGGATTAGATTCGATTTTGAATCTTAGGTTGCTATTCGGTTCGATTCGAATCGGCTGAACGATTCGTTTTCATTCAAATGTTTTCGCTGGAATATAGCTTGGCATCAGTCATCTTCGTCGTCTCCCAATGCGTATAGTTCTGGTGGAAATTGTACATAAATACTATTGAAAATAAAGGCTGAGTGTAGTTTCCGCTTTCTAAACAGAAACAACATCTGTACCCATGCCACCAGCCATCACTGTACACTACCACTGTTGAAAAGGTTTCCAGGCAATATCAACGATGAGGGGTTGCTAGCGGCTAGCCCTGTGCAGTGCCTAATACCGATGATTCTCGAACCCCTTTCTGTTTTTGAACTTTTATCCTCACTGGGTACTATTCCAATTACATCATCGAGGCATGCCTTCGACGAATGCCCCGTCTCCCAGTCGGTCATTTTCAAGACGCCCTCGATTCGATTCGAATTAGAATAATAGACCCGACTCGATTCGAGATTCGATTCGAAGCAAAAATTGGAGATTCGCAGCGTCCTATCTTACAGAAAGCATTGTTCGTTTCTCCATTCATTAAGACACCTGTCATCGGGATTTTAGGAACTACTAAATAGATAGAATCTTCAGTTCGAACCCATTTTACACAAAAAAACTCGATCAAGACCATATTTACTGAACTCTTCACGTAAATTTCACTATGGAGTGTGAACTTGTTGGAGATCGTTGGGTGTAACTTGGATCCGATTAGTTTTGGATTGACATCTGTCATGAAAACGACAAAGTGTGAGACGTGTTTTGCATTCTGGCGACGGGAAAATATAAATGATCTTTTCTCCCCCCCCCCCCCCCCCACGTCATATGCAAAATATGCGTGTCTCATATGAGAAGTCGATGTGAGATAGATAACAATCTCACATGACCCACGAGACCGGCTTATTGTCATATTTAATAAGCGCTTGGACTATTTATTCATCGCATGATAGACATTTGAAGGAACATAAATATGGAAAGCAAATAATGTCAAATGACTGTACAAAATTTCCGTCGATCGATTGATGCACGCGCCCGACTGGCGTCATCATTGTGTCAATGTTCGCTACAAATCTTTAACCCCTGTCTTGTCGGCGTTGGGGTTTAATTGGGTGGTATATACCTGCAGTATATACAGAACTTTTGTGCGCTCTTTCTGATAAACAAAATTGTTCGATATAGCTGCACGTGCGCCTGGATTACTTTTTATGAAATCAGATTGTTTTGGTAGGGATGGGGAGAAAAAGTATCCCTGATGGGATGGGTGTGAGATGGGGAAATCGGGACACTATATTTGGTTCAGACACTCGGCAAGCCTCGTGTCTGGCTCAAATATCTTGCCCTTGGGTCAGATGTCAGATTTCCCTATCTCACCCCCCACACCCCCCCATCAGGAATAATAATATTCGCAATTCGATAAATATGTGATTTATTTTTCTTGCATATGGTTGTTCCAGATGATCATAACTAGATGAATGTTTTTTGTTTTCTATTTATGAATGTTTTAGCTTTTCCTGCCTCTCTATCAAAACCATCGAGGGTGTCTAATAGTGCAATTAATACAGATGTGACAACCGTTAATTATTCCCAGTTCCTTATTCGACATTCGTCATCAACCGATTTTTAAAAATCGGCTGATAACGAATGTCGAATGAGGAACTGAGAATAAGTAGCAATTCTCACGTATCCGCAATTAAACTGTAATTGCACCAGGTGTGCTGAGCACTCGTTTTTCATTCACCTCCAAACTATTATTCGTAACTGCCCTTTGACGGGTGGGGGGAGGGTGGGGGGAGGGGCTCTGTGTTGAAACACTGCAGAACTTCATTCATTAAAATACTAAGATAAGTTAATTTACTATTCAGGTGGTGGTTCACAGAAGTTTCCCCTAGATATTCGAGACTATATTATAAATCTCCGTTGACAACTGTGCAACTGTGTACGTGACAACAGATACTCATTCCCAGTTCCTTATTCGATATTTGTCATCAATCGATTTTATCGGTTGATAACGAATGTATAATAAGGAACTGGGAATAAGTAATGGTTCTCACGTCCCCTGTTCAACTGTCGTCTACGCTAAAGTTGATCCGACTACTTTGTGTCTTGACAAAACATCATCTTTTGTTTATATTTCAAGCAACTGCTCTAAAATGAATTATAAGAAGAATTGAAATGAATTATCTCGCTTTATCAGCAATGAATTATCTCGCTTTATCAGCGTATGAATGTAGGATGGGAGTGGGTAGATGTTAACTTTACCCTTTACCTAACATGAAAAGCAGACGACACTTGCAAAAAAAATTCTTGAACAACTAAATTTTTTCATTTTTTGTCTCAAAAACATAGGTTATGACCCCTCATTGGAACGAGCTCGACGAGCTCGTTCCAACGAGGGGTCATAACCTATGTTTTTGAGACAAAAAATGAAAAAATAATGAAAATTAATTGGCGATTTTTTAGAATAGCGCTGGCCGGTTTTGGCCGTTACGTTGGGTAAAGGGTTAAAACGTCTTTCCCACATTCGTACTCCGATAAAGCGACAGATAATTCATTTCCATTCTAATACACATAAATTGGTCCAGGCATTGGGCGTGTTAACATATAAGACCAAGTTGTGGGACACTGAAATATTGCGGCATGTACCATACTACAAACTGCTTTACCTTTATTTTTCCGTTTCACACTTTATAGGTAGTTCGTATTGTAAAATTGTAATATATCTCTACATCCAGCCTTTTTTTTAGTAATCATATATTTTATTACAAGACTAGATTTGATACAATGTTGGACTTATTTCAAACACACAGCCGGTCATGTAGAACCCGATTATGGCTGTTGGGGCCCAGCATGACCAATTTGGAGTTTGGTATGTATTAATTAAATAAGTTGTTGCATCGCGACAATAGTATGTATATTTCATTTATCCACAAATAGGGAAGCGCGGTGGCTCAGTGGTAGACTGTTGGACTTCTATGCTAGAGATCCCGAGTTCGATCCCCGTCCGGGACGACCCGCGTTATGTCCTTGTGCAAGGCACTTTATCCCGGTTGCCTACATGGGGGCACGATGACGCCGTGTACTCAGGCGTGCTGCTCGCCGAATGTGCTCATATCTTCAACCGCTGTAACCCTGCTTGAGCGGAGCTTGAACAGAGTTAGAATGTTGAGGAGCTGACAGTTGCTCGTCGATGCTCGGTGGTTCTCTCCGGGTTCTTCGGCTTCCTCCACCCGTAAAACTGTCACGGTCACGATTAGCCATTGTGCATAAGTATGTGACCTTAAACACCAATAAATAATTAATAATCCACAAATAGACTTCCAGGAAGTCTTCATTTTATTAACTATAATCCCCATTGACTAATATCCCAACTGCATCATCAAGGCATGCCTTCGACGAAGGCATGCCTTGATGGTGTAGTTGGAATACTTTATCAATCGAGACTTGGGCCATCACAGTCTGGACAAATCGGATTTACATCAACCCACCCCCACCAATCGGTTATCTTCGCGACGATCCTTCATTAGTGTCATCATAAAAATCTGTTTGAAAGACCTCTTCTCGATTTTCTGAAGGAAAGATGTTCCAGACCCCATACTACCAAACCCATTCCTCTAGCGCTACTGGAGTCAGTGGCGTAGCCGGAGGTGGGAGCTGTAACTCCCCTCCACAACTCTACACTGCCCCCCCACACACACACACACAAACCTTTTCTAATCATGATTTCACTGAACGCCCCATTAATCAAGGAATTTCACGTGCCATTTTTTGTCACGAGCACCGCGTATTTATCACGGCAAGTGCTGTTCAAGAATCAATCAATTTTCGTTGTCGGACCAGTTTGCGATTTTTTTTTCCAAGTGTGAACACATCGTATCGGTGGGAACTGGCATGGATAATCCCTAAGGCGACAGTGCAAAAAAACCCAGAACAATAACAAACAAATTTTTCCTTGACCCTTCACCCAAATCTGACCAAAACGGTATATTTCTGTCTGATTCGATCTCATAAACATTGAGTCTGCAAAATATTCAGGCTTTCCAGAGATTCATTACGTGGTACTACGCGTCGCTGCTTGTCATCAAAAAATGTTTTTCCTTTGTGATAAATTAGCGCAATTTGAGTGCGCAAAAGACCTCAGATTCATGTGCAGAAAATTGAAGTAATTGCCCGGTGGAGAGCCCACCCCGGACCCCCTGGGTCACCCCTATACACGTCTCCCCCTTCTCGGGCCTACGACCCTCGGGACGTGCCCACGGCAAATCATTCCATTACCCCCCTCCCCCAGTAGGACGTGGGCCCCCAATATTGAAAATCGGCGCTTCGCTTCTGACTGGACCATGTTTTATTTATTTATTTATTTATTTATTTATTTATTTATTTATTTATTGGTGTTTAAGGTCACATATTTACGCACAATGGCTAATCATTACCGTGACAGTTTTACGGGTGGGGGAAGCCGGAGTACCCGGAGAGAACCACCGCGCAACGACGAGTAGCTGCCAGTTCCCGGACCATGTTTTAAATTCGATTGGGGAATATCGTATGTAAGAGTTTTAATGGATTTGCGCAAACAATTGAGAAGATGTACGTTATTTCCTCTTCCATTTCTTGGTGAACGCAAGTGCTAGGAAGCTGTTGTCTTTCCTGCACAGACAAGACGTCCGTTTAGTTTGAGAAGAGTGAAGACGTATTCGAGTGCAGTTTTCCTGGCAAATTTTAAATGAAGCGTTTGTATATATGTGCATTACTCCCAAGACACTATGAGCGTGTTTTTATTTCCATTAATAAAGTTCACCATGCTATCAGATATACTCCTGAAATGAATAGACTAAAGCTAATTTAAACTTTGCCCGCCTATGTTTTTCATAAAAATACATAGAATTTGTTGTTCGGGACCCCAATTCATCGCAGCGAAAGATTTCAAAAGTTTACACAAATGTTGTTTAAATGTACAAGTATGAAGCATCTCATATTACAATTATATTAACTTGTTAACCTTTTACCTCACGTTAACCTTTATGGAAATTGATGTTCAAATCAAAGGACGTGGAAACCGGGAATGGGAGGGGCACAGGGGTCACATGCTCCCAACTTTCGCCAGGCATAGTTGAGAGACCGCAAGCGAGAGGGGGGGGGGGGGGGGGGGCGGGAGTGTAGTCTAACATTATCTTCACCAGCGCACCATTACCATCGTATTGATAATTGGCAGGAAGGTTTGGATATAGACTTTTGACTTTTAACCCTTTATCCAACGTAACGGTCAAAAACGGCCAGCGCTATTCACAAAAATCGCCAATTAATTTTTATTATTTTTTTCATTTTTTGTCTCAAAAACCTAGGTTATGGCCCCTCTTTGGAACGCGCTCGTCGAGCTCGTTCCAAAGAGGGGTCATAACCTATGTTTTTGAGACAAAAAATGAAAAAAATAGTTATTCAAGACATTTGTTTGCAAGTGTCGACTGCTTTTCATGTAAGATAACGGGTTAAGATTTGTCTAAAGATTCTCTCACTTGATTTGTCTTTCCAGTCTAGAAGAATGTACATTCTTGGCTCCATATTTAACAAATTTCCCCCATCGGGCCGACACAAATGTTCATTTTGATAACGTTGGGGTGTGTGAGTCCGAAACATAGCTTTGTGTATTGTGTTTCAACCAGGCTACTAAGGCACATGGGCCACAAACCGATGTCGGAAAACGGGCTTTGTCGTTGCTGGGGGAAATAGATTCCTGTCGCGTATTCAGCCAAAATTCAAGGAGTGGCGCCTGAACCCGTGGGTGAACGTATTTCTCACCGTAACGACCCCCCCCCCCACCCCCCCCCCCCCCCGTTTTCGTTTTTGTTGGGGTGGTTCTTACCCTGGAGGGGTCAATGACTTTTCCTTTCTTCGAAAAGCATAAATCAACAGGGGTTCACTGAAAACAACAATAAAAAATTAAATATGGTAATTTGTGACTTACATGAAATCCAAATGAATAAGAAAAACAGAACGTCAATCACACCCCACCAACAAAGTTTTCGAGTCACTTGCGGGCCCGCGTTCTCTGTTGTCGCTGGTTTCCCTTCCTGGTCTCCAGTGTTTGATCTTTGGTCGCCTTTTCACTTCACTCTTCCACGGCCGCCGCACGGCCACTGACGTATTAGCACTTTATCGGACGCGTTTGCTCTAACATTGACGGAATGTCACGCTACCACTGCTTCACACGGCCACTAACGTATTGTCACTTCACAATATCGCAGTCCCTCCAACAAATGACGGAATGTCACTCTATCACTGCCGTCGCACAGCCACTAGATTTTTGTCACTTTACTGGACGCTTTTTCACTCAAGCAGCCGCCCCTATGGGGTTAAACGCTCCCCTCCATTTACCTCGGGATAATGTACACACAGGCAAAGGCTACTCAGCCTACGTATGGCTTGCCTTATATAACAGGTATGCCATCTTCCTAAATACCATCAGCTCCCTGAGCTCGCACTTTCTATTTCTGATCCTACACTCAGATATGACCACCGACTTGGCCCGCGACTGTTCCTATTCTAAATATGAGGTCCGTGGCCCCTCTACACTACAATGTGCCTTTACTCTCGCACCGATGCGACACCTCCTCTAACCTATAGTATGGGACATCCCCAGCTACCCGCCTCGACCCACAGTCTTACACGCCTTTTGACTGGAATGAGTTTTTCGAGAAACCCTCCGACTTTTATTTCGATAGCCAGAACATTAATTCTCATTTTAGTTGCTTCTCTTTAACTTGGCCGCTTGGATCTATCTTAATTTAATCTTCTCCTTAAAGTTCCTTTGAAAGTCTCGCATTTTGGTATATCCTGACATTCTGTGTCCAGAGCATGCGCAATGTACTGTTTTTACAACAATTACCTATTAACTGGACATAATTACACAGGTAATGACTGCAGGAGACGACTTGTCTCTCCTTCTCTTAATCTCTTATCAGTCCGCACATTTAGGCGTTAAACAGAAATGCGGCAATGGACATACCATTTCACGCTTAATTAGCAGCGCATGAACCATTGCTGGTCTGTTTGTCGGCATTCCGGGAAGACCCCGTCAATTTAAGTGACAAATCGGTTTTCGAGGTTTATCATATCCCTATCTTTAAGCTTTACATTTAGCCCGTGTGAGAAAAATTATCAAAAATATAATTATACATTTTTAAACAAGAAAATCGCAATTTTAAGCTATCACCTTGACAACCGATACATAGCTGCGTATGTGTGCCCTTGTATGAATGTATCTCCCACCTCAACCCCAACGTGTGCCACCACTGATATATGGCAGTGTGTGGGTGTCCGTGTATGTATGTATCTCCCACCTTACCCCAACAATTTCGAAATCCTTCCTACGTCGATGATTTGAATTTTAATATTTTCTCCGATTTTGCCTCAGAAAGGTAGCTTTTGACGCCTCTTCGGAACGATCTGGAAGTGCTCGTTCCAATGTAGGCTCAAAAGCTACATTTTGGAGGCAAAAACTGAAACTTTGCAATTATTGAATTTTTCTCTTTTCGTGTAAAGTAAAGAGTTAACCTAACCTAGGTTGCAGTTAGTGCTAATAGTATGTTAACCCTCTACGAGCTCGTTCCAAAGAGGGGTCATAACCTATGTTTATAAGACAAAAAATGAAAAAATAATGAAAATTAATCGACGATTTTTGTGAAAAGCTGGCCGGTTTTAGCAATTACGTTGGGTAAAGAGTTAACCCTTTACCCAACGTAACGGCCAAAACCGGCCAGCACTATTCTCAAAAATCTCCAATTAATTTTCAAAATATTTTCATTTTTTGCCTCAAAAACATAGGTTATGACCCCTCGTTGGAACGAGCTCGTCGAGCTCGTTCCAACGAGAGGTCATAACCTATGTTTTTGAGACAAAAAATGAAAAAAATTAATTATTCAAGAATTTTGTTTGGAAGTGTCGTCTGCTTTTCATGTTAGGTAAAGGGTTAAACGCTACCAATGACTGGAGCATTGGACTTTAAACTGGTTCAATATTAACACGTGCTATCTGTGCTGTGTCACTGGGCAAGCCACTTAATCCCTACTGCCCGCGAGGGAGCATGGTGGCCCTGTGTAATAAGGCGTACTGCACGTCATGTGCACTTGCCGTAACCGCTCCTAACTCTGCTGGTGCCGGGTAGGTAAGTTGGAGAGTCGGACCGTTGCTTGTCGTTGCTCGGTGGTTTTCTTTGGGTACTCTGGATTCCGCAACTCGTCAAACACGATATGACTGGCGGTTGAAGTGTCTCTTTAAACCATAATAAGAAACAACCAAACAAATAGGCTATACATGTTGACGATAGTAGTTTTCGGTGGTGGTGGTATGGTGGGTGTGTGGGTAAGTGGGGTGGGATGGGGTCAAAACAATACATTTTCAGACAGAAACAGGCGAGTTAGGCCTAAAGCGTTGCTAATTGCTGTCAGTGGATTCATGGTAAGGATAACGTGTTAACATGGATGCCCATCTCACTTATTAACATAACATGATGCACTATTCCACCACCCTCTGGTGCTGAATTCGTTAGGAGCTTCTACATTAAAAGCGTTGAAATCTGTTAAAAACGAGGGGTCATAACCTATGTTTTTGAGACAAAAAATGAAAACATTTGTTATTCAAGATTTTTTTTTGCAAGTGTCGTCTGCTTTTCAAGTTAGGTAAAGGGTTAAGGCGGTCCCAGCGGCGTATCTGGGAGCGCGGTGGCTCACTGGTAGACTTTTGAACTTCTATGCTAGAGGTCTCCAGTTCGATCCTCGTCCGGGACGACCCGCGTTGTGTCCTTGGGCAAGGCGCTTTATCCCGGTCGCCTACACGGGGGCACGATGACGTCGTGTACTAAGGCGTACTGCACGTCGATGGTGCACATGTCTTCAATCGCTGTAACCCTGCTTGAGCTGAGCTTGAACAGAGTCAGAATGTTGGGGAGCTGACAGTTGCTCGTCGATGCTCGGTGGTTCCTCCACCCGTAAAACTGTCACGGTCACGATTAGCCATTGTGCATAAGTATGTGGCCTTAAACACCAATAAATAAATGAATAAGTGGCGTATCTACGGATAATAACTCCCATGGCATACACATATGAATAGAGCGGCATGCCGTTTCCATCTTAAAAGAATTTCAACCAGAATAAATACCTACAGCTGACGTGCGTCTGTTACGACCCGTAATGTAATAAATGCCCATAATGTAATACCTACCCATAATGTAATACAAAAACGACCCATAATGTAATACGAACCCATAATGTAATAAAAAACGACCCATAATGTAATAAATGTAATAACGTGTAATAAATGTTAGGTACCCATAATGTAATAAAATTTTTAAAAAATTAGATACAAATTACACTTTTCCAGGCCCGTAATGTAATAAAATTCTAAGTTTGATTTTTGTTTTTTCTCTTTACTCCAGCAGTGCGTTCGGCTACTTATGACACATCCTACGCCTTCATCAATGCTGCCAATGGCCCCTATGCCGTACACAGCCAACATGTGTGGGTGTGTTGGGATTATGATAGAGAGTATTCCGGGACCTGGGGCGGGTATACTCTGCTCTGAGTGGCAGGCATTATCCCTCTTCTATTTGTACCACCCGCGCAAACGTCTTCCTCAATAGCCTCTACTGCCCTGCCACAACCATATAGGTCTACCTTACCAGACATTCAGTAATTTTGATTCCAGGATGGTCATTTATAACTGCAATCATCATATTCGACCGGCTGTTCACTTGCACAAAAGCAATGTGGGTAGCAGGTTCCTACTGTTAATAAATGCAAGTAACTCTGGCCAAAGTTGCTGGGGCAAAGGGTGGAGTGGGTGCCGTGGGATTTGGGTGCCCCAAGACTGGATAGTGGCGGGGGGGGGGGGGGGGGGTAGTGTGGGATACAAGGAAAAGATGGAACAGAAGCAAGACGTTGAGTCAAGCGGCGCAGAGGAATATCGGGAGGCGATATGGTAGGTGTACTGGTATTGGGATAGGGGATATCCTATAGCTCGATGGGATTTGGATTAGGCTACTTTCCTCCGAATTAAGCGTACGATCTATCCTCTGTCTCTCCAGTTTTCACTACCTGAACAAATTAGTCATTTCCCTGTGCTGTACTACTATAAGTTTATGTCACACCCACCGCACCTGGAAACCAATGAGCCCGATCCCAGGATGGCACTTAATAACGACCACATCATATTCCCGATCCTGTGATAACATGTGTCAAGTAATATTATTAGTCCACCACACGGCCTTCTACTTAAACTACCTACAGTCATAGCAGTTCCTGGCGGTTGGCAGGGACTTCCTGCCAACCGCCTACTCTATCACATCGACTATTCGCGTGTTCATCTCCGCTATTGTGCCATCTTCTCCTAAGTTACACTCAAACAACATACATAGCTAGACACGAGGAGTAACATGGGCGTATCTGTTTGACCGGGTGTGTGACCTTGACCATTAAACCAGAAACCTTGAACCTGTGTATCGGCTCCTGCTGGGCGATTGTCCTGAAACTTGGTGTGTGGTTCGGGCGCCCAACAATTTCGCCACACCCGATGCCCGTCATGTGTGACCTTGATATTCAAACCGTTGACCTTGAACCTGTATCTCGGTTCATGCTGGGCCGATTTTCGTGAAACTTGGTATGTGGGAGTAGTTCAGGACTCTCAATATACATATATATATATATATATATATATATATATATATATATATATATATATATATATATATAGAGAGAGAGAGAGAGAGAGAGAGAGAGAGAGAGAGAGAGAGAGAGAGCCCCGAACTACCTCCACATACCAAGTTTCAAGCAAATCGGCCCAACATGAGCCGAGATATAGGTTCAAGGTCAACGGTGTGAATATCAATCAAGGTCACACATGACGGGCATCGGGTGTGGCAAAATTGTTGGGCGCCCGAACCACACACCAAGTTTCATAAAAATCGGCCCATACACAGGTTCAAGGTCACCGGATTGATGGTCAAGGTCACACCTCACGGTCAAACGGATATGCCCATGTTACACCTGGTGTTTAGCTGCGTATGTTGTTTGAGTGTAGCCTAGGAAAAGATGGCACAATAGCGGGGATGAACACGCGAATAGTCGATGTGATAGAGCATGCGGTTGGCAGGAAGTTCCTGCCAACCGACAGGAACTGTCAGGAAATGTAGGTGGTTTAAGTGGTAGTCCCCACAGCTTAGAAAATGCTGTGGAATGCTTTTCCAATCAACATAATCTCAAGAACCACCAAAACTACTCTCTATTATAGATCTGCATTCGTCCTGTACATACTATGAGTGATGCCACACCACTGGTGAAATTTATTTGAGAATGCAATCCCCTGAGCTCAATACAAAGAGGCTGCTTTGTACAACCAAGTGATGTGCACATTAACTCGACTCAGTTGCTGGTCACAGCCACAGGTGAACATGACATACTCTTAACCAATCTTCTCGCAAAGGTGGCCTGCGTGGATGATAGCAGTCTACAAGGCGTTTAACTTGCTTCGGTTCATATCAATTGAGGGTGTTCAATCTGTGGTGTGTTGAGGTTTTAGAAAAATAACACTGAGAGGAGTTGAAACCATTTCACTCAGGGCTGTCACTATTGAAACTGATACAATTTTTATTGAAAATGTAAGGTCTTTCTTGCATGTGCGAAGTGCAAACTATTTGACTGGAAAGCATTTGATAATATTACTTGACACATGTGATCACAGGACCGGGAATATGATGTGGTCGTTATTAAGTGTGGTCCTGGGCTCGGGCTCATTGGTTTCAAGGTGCGGAGGGTGCGACATGAACTTATAGTAGTACAGTACAGGGAAATTACTAATTTGTTTAGGTAGTGAAAATTGAAGAGACAGAGGATAGATTGTACGCTTAATTTGGAGCAAAGTAGCCTAATCCAAATCCCATCGAGCTATAGGATATCCCCCATTCCAATACCAGTACACTCATCATATCGCCTCCCGATATTCCTCTGCGCCGGTTGACTCAACGTCTTGCTTCTGTTCTATCTTTTCCTTGTATCCCACACTATACGCCCCCCCCCCCCACACACTATCCGGTTATTGTGCACCCAAACCCCACTGCACCCCACTACACCCTCTGCCTCAGCAACTTTGGCCAGAATTGCTTGCACTTATTAACAGTATAGGAACCTGCTACCCGCATTGCTTTTATGCAAGTGAACAGCCGGTCGAATATGATGATTGCAGTTATAAATGACCATCCTGGAATCAAAATTATTGAATGTCTTGTAAGGTAGACCTATATGATTGTGGCAGGGCAGTAGAGGCTATCGAGGAAGTCGTTTGCGTGGGTGGTACAAATGGAAGAGGGATAATGCCTGTCACTCATAGCAGAGTATACCCGCCCCAGGTCCCGGAATACTCTCTATCGTAATCCCAACACACCCACACATGTTGGCTGTGTACGGCATAGGGGCCATTGGCAGCATTGATGAAGGCGCAGGATGTGTCATAAGTAGCCGAACGCACTGCTGGAGTAAAGAGAAAAAACAAAAATCAAGCTTAGAATTTTATTACATTACGGGCCTGGAAAAGTGTAATTTGTATCTAATTTTTTAAAATTTTTATTACATTATGGGTACCTAACATTTATTACACGTTATTACATTTATTACATTATGGGTCGTTTTTTATTACATTATGGGTTCGTATTACATTATGGGTCGTTTTTGTATTACATTATGGGTAGGTATTACATTATGGGCATTTATTACATTACGGGTCGTAACATGCGTCCTCTCTTTGGCGAGATCGCGAGTTAATTGCTCATATTTATATAGGCGGAAATTCCGTTGAGATGTAAAAAGCATGATTGGCGTAGTAAAAACAGAAAAAGTGGAAAAGCAACACAACGTCCCTAGTTATACCACCCGCAACAAAGTTGTGGGGGTATACTGGAATCAGCTTGCCCGTCTGTCTGTCCGTGGACATAATTTTATCTGGAGATGTTCTCAGACGTTTATGGGTCGATTCCTTTGCAACTTGGTATGGATGTTCACTACCATGGGAAAATGTGCACATGCGATTATAGTTTCGATCGGACTTTTTTTGCCAAAGTTATGACCCTTTTCGTCTTAGAATATGGCGACGGGGGTTATACAGGCCATCTGTTACAGCCACACCTCCAGTTTGCGTAGAAGAATGGTCTTCCTGCCAGCTGGCACTGAGGCTCAACAGTGGTACAAATGCTGTGCTGGGAGCAACATGACCGCATTCTATGGGGTATGTGGTCATGTTGCTCCCAGCACAGCATTTTTACCAAAAAATTTATATAAGTGGTTTAACCCTTTACCTAACGAATCGCCCGCATCCGCCCGCGTAATATGCAAACTGAGCAGTTGAAAAAATTAAATTTTTCAAAATATTTCAACCAAACCATATCATGTGACCCCTCATTGCAACGAGCTCACTGAGCTCGTTCCAATGAGGGGTCACATGGTATGGTTTTGTTGAAATTTTTTGAAAAAATAAAAAAAAATGATATTTAAAATATGAAATTTTGATATCGTCTGCGTTGGGTAAAGGGTTAATAATCCTGCCACCCTACGGCTTCTCAGTCATGATAATCAAAGACGTCTGAAGAAAATTCGTTTTTCAATATTCGAGGACGGCTTGTCTGACTTTAATATAGAAACTGCTCTGTGGCGCACCCCACCTCCCCCACCCCCTCCCATACCTGCCTTACCTTAGGTACGCCCTGGGCGGTCCCAAATATGGCTCCCCTATGGTCATTAAAGTAATTTTGCGTATCATGTATAGACACTGGCTTTCCTGGGTGATAAAAACATGGATTAGGAGACCATTTACATCTTTTCTTATGGAAGATGAAAACATGAAAACTGTTGTGAAAAACAGCACCATCGGGTCACATCCAGTTTTGTATGGATCTTCAGTGGCATCTTAGAATAACTGCTAGTGGAGGGATCTTATTAAGGGAATACCTGGTGGGTGCCATCAAATACCTTGCTATAAAACATGGTAACACTGCAGAGTTCTGCATTCAATCAAATCTGGTAGTGGTTCGGGCCTTTTTGGACAGCAGACCTGTTAGGCAAAAAGGGGGTACGTTTCTTCTTCTAAAGTGACTTCAAGTAACGAAAATAGGGGTGGATTGGAAGGTTTTGAAAAATTGATGTCCAAAAGGTGCTGTTTCTTTGAAAAATTGATGTCTAAAAGGTGTTGTTTCTAACTTGAAGTTTGTCCATTTATTTTTGTCTTCAATGGCCTATTGCATTAAAAAAAAATAATTCGACTCACCATTGCTGAGTCCCTGGTAGTTACTTCACATGTCTTTAAATGACACCTCCTTTACAATGACATTCATTGCAGTGCCATTTAGAGCAAATGGGCAAGCCTACAGTACAGTCATCATGGATTGGGCAAGCCTACAGTATAGTCATCGTGGATTGGTCGTAATTCACGCGTGGTCAGTGATGTCCACGCATGCGTTTGCCAGATAATAAAAAAACATCATCAGCAAAATTTTAATTAATGAAGCACCCGGCTGTATCCGGTGCTTCATTAATTACAGTTTTGGTGATTATTCCTATAATAAGTGTTTGGAATCTAATATTATTACGTGCGTGGAAATATTGCCCACCCGTGGAAAGTGACCGGTCCATAGCGGCCGTACTGTATTTAGTATTTATATGGAGAGCTAGTAAAATTTAATCCCAAAGCCCTGAAAGAGAGAAAGGGATGGGGTTTTTTTACAAATAATGCCACAGTTGCCTGCGAACTTTATACAAATACCTAATGAAATAATGGTGTATATGTTAAACTTGTTGGGTGGATTCGTTTTGTAAGAGTTCGGACAAATTTAGTGAAATCGTGCACAGTACAAAATTCCTCTGATGTGCGACATTGAGGAAGCAAGAAGTAAATTAGCGAAAACCGCAGGCGAATTCTGCTCCATTTTTTTGTTTATCTGATTTAGATACAAATAAATATACTTGATTTGTTCGAAGTGCGTGCCAATAAATTTCGTTCAGAACTTGTGTGCAAAAGATTCTGTATCAACATTAAAATTAGGCCGAGTTAGAAAAAACATACCGCCCTCGTTATTTCAGCCTTTTGAAGATTTTTTATGCAAATAATAACTTCCTGCGTCTATATTTAATACTTTGTAGCGAGGTATGTCAACATCCGATGCATACGAGGAGAAACGTGCGCGTAGATGCACGATGTACTTACTGGTGGGTCCTAAGTCACGAATATTTCTAGAAAGTCAGTGGACATATTCGCCGACGATTCGCCGAAGATTGATCGATATCAAATTAAAATATTACGTCAACCACAGTTTTTTTCAGAAATAGTTGAAAGAAATAAAGCAAACAGACCAGGAGTCAGGCAGACTAGAACAGCATTATCATTACCAATGTATTTGAACACCATAATACGACCACAACAGAATGGGGGTCCTCACGATCCAAAATAAACTGGTGTTTCTGTTTTGGGTTCCCGACATTGTAATCTTATTGTAATATAGGAGCATTAGTAGGAAGGGGTGAGCAAACTGTTTATTACGATTCCCTCGTATGATTTGTCATTTCTGCGGTCCTTGAAGTGGAAAACTGAAAATAGAGAAAAGCGCGCATTTTGATTTCGTATTATCAAATTGCCATTATCGGACTGAAACAATGGTTCGGCATGCGCAGTTTTGTGCTTTGACGGAAATGTCAGCAGACAGAGAAGTACCAGTGTCCGTTTGCCTGTCCGTTCGTACTAAAACGACTGTTCAAGATCTATTTTTTCTTCGTTTGTGGTCAAACACTGACGACCGGTCTCTAGGAGCATCGGAAACATTTCAGGCCTTAAAATTTGTCTCGATTCACGAGAATCAGTTTCGATTCTCGCGAGCTTCTGTTGCGAGAACCAATTTTCAGTTCTAAAATATTTTGAATTTGAGAGTACTGTTTTACCCCTGTGAGTGCAACATGTACATATATGCTATAGTAACAGTCAAACGTCATAGTTTTTTTAAGACAGTTTACCCTTTATGGACCCAGTTTCCATTTTGTAGAGTTTCTCACACATGTGCATGTAGAACACATGTTCCAATATACAGGCGGTTTGGTGGTCTGGCTGATGGAAATTACACTATCGTGGCAGTGGTGTCTTGTGAAGTCTTGGCTGCCTATACAGGCAGCCAAGACATCACTAGACACAACAGCTAAGTGAGAGTTTGTTACCTTATTATGAGGGGGCAAAGACAGATTCTCTTGGCTTTATAAAGCCACTTTTAGAATCTACGACAAGAATCAAATGAACATTTTGCGCAAATCAAAGTTGATTCTCATTGTATCCTTTGCGAGAATCATCTGCGTGAATCGATTCGGATTCACGCATGACTTTTAAGCCCTGCATTTCGAATGGGGATGGGTTGCGGCGGGGGGGGGGGGGGGGTGGACGTGTGTCATATAAGGGCGCCCGCACACTGATATAATTATATCAGTGGTGACCCGTGTACATTAGTGTCATGGTAGGAATACAATACACGTAGCTTTTGGGGGCTAACACACCTGAACAAACTCTGTGATTGCCAGAAATGAATAAATGTGGATCCGAGATTAGTAATTGATCAAGGTATATGGTTAATGTTTGAATCTGCCCTCAATAGACAGTGGGACCTCGAATTATTTATAATAAATCGGATAATTGTCGCTCGTAACCCACTTTCCACTTTCTTGTCCGAGTAAATGTTTTTCGGCCTTTTCTGCGACTTCTCCCAGTTATCATGAACAACCCAAGAACACCCAACGGTCGTGTAATATACCACTGTAAAGCTTATTCATTCCCCTTTCCACTGACACTGGGTACTGCTGGATACGTTATGTGAATCAAATTTGAGGGGGGGGGGGGGGGTAACGAAGATGGGTGCTATCGTTTTCGAAAAGCGAGTTATGTACCTTGTTAATATTTATATACCATTAATGGCATTGTGGGGACACGTCAGCATCGATTAAATGAAAGTGTCAATGACACTGTAGCTCAACTTGACAAACTTGAACTTGGTAAGTTATAAATGAAACAGCAAAATTGAAGATCATTAGTACCAATGTTATATGATGAAATTTCAACATAACAGCATTGTGTGTGCACAACGTCAGAGTAATCCGTGCATTTTTAAATGTAAACTGTAAGAGTGGCTAAAGGAAGAATGCTGATACACAAATGCAGTATGTTCAGAGGTTATTGTAAATGGCAACTCTTTTAACAGAAATGAATGCTAATCAATAGCTCTTATCTAAAGGTCTTGCCTAATGAGCACACCAAGTTCAAAAACAATCCTATGATAAATGTGGGCTGTAGGCCATGTCAAAGAATGTTGATGCACAAATGCAATAAATTCAAACAGCAACAGTTTTTGATGGAAATGAAAAGAAAATCAATAGCTCCTATCTTTGTCACCCTGCATAAGCATACAAAGTTTCAAAACAATCTGATAATGAATGTGCCCTCTGAGGCATGCCAAAGGAAGATGTTAATGCACAAATGCACTAAGTAGAAGGTCATTGCTTGTGGCAATGTTTTTTTTTTTTTTTGGGGGGGGGGGGGGGTTATGGAAATTCATAAATATACCCTGCTGAGAGTTCAAAAGGGATAAGTTGATGCACAAATGCAGTAAGTTCAAAGGCTGGTGATAACGACAATAAGTTTTTATGGAAATGAAAAAAAGCAATAGCTCACATCTAGAGGTCACCCCGAACACACAAGCCAAGTTTCAAAGTGATCCGGTCATAAATGTGCCCTGAAGGGTGTGTTAAAGGGAAATATTGAGGCCTGACTAAACTAAGTTCAAAGGTCAGCGGCAACATTGTTTGACAGAAATGGAAGAAAATCGACAGCTCCCATATAGATGTCACCCCACACAAGCACACCAAGTTTGCAAGAGATCCAATCATAGATTTGCCCTGCAGGGTGTGTCAAAGGGAAATATTGATGCTTAACTGCACTGAGTTTTTACTAAGTTCATCGAAGGTCATAGCAACATTTTTTGATGGAAATCGAAGAAAATCGACAGCTCCCATCTAGAGGAAACCCCAAACAAGCATACAAAGTTTCAAACCGATCTGATCACAAATGTGCCCTGTAGGGCATGCCGAAGGAATATATTGATACCTGTCTAAACTAAGTTCAAAGATCGTTGCCAGCGGCAACATTTTTTGACGGGCGGAAAAGGAAGAAAATCGATAGCTCCCATCTAGAGGTCACCCCCAAACAAGCAATTCATGTTTCAAAGCAATCCGATCATAAATGTGCCCTGTAGGGTGTGCCAAAGGGAAATATTGAGATCTGACTAAACTAAGTTCTAAGAACGTTGGCCGCAGCAACATTTTTTGACGATAATGGAAGAAAATCGATAGCTCCCATCTAGAGGTCACCCCCAACAAGCATGCCAGGTTTCAAAGCAATCCAATCATAAATGTGTCCTGTAGGGTGTGCCAAAGGGAAATATTGAGGTTTGACTAAACTAAGTTCTAAGAACGTTGGCCACGGCAACATTTTTTGACGGAAATTGAAGAAAATCGATAGCTCCCATCTAGAGGTCACCCCAAACAAGCATGCCAGGTTTCAAAGCAATCCAGTCATAAATGTGTCCTGTAGGGTGTGCCAAAGGGAAATATTGAGGTTTGACTAAATTAAGTTCTAAGAACGTTGGCCACGGCAACATTTTTTGACGGAAATTGAAGAAAATCGATAGCTCCCATCTAGAGGTCACCCCAAACAAGCATACTAAGTTTCAAAGCGATCCAATCATAAATGTGCCCTGTAGGGTGTGCCAAAGGGACATATTGAGGTTTGACTAAACTAAGTTCTAAGAACGTTGGCCGCGGCAACATTTTTTGACGGAAATTGAAGACAATCGATAGCTCACATCTAGAGGTCACCTAAAACAAGCATACCAAGTGTCAAAGCGATCTGATCATAAATGCGACCTGTGAGGTGTGCCAAAGGAAATTGTGGACGTACGTACTAACGTACTAACATACTAACATACGTACGCACGTACGCCGACGGACGAGAAGTGATGGCAACAGCTCAGCTTGACTTTGTCAAGTTGAGCTAAAAATGCTATCAAATATCATTTTTCTTTCGATTTCACAGCTTGTGCCCAGTACCTGTGTATGATTCTTAAACCTGAAAGACAATTGAGCAGGAACAGGCATTGCTCGAACGATACGAATCTTATCGAGTCAGTAAGCTACAGAGTAATTGTTTGAACGAGTGACGCCTCTTATGACTCTTGTGCTCAACTGAGTATTGGAGGATACCTGTGACATGGTGATATACTATTGGATGATACCTTTTAGAATTTAGAGGATACTTATCGCAGGATAGTTAATGCGCCTAGCGCTTGTTCTGTCTCTGACTTCCAGGACACCCCCACTTTGTCATAGCTCAAATGCCAATACTGCTGATTTGTCCATTGTCACCCCCGCCTGTTCTATGATTAGCGTCCATTCTTTGCTTCCAGTACTATTGGTCTGTACCGCTACTATTGGCTACCACAATCTGACCTGTGCTAGAGCCTCACACCCTTATTACTGACTAACATGGCTCTCAGTACCTATATCAGTACACCACAACCCGAATGGGTCCCGGTTCATATCCCACTTGGCCACGAGTTGTTCTCCTGACATATTATTTCATATACTATTTCATTATAGTTCTGGTACGAATACAATAGCATACGTCCAGGGACCACTGATGCCTGCTGTCAACTCTTTGAGGTGATTGCATATATAGTTCGTGTTCTATACATCACAACCTTCATTTTGGTGTATAATTTGTGTATATTTAATTTAAATTTACAGAATATCAGAGGTGGGAATTTCAAAGTAAACAAATTTCTCTTACTACGTATATAGCACCTTAATATTTGAATAGACCTACAGTAAAATGTGACAAGAAAAGTATTTCACCATGTTCCAATTCCAAATAACTGAAGGAAATCTTCGCTAAAAGTTTACGAAGATCAGTACAGTACAGTCGCCGTGGACTGGTCGGGCGGTATCCACGTGTGGGTAGTGATGTCCACGCACGCGTTTACCAGATAATAAAAATAATCTGCAGCAAAATTTTAATTAATGAAGCACCGGGTAGAAAACGGTGCTTTATTAATTATTTTTTTTATTATTATTCCTATAATTAGTGTTTAGAATCAAATACTGCGTCCGTGGAAATATTGCCCGACCGTGGAAAGTAGCCAGTCCACGGCGGCCGTACTGTATTACAGAGTTCTGCCATCCACATTAACAAGTGAGTGTGAACTTTTTTGTCCAATGAAATGCACAAAGATCTCAGGCAATACTTGTTGCCAGTCAATTTGTGATTTTCAAAACACTTCCCCAGTCCTACTTATTGGCTGATGCGATGGTAAAGGAGCACATGGACCAACTTCAAAATAAACATTTTCTTGTGCAACTTTCGGGTTTCATGTCTTACATTTCTTAAAACATTCTGCTAAATATACTTTCAAAGCAGCTTGGAAAACTAGGGAAACAGAATTTACTGCATCCAGTAAATTTAAGTATATGTGAAAGTTGTTAAAGCATTAGAAATAAACAAATTAGAAAGTGAATTTATGGAGGCTTAATTTTTGGGGTGAAATATTTTTAAAGAAATCAAAAATAGGTTTTCGTTAATAGTATTTAAAGATATTCATACACGAATCAGATAATAAGAAAAGAAAAAGCATATATGTACACAGCATTCAAAGGGTTCAATCAAGGAATCAGAAATGGACATGTTTTGCTCTGCCACTTATTTGAATGATGTTTAGAGCAGTATTGTGAGTATGGAAAGGGTTATTATTATTCTCCAATTGCATGAAATAAAATTTTTGGAACCCACATTGAAGTCTTGAGAGGGTTAAAAGCATTGAACTGGATAATTTATACTTTATTTCCTTGTAAAGCAGAGGTTTCTCCCAACTTGGTTTGAGGATCTGACATCTGATTAAAATAGCAGATAACATTTAATGTCTGTCAGCTAACTCCACTTCTGTAATCTGATTGTTTACTTTGTCTCCAGTGTGCATATATATAACTAGTATAGTATTTTTCAGGATAATTTACTATTACAGGAAATTAGAGGCTGTGAAAACCATGTGGCCGACTCGGCCATACTCAAGGGCTCTAGCGACCTGAAAAAAACATAGGATTCCGAGAACTTGTGACTGTCTGTCCGTATGCCAAAAATCACTGAGATAGGACAATTCGTTTTCCAGTTATCGTGCAGACAAGGAAGTGCTTAGAAGAAGAAGAAGAAGAAGAAGAAGAAGAAGAAGAAAAATAGAATTTACTGAATCCAGTAAATTCAAGTCTGCGTGAAGTGGTTTAAAGCATCAGAAATACGCAAAATACACCGAGAATTTATGGATGCTTATTTTTGGGGTGAAATATTTTTAAAGAGATCAGAAATAGGTTTTCGTTAACAGTATTTAAAGATATTCATACTGGAATCAAATAAATAATTTTTTCCAAGAAACCACAAAAAGCAAAAATGAGTCAATATCAAAAAATGTACCATTTTGACGTCCCGGGGGGATACCGATTTTGGAATTGTAAATGTGGCCTGATATTTTGTCAGTGGTCTGGAGGGCTATTAGTTCTACCAGAAAAACAAGAAAAAATGAATCCATTGTTGTGGTTAGCAGTCGCCCTGCCTTGATTTATACCCCAAAATAAGGCAAAATGTGCTGTCCCCAATCCAGTTTCTGATATTATTTGTATTGCTGTTGGAAAATATGCGTAACACCCATTAATATTCCTTCTGATATATGGAAAAGACGCTTTAGGCTAAGCTATAAACTATTATTGCATCACCAAGAATGATTTCTTATTTGGAACATTTCCCGTCGAATTCTGTCACTCGATTTTATGTATGTCCTGTAACCAAGCCATTTTTCATCGAAGTAATGAGACTTCCCTAGGAATGATGAAATACGTTGTTTCCCGTTTGAGTTGTTTAAGGTGTGTTTCATGCGATATTACAAGAACATTTCTAATATTCGTATAAGTTACCAAGATATTTGTCATCAAGTGCTGACAGGTTGGTGCGTAATTTTTAAAACTGTATATAATGTAACGGGTAAATTGCGATATTACGGAGTGGATGAGGTATCTGGTGAAATCGGTTTGAATGTACTTCACTGCGAACTTTATAATTGCAAATGCTCCTTCTCGGGCACAGAAGACATCATTATGATTTTGCTATTTTCCGGTACGTTGGTATGTCCTGTTACGGTTTAGTGCTGTAACAGTGAAAATTGTTACACGAAACACTAAAATTGTTATTTGAAATACAAATACGTCTTTCTTTCGTTGTAATAGAGAATATTTTCTTGGTGTTTTTTCGGCACTTGTAGAAAAGGATCTACCATGTGTAATCTTTGTATTCCAAAGAAATGAGACAGAACCGAAGGAAGAGGTTCTGTTCAAATATGAATGTTTTAAAGATCGCGTTACAGTGAATACCCATTTCGTTATAGGAAAGTCAATATCGATCAAATAACTACACCTTTCGTATGCAATGTCGTTGCAATGCCATTTGTTAATGCCTTTCCTTACTCACTCGTTGTTAGGAAGTGCTATGATGTGGTGGGATACCATCTTGTTTTGAAAACGCAAATGGTTGTTTTATTGTTACATGGAATACACATGATGTTACACGAAATACGTTGTGGTGATGGAATTTCTCAATTGAACATTTGGAGATAAAGATTCCACAATTCACTTTGATTTGTGTTTTTATCTATCGCCATATTGATTTTTCAAACATAGGTACCAATGGTTCCCAGATATTTTCACATTTCCTATAAAGATGATGTCATTTTCTCCCGTGACATAGCAAATGCATATTACAGAAAATGCCATCTTTGTATGACTTGCCATAAATGTATCATTCGTGGATGAATTCTTCCTGTTAGTGTTCTATCCGAAAGAAGGGGTCAAAAACGACTAGCCATCAGAATATTACAATAAACACACGTTTGCTCTTACCCCGTATACATTGTAATCGCCATTCGTTACAGAAAATATGCGCTCTTTTACAGGAAATACAAAACATGAGGGAAGGTGAGAAGGTTGAGTATGAGACCCCAGATGTTGGTATAGCTGTTAGTGATAGTGATGAGAAGGTTGAGTGTGAGGCCCAGGGTGTAGGTAGAGCTGTTAGTGACAGTCGTGAGAAGGTTGAGTATGAGGCCCCGGATGTAGGTAGAGCTGTTTGTCATAGTGGTGAGAAGGTTGAGTGTGAGGCCCCAGATGTAGGTAGAGCTATTAGTGGTTGAGGTGAGAAGGTTGAGTGTGAGGTCCCGGATGTTGGTAGAGCTGTTTGTGACAGTAGAGAAAAGGTTGAGTGTGAGGTCCCGGATGTGGCTAGAGTTGTTAGTGATAGTGGTGAAAATGTTGCGTGTGAGGCCTCATATGTGGCTAGGGCTGTTGGTGATAGTGTTGAGAAGGTTGAAAGTGTGAATGTGCTCATTGTTGGTGGCAATGAAAGAGAGGTTAAGGGAGACTGTGTGGTGTAGGAGGTATTGGAATTTGATGAGAATTCGGTTGATGAGCAATCTGGAATGGAAGTTGTGCGCGCTGTCGATAACTTGGATGGGCCGGCGGAGAGTGCTACCAGTGAGTGTACCTCTAGGTGTGATTCGCCATTGTACGCTAAGCAAACAAGTTGAAGGTGCCTTGTAAGTGTGAATGGTCGAATATTCCCCACCCTCCCTCACGAATGCATGGGAAAGTATGTTATAGTACGGTACCATAAGGCTTTGTACCCAGGACAAGTAGAAAGTGTGTCAGGTTCTGAGTTGTTCGTTAAATGTATGAAACGAAACGGGCCAAAGACAGCGAATAGTTTCATATGGCCTAAGCGATGTACAGACGTGCCATGGTACGGTCATGAAGAAACTGTCGTGGTAATCCCATCATAATTTTGACCAAATTTATTTTGTGGAACTAAGTTTTTAAACTGCAGATGTCAATCAAGCACATGTACGTTTATCAACCAGCTCATCAACTTGATTGTAGAACATCCCAAAATGGGGCATGTGGTTAGTCAAATCTTCATTACTCGCATTACGGGTGAGTATTATTCCCATTACAATTGACTATGTCTGAAAATTTGGAAGCTGGTTCCGACTCCATTCTCTGTTAATTCACATACCCTCGGATATTCCATTACACATTGATTGTGACGAACGTACTTTATAGAAACAACAGCTGTCGCGAAACTCCCCCTTTCTTGTTAATATTGTTAATTGACTTTCCTATCGGTATTTGAAATTATTCATTATTTATGTTTTTCCGTTATGTTTGGTTTCATTGAGTCTTTGTCATTGTGGTTGCATGTCACTGTAAACTGACGTCAAATATCGTTCAACCCGTATTAGACCACATTCCTTGCAGTTTTGGTACATCAACTGAAAAGTAACAATGTTGTTTTGTGTTCCCAACCAGATATCACATCATGCCCCCTAGCATATGAGGTGGTACGTTTAACTAAAGTATGAATAAATTAATCTCGAGCGAGTTTTATATCCTTTACTGTAACACTGGCCAGCGAAAATCGCTATGGCTCCTCAGTTATGACATCTTTTGTGCAAGTTGATACTCTTATAAGATAGAGTAGACCTAATCAAGATTAAACATTCACACAAAAAATTATTCAAATCAGCGCTTTCATTTGGAAGTTCTGTGCAAAAATCTGATTGCACCAAATTTTGTACAAAATGGCTGCCATCGGCCATCTTGAATTTCGGACTGGAATCAAAAACACTCGTTCTCGTCCCACGGTGATAACAAAGGTACCCAAGGAGTTTCGTAAAGATCGATTGATAAATACGGCCTCTAGCCCGAGCCGTATTGGCATTTGCACTTACAGTGCTGAAAGTAACACCAAAAAACATCAAAGTTAGTCTAATTTGCATAATTTCTGCACGAGAAAAAAACCTGTACTATATGTGATGTATACCATGTTACTAAACATTCATACAAAAATTTATTCAAATCAGAACTTTCATACAGAAGTTCTGTACAAAAGACTGATTGCACTAATTTTGGTACAAAATGGCTGCTGGTGGCCATCTTGAATTTCGGACCACACCCAAAAACACTCGTTCTCATCCCACAGTGATAACAAAGATACCCAAGAAGTTTCGTAAAGATCGATTCATAAATACAGCCTCTAGCCTGAGCCGTATAGAAGTTGTGTACAAAAAACTGATTAGACCTAATTTCGGTACAAAATGGCCACTGGCAGCCATCTTGAATTTTGGACCGCACACAGAAACACTCGTTCTCGTCCCAAGGTGATAACAAAGGTACCCAAGACGTTTCGTGAAGATCGGTTCATAAATACAGACTCTAGCCCGAGCCGTATTGACATGTGTACTTACTGTGTGTAAGTAGCACTGAAAAAATCAAAGTTCATCTAATTTGCATAATTTCTGCACGAGAAAAAAACCCATATTATATATGATGTATCCCATGGTACTAAAAATTCACACAAAAAATTATTCAAATCAGCGCTTTCATATGGAAGTTCTGTGCAAAAATCTGATTGCACCAAATTTTGTACAAAATGGCTGACATCGGCCATCTTGAATTTCGGACCGGACCCAAAAACACTCGTTCTCGTCCCACGGTGATAACAAAGGTACCCAAGGAGTTTCGTAAAGATCGGTTCATAAATACGGCCTCTAGCCCGAGCCGTATTGGCATTTGCACTTACAGTGCTGAAAGTAACACCAAAAAAACATCAAAGTTAGTCTAATTTGCATAATTTACGCACGAGAAAAAAACACGTATTATATGTGATATATCCCATGGTACTAAACATTCATACAAAAAATTATTCAAATCAGAGCTTTCATATGGAAGTTCTGTACAAAAAAAAAAATTCTGCATCGTCGGTACAAAATGGCTGCTGGCAGCCATCTTGAATTTCGGACTGCACCCCAAAACACTCGTTCTCATCCCACGGTCATAACAAAGGTACCCAAGAAGTTTCGTAAAGATTGGTTCATAAATACGGCCTCTAGCCCGAGCCATAGCAGCTTGGCACTTACAGCTCTGAAAGTAACACTAAATAAATCAAAGTCAGTCTAATTTGCATAATTTACGCACGAGAAAAAAATATATGTGATGTATCCCATGGTACTAAACATTTATACAAAACTTTATTCAAATCAGAACTTTCATACAGAAGTTCTGTACAAAAAACTGATTTTTGCATCATCGGTACAAAATGGCCGCTGGCAGCCATCTTGAATTTCGGACCACACCTAAAAACACTCGTTCCCGTCCCAGGGTCATAACAAAGGTACACAAGAAGTTTCGTAAAGATCGGTTCATAAATACGACCTCTAGCCCGAGCCATAGCCAATTGTTGCCGTACGGACAGACGGACAGACGGACAGACGGACGGACGGACAGACGGACGACGGGCCATGACAATAGCTCAAATTTGACTTCGTCAAAGTTGAGCTAATAATTCAATGTGAATGGCAATGTTGTGAATAGGGCTGGCTAGATTTCGCCATTACGTAAGCTAATTGGATAAAAAGACACAACCAGTCTTCGTCTGAGGCCATCCACAGCACTTTCGTCGTACTATAGCCAGCGCGTTCCACACTTTCATGCTGCTGCCGAAAGGAAGATGAACCAAGTAATCATGAGGACTTCATCTAAAAAGCTAGATTCCAGCCATCGTTTTTTGACGGTGTGCAATGGTCTAGTGGTTTAGGCGCTGGACTCCTGATTGCCAGGCGGTGTTGCCGAGGGTTCGAATCCCGACGGGGAATCAGAAACCAACATTCAAAATTCCTCTAAAACATGATTGTGTCATTTGAAAAAACACACACAAGCCCGCGCCAGTCTTCGTCTGAGGCCGTCCACAGCACTTTCGTCGTACTGTAGCCAGCGCGTTCCACACTTTCATGCTGCTGCCGAAAGGAAGATGAACCAAGTAATCATGATGACTTCAACTAAAAAGCTAGATTCCAGCCATCGTTTTTTGACGGTGTGCAATGATCTAGTGGTTTAGGCGCTGGACTCCTGCTTGCCAGGCGGTGTTGCCGAGGGTTCGAATCCCGGCGGGGGATCAGAAACCAACTTTCAAAATTCCTCTAAAACATGATTGTGTCATTTGAAAAAAAGACACACGGACACATGCACACTTCAATCACTATATGCCACCCGACCCAAGTCGGGGGGAGGGGGGGCATAATAAAAATAATTCAATGTGAATGGCAATGTTGTGAATAGGGCTGGCTAGATTTCGCCATTACGTAAGCTAATGGGATAATAAGACACAACCAGGGTGGAGTACGGGTGTGGAGGCTGGAATCAACGAGCCGTGTTGGTTTTACTCTCAACAAGGGTTTTTGATTCCAGCCCACTAACTCGACCTGAGTTGTGTTCTTTGTGTTCTGTATTTATACCACAATTGAGGGCGCGGTGGCTTAGAAGGCAGAGGTGCAGGCTGCAAGCCGAGAGGTCCTCGGTTCGAATCCCACCTGCGGCAAGCGCATTGTGTCCTTGGGTAAGGCACTTCATCCCCATTGCACACGTGGGGGCACGGTGGCGTTGTGTGCTAAGGCGAACTGCCCGTCGATAGTGCACTTGTCTTCAACCACTGCTAGCCATGATTCTGTGGAGTTAGTATGTTGGGGAGTCTGACATTTGTTCACCGTTGCTCGGTGGTTTTCTCCGGGTACTCCGGCTTCCTCCACCCGTAAAACTGTCCGACACGAAGTTGACCCTGACTGCCGAAAGTGTCGTTAAACCCCAATAAATAAATAAATAAATAAATAAACCACAATTAAACTTTACTTATAGGGACAATAATAGGCTGTGAATTTTAAAAAAATATCACCTTGTTGCTTGCTTTCTTGCTTGATGCAGTTTTTTTGTAAAAGCATTTAATTCACGGCCTTCAAATGCGTAACGACCAATCAGACGCTCTAACATGATGTTCTTACACGTAGGTCGGATTCCACGCGTGGTGGACAGTACGGCCGCCGTGGACAGGTCACTTTCCACGGGTAGGCAATATTTTCACGGACGCAATAATATTAGATTCCAAACACTAATTATAGGAATAATCAACAAAAATTTTATTAATGAAGCACCTGGTACAACCTTGTGCTTCATTAATTAAGATTTTGCTGATGGTGATCTATATTACCAGGTAAACGCATGCGCGGACATCACAGCCCACGCGTGGATTACCAGTCCAAGGCGACTGTGCTGTGTCTATCACATCTCTTAATGTCTGTATTGTGTAACGTTGAATAAACACGGAATTCGTGGTATAAAAGCGGATTCCTGGCGACTATGATTCTAAACTAATGTAAAAAAACGAATTCGATTTTTACAAATATAATATATTATATAACAGTCTCAAACATACATACATCCTTACAATAACAAAATATGTCATCAGTCAAATACATATTTCTTATTAACGTAGTACAATATTGTAACAATAAGTATGTACAAGTAGATAAAATAGGATTTCGTGATCATCTATTGTTTTCCAAGATTCTGCCGTTTGTTTTATTGGAAGACAGCAGGAGAGGACTGGGCTGAGAACAGACTACCGGGAAACACGGGGAGATGGGCGGCTACGTTACGAGCCCAAGACCTTTCGGGGTTAGATTTTCACCTTTTCTCCCATTGGTCAGACATTATAGAATTTACGCAAAATCCTTGCATCTCAGAGATTAACTGAAGTTCTCAGATGGTTGTACCAAGGCGCAGGAAAATGAATGAAGGAAATAACTGGAGTTAGTTCTTGAGCTGCCATGTCAATACTTTTCGCAAAAGAACACATGGTACCCGACTATATATTAATTCGTACAAACTTCTGAAAATTCCATTGGATATTATAGCGTCACGTGCCAGCGGTGTATACACCTTACGCATGCTGTCAAAATTTGTGAACAGCTGCTAGAGTTGTCTCCCTTTGTTTATTGATCTATAAAAATGAAAACAGATGATGACCGCTACACGTTAAACAATTAAGAATCTTAAAATTGCATCTCTTTAGTTTATTGATCTATCAAAATGGCGGTAGGTGATAACCGCTCACGTTAAACAAGTCATTGCAATCACTGATCCGGTATATAGAAAAAATATCGATAATATTATTTCTTACACTGTTTGTTAGTGATCTAATATAGTACACATGGTATCATTACGTTCCATATTTGGTCTCGCTCTTGGCCAATATGAAATGTAATGACACCGTATTTACCATATTAGGTCTCATACAAACTAACTGACGAAAAGAAAAAATATTACTGACTAGTTTTCCTATATGCTGAATTGGCGATTACAATGAACAATAAATAGGCAATAGTTCACTGCTCGGATTCGTGTACGATTTTTATCCTCGAGTGGGGAGCGCGCGGGTTATTTTACGAGGCGTTACCCGAGGGAAATAATCCGCGCGGCCTACGAGAGGATAAAATCGTACTTGAATCCGAGCAGTGACCTTTTGTATTTACTTTATTTTTTCCCTATTTGTTTCCCAAAACAACCCTTTATAATTGATTAAACTCGATCGATTTGCAAACAATAAAAATATAGTCCGTCATTGCTGATGGTGGAATACGATGCAAAGAGTGGAATACTATTTTCGGTGAGTGGGAGTGAGAATACGATTTGTTTTGTGGGGAAAAAAACGGAAGAAAATAAACAAAAGATATAATTCTTCGCTAATTAGCTTGCCATTAAAAGAGAAGTTTCATTTTGTTACCTTTAATAAACGAAAACAAGAGACAGCTCCGTGAGTTGTCTGTTGTTTTCGTTTGTGAGAAGTAACAAAAAGAAACGTCGCTTTATTTTCTGATGGTACACTCTAAAGTCAGGGAGTTTAAAATCAATCCAAATCAGCAGGGTCGAGTGAATATGAACCCAGTTGAGTTCATTTTCACTCAACCCAGTTGATTTGGGTTCATTTTTAACCCAACTAATTTTACAGTGTGTCAAAGGTACATACTCACCGGTCCAATAATTTCAGGGGAGATAACTTTATCGAAAGCCGATTTTTCATGACAAGATAAGTCAAGGATGCAAAATTCAACCAGTTTTTTTCCCACAATGCATCTAGAAATTTAACCAACCCAGTCTTGCTTGAGAGAGCCCTGTCCAGTGAGACAGAACTAGTTCAAATCCAAGTTGCATTATGAGAAATATTTCCTGCGCAAAACAAAATACGTATTATTACCACTTTAGCGGGCGTTGTCTGGTACATTAACAAATTTTAATAGGGCATTACAAGAACGTAACGCTCAACTTAAAAAAGTCACGTGACGTGTCGGACCGTTAATGGGTTAAAAGTCTGATTAACAGCCCGAAACGTCACGTGACTTTTGTTCCTCGCTGTCGTCCACTCGAACATGGAAACGGTTTTCGGAAATGGTTTCAACTAGTAAACAATGTGATTTTTATTTAAATTATTAAATATGTAAAATGTCCAGCAAAGCTAGCCCCATAAAAACAAGCAGCTGTATATAGTAAGTAAGTATGTATACATTTTAAGCCTTAATTCGTGACTTAAAAACGGTAAATATCGGGTCTGTTTTAAAGTTTTCTAACTTCGTTGCAATTGAAAGCATATCGGTGCCGATCACGTGATAAACATGTCACACCAGTTTGTTTGACAACAGACGATACTATCATGTCCTCTATCAAAGCTGAAAACGTTAAAAATGTCATGTAAGATATAGGGTTAAAACTTTCTCAGAATCCGTGGTAATACTAGTAATAACATGACTTTGTCGAGCCTTGTGGTTTATTAACGACCCAACAGGTGTGATTAACAGCCCTTCAGCTTGTTAACGGCCCTCGGCTTCGTCGCGGGCCTTTTATAAGCTGTCGGGCTGTTATTCACTCCCGTTGGGCCGTGTTATTCACTCCCGTTGTGCCGTTAATAAACCACAATGCCCTCCAAAGTCATGTTATTGTTATATTCACATCGGTGTGGGGAGAGTTAATTAGAATTTCCCCCAGTTTCTTCGGACTATGACTTATACACATCCCCTTTTCCAGTATTTAGAACTTAAAAGTGTGATCAAGTACCAACTCAAACACAATGGCTGAGATTTAAGATGAGTTGTTTTCCCCGGTACGTACACGTCATAGTGTGAATAGCCTACTTATTTACACTCCTTTCTATACTGGGGGTCAGTGACTTCAGTAATAAATTTATAAGGTCATTTTGTCAGTTCTAAAACTTCACAGTGCAGTTCGGTTTACCTTCTGGTTTTGGGAATGAATGTTCACGTGACGGCTTGGCAGAAATACCCGACATTTGAATCTGCCCGGACAGTGATGCTGTTGACATTCAGCCACAATGTTTAACTACGGAGAGAGTGTACATTTTACGATGTAGATATTTCGTAAAAAAAAAAAAAAAACATTTGTCTCTTGTTCAATAGCTGTAGTGGATGCACTCCAATCAAGGGATAGGAAGTGTCAGTTCACACAGAACATGGAGAGAAAACATTTTTTTTCTGTTTCAAGAACGGCCAGTTAAATTTGTTAAGAATTACATACAGCTAATCCACTAGATAAAAAGCAGGAAAACAAAGGACTGGCAAGAAGTGAAACGCACTAAATAACATTGTCTTCCTTAATTCAGTAAATGTGCCAAATAAAAGGAAGTTATCCTCGTTACATTTATACACTACATGTAATATATTATGATGCTGAATCACACATAACACTTTTAATGCGGAACGTTTAAATATTTCCGAAAAAGGCGAAATGGTCGTCAGTGAGCAGACAACACAATAATACTGTTCGTGATAACTTAAAACTTGAAATATTACCCCCCCCCCCCCCCCCCCCGTCCCTCAAGTTATCAAGCGATCAGTCAAACTCTGCAAGGAATTCGACGCTTGAACCAGTCTAGCCCTTAACCCTTTGAACTCGGGTGGTATCTTCCATGTCAGTTCAACGGCAGCAATTAGAAGAGTCTATATTCATTAGGGGGGGGGGGGGGGTAGACCAATTAATATTTCCAACGTTTGCACGTTAAAATTATTGATTTGTCTACCCCACACATTCACTTAGCAGCCACCATATTTAACGAACTCTGTTACGTGGCATGTTCCTGGCACGGAAAAGGGCCTCTCGAGTTAGGGGTTAAATAGTCCATAGAGTATGTTTAGATTCACTGGGCAGGAATATTACAGTTGGTCAGAAAAGCGAACCTACGGTTCGCTTTTCGGATCACCTGAAACATTCCTAACCATTGAATCCAAAAAAAGTACCAAAATAATTCTATTTCTTTGAATCAACACGGGAATGTTGCTCAATCGAGAAACCGGATTTGACCAAATCTTTGATGACATCACCATTACGAATGAAGACTGGCCAGACGACGTAGTCTTATGGTTCTGCCGTGTCGTCCATTAAAATCGTGGTGATTTCAAGGTGATTGGATTAGAGTAGAATATCTGTAACTGGAACACAAAAGAATATTTGTATATCTTTCTGAGTGAATGAATATCATATTACATAAACAGTGGTCTACACCCAAACCCTACAAAAAGTGGGTAGACCAACAGCCCATAACCACGTAGCACTCCTTAAGATTACACTGGTGACCTGAGTTCTTGCCCCTCCCTCTACAAATACAAAATGGGGAGACGCCTTACATAAGCTCAAAACTTCCGTCGTACTCCTCATCTGTTATGTTTCTAACTTATCTTCTGTTATGTTGTGTGCTATGTATCTTGTATTATTGTATTTCCTTCTTTTTTTGGGTTATGTGTCCATGTAACATAATTTTTTTTCTCAACAAATACAGTTTAAGCTAAAAATGAATTTCCTACTTTACTGAAGAGATTAACCCTTTGAACACGTAAGGCCGATGTTTCGGCCCAAGGCATAATTTCGTCCCATTTTTGTCTTATTATAAGAGGTCTATACACGGGGCAGGGCATTGATGATAAAATAATAACTGCAGTCTGCAGCCAGATCACTGCAGACTGCAGTTATTATTTCAACTCCCCACCCCCCCCCCCCCCACCCACCCCGTATATTGATATTGGACTGACCCATCTCACTCACTGTAAGTGTACACTAAGGCGATACCATGCCACGAAACGAGTGTTCAAAGGGTTAATGTACAGAGCAATCCTCTTAGGGAACATTTATTTGTAAAGAGTCAATACGCTCTTTCACCCATATTCGTGAGCAGGGCATGGTATGGCCGTTATTTATTGTCGATTCACATTTCTTACATGATAAGCGATAATTTCTCGATTTTGTAAGCCCAAAGATGACAGTAGTAGGTCAACGTGCGAATCAAGGGGCATTTACGGATTTAGCAGTGAGTGTGTTTAATATCTTGAAGCCCTCCTAAAGTGACTTTATCCAACGTACATCCCTTCACGAAAAGAAGTTCCCCCAAAACTAACATCGTTTTCCTCGTGAAAATTATATGTGTAAAACTTACCTAGTTTGATTGCCTTCTGCGGTGTCTCTATTTCAACCCCCAAAGTCGATTTTAAAGTGGTCTACCTTATTCGCCACGACCACTTGCTGGTGTGGAATTTGATGTTTGTAGTTCCGAAAGGAAAATGACTATCCCAAGTAAACATACAGTGTTATGAATGTATCAACTTAACTAATGAAGGTGAGAATGAAGACACTGAAAAAAAGGGGAGGGCATGTTTTGTGTACTGTGAGACGGATTAACAATGAAATCAGAGAAAATGTCGTTTGGTATCCATGGGTAAAATAAAAGATCAGTGTACGTAATTAGTCTATCTGTTAGTAAATTAATATTCTGGGCAAGGCTAATTCTCGGATCCCCATTGCCATTTTTCAGGTTAGTTTCTACTTTCTTGCAGTGTGGTTTGATGTCACACACTCTAGGGCTGAAACGGTTGGCTCATTTTCGTAACCGAGTAACCAAGAGCTATAACCAGATAATATCCGGTTATCCGTGGCCATTATTTCATCGAAAATGGGATAAAAACTATAGGAATTGGAAAGCAGTATTCTCAAACTAATCCGTAGTGTGCATACAAACGAACGTTGTCGAGTACTCGACAACGTTCGTTTGTATACACACTGCGGAATAGTTTCTGCGATTACTCATTACTCACGGAAACTACCGATCATTAACGAAGACTTGAATGCCAAAGTCGATTATTTCTCAATACATATAACAAGGCTTCGATGTGTAATCTATTACAGATGAGAAGCGGCAGATTTACTTCGTTTTAAACGTGGAATGACGATCAATATCGATATTTCGGATAACCGGTTGACGGTTTTTCTAATCGGTTAGGTGGCTAGCTGGTTTCAAACCGATTATCCGGTTAACTATTTCAGTACTAACACACTCCTTCGTGCCAACACAAACAAGGTGTCTGATTGGAGCGCCCTTCTGCCACAAACACAAGAGTGATCGTGCCCTGAGCGTGTGTTTGTTGTGTTTGTGTGGGAGAAGGGGGAATTTTAACCCTACGCAAAGAGAAGATAACATTTCCAAACTAAGCATTTTCATTTTTTACAAAACATACCTTATAGTCACTCATTGGAATTGGAACGAGCTAAGCGAGCTTGTTCCAATAAGTGGCAAAAAATACGTTTTTTTGCGGGGGTGGTGGAGGGGGGGTGGGGGTATGGGGGCAAAAATTGACAAAATAATAAAATTCGAATGTCAATGTATGTGAATTGTGCTATTCAATTTTAAACACTGCATTAGGAAATCTTAGATTGATGAGTTTTTTAACTAGCACCGGGGCGGCTGAAGCTCGATAAAAGGGGAGGGGCACACATTTTCAAGGCTACCATGGTTCAGCCCAATGAGAGAGAAAGTTACAATCGTATATCGATAAATGTATCGCGGCACACTGTAGTGTCTTGTTGGGATGAGCATATCGCGGTGTGGTCACTGTCCAGTCCATTTCTTCTAATTATTTATTATTATTTATTGGTGTTTAAGGTCACCTACTTATGCACGATAGCTAATCATGAACGTGACAGTTTTTATGGGTGGAGGAAGCCGGAGTACCCGGTGAGAACCACCGAGCAATGACGAGCAGATGCCAGCTCCCCAACATCGTAACTTCGCACTGCAGCACAGGCAGGGTTAGATTGGTTGAACACATGCGCACCATCGACGTGCAGTACGCCTTAGTACACGGCGTCATCGTGCCCTCATGCGGACAATCGGGGTTAAATGCCTTGCCCAAGGACACAACGCGGGAGTCCGAATCGATCGCTCAGACGGTCACCCATCCGAGGACTAACCGGGCTCGACGTTGCTTAATTTCTTCTACTTCAATCATCTTCCGACCCGAAGGCTAGCCATCGGGTTGGAAGATGATCGAACTGGAAGATATGGACTAAAACAACCGAAGGTGACATTCATTGACCAAATGTTGTTTGGATTTGCTAATAATACATTACAGAGCTGCCTCCATATTGGCACGTTTGCATGCGCCCATTTGAACTCATTGTGTAACCATGCAACATGCCTGTGGAAAAAAGTGGAGGGGCAGGTGTCCCCTGTGTCCCCCTGGTTCCGCCGCCTCTGGTTTGGGGTGTATGTATAATTGTGTGTTCGGTGTAGAAGTCACCAATATATTCGTGATTGAATAACAAAACCCTGTTATTAACTGGTAGAGTGCTAAATTATTTTTGGTCATCCAAATTTATCCACGTCTCTTTGCCTTGTTACAATTTATGGGAGAGTGCCTAGTGGCACTCTCCCATAAATGTAAACAAGCCAAAGCCTCACAGTCTAAATAATTTCAATTCAAAAATATTATGAGCACATTCATAGAATATGAAGCCATTAAGTTGCGGCACCTGCACTTCAGAATAAATCTCAAATATGGGCTTCCAGGACTCTGCGAGTTTAGAAAAGAATTTCACGAATGCTGAGAGTCGATCACCTGAGGAGCAAGTGCCTTGTAATTCTGCTCATCCATTTCTCTTTCTCAAGCCACCCCCAATATATATGAATAGCACCTCTAAATATGAATCTACGGAGTTGATTCACGGAATCTTAATAGCAATCTTTATAAATGCATTGTCAAATATGAGAGCATTCATTCATGAGAAGGTTTTTTTTAGTGTTTTCCCTTTTATCAACAGTGTGCTCAATCTGGACCCAGTGCTATATATCTGAACATGACTATTCCAGTTTTATTCGAAAAGAAATGTATGAATTATCCTGTCAGTGAGTGTTGTGTTAAAAATGAAAGTATTGGAACCCGAAATCACGAAGAGATGTATTTTCTTCCGTTTCAAAGTTTACAGGCTTGCACAGTACAGTCGCCGTGGACTGGTCGTAATCCACGCGTGGGCAGAGATATCCGCGCATGCGTTTACCAGGTAATAAAAATTATCAGCAAATTTTTAATTAATGATGCACCGGGTAGAACCCGGTGCTTCATTAATTAAATTTATGATTATTTCTATAATTAGTGATTAGACTGATTTAATAATATTGCGTCGGTGGAAATATTGCCCACCCGTGGAAAGTGATCAGTCCACGGCGGCCGCACTGTAGGCCTATCAATGTGCTGACAATAGAACTGTCCCCAGTGGAAGATGGACAGGGAGTGGTGTAATATTCTGCCACCAAGTTGTCTGAGACAGCCATGTTGACTCACTCTGTTTATGAAAGATATAATTGTTTCTTCCATACAGTACCACGACCACCGACGCGAAAGGTCTTTTAATTAAGGTCTGATTGCACGGCGGTGCAACTATAGCTCGGGAAGTAATATAACATCCACACACACTTCTATACTTCTTAGAAAGTGTCTAGAGTTCATACTGTCTGCACCATTTTATCTTTTTCAACTGGATTGCTGGAACATCCATTGGTTACATATAATGAAAATTATCTCCCCTGTCGCCATCTCGGTGAGGTGCAATTTTTGCTAAAAATAAATAATGTTCAACCTGGTTCAACAACACCAAAATCTCCAATGTTTTACATTCTTCGACGCTCAGCCAGAGGCGGACTGGACGTATAGTCTACCGGGAAAATTCTCGGTGGGCCTCTATTGGGTGGCCCCCAAAATTGATGCAGCCCAACACCTGTTCGTGCCTGTAATTTCGTGAAAACGCCCAACAGGCGAAATAGATCGGATTGCATAGAATGTCGGTATATTGAAAGATTCCCTATAGTGGCAGTCCACAGAGAGACCATTTCGATATACCAGCAGTCCAGTCTGCCACTGGCCGCACAGATGCAAGGAAACAGCCTTCTTTTATGGAATACGCCCAACAGGCGAAATAGATCTGATTGCATAGAATGTCGGTATATTGAAAGGTTCCCAATAGTGGCAGTCCACATAGAGAACATTTCGTACACCAGCAGTCTAGTCTGCCACTGGCCGCAGAGATGCAAGGAAACAGCCTTCTTTTATTTTGAAAAATCAAACTTTTCTCCCATTGGGTCGAGGTATGGTCGGCCGATGGGTCCGCGCACCCCGTTCCCTGATGATATAAAACTGCCATCGAAATGTTCCCTATCTGAAGTGCCATTGATCACTCAGATGCAAGCAAGCAGCTTTCGTTGAGTTCGAAAACTCAAAATTTTCTCGGGGTCTGCCTTGGTTTATTTCCCGGTAACTTTTCTGGGTGCAGTCCGCCCATGCGCCCAGCAACCGCCAATTAGGTTTGAAAGAATATTTTTGATGTCTGTGAAAAATGAATAAGTTGATTATGTGCACATTTTTCGCCGCAATACAAATTGAATATTTACAACATTTTTTAGTATTTAACAACAAAATAAAAGCTGAAATTGAGAAGTTAATAGCGTGTTACTAGTTTTCGTGCCAGGTAAACAAGCTGGCGTTTGATGAAGTGAAATGTATTATGCTGTGACTACAGCTTTTACGTCATCAAACGTCGCCGATGGGAGGAGTTACCACGCGTTGATTGACTTCACCCCACCTTGGGGAAGGAAGGGAGGGGCAGGTTGAGTTTCGACATTTTTCGCTGACGTTCCAGCAATTCAATTGTATAGAGATCGGTGGTAAGTACATTGAAAATGTCAGGAAACTTGACATACTTCAGCGCTACGTGTCCTGACAGGTACGTGGTATATCTGAAAAGGGAAGCAGGAAAATACTGTTGGTGTTTAAATCATTGCCGAATACATCAATATAATTCCCCTGATTCTGCTTTCGTGCAAATATGCCAGCTTCCGGTCAGAGACCGACCTGAGTATTTAAAAATAAGAGCCAGTCTTGCAGCATACTCTTGAAATTCAGAAGCCAGTTTTACTTCTTAACCGGTAAAGGGCTACATTATTATAACAATAACATGAGTTTTGTTGTTTTTTTTTTGGTTTTTTTTGGGTGTGGGGGGGGGGGGGGGGTACGGAATGAATAATAGCCCGTGGCTTTATTACCGGCCCGAGACGAAGTCGAGGGCCGTTAATAAGTTAGAAGGCTGTTATTCAGTCCTAAAGGCCGTTAATAAACCAGGACGCCCGACAAAATCATGTTATTACTTTTATTACCATGACCGAAAGCGGGAGGCGGGCTGTTAATGAATTTTGTTTTCATTAACGCCCGTCGCTCGGTTCCGATTGTATGACGTCATGAATTGCTGAGTTTTACCGCCCCGCTAAACTCTGTTAATACACTGGAGAACACCCGCAAAGGTGGAAAAAATGTTGATTGTCAACATTTGTTCATGTGTTTTGCCTGATTACAATTTATGGGAGAGTGCCTATTGGCACTCTCCCATAAATTGTACCATAGCAAATCCACACAGATAATAAAATCGCTCTTCAAAGACAATATGAAGCACTTTTAGAGAAGATGAAGCCTTTAAGTTGCGGAATTTTCACACCAACATAAAACCCAAATATGGGTTTCAAGCACACAACCACAGAACTGTAGCGAGCTTCTTGTAGCTGTATAGGGCATACATTTACGCATTTAATTACATTCTTTTTTGGAATAATTAAGGCTGTTTCACAAATATTTAAAAAATATTTTTTTTATTACACCACAATAACCATTCATTTTCACAATAGGTCCCAGTAAAATCTTGGCTGCCAAAGTTACCAATGTAAGAAATGGTGTCTTACGGTTACAAGCCAACTGAGAACCCTATATTTAAGATTCAGGAGCCAAATCAGAATTTTAGGAGTCAAATTCACACAGGCAGCTTACTGGGTCGGTCCCTGCGTTCGATCTGGTGATCAAACTTTTGCGCCCAAATACCCAAGGTCATTTTGGATGACCGCTTGTAGCTTGAGTGTAAAGCCAGTTGGATACTCATCTTACCCCCTAACACTTTCATCTGCCCCTTTTTAACAAAACTCTGCATTCACTACTGCCTGTCCCTACACCCGAAGTAACAGCCCTTGATAAATATAAGAACAAGAATATCGACTGCAATAGAGAAAACTTAGCATGGTTTCGGAGGTTTCGGAGAAGAGTCTAAAGGCACATTTTCACAATGGAGTCCACACTGATGACAACAACAGACGACAGATAGACAGATGGTAGAAAGACGAAAAGCGATAATTGGAACTCAACCCAAATTCCATCTGGGGTGAGCTCAAAAACGTTGGTCTGTAATAATCAGCATCTTCAATAACCAACAAACTTGACAACAGAGGACGGGTGGCACTTACAGCTGATGTGTTTCGTGTGCCACTCCTGTTAATTTAACATCGCGACCTCTTAACTGCAGTCAATGGAGTCGGGAACGTGGCCGATTTAGGGTATGTGGGTACGGGATGAAGATGATTTGTACTGTAATGTCTCAAGTCCAGACTGATAAAATATTGTGACAAGTCTTCCTTGAATGCATGTCTTGATGATGTAGTTGGAGCATTAGTCAGTCGGGATTATAGTTCAAAACACTGAATTGTTTGTGGATAAATACGAACAGAGGTCGTGACGCATGTGCTTCCAAACTTATTTAATTAGCATTTACAGTACTTCAAACTGGGTATGCTGGGCCACCGACAGTCCGAACTGGGTATCATAAACTGTAATTTGTATGTCCGACTATGCTTGTGAAATAAGACCAAGACCACAAGTCTGGGGCGCAGTGGCTCAGTGGTTACGGCTTGGACTTCAAACTGTGTTGTGTCCTTGGGCAAGTCACTTCATCCGGATTTCCCATGTGGAGGCACGGTGGCGCTGTGTACTAAGGCGTACTGCGCGTCGATGGTGCACTTGTCTTCAACCAATGCTAACCCTGCTTGTGCGGAGTTAGTACGTTGGGGAGTTTAGCAGTTGCTCGCCGTTGCTTGGTGGTTCTTTCCGGGCACTCCGGCTTCCTCCACCCGTAAAACTGTCCGACACGAGGTGACCCTGGCTGTCGAAAGCGTCGTTAAAACCCCAATAAATAAATAAAAAAAAAAAAAAATAAATAAATAAATAAATAAGATCACAAGTCCAAGACCAAGTATCGAATCTACTCTTGGAAAGAAGTTAACCCTTTACCCAACGCAGACGATATGAAAATTTATTATTTTAAAAATCATTTTTTCAAATTTTTCAAAAAATTTCAACAAAACCATATCATGTGACCCCTCGTTGGAACGAGCTCAACGAGCTCGTTCCAACGAAGGGTCACATGATATGGTTTTGTTGAAATTTTTTGAAAAATAATATTTTTTCAACTGCTGAATTTGCATATTACGCGGGCGGATGCGGGCGATTCGTTGGGTAAAGGGTTAATGATTACTCTAATCCAAAGGGAATTGAGGGAATTCGCCTAATGGACAAATTATGGGCGGGAGGTGTTAGAACCCGCACACCCCTTTTGGTTACGACCCTGCCTGCAGTATTGTTGTGCAGTTACATCTTTAAATCGTGATATTAAAAATATGATTAGACCACATGTAAGGCAATGCTATAGTATAATGCAGCCGATTTTCTTCTTTTTTAGTAAAGTAGCCCTCGCAGCAGCTTCAAATACTTCTCTAACATTCTCTTTGGTTTTAGCAGAGCATTCCATGAATGTAGTTGCGCCTATTTTCTCGGCCATCCTCTGACCATCTTCAGTTTTGACAGGTCCCTGTTTAACAAATGTCATGTCCCCACTACCTGCCTCTTCTTTTCTCAAGTCCTTTTTGTTCCCCACTAAAACAATTGGTATGTTTGGACAGAAATGCCTTACTTCCGGTGTCCATTTTTCTTCTATGTTTTGTAAACTGTCCGGATTGTCAATTGAGTAACTCATTAGTACAACATCTGTATCTGGATAGAAAACCGGCCTTAGTCTGTCGTAATCTTCCTGTCCTGCAGTATCCCATAATGCAAGTTCAATCTGAAAAGAAAAGGCACAATCAGTGTGGGATACAAAACATAAATGAAGTTCAAGGAAGATAAGGAAACCAGTTCAAAGAAGACGGGATATAAACATGGAGTAGCCATGTCCCTCTACTTCTCATATTCAAAACCCGGACCTTTTCGTCCTTATCCCCCGTTTTACTTCTGCAGGAAAATACACATTATTAACGACAGAAGTTTGGGTTTTATAACTAGGATCTCAAACCATTTTTTGTCAACATGTACCATGAGCTAAAGAGTATCAAAGGCCCCTATCCTAGATACAAAAATTCAACCCGGGGCCTAAAATTCCCCTCGCCGGCTTGAACGATTCTGGTAAAAAATATCCCAACAGAGGTTCGGGATCTTATTTTCGCGGAAATGGCTGAGAATGGTGCAGGGGCCAGGGGGGGGGGGGCATTTTGTTTACATACGAGGTGCAGGGGTGTTTTCCTGAGGAAATTCGGGGGAACGGCATTTCTCTACCTTTGTCTGAGTGGGGACGCCGTTCAGGAATGGTTTCATCTTTACGAATATCCAACATGGCGAGCACTCTTCCAACGACGCATTCCGCGTTGGCCATCGCTGCGCATTGTGAGCCAGTTCAGGGGCGGCGGAACGAGTTTCAAAGTGGGGGGCGGGGCTGGATCGGGCGATGGATGGTCGTCGGTGTGAAAATTTTAAATTCCAGGATCCCAAAACCCCCATTTCCATGCATCTGAGTGGATATTTTGAGATTTTTCACTTTGAGAGCACGTTAAAAAACGTCGGTAAAGCATACTGGTGAGGTAACGACCAAAGCTGATAAACAGACCTCACCTGTATGCTTTACCAGACGTTAACAGCAATTATACTGTCTGTGGATTATCTTGTCTGTGGGTGGATTTGGTACTTGTGTGACTGTAAGATTACGATCTATTTCAGTTAACCGATTTATTAACAGACTGTATACATTTTAGCGTTTGCTGCCATTTACTGCAAAAAATGATCCGAAATCCATCGAAACTGAACCAGTACGAGAGAAACATAGCTGGCGAAAATATGGGGGAGGCTCTGGATCCGCCCCTTGTTTCACCAGTCATTTGTTGTGTTAAAATATATGCATACAAAAAAACATGGCCCGGCAAAAAAAGTGGAGGGGCTGAAGCCCCCCACCCCCCTCCCCAGTTCCGCCGCCCCTGCCGTTCGGAGTGGGGATTCGGCCAACTAATTTCGGAAAGCATCACTGCATAGAAGAACATGAGCGTTTCGTAGGGCAGTGTTTGAGACGGATACAAAATAACAGTATCCTTGAATAGTTGATATTCTCTATAGCACCCTTCGCCATCAGAAAGCTGTGGTTCGAACACCTCCACTCAGTTGTCTCCGGCAACGTATTCCCAACAGCTTCCTCCGCCCGTAAAACTGTCCTGCACGAGATGCCCTGGCTGTCGAAAGTGTCGTTAAACTCCAATAAATAAATCAAAAAGATGGCGGCGGTTAAGACATTTTTCTACTTGTTACCAATGAGCGTTCCATCAATCAAGCTGTACAGATAGCAGTATGTCATGCAGAAATGCGGCAAGTTGGTCTTGAAGGGGGGGGGGGGACCAACTTTTCCGTTATTTACAACCGACTTTAAGAAAGTCCATTTACACACCTCCCCACCACCGTTTGGGTGGAACTTGCTGCCCTACTGGTACCTTAGAATTTCCAGGCTTTAACGTTCCGGGCCTGAACGTTTTCAAGTATTGAAACTTGGGGGTCAGAATTTGGAGAGACACAACCACCTACCCTTTTCTCCACGTGTTTGCTGTCAGAACAATCGTAATTTCTTCTGATATTTATGATACAACGAGGGGACTGAATTACATCCAAATACTGAAATGCCGACAGCTGAAACTAACTTGGAGTAGCTTCCATGGTAATGGAGAAATCAAATAATCACGTATTAAAAGTGTTTCTGGTACTTGAAAACGAGGACAGTTGTGGTCGGTTTATCGGATTTTGTTTGCTAATCTTAAAATTTATTTGAAGTGGATGAGATCATATGCAGTTAAATTACAATCAAAACTGCACAAAGAATATTTTAACTGTTTCAGTTCCGACTCCAAATGCATTGGTGTTTGTCAATAGTTGTAAACGCTCTGAGCACAGACCACGTGTGCCATGTTCCGTGCATGTAAACACGACAGGTGTCAAATACCTTTTTTTCTACAGCATATCATACGCGTCGCTCGCCACATGCAATTCGCTGAAAGCCACATGAGGCTTCAAACGAAGAAAAATTTACAATCCTTTTTGAGTGAGGTGGCACTGGCATGTTCTGCCAATCATACATATAATGGTTACAGTTGCAATTGGGCAAGATGTGTTATCTTACAGTGAATAATGCAAACTTATACCTCCCACAAACTACTGAAAATTGCAAAGATTTCAAAATATCAGGTAGCAATCTATACACTGTTAAGAGTGTGATCTCCCCTTTGTTTATTCATCTGTAAGCTGGCGGGAGACGACAACAACTTCACGTTAGACGGGAAATAATTATAGCATTGATAGATAGATATATTTATTCACCAGTATACTATAGATTACAATAAAATTGATAATTTCACACACATTTACAGTATTCATATGGTACATAACAACTATTATACATATACATGTAGGATACACAAGTATACTGGCAGGGGAAAGCATAGCCAGATTGGCTGTCTTCCTGCATTCCCCTATAAAAAGAGAGAAAGAAAAAGAAGGATTAAAAGGAAAGGTCAGAGAAAACGAAAGCATACACGTGCAACATTGAGGAGTCTTGTAACTGGCTCTACTGAGATTCCACTCTAGTGAGTGTATACTCGATACATCCACTAAGGTATATGCACATCGGTGGTATGGACGCTGATATCCCAAGCTTGCTGGCTCTCTTGAAGCGGCCTCAACCATTCAAACGATTTAATTTGTGAATTGAGATATTTGTTCTCTATCCTTGGGCCTCTACAGCTATACACTTTAAGGACAGAGGCCAAGTCAAAGGGCCAAAGGTTCGAGAACCAGACATTTACGATTAAAATAGGCAGTCAAAAAAAAACAGAAAAAAAAGAAAACAAAAAACATTCATACTTCGATCATACTAGAGGGCACAGTCCGGACAATAGGGGTTGGGGCATGTAATGTTGTCTAGATAAGACGAGAGAAATTTACTCGTTAACTTTTTCTTAAATTCCATTCTGTTCGGTGATTCTCGAATAGCATTTCCTAGTTCATTCCACAATTTCAGAAATGCAAAGACAGGAAAATTATCAGGAGTTTTAGTTCTTGTTCTATCTCTGTGAAGGAGACCTGCCTGGCGTGTAGTCATAATGGAGTCGTTATTCACTATTGGGAAGAAATTAGCAAAAGACGATGGGAGATTACCATTGTGCCAGTCATACATAAACATGGAGGCGAGTAATTTGTGTAAATCTGTTATCTTCAGTATTTTATCTTTGATGAATAAGGGGTCTGTGTGAGAATTGTATTTCTTATTATTTATTATTCTTAATGACCTCTTCTGTAATTTATACAGGCGACTACACGCCTTTGCTGCACCCCATATAGGTATTCCATAAATAAAGTGACCCTGTATAAGCGAGAAATATAACGTTTTCATAACTTTGTGTGGGAGAACTTTCTTTACTTTATTGAGAGCGAAGTTCGCGAGGGAAACGTTTGGGCAGAGTTGAGATTTATGTGCGTTGTACGATAGGTTTTCGTCAATATTTATTCCAAGAAATTTAATTGATTTTTCGTTTTCCCTACTACAGACTTTGTTTATAACTTCATTATTTATACATATGTGCTGATGTGTAAGATTCTTGTCTTTATGGGATGGGTTAAGTATGATGTATTTTGGGTTTTTTTGGCGTTCAGGACTAAGTTGTTCGCCGCACACCAGTCGAATATCTTTTGAAGTTCCTCGTTGAAATCCAAGACGAGTCGATTTAACTCCGGGCCAGATTTGTACACCGAGGTATCGTCTGCAAATGATTGAAGGTTCAGCATTGTTGATTTATTTATATCATTTATATATATTAGAAAGAGTATAGGACCAAGAATAGAGCCCTGCGGTACTCCGCATGTTAGGTCTCGTTTTCGAAGTAAAATATCATGCCTTATTGTCTCAAAAGCTTTTGAAAGGTCTAAAAATAGAGCTAGAGTACAATCTTTGGTGTTTTTGTTATTCGCTTCGGCTATGTATTTTAACAAGTGCATTGTCGGGTGCAGTGTACTATGCTGTTATCTGAAGCCGTATTGGTGTTGATATAGGATATCGAATTTATTCAAAAAGTTTATAAGCCTTGTGGACATTAGTTTTTCTAAAATTTTAGAGAACACAGGCAAAATACTGATCGGTCTATAATTTGTAAAATTGTTTTCATTACCTGATTTAAATATTGGAATCACCTCAGCTATTTTCATCCTATCGGGAACTTTCCCCTGACAAAAGGAATTATTTATGATATGTGCGAGTGGATCGGCAACTAGGTTTATTGAGTATTTAAGGATGCTGGAAGTAACATTTTCGCAGTCTTGGCTTACTTTGGGTTTTATAGAATTTACAATCCTTGTAATTTCGTAAGGCGACGTTGGTGTGATGAACATATTGTCCGGATATGTATCAGTCAAGAACTCAACAAAGGGCTTCTGAGGTTTGGATATTTGTTTTGAGGTCTGATTCCCTATATTTGCAAAGAAGGAGTTGAATTCTTGTGCAATCTCATTTAATGCATTTATTGTCCTGTCGCCAAGAGTGAAGGATGAGGGCATGTTATGTTTGTTTTTGTTGATATTCAACGCTTTATTCAGGATTTGCCATGTTTTTCGCATGCTATTTTTATTTTCTAAGAGCTTTTTCTCATAATATATAGCTTTGCATTGTGTTTTCATTTTACTGAATAACCTACAGTAGTTTTTGTAATTCCTGGTATTCAGTTCGGTTGGTGATCTTAATTTTTTGTGGAGAAATTTGTTCTTATTATTAGCTGAAATTAGGAGTCCTTTTGTCATCCATGACTTTTGTTTTACAAATTTCTTGTTAGGTCTATGGACTTTTAACGGAAATGCCATTTCAAAAGCTTTTGAGTAAGTTTTTGTGAAGATTTCATAAGCTTCATTGGGACAATTGGATTCCATAACCGGGGAAAAATCGCATTGGGCCAACAACGACTTAAAGTGTTCTATAGATGTGGAATTGATTTTCCTGGTTAACGTTGGTTTAGAGCTATCCGGTTTGGTGTTTGTCAGTTCAACATAGAAGGTACAAAAATGGTCCGATACATCCGTAAGAATTATTCCGGATTTAAAAGCATGTGCCACATTATTAGTGTAAATGTGATCAATGAGTGTAGCAGAATGATCTGTTAATCTAGTTGGTTTGGTGATAACAGGTATGAAACCTTCACTGAACATCAAATCGATAAACAGACCGGTTTTACTACGAGAAGCTACCTTTAGTAGGTCAATATTGAGGTCGCCCATAATTAAGGATGATTTTTTTTCTTTGTTAAGCACATCAGCTAAGTAATTGATTTTTGAAGGAAACATACCCAAATCCGCTTTAGGGGTCGTGTTAGGTCTATATATTGTACCAGCAATTCTCGATGAGTTTTTGTACTTTAGTTCGACGAACAATGATTCAAAGACATGTGGTATGATAATGAAGATGGAGAGGTCATCTCGAATACAAAAATTTGTATCAGACTTGATGAAGAGTCCAACACCCCCGCGACTATCATCGTCACTGGGTCTCATATTTTTTAATAAAGGGTGATATCCTTCCAAGGCATAAGTTATATTGTCAGGAATTTGAAATACTTCTGTGAGACCTATGACGTCGAATGTGTTCTGATGGTTATTCAACTCGGAAAGCAAATGTTGTAAGAATTCCCAATGTGCATGGAGACTCTGGCAATTAATATGAGAAGCTGAGGAGGATCCGGGTACATAATCAAGCTCGGAGTGCACTTCACTAGGAAGTAAATACTTACAATCTACTGAGTTGTATATAGAAGACAAGTTGTCTTCGGTGTTGTCATCAAGAAGATGACTAAAATTATATTCAGGACTGGTCTGGATCTCGTCCACATTTATATTACCTGCCATTCACAGCGATCCCACCACCAATAACACCGATGCACATATAGAAACCACATATAGAAAATAATGGTTGTTAAGAATATGAGGTCAGTAAATCCTGCAATGTATTTCATAAATCTAGATGAGGCTTTACATAAGAATGGTGTTATGACATGAGAATAGAGATACAATGTTGCAAAATAGAAAGAAAAAAATAATATTATTGAGAAGACTGTTGCTAGTTTAAATTCCATAATTCATAGTTCTCTGGTTCTGCAGGTTAATGTTATTAGGATCATTATTAGGATCACTGTGATTCTATTTATTAACAACTTTTGATTTGGGGATGTGTCTGAGAGTGTTTTGAACAGATGCATGTATTTTAATATGATACACTGCTATTAACCACGATGCGATGAGGCTGAGTATTGACTGTGAGTGTTTAAACAACATAAGTGATGATTAATGCCTGTAGAATATGGCATCAAACAGGGTCCAGGTTTATCATTGCAAGTACTATTTCAGTACATGTGAAATATAGTCGGTTAGATATATTCGTTACCGATTTTGTTAGTGACGTAGTATGGTACATATGTTGTCAGCGACTACATTCCACATTGGAATTTACCCACATCATATGTACTATATTAGGTTATTAACAAACTGTAGAATAAATAATATAAACAGGGGAGACCATTCTACTTGTTAGCCTGTACAGATTTCAACCTACGGTAGATGGTACGCACACATCTTGCACTTGATATCAAAAATCCGGGGAAGATCTTAGAACTTTGTAAGAAGTAAACAATACAACTCGGGAATACTTTGGACCTTTAGGGTGTTACAGAAACTTCCTTCCTACCGACGTGGCAAGTACATTGACTATACCCCAGCAACCTCTCCACCACGCTAATAGGTTAATTATGGCGATGAAGTTTATTTATTGTATTTATTTATTGGTGTTTAAGGTTACATACTTATGCACAATGGCTAATCGTGACCGTGACAGTTTTACGGGTGGAGGAAGCCGGAGTACCCGGAGAGACCCACCGAGCAACGACGAGCAGCTGTCAGCTCCCCAACATCGTAACTCTGAACACTGCACCGCAGCACAGGCAGGGTTAGATTGGTTGAAGACATGCGCACCATCGACATGCAGTACGTCTCAGTACACAGCGTCATCGAGCCCCCGTGTAGGCAATCGGGGTGAAGTGTCTTGCCCAAGGACACAACGCGGTTGCCGCAGGTGGGATTCGAACCGAGTACCTCTCGGCTTGCTGCCTATGGCGCAGAAGGATATTTACAAAGAAATGGTTCTCATTTTTTCTCACCGAAGATACCGGTCACTGACATCGTTTCTTGCCAAGAGCGCTTTCCAAAGAACAGTGCCGTGAAAAACAAAGAGAGAAATGTTTGTAGCTTTCATCCTGTAGTTTTCTTTTTGTCCTGGGACGGTAGTTTCTAAAGTTTGTTGTATTTCAAATAACGATGACACTTGATCAGGTTTTGATACTTCTAACCATATTGCATCTAGTGGAGTATCAATTTTACAGTTAGAAGTGTATAGTCATGAACTGTGTGGAATGGGTTAACCCTTTACCCAACGTAACGGCCAAAACCGGCCAGCGCTATTCTCAAAAATCGCCAATTAATTTTCAAAATATTTTCATTTTTTGTCTCAAAAACATAGGTTATGACCCCTCGTTGGAACGAGCTCGTCGAGCTCGTTCCAACGAGGGGTCATAACCTATGTTTTTGAGACAAAAAATGAAAAAAATTTGTTATTCAAGAATTTTTTTTGCAAGTGTCGTCTGCTTTTCATGTTAGGTAATATGTACTTCTGTAAACGAGATCACTGTAAATTTCGTGTCTAGTCACCCCTCCCCCACCCAACTAAATAAATATTTCAGCATATTTGCAAACAGAAATATAGACGTCTACTATGTCCATTCCATTTATAATATCCGCTCATAACAGAGTTTTAAGATGGCGCTGAACAAACGTTCTTTCCGGGTATTTTATTCAAGCGGGATTTCCCCTCCGTTGGCAAGCTCATATATACAAGTGGCGACCGATAACTGTATTTTAAAGCAATGCATTTGAGTTTATATGCTTTTTTCATAGTATGTGTTGAAACAGCGTTCCGTTGTTTTGGGGATTAAATATAAAACAACCCTTAGATAAATATTTGGTCGCCAGAACCCACATGTAGCATTCAATAAGCACTGTCTTTTCTGTCTGTCGCAGACAAAAATTACCTATCCGGCTGAGGTAGACAAGCGCATATATCGAAGCTTGGTCATAAAATAGCCATCTAAGGGTTTAACGTATATTCTGTTCATCCTATTCTGTACAAAATCGATAGCCAAAAACGTGATGCGCATTAATAAACTCAATGAATAACTCCAGTATTTACATATATTAACGATGACAAAGTTCAAGTTGTGGGATGGATGTGAGTGTTTATTTTTGTGACGTCATTCACTTTTAAGCTGACTAAAACTTTTGTCCCGGGGTCCTTTCCATCTCTAAATTACTTTACCCCAATTTCGACAGTAAGAAGGTATTCACAATGTGTTCTGTATTAAATACGTATACATGAATATATATTTGAGAGTATTGGCGGCGTTTTGTTATATCATTGGAAAGGGTGCTTGAGGGTTGTAACAGAAACTGGCGACATGGAATTAGGACCAAGAGTTCCTTAAAAAGGTTATAAAAAAAGGATGCGCCAGCTTTTGAGGAGTACCTGGATGGATCGTTTGGAGGGTCATTGTTGTTCAACGTGAGATCCAAGTCACTGGAGTTGAGGGAGAGAACAAGAAAGGAGGGGAAAGAGTGTGCCAAATGCGTAACTTGGGTGTAAGGGACACGCTGGAACATTTCATTTTAGAATACCCCAAATATTTGTTTAGTAGAGAACAAGACTCCCTGGGGAACTAATAGGAAAATGGGATGGAAACATGAAGGATAATTGGATGAGGAACGACATGAGGAAAAGGGTCAATTTTATAATTGGGGAGATCAAGAACACGCCAGGGGGGGGGGGGGGGGGGGGGGGGGGTTGTAAAACAGTTTTTGATAGAATGCTGGGGATGGGGACAATGGGTTAACGTAGACCTCCTCATTAGAGGACCGCGACAGAATCAGCGGAAGATCGAAGATTTATTATTATTATTATCCTGTGCTTGCCGTTTTCTTTGTCGCTGCAGTTTGGTGTCCCTTTCTGTAGTTTTTGTTCAGGTTTGCTTTTTTTACCCCTCAGTATATCGCTATGTTACTCGTTTATCCAGGTGAATTTTCTTTCATCTTTAAGTATCCAATAGACACCTCGCATTAGCAGACTTTAATTTTTCAACACACCGAAAAACCATCATCTGTGGCAAATTACCTCTTAATTGTGGGATAAAATCAGGAGGGATGGGGGTTGGAGAGGGTGGGGGGTGTTAGAGGGGGTAGGGGTGGGAAATTTTCGTGCAAAAAGGCAGATTTTCCGTACCTTTCTCTGGGCGGGAAATCACTTGCAGGGCTCGAATGAGAAGATCTGAAAGCAACCATCGGGGTCCATGCGTGTTTTACTTGCAGAGCGGGTTTTTTTGACCGAATGCTTAATATCATTATGAGGAGAAAAAGGCATAGAAGTTGAGAAATTGCTTTTGGTCAAGTTTTCCATCTGCCCGTTTAGAGAGATGACCAACTGCCAGACAGTAACTGTTGTAGGGCTTTGCGAAACTTAGAAATTCGATTCCATTCGAAATCGTTCGATGATTTTATTCGAGTCGCGCTGATTCGGAAATTTTCGAACTGTTCTCAAAATCATTCCAAGTGGCTCCTCTTGAACCTTTCCAACATCATCAGGTCTCCTGTACAGGAAACCTGATGACAGAAGAAGGGTTCAAGTAGGTTCCGCTTTGATTCCGCCCTGGATATTCCGTTTTTTGATTGATCTGCCCAAACTGACGAGTCGGCAAAATAGTAAATACTCAAGTACAGTCTGCAATATTTTTGGTTGCAAGAAGGTGAAATATTTACATTTTGAAGCGTCGTGAGATTCAGTTCGATTCGAAATCCCTGATTTGATTTTGGATTCGATACGACGCGAAATGTCAGATTCGCAGGGCCCTAAACTGTTGATTGTTGTTTATGTCCAATCAATTCACTCCTCATTCCCAGCCACAGGGGCCCGTTACAAACTATGATTTGATAATAAAAATAATATTAGACAAGCATAATTGGATACCCCCCCCCCCCCCCCCAGCCTCTCTAATTATAAATAATATAAAATATAATATAATGAGGGGGGGGGGGGGGGCTATCCAGTTATGCTTGTCAAATATTATGTAGCATAATAATATAAAGGAGGGGGGGAGGTGGGTATCTAGTTATGCTTCTCTAATATTATTTTTATTATTAAATCGTAAGAGTTAACGATGCAACAGAAAATATCCCGGATATATTTTTAATGTTACACAAATCTTTCGGGAAGTTCCCAGGGAAATTCATTTTAGAGAACTCTGTTCTGAAAAACTAGGTTTTGAAAAGGACGAGCCAGTGGAGGATCCATGATTCTGGGTTTGAGGGGGGGGGGGAGGGGCGCTACATTTCAATCGTGGATTATGATGTGAAGCATCACTAGACGATCGTAGATGCGACTTGGGGACGGACACGAGAGGTACCCCACTTTTGTCAGTGGGGGATGGGTTCTCGTGGAAAAATGTTGGTCAGTGTGGCCATCAGCTGGCTTCCTTGCACATGACCGCAATGTTTTCCAACCGAAATACTCCAGCATTCAAATTTTGAAGAAAAGAAGCCAATTTATATCGGCTCACATGAGACCCGTGTAGGAGCTAGGTCCATATCTGTATGCATGGAGTACGATATTATCGCTGATAACTCATGGACATCCACTACAAAAGGTAGTGGATGTCCATGTGTTATCGCCGATAATATCCGTTATCGCGCCACTTAGAATCGGCGCTTGTACAAAAATAAATTACTAAAAAAATAGGCGGGGCGCGCCCCGGGTGCACTCAGTCTGAAACCGCCCATTTGATCCCTCTAATATCAAGTCCAAATTTCCATCAATCGTAACTGAATCTATACTTGGCAGACATGCAGACAGACAGAGAGACAGACAGACAGCACACGGAATGGAAGAAACAAATTAAAACATTTTTTTTCTCCTCACATTCAGCACCAGCTCCACACAACTTCTTGGAATTTGTTCACTACCCAGTAACACTGTAGTACGTTTATATAGGGATATATTGAATCAATCCGCCTACACATGTCCATACTGGCGTCAAGCTTCCTTATTGCATACATAATACTTGACGCAAATGAAAAATAGTATGCACTGCACATGTTTAATTGGTTTTTAGGTTTATTTTAGCCAAGTTTCAAAGATGAATCCATCAACGAGCTGAGGTTATATTAATTCTTTCAATCCCACGTCCTTCGGAGTTGAATAGTTCTTGATTAACTCGAAATCCTTCTGATTGAGGCTGGTTCTTATCGAGCGCAAGATAACGTGCGTGACGTAGGAACTAAAACGAACGAATCTTCATCACAAAGGTTAGATTTTTTACCAGTGATTGGGGACGTGGAGGTCGAACCCAAATCGTGTCGATCTGGGTCGCTGGAGTCCAGAAAAGTGGAAGGGAACACAGGTACTCCATACAAGCTGAGCTGAAGGAAAAATGTTATTTGATAACTTATTTTTTGCTTGATCCTCTCCATCCACTCCATAAATATATATAATTTTTATATATGTAACAAGGCACACAACTCATTTTTTCAAAACACACCATCCGACCATTTTTCTCTTCATCTCAAATTTGATCCACTTTGTGTCTTCCAGAATATCTCGTGTCATAAAGGGCTCTGGTGCATTAACAGCCGGTTCACTGCACATGAGGTTACTGTCAGTGAAAGGTGAATTAGGTCTAATTTCAAAATTATTGTAAAATGATACGCAGCCTACTGTAAAATGCAAAGCAAAGTAAAACGCGCGCTCGCTCTCTCTCTCTCTCTCTCTCTCTCTCTCTCTCAAGCATGACAGCTTTACGGGTGCAAAAGCAGAGGAACCACCGAGCAGAAAAAAGTAACTACCAGAAACTCCAACTTACTAATCCAGCATTACCAATTTTAGCTTTGGCTGATAGCAACGAGAGAAATTGGGGTTAGGTGTCTTGTCCAAAGAAATAATGCAGGTGACGCAGTTCAGAATAAAACTTACAATCTTTCGACTCCACTGTGATAGCCAATGAGCAATCGCGCACCAGACAAAGACTGACTGAGAGAGAGAGAGAGAGAGAGAGAGAGAGAGAGAGAGAGAGAGAGAGAGAGGTGAAAAAAGAATAATTGTGATCATTCCGACAGATCGCGAAGCAATAGTTTTGAAAGCGAAATTTGATAAATACAATACGTGGAGAGTGGATTGTAACTAAATCACCGGCGGAGTGGAGTTATCACCCAAACTATAACTTTTAAAATTTATACATATGGACAAAAAAACATAAGCAATGTTTCAGCCAATGGACCTCCGGGTTTAACCCGGAGGTCCATTGGTTGAAACTTTGCCTGTGCGTGTTATGCTTTGCAACAAATTTGCAATTATTGCATGGGTGGAATCTCCACTCTGCGGGTGATTTAGTGATAATACACTCTCCACGTACTGTACAATATAGCCGCCATGGACTGGTCATTTTCCTCGGGTGGGCAATACTTCCACGGACGCAACAATATTAGATTCCATGCAAACACTAATTACAGGAATAATCACCAAACATTTAATTAATGAAGCACCGGGTACAACCCGGTGCTTCATCAGTAGACCATTTTTACATATCGCCATCTTACAACCGGGACTCCATATGCCCTCACAAACTGGCTTTATTTATCAACATTGCACACACGTGTACTGACCTGCTGATCGGCATTAAAAGCTTCGATTTTCGTCTCAGTTTTATCAATTAAAATTCGACAATTTACATAATCTGCGTTTGTTCTCATCCCCAACGAGAACAAAGATTGGGTGTTAGAAATTTGTGCATTTTGCGATGTTATAATCCATACATATCATTTTCATGTGACCATTTTTACACAGCGCCATCTTACATCCGGGACTCGATATGCCCGTCGAAACCAGCCATTCAGATTTGTTACTGAAAATGGCACCCACGTCTGCTGAACAGTACAGAACGCTGCATTGATATCGTTTGTTTCCTCTTTATAAATATTTTTTGTCATTGCTGTCGTTCTTTTGAAACAAAATTGTGTGCATGCCTGCCGTTCTTCGAACGAAACATTTTAGCTTTGAAGAAGCCGAAGGTATAGGTTGTGGTTGAGAGTTGTACGAACGTCAGAAAGAACATGAAGGATTGGTACGGAATATAACATCGCAAAATACACAAATTTCTAACACCTAACCTTTATTCTCTTTGGGGATGAGAACAAACGCAGATTAGGTAAATTGTCGAATTTTAATAAATAAAACGGAGACGAAAAACGAAGCTTTCAATGCCGATCAGCAGTTCAGTACATGTGTGTGCAATGTTGATTAATAAAGCCGGTTTGTGGGGCTTATGAAGTCTCGGATGTAAGATGGAACTATGTGATGAAAGTGTCAATGACACTGTGGCTTAACTTGATTGTCTTTTGTGTTTGATGAAAACGATAATGTTCAATGTTTATGAAAGGATTATGAAATACGACAAGAATTCTAATAATTGAGAATATGTTAATTTCTGTTCCCTGTACGCTATGTTTTCAATAAATATAATTTGAGGTGTAGACTGTACTAAAGAAGTGAGGGGTGGGTTAATGTGGCTTTCACAGTTAATGTATGTCAATAAAAGTTACCAAGTTACAGTGAAATTATTCCAAAACGAGTCATCCTATCAAGTTACAATGAAATCCCTTCATAAATATGGCCTGTAGACTGAGCTAAAGGTTTTTGGGCTTCGGGCCTGTGTAGCCATCACGGTTGACCCATCCCAACCAAAAGGGGACGTCCTCATCTAGACATTATACTGAGTTATCCTACAAAGATACAATGAAATCCATTCATAAATACGACCTGTAGTCTGTGCTAAAGTTTTTCAGGTCTTGGGCTCGAGCAGCCGTCGTGGCTGAATGATCGTGACCAAAAGGGGACGTTATCATCTAGACATTATCTGGAGTCATTCTACCACGTTACAATGAAATCCCTTCATAAATACGACCTGTAGACTGTGCTAAGGGTTTTCGAGCTTCGGGCCCCTGTAGCCGTCATAATTGACCGATCACGACCAAAAAGGGGATGTTCTCATCTACACATTATGTGGAGTCATCCTACCAAATTACAATGAAATCTCTCCATAAATACGACCTGTAGGCTGTGCTAAAGGTTTTCGGGTTTTGGGCTCGGGCAGTCATCACGGTTGACAGATCGGGACCAAATGGGGAAGTTCTCATCTGGACATCATACGGAGTCACCCTACCAAGTTACAATGAAATCACTCGGTATTAAATATGACCCGTAGACTGTGCTAAAAGTTTTTGGGTTTCGGGCTTGGGCAGCCGTCACGATTGACAGACCATGGCCAAAAGGGGACGTTCTCATCTAGATATTATACAGAGTGATCCTACCAAGTTACCATGAAATTCCTTCATAAATACAACCTGTAGACTGTGCTAAAGGTTTTCGGGTTTTGGGCTCGGGCATCTATCACGCTTGACCGATCGCGACCAGAAGGGGACGTTCTCATCTAGACATGGCCTCAAACCAGCATATGACATTCGTGACGATCGGACAAGAACTACGGGGTGTAGCCTGAGCTAAAGGAAAATGTGAACAGACTCACAGACTTCCCCACGCATGATGGCAATAGCTTATCTTGACTTTGTCAAGTTAAGCTAAAAATGGTCTATTATCCCCGCATTGTTTAAAACTAGAGGCCCCACGGGGCCTTAATCGCACACCTGACAAAGTGGTTCAGTCAGTCATGTTCGTCAACATGAGGAATGATGTCAAGAAATTAATCATAACTTTGGTGTCCATGTCAGATGATTATTATCATAGGTCTTCCTTATTGCTTCCAATTCTATCAGCGATAGATAAGCACTGCCAAACCTCCAAGAGTCACGGCAGTTTGAAAGGCACATTTTACGGAAAAACATCAAACTTGAACCTAACTTTTCCCCTACCCACAAAGAGAGCCCAAATATTAAGCCAGGGACTCGAACTGAACAAACTTAAATTTGATCCCCAAAAAGATGTTATATACCAAATATGAAAAGATTCTGATTGATGGTTCTGGAGAAGATTTTTAAAGAAATTCCCTCATTTTGAACTAAGCTCAAATCCTGGCTACCATAGGAAGACCAAATATTAACCCAATATAGGAACCCAATTTCAAACACACTTGAATCTGACCGCCCTAGAGATGTTGTATACCAAATGTGAAACGGTTCATAATGGTGAATCTGAAGAAGACTTTTGAAGAAATTCCCTCATATTTCACTAAGTTAAAATTCGACTCGATTTGAAAAAAACTTGAATCTGAACCAAATATGAAAGAATTCTGACTTGTGGATCTGAAGAAGATTTTTAAAGAAATGTCCTCTTATTGCACTAAGTTAAACTTTGGGCTCCAATAGAGAGCCCAAATATTAACTGAGGGTCTTGATTCTAACAAATGTGAAACTGACCCTAGTAGCAATGATGTACACCAAATATCAAAAGTTTCTTTCCAGTAGTTTGGAAGAAGAAGGTTTTTAAAGCTTATTCCTCAAATGGCCCAAGTTAAGATTCGGGCAGGCGTATTGAGCCCAAATATGAACCGAGGGGCTTAATTTGAAAAAACTTGTATCTAACCCCCCCCCCCCCCCCCCCCCCCCCCCCCCCCACGCGCACATGGATGCTGATTAGTGTTTCTGGGTAAGAATATTTTTAATATTTGCAAATATGCTGACTCAGCATTTTTTCGATGCCCCCTACAGAACACCCTGACACAACCGATGGCAATTCTTTTCTACCGTTCCATTCTACGGGTCCTAAGGATGCTTAATTGCAAATAACAGTTCTCTGTTCCGTGTGGTTTGGGAAATATGGGCATTTAAAAATATTTCGATTTTTATCTCCTGGGGTTCCCACGGCGAACATGGGAATTTTTTTGTTTTGATGAATCAAGTACTTATGACCCAACAATACTACATACCAAATTTCGTTCAAATCGGACCATCGACCATCAGAAAATTGAAATGTTGGGCGGGGCCAAAACAAAATCTTGCCCCTCCCATTTCGAAGGCAAATATTGCTCCACGAATATCGTTTGAATAAACTTGATTCTACACCTCAAAAGGAAGCTCCATACCAAATATCAAATCATTGTACCCACTGGTTCATGATTTCTTTAGAAATACCAAATATCAAATCATCTTACCCACTGGTTCATGATTTCTTTAGAAAAGTGGAGCATTTTCCCCCACCCCCATCCTAGCGTGGCAACTTTATTTGAACAAACGTGAACTGACATATGATAGGGACCATGCATATAAAATTTGGTTCAAGTCGGCACAGGGGTTTAGGAGGAGAAGTCGATAGTGTAAATGTCGGAAACCGGGCTTTGTCGCTGCTGGGAAAATAGATTCACGCCGCGTATTCAGCCAAAACTCAACTAGTGCCTCTTGAGTCCGTGCGTGAACGTATGCCTCACCGTGACGAACCTTGCCCGTTTTGTTTTTGTTGGGGTGGTTCTTACCCTGAAGGGGTCAATGACTTTTCCTCGAAAAGCATAAATCAACAGGGGTTCACTGAAAACAATAATTTTAATACATATATAAAACCAGACGCTCAAGTGAGCCTAAAACGCTCACCCGGCTCAAGTTGTCAAAAGAGATGAGTGTATCAGTTAGTGATCAGCAGCAAGAGCAGTATTTTGATTTGCTATGACACAACCAAAGGCAACTTTTTTGGCCATTCATTTCTGCTGGTCCTAGGAAAGCTTTCTAGCAAGCTCTGTTCTGTGAATTTTTGTTTTGTTTTCAACTACTGTGGTTCTCTATATCCCCCCCCCCCCCCCCCCAAAAAAAAAAAAAAAAATTCCGGCATACATAATAATACTTATGACCCAGTTATATACTACATGACAAATATGGTTCACATCTGCCCACTGAATCTGAAAATAGAAATATTGAGTGTAGCCCAAAATTTGGGAGCCCAAATTTTGACTTACTGAGTTTCTTTGAAAAAAGTGAACCTGCTTCACTAAAGTAAGTTCTAAACAAGAAATCTAAGGATTATTGCAAGTGGCTTAGAAAAAGAGGATTTTAAAAGCATAGTAGGCTTATGAAGCATTAACCCCTCCCTAAGGGATATAGTAATTTGGAGGGAAAAAACAGAAGAGTAAATTCCACCAGCCTGAAGATGGCAGCAGCTTCATTTGAACAAAGGAGAAAAGGTTTACTCCAAAGATGGTCTGTGCCATAAATGAATGAATTTGGCCCAGTGGTTTTAAAGAATAAGAAAAATTTCAAACTAGAGAAACAGAATTTTACTGCCACCAGTAAATTCAAGTCTGTGTGAAAATGGTTAAAGCATCAAAAATAAACAAAACAGAATGAGAATTTATGGAGGCTTATCTTTTTCTTTTCTTTTTTTTGGGGGGGGGGGGGGGGGTGTAATTTTAAAGAAATCAGAAACACGTTTTCATTAACAGTATTACATGAAATAAAATCTTTGGAACCCACACTGAAGCCTTGAGAGGGTTTAACTAAAGATATTCATGCAGGAATTAAGAGAATTTTTTTTCCAAGAAAAATCTGATCCTATTCTCATATGTGGCCATCGACTTGGCCCGCGACTGCCCCTATTCTAAAAATGATCACTGTGGCCCCTTACACTGCAAGGTGCCTTTACTCTCGCACCAATAAGGCACCTCCTTTAACCTATAGCATGGGACATCCCCGGCTCCTACGATCTACAGCCTTACCCGCCTTCAGACTGGAATGATTTTTTTTCGAGAAACGTCCCGATTTTTATTTCGATGGCCAGAACATCAATTCTCAGTTTAATTGCTTCTCTTGAACTTGGCCGCTTAGATCTATCTTAATTTAATATTCGGTTTCAAGTTCCTTTGAAAGACTCGCATTTCGGTATATCCTGCCATTCGGTGATAGGCTAGATGCGTAATATGGGTGTGTGTCCATGTGAACATGTGCGATGTGCTGTTTTTACAACAATTACCTATTAACTGGACACCATTACACCACAGATAATGACTGCAGGAGAAGACTTCCTTTTAATCTCTTATCAGTCCACCCATTGTGGCGTTAAACAGAAATGCGGTAATGGACATAACCTTTCACGCTTAGTTAACAGTGCATGAACCATTGCTGGTCTGTTTAAGTGACAAATCGGTTTTCGGGGTCCAGAATATACCTGTCTTTACGCATTATATTTAGCCCAGTGAGAAAGGTTATCGAAAATATATACACTTTTAAACCGAAAATCGCAACTTTAGGCTATCACTTGACAGTGAAGTTCACGCCAGACGGAAGACAAAAGGTGATCACTTTAGCTCCCCCTGACTTTCAGTCAGGTGAGAGAAAAAGCGAGGATAGTGTGGTGTTTGTCGCCCGTCCAGTACGCCCGGTCTATGCGGTGCATTCCTTCCGTCCCGTTCCGCCTCGTCTCGTCGGTACGTACAACTTCATATCACCAAGAGTATGTAAATCGAATCATTTAAACTATGCCGGGGTCTTCAGGTAGCATCTGTAGATGTGCATAAAGGTTTCGGAATTTTTATTTGGCCCAAGTGGTTCCAGTGGAACCACTTTTATTGTTATTGTTAGAAAACCGGTTTCCATTAAATGACTCCAGGGGTGTTTAATTCGAAACCTTTAAACTATACAAAGGTGTTCAGGTAGTATACGTTGATGTGCATAAAGGGTCGAAATTTGTATTTGGCCCCTTGTAGCTCCCGTAGCACCACTTATGCAGTTAGAAAGTCAGTCTCCGGTGGAAGGCTCCATGGGGTTTTAATTCGAAACCTTGAAAGTGTGTTCATATGTTCCAGTGGGGTCTCTAGATGTGCATAAAGGTTTTGGATTTTAGATTCGGCACCACTTTTGTCGTTGGAGAATCGGTTTCCGGGGAAATGCTTCTAGGTGTTTTAATTTGAAACGTTGAAAGTGTGTTCATATGTTCTGGTAGAGTGACTAGATGTGCATAAAGGTTTCAGATTTTTTATTTGGCCCCATGTGGCGCCCGTAGCACCACTTATGTCGTTAGAGATTCGGTTTCTGGTGGAAGGCTTCTAGGGGTTCTAATTCGAAACGTTGAAAGTGTGTTGATATGTTCTAGTAGATTTTCTAGATATGCATTGAGGTTTTGGATTTTAGATTCGTCTCCGTGTGGCACCTGTAACGCCACTTTTGTCGTCGGAGAATCGGTTTCTGGGGATTGACTCCTAGGGGTTTTAATTTGAAACATGAAAGTGTGTTCATACGTTCTATTAAGGTGTCTAGATGTGTATACAGGTTTTGGATTTTTAATTTGGCCCCAGGCGGTGCCCGAAGCGCCACGTTTGTCGTTAGAGAATCGGTTTCCAGCGAAAGCTCCTCGGGGTTTTAATTCGAAATGTTGAAATGTTGTTCATATGTTCCGGTAGGGTGTCTAGATGTGCATACAGGTTTCCGATTTTTCATTCGGCCCCATTTGGCACCCGTAGAACCATTTTATGTTTTTGGTTAAAGAATTAGTTTCCGGCAAAAGGCTCCTAGTGGTTTTATCGAAACGCTTAACGTGTGTTCATATGTTCAGGTAGGGTCTCCAGATGTGCATAGAGGTTGTGAATCTTTGATCCAGCCCCATGTGGTTCCCGCCGTGCCACTTTTGTCGTCGGACAATCTGTTTGCGGCAAAAAGGCTCCTAGGGGTTTAATTGGAAATGTTGAAATGTTGTTCATAAAGGTTTCGGATTTTTGATTTGGAACTATGTGGCACCTGTAGCGACAAATTTGCCATTAGAGAATCAGTTTTCTTCGAAAGACACCTGGGTGGGGGGCGGGGATTAAGTTAAAACATTGAAAGTGTGTTCATATGTTCAGGTGGGGTCTCTAGATGTGCATAAAGTTTCGGAATTTTGATTCGGCACCATGTGGCACCCGTAGCGACACATTTGTCATAAGAGAATCAGTTTCTTGTTAAAGGCTCCCAGTTTTAAATTTTTTGGAAGCAGTACAACATTTAGTTTACCAGAAATTATAATTCTGAATGCAACAAGGGCATGTATTTATATTAATGAATGTAGATGTGTGTCATTTGCAACGGGGAGGAAACTTATGATCTTACAATTTTTCACAGTGCATTTATGCTTGACTGTTCAATATCCAATCAGCGCGTGGAGTGAAACTGGGCAGTGTTCGCACTGGCAGTCTAAACATGGCAAATCATCTAAAACAGCGTTTAGTGATGTTAACCGTACAACACTAGACAGTAATTGTTGAGCATGTGACCATGATTCTGCAGTCTAATTGGTTGATTCTGTCTGTGTCAAGATCGATTCGAATTTGTCCGAGTTAAGGATTAATGGTCAGGGATTGTAAATAATTAATTTCATACGTTTGCTTGTACAAATTATTGAAGGCTAGTTAATTAGCTGCTTGACCGGGTGGGTGTTTATCTCTCATTGAGACGGTTGAGAGGACTAATGGTTCCCCGCTGCGACGTTTAAAACTACTGCACAACTTATCTTTGAAAGTCCCTAACAGTAATTCGTTAATGTCAGACGTCGCTGGTGTTCCACGGTACGTGGCCCTCAAATACGTGTCATCCGCGTAGTTCTAAATGTCAGACTCGCGAGCTTACAAAGAGATATCTCACCTATCTTAATAACGGTGTCCCATATCACAGAGGAACCGACTTAATGATTAATTAGACACGAAAATGCTATATAATCAAGGACTTTTCATCGGTAGTCAGTCGACCTTGGATTGAGTCAGTAATCCGTCGGGAAGAGGGCTCGGAGGTCTAGCCATTGGGGCTGTCATTTGTAGAGATTAATTGTGGAGACTAAGCGAGTTCCGTTTAAGTAGGCGAGCGGTCGCCAGGTTAAGTGACGCGACGCAAAGGCGAAGTGTAGAGTAGAAAAGAGCTGTCTAGAGCTCGAAAAATTAACTTAATTGAAGCTATTGAGAGCTCGAACATTTAACTTAATCGACGCTGTTGAGAGCTCGAACATTTGATTTAAGCTAAGAGCTTAGAGTGAGCTTAGTTGAGACAGGCAAATTAGATGCATGAGCTTTATTTGTTTAAACGGTATACGGAGATTGGTGTAAACGGAGACTGGAGTAGAAGGCGAGTGGTTAAACCCGTGGGGTGAAGTGACTATGATTTCGAATGTTTAAAATTTAGTTAGACAGAGTTGGTTACAGTTGACTGGCAATTTGGCGTATTTGGAGGTTGAGCGGCGTCAAATAGACAATACGTTATGTACGCAATCGCTTGAGAAGTGAAGAGGAAACCCAGGAGTGAGGAACAACCAGAAACATCCAGACAACAGCATCGAACACGGGGTACTCCGGAAAGAGCTCGAACTTTATGGGGAAATTCATATGTGCTTTGTTTGTGAATAATGTATATTCTTGGATTGTTCACTGATGCGTATATGTGAGTACAAAGTGCTATTTTTATTTCCATAAAATTATACTCAAATGATCCACCGTCGGTTATCTTTTTAAATATCAAGTCACGGATACCTTAAGATGACGAAACTGCCCCAACAAAAACCACAACATCGCGAGGCCGAGAGACGTATGTTCACTCGAAAGCCCGGCTGTCCTCTCTGAGTACGGCCGAGCTCCAGAGTGATCATAAATCTCACATATCTGCCCCAACGTGTTGTGACAGTCTGATGTATAATAATATATGAAATGTCGCTAATTAATTAAGATAAATTGATACACTAATTCCATTATTTAGTAATGTTATTTGCTTGTTACCTTTACTATCATATTTAAAATATAATGCAGTTTCAGATATTGCGCTTAAATTATTATCAAACCATAAAGTGAGTTTGAACCTTAGAGTATATCCATTAGTGTACTTTGAACGAATTTTTTTCATCACTTACAATCAAGGATGTGAAATGGGATAAACAGTTGAGGGTTTGCACACACATACAATATTGTTTATACATCATGTAAGATGGGGAATCCAATCTCAGATGGAGAATCTTCAGCAGGAAATAAATAATATTGTTGTTTATCAATAATTTTAATGTGCCATATAATACCTTTTCATTTCCGTCTGTATCAAGCATTAATCAATAATCAAGAATGCAAATGCGAGGATATACTGCAGTGTGCTTTGCATAAAATGACACCATCTGGTTCACATTTTGATGATGATGATTTTGTTACCTGGTAAACGCGTGCGTGGACATCACTGTCCACGCGTGGGTTACGACCAATTCACGTCGACTGTACTGTTGATGATTATTGGCACTTAACATTTCAAGTGTCGATTTATTTTTTTCTCAATTTTCTCAATGTACACGTGCAATGTCTAATAAAATGTGTCTGTGGTAAAGTTTGATTAATTGTTGAAGGTTTCTGTGTTTGATTAGTTTTTGTAATTTCAGCTGGTTAATTTATGTATAAAAATTGTGTTTTTCGCTTTTTTAGTTCAGAAGATTGGCAAGATAAGTCAGGATTGGAAATATTCTCCCTCCTCTCCCATCCGACAGTTCCAAATAAATGGCTGTTAAGTGCTTGAGCTATTAACTGAGAAATTTGGAACAAAAATATCTTGCATTTATCCAACAGCATATTTAATCTTTTTACATAAAATATCCATTCAGCCGCAATGTACAGTTAAAACTAGAAGTCCGGTCATGAAATGCGCACAAACAGCACGTCGATCTTCGCGTTAATCTACGCGTTATGACCACAGTAAGACTATCAAATTCTGTACATATGGCCTGTGCACAAGCAATGTTTCAGCCAATGGACCTCCATTGGCAGAAACATTGCCTGTGTTTGCTATGAGTAACCAGGAGAACCTGCCGTACTTTGGATGCCATTTGATATGGCAATTGCGCGAAATTCCTACGCGCAATTAAGCCTAGATAAGCACACAGTTCGTGACAGGACTTCTAGTTTTAACCGTGTATGTCCTTCAGGGTTCATGATACCATATTAACGATACTATCTCGAGAATAAGCAAAACATTTATGGCATAAAAATAGAATTTATATATTCTGGGACAGTATAATAAAACCTTTACAATTGTATTTTCTAGAATTGTATTTTCAAGTTATGACTTTAATTTGAATGAACCATTAGCATTTAGCAGTTGGCAAATTGCCATATCTTTTAAAATGCTAATGATTCAATTGAGACAGTTATATTAAGAGGTCGAAAATACAATTCTAGAAAATACAATGGTAAAAATGTTTTATAGTATTGGCCCCAGGTAATGTTTTTCAGGAAAGTGCAAAGTGTAAAATTTCAGCAAACTCGCTCCGAGAGACGACAACTCGAAAATGTGCGGTAAATAGTGGTGGTAATGCATTTCTTTCTGACTAGGAGGGTGGTTGGGAGGGAGGGGTGGTGCTGATAACATTTTGGGGTCTTTGATTTTAGAAACTGGCTTCTTGATTATTTCCTTCTTGAACCAAACTGGTTTATTGCTAGGTTCACACAGAATCAGTTTGGTTCCTCATCTAAAATCAGACGGGTTCCAACTGAAAACCAAGTTATCAAATTAGTTCTTTGTTTGGTTCAAACTTTTGACTTGCTTGGTTCCACAATTGAGCCACCTGGTTCTTCACTTGTTTCATTCTGGGTTCCCGATTGCCCATGTGGGTTGTGGTGGCGCTGCGTACTGCACGAAGATACTGCACTTGCCTTTAACCGCTGCTAACTCTACCTGTGACAGGTTAGCAAGCCGGAGAGTTTGACAGTTCTTCGCTGCTGCTCGGTGGTTTCCTTCGAGTACTCTGGCTTCCACCACACTGTCTATACCATGTGGCTCTCGCTGTTGAAAGTGTTGTTAAATTCGAATAAATAAATATATTTGACATTTTGGTTCAGGAAGGGACGCACTCCTGTTGACTTGGAAGCACACACAGATGCTAATTTCAAACGACAGAAGGCTTAATTGTTTGAGGGCTGGAAGCCGAAATTTGGACTCTTCTGAGACGTATAGGTGCTGCAGTTATTACACGTAAACATTCTGTAGTCATGCTTTATTTACATTTAGTTCAAATTAAAAATATTTCTTTCAATTAAATTCGTTTTACTATTTACTGGAGAGTGCACATAGCACTTTTCACAAACTGCAACAAAACAGGTCCTTCTGACAGACGACTAGCCAGGATCCTATGGTGCCCTTGCCAAGTTGTTTTTTTTAATTCTGGGGGGGCGCAAACATGATCTTTGGAAGGATGTTGTGGTGAGGGGGGGGGGGAGTAGGGGGGCCTCCATTGTCTTAGCTAATAGCCAGGATACCTTGGTGCCCTAGCCAGTGCCAGGTTTTTTTAGGAAGGGGACAAACATGATATTTGGAAGCCTGTTGGGTGTGTGTGCGTGTGTGTGGTGGGGGGGGGGGGGGAGGGGTCGGGCCACCCTAGTCTTAGCAAGGACCCTCTGGTCGTTATTCCTCCTCCAATTTCCCTGAAGGGAAGTGGGAGGATGGGTAACGATCGGAGGGTAATAGTCAAGGCTAGGCCCCCACCGCCAAGAAAATTTTGCACAATTCAGTGCTCTATTGGAGATCCTTTTATGGCTCTATATCTTATATGAATGTTCACACTAAAAACTAAAGTGTTAAAACTGACACTTTCAAGGTGTTAAACCCATTCTAACTCTTAGGGTTTGATTTTAACACTCAAAGTGCAATGCTTTAAGCACTTAGACATTACAAACGACAGACATCTGAAACTTGAATGGATGGCACTTCCCATGTGTCTGGCATTGGTGGTTCTTCCAGAATCGTCCATAATTTGATTTGCGCTTGGTGGGTACATAATTAAAAGGACACAACGCAGATGACGCGGATCAGGCTCGAGAGTTCGAGCCTGACCCGCGTCATCTGCGTTGTTTCCTTTTAAGTGTCGCGACATTACACTTGTCAAAAGGTATTATTGTAACACCTGTCAAGTTCTGGGATATCTACACTTGAACAAAGTGCTAGTTCAGCACTTAGTAAGTGTTAAATACAGCACTTCAAGTGTAGTTTTTAACACTTTAGTTTTTAGCTTGTTGCATTGGGCCATTGTACTGGGAGCGGGCAGCGTTAATTGCACATAGTTGTGGCTAGACCTCCCACCTGCAAGAAAATTTTGCAACATTCAGCGCTCTAAAAGCGAATCTGAGAAATTTTTAGCGTGTGTAGTCCTTTATTGGAGACCATTTTATGGAGGGCTCTGTATGTAATGTGAAAGTTGCATTGGGGCCAGTGTTTTAGGGGCGGACAGCGAAAATTGCCTTGTGAATGACTTGTGAAGACATTATAACCTGTGGGAATAATTCAGCACACTATCAGTTGGATGATGTTGTCTAGAAGAAGGAGTATTATCGTACTGGAGTGTTTTTTTATATGGGTAGTAGATCTTTGATAAACTATCAGCATACAAAACATCAACACAGAAAATCCGGTGGATTCAAATATAAGACTTCTGCATATCAAGTAACAAGAGATGTGTGTTAATAGGTACAACATTCAAAGAATCCTGTTCACCTTAGGTACAACCAAAACACTGTGCTAATTGTCGAAAATAGCCTTCGCTAATAGCAGACAGGAGATACTTACAGTATTGTTACCACCGATAACTGCAGTGATTCTCAACTTCCCTCTTAGTTGAAAGTTACAGGCTTGTTCGAGTCCGAAACGTGAAGAGACCTTTTGAAAACAACTTTCTAGAAAGGGGGCAGCAATATTAGAATACATGGCTGTTCACGTAACAATGTAATTTCCGCTGATGATCTATATATGCTATGGTGTGAGGGACTCCCTTTACAATGGCGCAACAGGTTCATGACACTTCATCAGCGGTTTCAAAAATGTAAACGTTCAACTTGTTCCGATATGGCCGCTACGTTCGATTAAAGGTTAATCACATGATGTGACTGGAAGAGCGGTGAATCGGTGGTTAGAGAATTGGATTTTAAACAGAAAGGTCAATGGCTCGAACCTGACCCGCGGTAACGGTTGTGCTCTTCGGCAAGATACTTTGCACAAGTGGGGGTGTTCTAATCGATTCGTACTGCACGGCGTTGGTGCACTTGCCTTCAACAGGTGCCAACTCTTATTGTTCCAGGTTAGTAAGTCGGAGAGTCTGTCAGTTGCTCGCCGCAGCTCGGTGGTTCTCTCTGGGTACCCCAGCTTCCTCCATCCGTAAATATGTTTGACACGATGTGAACCTTGAGGCTGAAAGTGTCGTTAAACCCCAGAACTTTAAATCCTCATTTCGTGCAATTCATGTTCGTTGGAATGGATTTCTGTACTGACGTTATTTTTCTGGTTGGTTTAACCCTTTACCCATCGTAACGGCCAAAACCGGCCAGTGTTATTCACAAACATCGCCAATTAATTTTCATTATTTCAGGGGGGGGGGGGGGAGAATTTGCAAAACACTGATGCCGGGGTGGGTGGGTGGTCAAGGAGGACATATAAAAGTTTTCCGATGCTTGCAAATATTTTCCTCAGACACTTTTGGCCAAAATTGTATACCATAATCAGTGAAGTATCATTCAAGAACCAATAAAAAGACAGTCAAGTTATCAGGTGGTACCTACCATGGGTTATATACGATTATAAAACTGTTATTGCGGCTGAGCTATGATTCGGCTTATAGTGATACAATGTATGACATATTGAATAATGCAAGTTAAAATGCATCACTAATCAGATTTGTATGATATTTTACAAAGCTCTCTGAACTCTGTCGAATACCATATATATTGTTGGTTTCTACAACATGTCTGAACACATGGAGACATAACTACAGGTAAAAAGTTAATGATATGACATTCAAGAGTGTTAATGAATTACAATAGAACATGCCTTAAGAGACCGATGTCTTTGGAGACCATGTTTTATATGGACATACCTGGACATACCAGCTTTACTCTATATTTGATTTGTTATGGAGACCATCTGCCTTAAGAGACCACTTTGGTCTGATAAAACGGATGTTCTTTCAAGACCTGTCCTACTGTACAAGGTCAATCACTCAATACTGTATGATAAAATTGGATATGGTGCTGTATGGTGGGAAGGATGATGCAGATGCATGTATTTAGTGGGGAAGGGTGGTTCAGATAACACCGGAAAAAAATTGTAAAACTGGAAAAAAATTATATGGGGTGGGTGGGTGGGTCCTCCAACCGGTCAAAAACAAAAAATCGGCATCGGTGTCTGCAAATTTTTTCCTATTCCACCACCCCCCCCCCCCCCTAACTATTATTTTTTCATTTCTTGTTTCAAAAACATAGGTTATGACCCCTCGCTGGAACGAGCTCGTCGATCTCATTCCAATGAGGGGTCTTAATCTATGTTTTTGAGACAAAAAATTAAACTAGATCGAGTTATTTGTGTGCAAAGCACACAATGGTGTATCCCCGCATTTCCTTAGCAACACCTCAGCATAGTCTTAACGTTTCAAATTAATACCATATGAGCCTTTCGATGAAAATTGATTTTCTAACGATAAAGGTGGTTCCACTGGAATCACCGGGGGCAAAATCAAAATTCCAAAACCTTCATGCACATCTAGAGATGTTACCTGAACACATTAGCATAGTTTAAACGTTTCGAATTAAATACCATAGGAGCCTTTCGATGAAAACTGATTTTCTTACGATGAAACTGATTTTCTAACGATAAAAGTGGTTGCACTGGACCCACCGGGGGCAAAATCAAAATTCCGAAACCTTCATGCACATCTTGAGATGTTACCTGAACACATTAGCATAGTTTAAACGTTTCAAATTGAATACCCAAAGAGCCTTTCGATGAAAACAGATTTTCTAACGATAAAAGAGGTTCTACTGAAACCACCGGGGGCAAAATCAAAATTCCGAAACCTTCATCATGCACATCTAGAGATGTTACCTGAACACATTAGCATAGTTTAAACGTTTCGAATTGAGTACCCTAGGAGCCTTTCGATGAAAACTGATTTTCTAACGATAAAAGTGGTTCCACTGGAACCACCGGTGGGCCGAATCAAAATTCCGAAACCTTCATGCACATCTAGAGATGTTACCTGAACACATTAGCATAGTTTAAACGTTTCGAATTGAATACCCTAGGAGCCTTTCGATGAAAACTGATTTTCTAACGATAAAAGAGGTTCTACTGAAACCACCGGGGGTCGAATCAAAATTCCAAAACCTTCATGCACATCTAGAGATGTTACCTGAACACATTAGCATAGTTTAAACGTTTCGAATTGAATACCCTAGGAGCCTTTCGATGAAAAATGATTTTCTAACGATAAAAGTGGTTCCACTGGAACCACCGGGGGCAAAATCAAAATTCCGAAACCTTCATGCACATCTAGAGATGTTACCTGAACACATCACCATAGTTTAAACGTTTCGAATTGAATACCCTAGGAGCCTTTCAGGGTGTGACGTACGGACGGACGGACGGACGGACGGAGATCACGACAATATCCCCGCATTTTTGAAAATGCGGGGATAATGAAAGTGTCAATGACACTGTAGCTCAACTTGTTAAGACATGTACATGTATAGTATGTGACACAGCAATGACAAACACCTAGGTGATGACCTGATAACAAAGGTACATATAAAGTATTGTAACGGTCTGTACATAAATACTGACCGTAGCCTGGAACAAATGTATTGGTAAAGTATTGTAAAGGTGGATGACAGTCAGATGCTAAACTAGAAAAGAAATCTTTTAGTCCCAGAGTGGGTCTGACTGAACCCCCAAATATTTGTTCTCATAGCACAGTGATAACAAAGGCACCCCAAAACACACTCGTTCCTGTCCCAAGGTGAAAACAAAGGTACACAAGAAGTTTCGTGAAGATCAGTTCATAAATACGAGCTGTATAGAAGTTGTGACAAAAAACTGATTGGACCTAATTTCGGTACAAAATGGCCACTGGCAGCCATCTTGAATTTTGGACCGCACCCAGAAACACTCGTTCTCGTCCCAAGGTGACAACAAAGGTACCCAAGAAGTTTCGTGAAGATCGGTTCATAAATACAGCCTCTAGCCCGAGCCGTATTGACATGTGCACTTACAGTGTATAAGTAGCACTGAATAAATCAATGTTCATCTAATTTGCACAATTTCTGCACGAGAAAAAAAACGTTACAATATGTGATGTATTCCATGTTACTAAACATTCATACAAAAATTTATTCAAATCAGAACTTTCATACAGAAGTTCTGTACAAAAGACTGATTGCACTAATTTTGGTACAAAATGGCTGCTGGTGGCCATCTTGAATTTCGAACCACACCCAAAAACACTCGTTCTCATCCCACGGTGATAACAAAGGTACCCAAGAAGTTTCGTAAAAATCGGTTCATAAATACGGCCTTTAGCATGAGCCGTATAGAAGTTGTGTACAAAAAACTGATTAGACCTAATTTCGGTACAAAATGGCCACTGGCAGCCATCTTGAATTTTGGACCGCACCCAGAAACACTCGTTCTCGTCCCAAAGTGATAACAAAGGTACCCAAGAAGTTTCGTGAAGATTGGTTGATAAATACAGCCTCTTGCCCGAGCCGTATTGACATGTGCACTTACAGTGTATAAGTAGCACTGAATAAATCAAAGTTCATCTAATTTGCATAATTTCTGTACGAGAAAAAAAAAACGTATCATATGTGATGTATCCCATGGTACTAAACATTCACACAAAAAATTATTCAAATCAGCGCTTTCATGTGGAAGTTCTGTGCAAAAATCTGATTGCACCTAATTTTGTACAAAATGGCTGCCATCGGCCATCTTGAATTTCGGACCGGACCCAAAAACACTCGTTCTCGTCCCACAGTGATACCAAAGAAGTTTCGTAAAGATCGGTTCATAAATACGGCCTCTAGCCCGAGCCGTATTGGCATTTGCACTTACAGTGCTGAAAGGAACACTAAATACATCAAAATTAGTCTAATTTGCATAATTTACGCACGAGAAAAAAAACCCGTATTATATGTGATGTATCCCATGGTACTAAACATTCATACAAAAAATTATTCAAATCAGCGCTTTCATAAGGAAGTTCTGCGCAAAAATCTGATTGCACCTAATTTTGTACAAAATGGATGCCAGTGGCCAACTTGAATTTCGGATCGGACCCCAAAACACTCGTTCTCGTCCCACGGTCATAATAAAGGTACCCAAGAAGTTTCGTAAAGATCGGTTCATAAATACGGCCTCCAGCCCGAGCCGTATTGAATTGTTGACGGACAGATGGACAGGCGGATGACTGGCCATGGCATAAGCTCAAATTTGGCTTCGCCAAAGTTGAGCTAAAAATGAGTTAGTCAAGAATTTATTTTGCAAGTGTCGTCTGCTTTTCATGTTGGGTAAAGAGTTAAGTTGTCCATGGTAATCTTGGAAATCTCTGGTGACAATCGAAAACGGAAGATGTTTTTTCTTCTGTTAACCCTAAAACGAACACTTGCATTTTCTTTTCTCGACTAACATTGAGAACAGTCGCCGTGGACAGGTCGTATTCTACGCGTGGGAAGTGATGTCCACTAAAGCGTTTACCAGGTAATAAAAGTCACCATCAGCAAAATTTTAATTAATGAAGCATCGGGTTTTTGATGATTATTCCTATAATTAGTATTTGGAATCTGATATTATTGAGTCCGTGAAAATATTGCCCACCCGAAGAAAGTGACCATCCCTCGGTGGCCGTACTGTAGTTTCTCTTTTTTGGCAAAAAAAACATATCTTGTGTCCCCTTAATGAACGGCCTCGACAAGGTCGTTCCAATTTAGGGCCATAAGCAATGTTTTGTAGGCAAACATTGATAAAAAAAATAACAATTACTGTATTGTTGTCAATGACTTATGTAAAGCTCATGCTTATTAGTCGCAAAGGGTTAAAAAACCGAAACCAAGCTCATATTTTTAAAGTCAATTAGCTCTATTGGTACATCCTAACATAGCACTAGAGCGCACATCAAAAATAAACTTACGACCTTCAACTCCAAGTTGAAACAAACAGACTCGGGTGAAACGGGTCAGTGGGTGGTTGGTGTGACTTGTTAACTTGTTATACAAATGTAAATCTTCTTCACAAGAAGGGTTATGCTTTGGCGCTTTCTTAATAAACTGCTTGATGCCATACGGATAAAGCTGGTAAATTCTTATGAAAATCCCCCTCAATGATGAAAACATTAGCAACTGTGGATGGAACCGGAAATAACGCATGAAATGCGCCATACATACCTTTTTTCCTTCGACGTGGATATCGGCAACATAATTTTCAAAGATTGTCGGGACATAAACATCTGGAAATTCATCTCGGCTGAATACTAACAGTAAACACGTTTTTCCACACTCACCATCGCCAACAATAATTAGTTTCTTTCTGAGGTTCGATTCCTCTGCTTCTGAAAACAATGGCATAAAAACGCTAATTAACTCTTTTAGCATTATATTTTTGGACAATATTGTCCAATATTATAAATCTCTTCTACAAATTCCTGAACGGATAATCCGTAATAATTATATGTTTTGTTCTACTTTAGCTTTGCGGAATCCAGTTATTGTCTGTCCGCCGTTCAAATTTCTTGTCCAGTGTGTTTGATGGCCGATACATTCGAGAGAATTCAAAATATCAGCTTTATAAGTAGACAAGACAATAAAACTCTAACTTGGAAAATCATTCGATTCACAATGTTAAAAAAATTTAACCAAGTTAATAACGTTTAACTTTGAAGATTATAATTGTATAATATGTTGCATTGCGTCGTTATGTGCTTACCCAAACAGGATCGCGCGTGCCTATGACGTCGAATTTTGCGCCATTTGACGAAATTGAAGAACACGAATAATTTAGATGTCCTTCAATTTTAGACAACACTTTCATTGATTTGGTGGAGAGACCATGAAGCCCTCCTACCAACGTTGGCGAAGTTGGCCCAACGATATCTGGCGATTCAACAATATCGGCTTCATCCGAACGCCTATTTTCTATGTAACTGTAAGAACTGGTATTCGAGCAACGGCGGATGTCTCTTTCCAAGCATACGGCCGCAGCGATTGTATTCTTAAATGAAAACATCGCTGAATGTTAGAATTTACGATAACCTGAGAGAACTATATTAAAAACTCGTCCCCTGAGTTCCAATGTGCACTATGTGCCAGTAGGCACATAAGAACACATTGGAACTTAAGAGACGAACTGTACGTAAGTTCAATCATATCCAAATCAAATCAATAATGAAAGTGTCAATGACACTGTAGCTCAACTTATCAAGACAAAGACATGCATATGTATAGTATGTGACACAGCAATGACAAACATCTAGGTAATGACCTGATAACAAAGGTACATATAAAGTATTGTAACGGTCTGTACATAAATACTGACCGTTGCCTGTAACAAATGTATAGGTAAAGTATTGTAAAGGTGGGTGACAGTCAGATGCTAAACTAGAATGAAAGTGTCAATGACACTGTAGCTCAACTTGTCAAGACAAAGACATGCACATGTATAGTATGTGACACAGCAATGACAAACATCTAGGTAATGACCTGATAACAAAGGTACATATAAAGTATTGTAATGGTCTGTACATAAATACTGACCGTTGGCTGTAACAAATGTATAGGTAAAGTATTGTAAAGGTGGGTGACAGTCAGATGCTAAACTAGAAAAGAAAACTTTGAGTCCCAGAGTGGGTCTGACTGAACCCCAAAATATTTGTTCTCATAGCACAGTGATAACAAAGGCACCCCAAAACACACTCGTTCCTGTCCCAAGGTGAAAACAAAGGTACCCAAGAAGTTTTGTGAAGATCAATTCATAAATACGAGCTGTATAGAACTTGTGACAAAAAACTGATTGGACCTAATTTGGGTACAAAATGGCCACTGGCAGCCATCTTGAATTTTGGACCGTACCCAGAAACACTCATTCTCGTCCCAAGGTGATAACAAAGGTACCCAGGAAGTTTTGTGAAGATCGGTTCATAAATACAGCCTCTACCCTGAGCCGTATTGACATGTGTGCTCACATTGTGTAAGTAGCACTGAATAAATCAAAGTTCATCTAATTTGCATAATTTCTGCACGAAAACAACCCCCTTACAATATGTGATGTATCCCATGTTACTAAACATTCATACAAAAATTTATTCAAATCAGAACTTTCATACAGAAGTTCTGTACAAAAGACTGATTGCACTAATTTTGGTACAAAATGGCTGCTGGTGGCCATCTTGAATTTCGGACCACACCCAAAAACACTCGCTCTCATCCCACGGTGATAACAAAGGTACCCAAGAAGTTTCGTAAAGATTGGTTCATAAATATGGCCTCTAGTCTGAGCTGTATAGAAGTTGTGTACAAAAAACTGATTAGACCTAATTTCGGTACAAAATGGCCACTGGCAGCCATCTTGAATTTTAGACCGCACCCAGAAACACTCGTTCTCGTCCCAAGGTGATAACAAAGGTACCCAAGACATTTCGTGAAGATCAGTTCATAAATACAAACTCTAGTCTGAGCCGTATTGACATGTGTACTTACTGTGTGTAAGTCGCACTGAAAAAATCAAAGTTCATCTAATTTGCATAATTTCTGCACGAGAAAAAAACCCGTATTATATGTGATGTATCCCATGGTACTAAACATTCACACACAAAAATTATTCAAATCAGCGCTTTCATATGGAAGTTCTGTGCAAAAATCTGATTGCATCTAATTTTGTACAAAATGGCTGCCATCGGCCATCTTGAATTTCGGACCGGACCCAAAAACACTCGTTCTCGCCCCACGGTGATACCAAAGGTAACCAAGAAGTTTCGTAAAGATCGGTTCATAAATACGGCCTCTAGCCCGAGCCGTATTGGCATTTGCACTAACAGTGCTGAAAGTAACACAAAAAAAAACATCAAAATTAGTCTAATTTGTACAATTTACACACGATAAAAAACCCGTATTATATGTGATGTATCCCATGGTACTAAACATTCATACAAAAAATTATTCAAATCAGAGCTTTCATATGGAAGTTCTGTTCAAAAAACAGATTTCTGCATCGTCGATACAAAATGGCGGCTGGCAGCCATCTTGAATTTCGGACCGCACCCAAAAACACTCGTACTCGTCCCACGGTCATAACAAAGGTACCCAAGAAGTTTCGTAAAGATCGGTTCATAAATACGGCCTCTAGCCCGAGCCGTATCCAATTGTTGACGTACGGGCAGACGGACAGACGGCCAGATGGACAGACGGCCAGACGGAGAGACGGACGACGGGCCATGACAAAAGCTCAAATTTGGCTTCGCCAAAGTTGAACTAAAAATGGCCGAAGTTATTAAAATTTTGTTCATTTTAACATTTAACGTCATTTAACGCAGAATTATTAAACACGTTAACGTTTAAGGAAAATTTTAATTCCTCCCAGCCCTGATTCGATTCAATAGAGATTTCCCATGCTGTCGACGCCCCCATCCCCCCCCCCCCCCCCCCCCCCCCCCGTCAACTGACCGTTGCTTTTAAAACAACACTCTAAAATCAGCCGGGTTAAAAATTAACACAAATCAACTCGGTTGAGTGAATATGAACTCAATTGGGTTCATATTCATTCAACCCAGATAATTTGGGTCAATTTAACCCAACTGGGGGCGCGGTGGCTCAGTAGGTAGAGGTGCAGGCTGCAAACCGAGAAGTCCTCGGTTCGAATTCCACCGGGGGCAACCGCGTTGTGTCCTTGGGCAAGACACTTCACCCCCATTGCCCACGTGGGGGCACGGTGGCGTTGTGTACTAAGGCGTACATCACGTCGATGGTGCACTTGTCTTCAACCAATGCTGACCCTGCTTATGTAGAGTTAGTATGTTGGGGAGCGGCTGCCAGTTGCTCACCGTTGCTCGGAGGTTCTCTCCGGGTACACCGGCTTCCTCTGCCGGTAAAACTGTCCGACACGAGGTGACCTTGGCTGTCGAAAATGTCGTCACACCCCAATAAATAAATATTAAATAAATTTAGCCCAACTGATTTTATTGTGAAAACACACGAGGAAATTAGCAGTGCATGAGCCTGGTCAGAAAATGGCTGACGTGAACTCCGCTCAAAGTTGAATAAATTTATATTGGTACAGTCCGCGTTTAATCATTGGTGTTAAATTTATTTATTTATTTATTTTGTTATTTATTTATTGGTGTTTAAGGTCACATATTTCTGAACAATGGCTAATCGTGACCGCAACATAGATATAAAGCCAACACTAGCTTATTCTCTATACCCATGTTCTCCAAGCTAGAGGACTTCCACCCATTGATTATCTGATCCTATTTTACCAGTAAAATAGAACTTGGTTATCACACTTAACAAGCACTGTTTCACTTCCCGGGGTTTCCACGGGGAATATGTGTCAAAATTAACTTTTATAGTAAGTATCAATCGCAATATTAATAATATGGTAAATTATCTGAGTTGAAAACGAAATTTTAGGTGAGGAACAAATTGAAATGTGACTGCGTGCAGTCTGAATCAAGTTGCTTATTTTCGTTGCTTGAACAGGTAAACTATGAACTGCCCTTATGAAAGTTTAACATTCAAAATGCATTGATATGGCACCACAAAGTAGATCTGTTTCTCAGGACATTTTTTTTTTAAATTGCATGCGGGTGAGCGATTTTTATTTTCTTTCATTTTTGTAATTATTTCTTTGCCACCAAAAGTTCATGTTCTTAGTTTGTTTTATGTTTTAGGCCTCGTAATCTACATGATAGCATGGGTGGTGTTGTATTTCGCCCCTTGCGTGCAAAAAGGCTTTGCAATGCTTGATCATTGTAAAGCCTTGTTGCACTCAAGGGACAAATGTATCAATTTTATCAACTTGGGTAAAATATCAGGCATAAACCATTTAATGTTTTTTTTCTTTCTTCAAGTTTGCATTGTTTATAAAAGTGAGCATGCGGCAGCCAAAATGACAACGTGGGACGAGCTGAGAAACAGATTTTTAACTTTTTAGGCCTATAATAAAGTATTGTCAATACCAGTAAATTAGTAGTTTGCATTGGTGAGTTACATCTTAGGAAATGAGTTAACCCTTTACCTAACATGAAAAGCAGACGACACTTGCAAAAAAATTCTTGAATAACTAATTTTTTTCATTTTTTGTCTCAAAAACATAGGTTATGACCCCTCGTTGGAACGAGCTCGACGAGCTCGTTCCAACGAGGGGTCATAACCTATGTTTTTGAGACAAAAAAATGAAAATATTTTGAAAATTAATTGGCGATTTTTGAGAATAGCGCTGGCCGGTTTTGGCCGTTACGTCGGGTAAAGGGTTAAAAATGAAGCGACTGGTGGTTATCGTCGTCGTTTTCTCTCCATTTCGCTTCACCCGTGTTTACTGCTTTGTAAATAAAGGATACGTGAGGGGGCTTACGTCATCAATATGGAAAATGTTGATAAAGTCTATTCAGCGGCATTAACAGATAAATTGCTTTATAAATTGGTTTTCTTCAGCGGTACTCAACGACAGTCTGAATGCAATACCATAACAAAAGTATCGAAAACAGGTCACACACAGTAATCTCCAGTACAGCCGCCGTGCAGTCGTCTCGTAAACCACGCGTGGGAAGTGATGTCCACGCATGCGTTTACCAGGTAATAAAAAACATCATCAGCAAAATTTTAATTAATGAAGCACCGGTGCTTCATTAATTAAATTTTTGCTGATTATTCCTGTAATTAGTGTTTGGAATCTAATATTACTGCGTCCGTGGAAATATTGAAAACTCGTGGAAAGTAACCAGTCCACGACGGCCGTATTGTAGTGCCGGTATCGAATATCGAATTATTTGAAATACATTTGTACAGATAGGGACAGGGGAAACTCATTAAACTAAAGAATAAATTTGTTTGAGTAGGGCTACCCGCCCATTTTATTGACAACAAGTAATTAATGCGGAGTAGCCAAGAATATGAATCAAATTATTAAAACCTTTAACATATAAAAGGTTCATATGGAATAAAATTATTAAACCCTTTAATAATTTAATATAAAACGTTCCAAGAACAATAATAAAAAGCTGCAAAGCAGTCTCTTTCAACACGATATCCAGGTGCGGATAAAAAAAACGCCACAGATGAGCCTAGCATTCTATTTGTTTCCTTCCAACACATAAGCCGTGACTTCCTCCCTGTGACAAACTCAACGAGCTAGTTTCATTGATGATTTTGGAAGAGGAAATGAAAAAGTAACCAAATTTGTATAACGCAAGGTGTTTGCGTTCTCTGGCTGTTTTTTTCTTTTTATTTTGTTTTGTTTTAGTGTGGGGGAGGGGCAAGTTCCTCCATTTGATGACTAAAAGATATTGAGTTACTTTAATAGTTTTTTCCGACGGTTTACTGATGAACTCTAGAGCTGTAGGTTAACCGAAACCGAACCGAGGTTTTTAGTTTTTTTTAAAAAACCGAAACCGAAACCGTCGACATCCCGTAATCTGAGGTTTTTCGTTTTTTATTAAATACTCTCTTGCTGCAGAAATTTACAAAATGAAGCCATCTCAGAGTAGTGAGAGTACCCAGACACTGCCAATGGCAGTGTCTGGGTACTCTCACTACTCTGGGAAGGCTACACTCTGTGAATTTCCGACATTTCAGTTTAGTTGTGTTTGCAGCTTTCCTCAAGTTGCCGTAGGTGTCAGACCTCGAACAATGGCCAAGCACAATAAAAGTTTTGTATATTTAGGTAATTATTATATTGGCCTTCCTGATTCTTCATGTATTATAGCTTATTTCGGGCATTCATTGAGTTTCACTCAATTTCACTACCGTTCCGTTATGACTCCGGAAATAAGAATGAATTTTATTGAATTTTATTTGGCCTCATGAACAAACCGAAAACCGAACCGAACCGAGGTTTTACTCCACCTGAAAAACCAAAACCGAAACCGAACAAGAAATTTAAAAACCTACAGCTCTAATGAACTCGATAAAAAACAGCATGACACGGGCGAAATTATTTCAGTGGTCATTCAAGTGTTGTCACTATTAATCGATTAACCTCTATCGGAACGGTTACGAGTTTTTTTTCCGGCTTTGATCTGCGTTACAGGTTACCCACTCGTTCAGGACAGGAGCGTATTCAAAAGGTCATTACCACGGTGTGGGTTTCGATATGGTGTATTGAAGTCGAGTCCTCGTCTCTGGGCATTTTTCGACGAGTCCGTTTGGACGAGTAGAGATATTACCCAGATGCGAGGCGGAGACTTCAATTCACGATCTCGGAAGCCCACATGGTGGTAATAACCAACTAATCTTACAATATTCATCCATTGCTTGACTTCTTCGCATAATAAAGGGATCACGTACAGTTTTGAACGCTATCGGGCAATCATTCAACGTCTAAGAACTGATTTTTCACGAATGAAGATCATGCCATCATTATATTGCGTTCTTGTGCCGTGCTTGTCGTAATCCCCATTCATTGTTCTGCTTGTAATGTAACCGCTGAAGTTTATAGTAGTGTTTAACCCTTTACCCAACGCAGGCGATATCAAAATTTATTATTTTAAATATCATTTTTTCAAATTTTTCAAAAAATTTCAACAAAACCATTATCATGTGACCCCTCGTTGGAACGAGCTCGTTCCAACGAGGGGTCACATGATATGGTTTTGTTGAAATTTTTTGAAAAATAATATTTTTTTAACTGCTGAATTTGCATATTACGCGGGCGGATGCGGGCGATTCGTTGGGTAAAGGGTTAAGCTGTGTGCTTCACTGTTATAATTTTCAGCTTTAACACATTGTTGGCCTATATAAAAATATCATCATGGCAAAAAAGTCTTGTCGTCTTTATTTCGTTGAGCTGGTGATTTATTTATCATTTAATTACCGCTTTATCAAAAATGGTGGCCTCGACATGTGTAATAACTCGATGCCACTTGAGTACAGGTAAAAACTTTCTCTTTCTGAATCGAATGATCGCACTTGCGTTTGCTACCCTCAATAAAGATTTGTATTTTGCCTAGGCGGTTTTACTTGTGTCGGGGAAATGCGTTAGTGTTGTGTAAGATAAATGAAATTATACCACGAATGATGTGCGTATTCAATATTATGTGGTACAATATAGACATTGGGAAATGTGCCTCATACCCCATGCATGGAATCTGGATTGCGCGTGAGAACGCCCTGTAAGAAAGAGTCGGATTGGACGTTACGGGTCGGAGTGAATGACGTGAATGAAGTGCTTCGACACAAAATAGCGTCAAGCAAGAAAGTTATCAGAGACCACAGAAGGTGATTTTTTTTTCTTTAAATATATCAGCTTCATTCACTTTAAGTTTAATTGTGGTAAAAATGCAAAACACAACTCATGTATAGTACGGGTGGCAGGAATCAACGACCCTTGGTGTTCGGCGCTAGTGAAATACAGTAAAACCGCTACGTCGGACCGTTGATTCCAGTCCCTCGTACTACACTCTCGATGTCGTCTGTCTTATTTTTTTATAGTCCAATAGTGAAAATACGCCGAATGTACAATACGGCCGCCGTGAACTGGTCATTTTTCACGGGTGGGAAATATTTCCAAGGACGCAATATTATTAGATTCTAAACACTACTCTAACGCATGCAAACCCGGCATAAAATGCTCGGGTCTGATGTTCAGGCCTGGGTATTTGAAGCGACTTTGCATAGCTTACTTGCTGCAAAGCCCAGGGAAACGCAAGCAGACTGGAAAGAAACCATCTAAATAATCTCGAATCACATTAACCCTTTGAAGCCGAGAGACAGCTTTTCTTCCCCCAGGAACATCATACGGCATAATTTCATCATGTAGGATGGCTGCTATATATAAGTAAATGTGCGATGTAGACCAATCACCAACCAAAGGTTGCTCGTTGAAAACATTAACTGGTCTACCCCTAAATAATGAATAAGGACTCTTCTAATTGCAGCGATTAAACTTGACATGGAAGATACCACCATGGTTTAACGGATTAAATAGCAGGTGCATCCACGTCCGCGTTATAGTTCTTGTTATGCTTCCAGACGCATGGTTTACGGGAGTTTAGTTCACCCTTTCTACTGGACCCTGGCTTGTACCGTTTACGAGGAATTCTGCAGACATGGTCGGTAGCCACAATATCGTATGCAGGTAATCGTGTTGGCCATCACGTTTCAATATGATATCTCAAAATATTGCCTGCTATAAAGTTTACAAGACAACTGTTTCGTAGAAATTTCGACACTGTTTGTGTGTGAGTATGAGTCGAAAGTATAAACGTATCTAATTAGTGTACGATCATATATACGACGCCCCAGTGTGGTGTACGTGTCGTCTGGCACAAAATTTTTGAAATATTAAATATGAAGTCAACTTCATCAACAACATCATGTAAACTTACTGTTTCGATTATTTCTTGAAGGAATAATGGCCTGACAGTGAAACGTTATGAATGGAACATCTTAATAATTCTCGTTATCTCTGTATTCCCATGTGAGTTTGACACACATCAAATCTTGAACGTCGTCTTTAATTGAATATATAGACAGAACGGCATTCGCGTTCGAGCTGTCATTTTTTATCGCACGAGATCGATTTGGGCGGAGGGATAATATTGAACTCCAAGCCGAGTTCAATATTATCCCTCCGCCCAAATCGATCTCGTGCGCTAAAAAATTACAGTTCGAACGCGTATGCTGTTCTGTATTTATTGCACGCCTGCAGTTTACTAAAAAAAAATATTAATCGATTTTGGAGGAGGGATAATATTGAACTCGAAGCCTTCGGCTTCTTGTTCAGTAAATATCCCTCCGCCAAAATCTACCGAGTGCGGTAAAAATGACAGTTTGAACGCGTATGCTGTTCTGTATTTATTACACGCCTGCAGTTTACTAAAAAAAAATATTAATCGATTTTGGAGGAGGGATAATATTGAACTCGAAGCCTTCGGCTTCTTGTTCAGTAAATATCCCTCCGCCAAAATCTACCGAGTGCGGTAAAAATGACAGTTTGAACGCGTATGCTGTTCTGTATTTATTGCACGCCTACAGTTTACTAAAAAATTATTAATCGATTTTGGCGGAGGGATAATACTGAACTCGAAGCCTTCGGCTTCTTGTTTAATAAATATCCCTACGCCGAAATCGATCGAGTGCGGTAAAAAATAACAGTTCGAACGCATATGCTGCTCTGTATTTAGTGCATGCCTACGAGTTTACTAAAAAATATTAAAAACACAAAATATTGCCAAAAATAACCCAAACGTAAAAAAAGAAATAATTAAATAGTCCTCGCACGTGATCCCTATTGTTGAAGGACAATTCAAAAAAAAAATAGTTCGCTTCGGTTTTTGCCAAAAAAGTATGCATTTTATGAAAATAAATAGGCGTGCAATAAATAGTGTTCCAGCCAAAAGTGGCGCGTTAATAGATATGAACAAGAGCAACGCGAAGCGTGTCACATGCCGCCTCCTGCAATACCATGGATAGCATTATGCCATCAAAAGCATGACATGTGCCTGCAGCAATCTGTACTAATATAAACAAGCATGGCAAAAATTATTTCAATCCAACGTATGATGACAGAGCTAGAGCAGCAAAAATGTTGGACGGACACATTTTTCAACCATCCCCTAAGTTAAACAAGGGCGAATAACACACTTAAATGCTCATGCGAAGATAATAATTCTACTGTAGGATCCGTTCCCCCATGCTGAGGAACAAGCATGGTAAAAATTATTTGAATTCAACATTTGATGACAGGGCTAGAGCAGCAAATATGTTGAACGAATACATTTTTCAATCATTTTTCAATAATAATCCCCTAAGTTAAACAAGGGAAAATAACTCTGTAAATGTTTACGCGAAGATGTTAACTCTGCTGTAGGATCCGTTCCCCCATGTTGACGGACAAGCATGGCAAAAATTATTTGAATCCGACAAATAATGACCGTGTTCGAGCAGCAAATGTATTGGACGGACACATTTTTCAATCATCCCCCAAGTTAAACAAGGGCAAACAACACTGTAAATGCTCATTCGAAGATATTAATTCTACTGTAGGATCCGTGTCCCCATGCTGAGGAACAAGCATGGTGAAAAGTATTTGAATTCAACGTATGATGACAGAGCTAGAGCAGCAAATATGTTGGACAGACACATTTTTTAATACTTTTTCAATAATAATCCCCTAAGTTAAACAAGGGAAAATAACTCTGTAAATGTTTAGATGCTAGACAGAGCTAGAGCAGCAAATATGTTGGACGGACACATTTGCGTTACCCACGAACGTACAAACATACGTACGAACGTACGCAGCTCTCCACTAGATACCCCCTCCGATCAAGTCGGGGGCATAACGAGAGTTGGGGACAAAACAGGCGAGACCTCCCCAATGTTCTGTCAAATGTTGACATTCTTCAAATTTTTTTCGTATTTTTCGGTCAGAGCCAAAGTGAGTTTCCAATTTTTCGATCAAATTCTCAGTTTTCCAATCATCTGACACAATTTCCGAAATTCCAACTCGAATCTGTGATTGGTCCGGTTTTTCGAATTCATCGTTCGGTTTACCTCACGCTGACCAGGCAACACAAGCACTACAGACTGACATTCTATTCAGTCAATACCCTGTCCTTCCAACTGACTGACAGGGGAGCCCAGTGTCCCAGTGGTAGACTGTTGGACTTCTATGCTAGAGGTCCCGAGTTCGACCCCCGCCCGGGACGACCGACCGGTCTTGATTATTACACTGACGGTCCAAAAGTACAGAACATCAAAGCTTTGAAGGTACCTAAAAGACAAATGCTTCTAACGCTTTCTTGGGGTTTAACGTCGATTTTCTAGACCTTTTACTTTTAGAAACAATAGTTTTTTCATCATTTTTTCTTTTAATTATTAAACGTCTAAAATGGGGTAAAATTTACCGATTTTCGACAACGAAAAATACTAATCGATTTCGGCGTGACCGATCGACAATCGATTAATCATGACAGCCCTAGAAATATTGCCCACTTGTGGAAAGGGACCAGTCCATTCAGTTACACTTCTGTCTTTTGATCTCCGCGGGTCTACAAGGATCAATTCACAGCAGGAGAGTCAAAAAATTGTAAGTTGAAGATTTCAGTGCTACGTGTTGTGCATAAGAAATCATATTTCAGGCAGTTGTGTCACCATAAATGATAATCGACTGCCTCGAAAGGCCAGAATATTTTAATGTTCAACCGATTACCAGAAATGGTCGCTGACCGATTACCGGTTATTTCAGCTCACAGTCGGCCGATTCTGATGCCGATTCCGATTGTAATAGCGTGCGCCAGTAGACAAGTCGAGGCTCCAAAGAACTACATTAAACTGAACATTTTTCAGTGGTAAACTTCGTTGACTGGGGTCGCAGTAAAATTACCAGTCGCGCACACTAGGGCGGTAAACGTGGCTCTCAGAGCCACGTTTACCGCCCAAGTGCGTGCGATTGGTAATTTTACTGCGACTTGAGTTGATAGAGTACAACCTTCACTTTTTCGGTATGAACTGGCGATTGTCGGAAATACGCTCAGGTGTAAGCTTTACATGTCGTTTAACTTGTATATCCCGTAAAGGGGGGTCTAGAGAAAATAAACATTCACATTGTGATTTTTTCTCAACTTTATTGAATGGTATCATTGACATCATTTTACATTAACAATTGAATAATTGCAGAAGAAAATAAAATGCGAGTTATAAAACATCACAAATTGGTTGGCAACAATCGGATGAACCGATGTTCCAGGACCCGTTGCTGTTGTCATCCGATTGCCCACAATCGGCCGATTGGGGTTGCCGATTCCGATCATCAGCTGAACACTAGAATATTTATGTCTAAATTTAGATTTTCGGCTTCAATTGAATCGAGAGTGAGGAAGAAATAACGACAGCGGTTAATTTTTTTTACACTGGGTCGAAAACTGTCGATAATTGATCACATTCAGGGTTTTTCGTATCAATAATTGGAAGGTCACATCGCTTGTTTTAATTGGTATCACAGCAGTAAATATTTTCCCATAGGCGACCATTATAACGTTCAAACGAAACAATTATGATCGCATCACTTTAATTTTGGCATTCAAATATCTTTGTCAAGGAAAGCGCGTACAACTTTTTCTGACCCGAAAACAGGTGGTCATGCAACAAATAAGAGAAAGCACCTGACCGGAAGGGAAGTATCGGTCACGTACACATATTTTTCAGGGAATTCCCAATAAAACCACAACAAAAGTCAATTGTATTTTTTAGTTCCAAAAGTCACCAAATCACCCTCCTTATTCATCTGGAATATTCAACAATAATGCAAGATGTCATAAGATTGTTTCAAATGTTTGTTGAAACAATATATTTTCCCAAGGCTGCTTATTTTTAGAGATTGCAACATTTCAAGGCGGGAAACTTTTATTCAAATATTTACTGCAGCGATACCTATATTTACGTCGAGGATATCTCCGGTGTATAAAGTGTTTTTATTAATCCGAACGAACAATGTTTCGGGGGTTAACGACAACAATAAATAGAACGGTAAGATTATAATATAATATACATTTTTTCTATCCAGTTGGACTACCGACAATACCAACACGCGGATCATTATAAACACATTTCGAGGCATCTAACTGACATCTAAAGTTTACGTTTAGAGTATCCACTTGTGAACTGGACAGTGGGGAAGACTACTGCTCAATAGCAAGCAAGGATTACAGAAAGGTGTTTGATATTATCCATTCATCCTCTCCGACAGTTTCGATTCGCCCTGAGTCAGGTCGCTCTGTTAATTTAACGCCAGCAAGAAGTGATACTCTTTCTGGAAATTATGGGTACGTTACCGGTCCTATCCTTATTCTAACAAAGAAGTACGTCTATAACCCTTTGCCCAACGTACAAAAATCGCCAATTAATTTTCATTATTTTTTCATTTTTGTTTCAAAAACATAGGTTATGACCCCTCTTTGGAACGAGCTCGATCCAATGAGGGGTCATAACCTATGTTTTTGAGAAAAAAATTAGTTATTCAAGAATTTTGTTTGCAAGTGTCGTCTGCTTTTCATGTTAGGTAAAGGGTTAAGCACCCATACAAGTTTTTAATGGCTTCCATCATATAAACAAATCTTATTTCATATCATTTTCTCCAGTTTTGTCTTCATCGAATTTCTAGGGTAATAATTAGCGAGTCGGTATACGTGACTCAAAATTCCCATCATGTTTATCACTGTTGCAAACTGTAACCAAACCAATAACCCAGCTTTCATTTCTACGTTTCTGCGTGGAATCTTGGCTTAAACGGATGATTTGTGAATTCTTATTAAATATGTAATTTGGTCTGAAAGGCATGTAATTACTCTATCACTCAGCCAAATGAACAGGTTTAGAAATGAAAATACAAAACAATTTGTGGTACATCAAGGTAAAGAATTTCTTCCGTTCTTCGATGGATTATACGTTTGGACATCTGAACTTGAGAAAAACGTTGGCGGCATTCTCTAAAAACATCAAAGCCTATTTGTTCATTATAATACGAATTTTATCATCCAAACTGATTAGGTATGTTAACCATACAAATCTGATTTTCGGAGTGATAAATGAATTGTTCGATGCGGCATTCTTGTCCAAAATCCTGCCCCCTCCCTAATTCTTGATCTCATCGGGAAGTGGTAGGGTCTATTCAAGGGATCTCTTCATGGACACAAAACTGTAACAGGTGGTTGTTACTTTGATACAGTGGCGTAGGGGATGGGCCCACAGAGCCCACATTGCGGGTGGGGCCCGACTAGAAGAGAGGAGGGGGGGGGGCGTCTTGAAGGACGTCCCAACGCTGGAAGAAAGAGGGGAAGGGAGAGAGAGAGCGAGACTGTGTACCAAATACACATAATTTCAAACTCTCACTTCCACACGACGTACTCTTTGTAGTCTATGTATTATTCTTGTAACCCTTTACCTAACGTAAAGGCCAAAACCGGCCAGCGCTATTCTCAAAAATCGCCAATTAATTTTCATTATTTTTTTCATTTTTCGTCTCAAAAAACATAGGTTATGAGCCCTCGTTGGAACGAGCTGTAACTGATAGGGGTGAGAAATTAACAATATACATACATGGTGCCTCTCAAGTCACACATGTTGGGCGTGCATGTGTGTATCGTTGGATGGTGGGGGGTGATACTTAAAACATGTAATGAAAAAATCTACAGAGTCGTACTTTTAGAATCGATCTTATAGGCTATACCTTCCTTTAATTTATGGCGTATGTACTACGTGAAATCCTGTATGCTGTGCACGGTAAGTTGGTAACAATACTAAATTTGCTCCCGTTTTAAAGGCAACCACCATTATGAAAGGGCCCCCGTCTCTATCTCGCGGGGGTGGGGGGGGGGGGCACAAGATTTTCCGCTACGCCACTGCTTTGATAATATGTGAGTCGAGACAGCCCAGAAAATTGGCTTCAATGCCCAAATTTCGGCTTTAACTTCTTTCAGTTTTAACCGCCGAGGACAGGAACTCTCCTGCCATTAAATAAGTAAAGCTGAGCATATTTAACCACATTTACCTTGTAAATTGTATCGACTTTTTGCCCATTGATTTCTTAACTTGAAATTCCATGAATTTTTCATAAAATCTAGTCATGACTGCTTCACAGCAGCCATGATGAGATTTGATGAAACATATTTTAAAAAGTACTCGGCCGGTTAACAGTTAATTTGAAGTATTGTGTTCACGGTTAAAATGTCATATTCCTTGCGTGTGTTTAAAATTCTGCTGGAAGCAGAATATTATTTTTGTCATATGATTTGTTTTATTGAAATATTAATGAAACAAATTCATATGAATAAAATTACTCTGATAAATATTGAGAAAAACATCTACACAGGAATAATTATCTAGTCACGGAATAATTTAGCACGATTCCACTCAAAAAGTGTTCCTGATTCGTCATACAGAAAGCTAATTCATCAGCTCCTGCAGCTCGTTCTAATAAGGGAACACGAACATTGTTTATTCGTAATGTCATCTTCCACTTCTGTTATGATTAACGCTTCTGGACGATGAGCCAACTTAACCCTTTACCTAACATGAAAAGCAGACGACACTTGCAAAAAAAATTCTTGAATAACTAATTTTTTTCATTTTTTGTCTCAAAAACATAGGTTATGACCCCTCGTTGGAACGAGCTCGACGAGCTCGTTCCAACGAGGGGTCATAACCTATGTTTTTGAGACAAAAAATGAAAATATTTTGAAAATTAATTGGCGATTTTTGAGAATAGCGCTGGCCGGTTTTGGCCGTTACGTTGGGTAAAGGGTTAATCATTGACCCTCCTGTTTAACCCTTTACCCAACGAATCGGCCGCATCCACCCGCGTAATATGCAAATTCAGTAGTTGAAAAAATATTATTTTTCAAAAAATTTCAACAAAACCATATCATGTGACCCCTCGTTGAAACGAGCTCGTCGAGCTCGTTCCAACTAGGGGTCACATAATATGGTTCTGTTGAAATTGTTTAAAAAATTTGAAAACATTATATTTAAAATAATAAATTTTGATATCGTCTGCGGTGGGTAAAGGGTTAAATTTCAACACGCATTACATCCAGAAGCACGGCAAGATTGTCTTCCCATCACCCCCCCCCCCCACCCCTACACACACTCAAGAATGTCAGAAACACTTGGTACAATCGGTTCGTTCCGTTATTCTCCTAAATGGCGTATATCTTGAGTTCGAAGCAACAAAGTACAATTCCACTCACTGAACTCAACTTGGAAGCTGGAGCCACTCCGTAACGAGGGTGAGCAATATGTTGTCGATTAGCGTTGTATCGTCGTCATCACCACGCGTCAAACTACGGATGCTCGTGGGGGTGTGATAACACGTATCCGGAACGTTCTGATCCTCGTCCCTGCCGTCCTACATCCGTACCACAGCTCCCGCCTTTCAACTGATATTCCTCTACGACGTTTCAACTACGTTATGCCAAAGTTCCAACTGACCAGCAATTTTTTGCAAATATCTGGTGGAAATTAGTTAAATACGAAGCCTTTTTGTCAAACGATTATTAAACATGTTCAAGTTAGATGTAATTGTCGTTAAACGCCAATGGTGGGTAAGAAGGCAATCGACAACTTGGAAGAGTAACGGATCGAGAGAGAAGTGTGGGAATTCAGTCAGCGACATGAAGTTGTAACGGACCGGGAGAGAAGTGTGGGAATTCAGTCAGCTGCATAAACTTGTAACGGATCGAGAGAAATGTGGGAGATCAGCCACATGGAAGTGTAACGAATCGAGAGAGAAGAGTGGGAATTCAGTTAGAGCCATGTTAGAGCCTCTTTGGCGATGCTGATGTCTCCCTTACTTCCCAAAATTCCAACTCGGTTTCAAATCGGTTTAAATTCTTACTGTTACTATTTACAACTGCAGTGTACGCAATATCGTGCTTCATAAGTATGATAAGTATGCATAATGTCAATCGATACGAGATTTCTATAGTACGTTTACTTATCATAATAAAAAAAAATCCTCGAAATGCACTTCAAGAAAATCACATCATGTAAAATCGTTATCCTGAGTTAATTCCATCATTCACAATTACAAAATGACATTTTTAAAGAATATCCCTCACATTACACCAAATTAAAATTTGAGCTCACATTAGAAGCCCAGATAGTAACCCATGAACTTGATTCGAACAAACTTGGATCTGACTTCCATAAGGATGTTGGATGTTACATACCAAATATCAGATGATTCCGATGGCTAGATCTAAAGATGTATTTTTTTAAATATCAACCCAGGGTCCAGATTTGAACAACCTTTAATCTGATATCCAGAAGGATGCTGTATAAAAATATCAAAAGATTCTGACTGGAGGATCTGAAGACAAAGATTTTTTAGAGACATTTTCTTACACTACAGTAAGTTAAAATTCGGGCTCCGATGGGAGCCCAAATATAAACCCATGGTCTTGATTTGAAGAAACCTGAATCTGACCAACCGAAGGATGCTGTGTACGTGCACCTCTTTATTTGAACAAACTCGAACTGGTATAATTATGACGAGGAACATGCATATCAAAGTTGGTTCAGTTCCATTCAGTGGTTTAGGAGAAGTCGATGATGTAAAGTTTACGGCGGGCGGGCGGGCGGGCGAGCATGCGGGCGGACGAAAGAACGGACGACGAACGACGGACGGAAAGTGATCACTAAAGCTCATCCTGAGCTTCGCTCAGGTGAGCTAAAACCTCTATGTGGATGAGAATCAGAGAATGCTTCGGATATCAAGAACAAGTCTGGGACATCAGACAAGTCTGCTTCAATGTTAGAACAAATTTTTCAAATTGTTTTTCTTTTGGTCAAGGGAAACGCTTCTTGTTGACCTATTTCGAAGTCATGTGAGATACTGTATTTGAAAAATATGTGGACAAGTATACTCATTCAAACATCTAAACATTTAATTGCTGAAGGAATCGCCAGGAAAAATGTGAACGAATGTAACAACTGAATGCGAGGAACATGTTTTCCCATGACAGTTCCTGTTTTTCGTGGTATTTTGGGAGAATTTCAAAGTTAAGATATACGTCAACAAAGAATTTTAAAACATTTAACTATGTGATCATCACGTGATGTGTGTTTGACATGATGGCTGAATCGCGTTCTGAAGGCGTCGTGTTGCATCAATTTCCAAAGTGCAAAAAATATCGGACTGTATGTATTTGAAGTTGCGTTATGTAGCAACACGTGTAGGCCTACTACTTGACCCTTTACCTAACATGAAAAGCAGACGACACCTGCAAAAAAAATCTTGACTAACTTTTTTTTTTCATTTTTTGTCTCCAAAACATAGGTTATGACCCCTCATTGGAACGAGCTCGACGAGCTCGTTCCAATGAGGGGTCATAACCTATGTTTTTGAGACAAAAGATGAAAAAATCATGACAATTAATTGGCGATTTTTGAGAATAGCGCTGGTCGGTTTTGGCCGTTACGTTGGGTAAAGGGTTAATTTAATGAAAGTACTCCCAGTCTCACAATGGAACGACTGTTGCATTAGAAAATAGGCAACAAAGAAACAGAAACATGTTTACATACCTTGTAATAGTTACTAATGAGCAACTGAAAATTCCGTTAGGCCTCGCAATTGTGTACATTGGACATTTATTTCAATTTGGTATATAATATATATCAGTACTCTACTCTAGGGGGCGCGGTGGTCCTGTGTGTAGAGCAGGCTGCAAGCCGAGAGGTCATCAGTTCGAATTCCACCTGCAGCAACTGCGTTGTGTCCTTAGACAAGACACTTCACCCCCATTGCCCACGTAGGAACACGGTGGCGTTGTGTACTAAGGCGTACTGCACGTCGATGGTGCATCTGTCTTCAACCAATGCTAACCATGCTTGTGTGGTGTTAGTATGTTGGGGAGCTCACATATGCTTGCCGTTGCTCGGTGGTTCTCTCTGTGTACCCCAGCTTCCCCCGCACGTAAAAATGTCGTGGTCATGATTAGCCATTATGCGGAAATATGTGACCTTAAACACTAATAAACCAATAAATAAATACATAACTTTTTTCCAGGTCCTTTCGTTCGTTTTTGCACATCATTCATCATTCAACATGGAGGTTGATTTTGTACTGCGTTACCTAGATATAATCTGTGCTTGGTCCTTGGGCAAGAAAGATAATCTCCACTGTCCACGTGGGGGCACAGTGTCGGAAAGAGGGCGTGGTCGTTGCCGAGAGAAATAGATGTCTTCGGCCTACACCCATGGAGTGTCGCCTGAATCCGTGCGTGAACATATGCCTCACCGTGTGGAACCCGCCCATTTCGTTTTTGTTGGGGTGGTTCTTATCCTGAAGGGGTCAATGACTTTTCCTTGAAAATCTTAATCAACGGGGCTTCACTGAAAATAACCATTTTAATACTTATAGAAAACTATAGTAACTTGTAACTTACATAAAATCCAATGAATAAACCATAAAATCCAATGAATAAACTACATAAAATCCAATGAATAAATCACACCCCACCCACACAGTTTTCGGGTCACTTTGCGGGACCGCGTTCTCTGTTGTCGCTGGTCGCTTCTTCCTTGTCGCTGGTGTTTGATTTTCTCTGCTCAATGTAGATTTTCTGGACTATAACTGAATGTCACTCTTATCACTACCGTTGGGCGGTCACTACCGTATTGTCACTTTACTGGACGCCTTTGCTCTAACAGCCGCTATTTCGAGGGTTAATGTTAATATATACTCTACCACTGCCACTGCACGTCCACGAACGCACTGTCACTTCACTGGACGCCTTTGCTCTAACAGCCGCACAGCCGCCAATTCGATGGTTAATACCGTTTACCTGAATGCCAACATTCGTGACCTCCCGGAGCTCGTACTTCTACTTCTACTCCTACACTCGTATATGGCCACCGACTTGGCCCGCGACTGTTCCTACACTACATATGAGCTTTGTGCCCCCCCCCCCCCTTACATTACAATGTGCCTATACTTTCACACCGATAGCATGGGGCATCCCCATCTTCTGAGCTCCGACCCACAGCCTCACACGTCTTGCGACTGGAATGAAATTTTCGAGAAAACCCCAGATAGCAAGGACATTAATTCCCACTTTAATTGCTTCTCTTGAACTTGGCCGCTATAGATCTGTCTTCATTTAAAATTCTCTTTTAAGTTTCTTTGAAAGTCTCGTATTTTCGGCATATCTTGACATTCGGTGACAGACCAGATGCGTAATATGAGTATGTGTCCAGCACCTGTGAGATGTACTGTTTTTACGACAATAACCTATTAACTGAGCGTAATTACATAGATAATGACCGCACAAGACCACTGGTCTTTACTTCCTTTAATCCATTATCAGACTGCTCGTTATGGCGTTCAACAGACGCGCAGTAATATCCCTAAAATTTCAGGCTTAATTAGAAGCGCATGAATTATTTTGCTGGTCTGTTTCAGTGATAAATATGTTTCGGAGCTCACCATACAGACACATTCTTATGCCTTTGGCCCGAGCGAGAACGATTATCAAATATATATATACTTATAGAAAATAAAATCATAAATTTGAACTATCATCCTTACACGCGGTAGCGCTGTGTATTAAGGCGTACTGCACGTTGATGGTGCACCTGCCTTCAGCTGCTGCTAAATCTACTTGTGCCAAGTTAGTAAGCTGTAGGGTCGGACACTTGCTCCCCGCTGTTCGAAGGGTCTCGCTGGGCACTCCAGCTTCCACCTTCCTTAAAAATGACCGACACCATATGACCCTGGTTGTTGAAAGTGACGTTCAAACCCAATAAACAAACAGACTTGGTCTTAGTCTTAACGCATTTCATGGACTGGTATAAGTGGGGTGTCTCCACAGAAGTTTCACGGATTGTTTTTCAGAGCCAAGTCTGGAAATAAGCAATTGGTCATTTACCGAACGAGGTTCCCAGACGGGGAATTTGCTGATGCTATGCCATACAGTGGGTCAATTTATCCTCTGGGCACCTCTTTCGGATTGGGCTTGAGACCTTGATTCAGATTGAGGCTCAGGAAGGGTAAATTTTATGCGGCTACCCTTCTGTGCTGGGTAGCATCACCAAATACACCCTCAGGGGACACCATTCTGCAAATGACAGTCTGCTTAATTTCAGGCTTGTTCGGGGTCTCTCGTGGTCACCGATACAGTTTGCTGTAATGCGTTAATAATAAATATAAGTCAGTGGCGCAGCTATACCTCGCCGCCTCCATTCACACTCGCATCGAGCACTTACACACAACAAATCAATTGTTTTGGTAACAGGTTGGCGCACATTCGTGTTCGCAACGCTATATCTCAATTACCCATGAAATTAGCTCGTTGGTCACAGTTGTTCGGTCGATGTGAATATAACGCATTTTATATTCATGCCAACAGCTCATGTAGCTGCAAATCACTGAAATATTACCCTGATAAGGTGCATCTCAACCCTTACAGATTACGTTATCGTAATCATATAACAACATTTGTATTCACACATTGACACGGGACACAGTCAGAACACAGCTTGCATTTATGTTCAGTTTCTGGTAAAGGCCACAAAATTTGCGCGACTTAACTAAAACAGCAAATGATGTTAATGAGTTGGATGTTTGGGTCTTCTCTTAACCCTTTACCCAACGTAACGGCCAAAACCGGCCAGCGCTATTCACAAAACTCGCCAATTAATTTTCATTATTTTTTCATGTTTTGTCTCAAAAACATAGGTTATGACCCATCTTTGGAACGAGCTCGTCGATCTCGTTCCAATGAGGGTCATAACATATGTTTTTGAAACAAAAAATTAAAAAAATTAGTTATTCAAGAATTTTGTTTGCAAGTGTCGTCTGCTTTTCATATTAGGTAAAGAGTTAAATTTGTTTTGTTTTATTGGAGTTTAACGACACTTTCGACAGCCAGGCTTACCTCATGCCGGACAGTTGTACATGTGGAGGAAGCCGGAGAACCCGGAGAGAACCACCGAGCTGCCGACTGTCAAACTCCCCAACCTACTGACTCCGCACAAATAGGGTTAGCATTCAATCTGGTTGAAGACAAGTTCACCATCGACGTGCAATACACCTCAGTACACAACGTCACCGTGCCCCAACATGGGCAATAGGCATTAGGTGCCTTGTCCAAGGATACAATGCAGTTACCTCTGGTGGAGATCGAGCCGTAGATTTTTTTCGTTTCAAGTCCAAATCCGTAACCACTGAGCCCACCGCGCTCCCCTCCAAAACATAGCTTATGACGTCAAATTTGGGTAGTGTTCACACTGGGCCGAAACCATTTGGTGCCAAATCTTCAGCCATTGTGTATATTGTAGAGCCAAACAATGTGTGTTGGTGCCAAAACGCTAATGGGGCGGCGGTTGTTTATTCGATATCTAATCCAGGCCTGGCAAACTAGCAAATCAAGGCACACACATCTTCTCATTATTCACAATGTTGCATTCAATTCTCACGTGACTGTCTTCTGCACTCAAAATGTACTGAAATGCGGCACAGAATGTCATGAATTATTGCGAATCAATGCAACTTGACAAAATTAATGATAACAGATTTTAAAGGCAGTCCCAAACAGGTATGGCATTCCAGAAAATCAAGGGGTGCAAAAAATTGCCCTCAATTTTTTCTAGGCGTGCAGTGGGCGTGCAGCACTCCTGCACTCCTAAAGAATGCCAGGTCTGCAGTAATCCAAATAAATTGATCGAATTTTGAAAAATGAACTATCAATTACTTCAAGAGTGGACTGACATTTGATCGCGGAAAAAATCCGGCCGAACTTGAAAGTTCTGACAAAATCCACGGAAGACGACGACAGGGGATGTCACCTCAGTTGTCAGCCATGTCACCGATTCAATTAATGGTCAGGCTGAATGATGTCGGTACATACACCTGTTGTTGCAATTAGGCAAGAATTGATTAATCGACTAATTACTTTTAATCCACTGGACTTGGCGGGTCTCGTGTCTTCATAAAAAGCAGCATTTAATTGCATTAACTCTTAACATACTGCGTATTTTAAAGATATTTTTCATCACAACTAGTCATGGCTGCTGTGAAGCAATCATGGTTAAATTTAATAAAAAAATTCATCTAAATTTAACTCAAGAAATCACTGGTGAAAAGCTCCATTCAATTTGATTAATTGTGCCCCAATTATACTTATTTCGGTGGCACGAGAAATCCTAACCTCAGGCCTGGTATTCTAAAAAATGTAGGAGGGCTAAAAATCGTTCCCCTTGCATGGCCTAGGGGAGCGATTAGCTCTCTTTAAGCTTACAAAAGCTAAAAGTGGCCAAATGAAGTTTTATTATTAATGAATTCTGCCTTGTGGTCTTTGTACATTTTATTTAGTGTTGAAAACAAGGTAGTCTCTGTGAGACGGCTACACTGCCGCTCCCACACCTCCGGGCCTTGGTAAGGCCCGGAGGTGTGGGAGGGGCAGTGTGGCCGTCTTATAGAGACCACTAACATGGCAGCGATCTGAAGAGGTGTGTGCTTTTGGAATAAGCTGTTATGGTAATCGTCAATTTCTACGGCCAGGAGGGCTAGATTTCGCCCTCCTTAATTTTTTTAAGGCGAGCAGTAGACGAGCGAATAAATCGCTCCCCTGAAAATGCCAGGCCTGTAACCTGGCTGGAATATACGACAGCAGCATGCAAGGGGTTAACTCCACGATAAGCGAGTGAGTGTTGCTGCTGATGATTATATTACCTGGTGAACGCATGCTTGGACACGCGTTGATTACGATCAGTTCACGACAACTGTACTGCATTAGCAAGAAGGAATCGACATATGAAACTCAGATCCAGACGTATATACAGTTAAAACTAGAAGTCCTGTCACGAAATGTGCGCTTATCAAGGCGTGATTGCGCGTAGGAATTGTGCGCAACTACCATATCGAATGGCATTGAGAACACGGCAGGTTCTCCTGGTTACTCATAGCAAATACCTGCAATGTTTCTGCCAATGGTCCTCCGGGTTACCCGGATGTCCATTGGCTGAAACATTGCTTGTGTACAGGTCATGTGTACAGAATTTGATAGCCTTACTGTGGTCATAACGCGTAGATTAACGCGCAGCTCGACGTGCTATTTGTGCACATTTCATGACAGGACTTTGAGCCCCTCAGCACCGGCCAAATGTTTGACAATTAGTAACTTCAGGTCTCAAACTGACAAGAACTGAAAAATGTATATCCCACCCTAATAGATTTCTGGAAATTTAAATGCATTTCTGTGACCTTTTCTAACCACATGACTTTTAAAACCAATTTCCTTGGGATTTTTTTATCTGGAGTTCAAATGTCCAACTCGGAAATCCAAATGTCATATATTTCGAACACAAGGCGAGACGGTTCACTCCGATTTCTTCGCTAGTTGGAAATTCACAGTTGGAAAATTCTCGCTCAATCGAGTGTGGGTTGCGAATGGTTTCTCCAAACGTTAGCTGTTCAGTACCGGGGGTGGGGGGGGGGGGGGCAGTTGAAACTTTAGAGGGGCACATCCTCCAAAATAAGTCCCTCTAACCAAGTCCAAGTTCGTACGAACAGAGGAACATCCGCAGCCATCTACTATTTACCTCATAGGGAAGGGTATAATAAAACCAGTGTCAAACCAGTGTCAATCACAGAATGATAAATGATCAATCATTTTCAAAGAATAAAAATTACTGCTCACAATCACAAACAATAACAAACGAACTAGTATGGTACATCAGCAAACTGTATGAATCTCAGATATTATCATATGGGTATAAACTGTAGGGTGACCGCAAAAGTATCCTTTCTCTATCTTTGTCCTGTATTGATCATATACAGCAACTATTCAAGAATTACGGCAAGTCCCAGGGCCGTAACTTGCCCAAAATATTGGAGAAGTTTTACAAACTCAGGCCTTTAAATTCTTCCCAACTAACGACGGTAAACGCCTGTGCTCAAATAAGATAATTGCGCCCAAATTATGCGGAGTTTGAAACTTTTTCCAAAGTTTTGCAGTGTTTCGGCAATAAAAAGTTTGATCAGGTTTCCCCGATGCGTGTAATATATAGAGCTTACCTTCGAATCAAACAATGCAACAGATATATAATTCACTGTCGACGGCGATTGCTTTTCTGTGGAGAATTCTGTATGATCATGCTTGTGGCATTTCTCAGTAAACGCCATGCGTAATTTAGCTTACATTCAAATAGGCCTTTGGCTCGCCACTGGGAAACTAAGAAGCCTTCTCGAGTTAGTCAAGTAAACTTACGTCAAAGGGTGATGGGAACCAGTGATAATGATGAAGACCTATAACAAGGGGTTCTAAACTATCATTTTAAGACGGGGACCTAAAACCTATAAAACAGACGCCAAGAAGAAAATGCCGGTGCTTTTTCTCCAACCATGCAGACCACATCCATATTTGCCGTTGTGCCCATATTAGACTGATCTAAAGATCTGAACAAACTTTGCCTAACGACGATAGATGATTCGACAGACAACATTAATATTTTAGCGTGCAATTCCGGCCATCAGATTACTGTAGCTTGAGGACGTACATTTGTCTAAACGTGTGAGAAAGGGACAATCTTTATGTATGCATGTCAATATGTAGCCCAAATTTAGCCTTACAATGCGTTGTATAATTTTTAGGGTTGCTCGCCCTACAATGCACCGTTGGGGGCCACTTTTGAACTAGTCACCACTGTAAGCCCAAGGTGATCGAATGTTGATGTCCTGCATGTACCAGAGGCCCTAAATGCATCCGAGACCCTAAATTATCTAACCTATTTTATGCTCGGTTCAGAAATCAAAGGTGCACCATTGGGAGGTTTCCTGGCTGTGGGCATCGTACATCAAATTTGACACAGAAGTGGGATATATCATCATGTGCGTGGTAGGGCAAGCGCAATTTGTGAGAGAGAAAAAAATGATTGCCGGGGATTAACAATAATTAATGATGATTAATAATAATGCGTCTGGCAATCACACGTCAATTGGAGTTATGTTGTGTTTCCGATCGTTTGTGCAGTATAATGCCCAACAATATTCGCAGACGACTACCCGACGAAGTCCTTGACTGAGAAAATATGTGGCTAGACAGCCTAATATTAGCAATAGAGGGAATATTAAGGAGGAGACCTTGCAGCTATCTGTGTTTATTCTATAATTTTCTTTTTACGGGATATTACAAAAAATGAATTGATTAATATTTCGTTTCCCGACTTTTGACAGATTCTCAGTATCGCCAATATGCGTATTTACCTGTTTTTGAACCATTTCTGGACGAGCAGGGATTTTGTTTGAAAATAAGCTACACGTTCTTTAACCATTTGGATATTGACTGTATCGTTAAGCTGACCTAGGGTGGATCTGTTTGTCTGTAGGTTCAGGCTGAATGCCCGGTTTTGCAAGACCCGTAGTTTTCGTATTCAAACACAGGTGGACAAAGACTTTGTAGATCTTGAGCATTATTCGCTCTGATGCTCCCGGGTAGGGTCACATAGTGTTCTGCGTAGTAATATACGAGCTGTAGTTTTTTCTTCGCCGTGGGAACCCCGCGAAATGGGGGCGTATTTGTTTTCTGTTTTAGAGGGTACAGTGTGATACAACAACCATAGCCCGGGGTACGAGTCCTCTAACGTGGGACTCGGAGGTTTCAACGGCAGACAAAACTTGACTCTACACCTGTGCCGTGTTCATGATATAGCCACATATGCTGGGTATGTATTTAAAATCAATAAATAAATTCAAAGTGTGTCTTATGCGAAAGCTGCGGCCTTGGGGTCCCCTTTGATACCAACTGGACTAACCTCTGCCGTCTGCTCGGTCGGAATGCTGTTGTACATTTAAAATATAAGAAGATATTTTTTCAACTTTTAATTTCATCCATTCCTCGTTTCAATAAACGTGATTATTTATTTGCCAGGTGCAGTAGCCTCTCAATGGAATATTCCACTATAACATACATGTAGGTATACTTCACTGTTGACTGTTATTTATTTATTGGGGTTTAAGGTCACATATTTATGCACAATGGCTAATCGTGACCGTGACAGTTTTACGGGTGGAGGAAGCCGGAGTACCCAGAGAGAACCACCGAGTAACGACGACCACTGCCAGCTCCTCAACATTCTAACTCTGTTCAAGCTCCGCTCAAGCAGGGTTACAGCGGTTGCAGACATGTGCACCATCGACGTGCAGTACGCCTTAGTAAACGGCGTCATCGTGTCCCTATGTAGGCAACGGGGATAAAGTGCCTTGCCTAAGGACACAACGCGGGTCGTCCCGGACGGGGATCGAACTCGGGACCTCTAGCATAGAAGTTCAACAGTCTACCGCTGAGCCACCGCGTTCCCACTGTTGACTGTTGGGCACTTAGAGACTTGCAAATTTATGAGTGTATATGTATGTATATTAATTGTTGGGTTAATGAGAGCGTAGATGTTATGGGGTAGAATCATTTGATAGGCACCATCCAAGTGGAAACTTTGGTTTCAGAGATTATTTAAGTGCGAATTTAGAAATAGTTGTCAAGTCAGCTAAAATTATACAACAAAGATAAGATACCAACAATAGGACGACAAGATGAGACGTGGCTTAACAAAGTATTAATGAAAGTCCGTACATAAATGTATAGGTAAAGTATTGTAAAGGTGGGTGACAGTCAGATGCTAAACTAGAAAAGAAATCTTTGAGCCCCAGAGTGGGTCTCACTGAACCCCAAAATATTTGTTCTCATAGCACAGTGATAACAAAGGCACACCAAAACACACTCATTCCTGTCCCAAGGTGAAAACAAAGGTACCCAAAAAGTTTCGTGAAGATCAGTTCATAAATACGAGCTGTATAGAAGTTGTGACAAAAAACTGATTGGACCTAATTTCGGTACAAAATGTCCACTGGTAGCCATTTTGAATTTTGGACCGCACTCAGAAACACTCGTTCTCGTCCCAAGGTGATAACAAAGGTACCCAAGAAGTTTCGTGAAGATCGGTTCATAAATACAGCCACTAGCCCGAGCCGTATTGACACGTGCACTTACAGTGTATAAGTAGCACTAAATAAATCAAAATTCATCTAATTTGCATAATTTCTGCACGAGAAAAAAACCCGTTCTGTATGTGATGTATTCCATTTTACTAAACATTCATACCAAAATTTCATACAGAAGTTCTGTACAAAAGACTGATTGCACTAATTTTGGTATAAAATGGCTGCTGGTGGCCATCTTGAATTTCGGACCACACCCCAAAACACTCGTTCTCATCCCACGGTGATAACAAAGGTACCCAAGAAGTTTCGTAAAGATCGGTTCATAAATAAGGCCTCTAGCCTGAGCCGTATAGAAGTTGTGTACAAAAAACTGATTAGACCTAATATCGGTACAAAATGGCGACTGGCAGCCATCTTGAATTTTGGACCGCACCCAGAAACACTCGTTCTCGTCCCAAGGTGATAACAGAGGTACCCAAGAAGTTTCGTGAAGATCGGTTGATAAATACAGCCTCTAGCCCGAGCCGTATTGACATGTATACTTACTGTGTGTAAGTAGCACTGAAAAAATCAAAGTTCATCTAATTTGCATAATTTCTGCACGAGAAAACAAAAAAATTTTCAAATCAGCGCTTTCATATGGAAGTTCTGTGCAAAAATCTGATTGCACCTAATTTTGTACAAAATGGCTGCCATCTTGAATTTCGGACCGCACCCAAAAACACTCGTTCTCGTCCCACGGTGATACCAAAGGTACCCAAGAAGTTTCGTAAAGGATCGGTTTATAAATACGGCATCCAGCCCGAGCCGTATTGGCATTTGCACTTACAGTGCTGAAAGTAACACTAAATACATCAAAGTTAGTCTAATTTGCATAATTTACGTACGAGAAAAAAACCCGTATTATATGTGATGTATCCCATGGTACTAAACATTCATACAAAAAATTATTCAGATCAGCGCTTTCATATGGAAGTTCTGCGCAAAAATCTGATTTCACCTAAGTCTGTACAAAATGACCGCCAGCGGCCAACTTGAATTTCGGATCGGACCCCAAAACACTCGTTCTCGTCCCACGGTCATAACAAAGGTACCCAAGAAGTTTCGTAGAGATCGGTTCATAAATACGGCCTCTAGCCCGAGCCGTATTTAATTGTTGACGGACAGACGGACGACTGGTCATGGCATAAGCTCAAATTTGGCTTCGCCAAAGTTGAGCTAAAAATGAGATGAATTAGTGAAGACTGTTGAATAAGTTTCCATTAACCCTTTAACGAACGTCGACCAAAACCGGCAGCGCTATTCACAAAAATCACCATCCAATTTTAATTATTTTTTTTCACTTTTTGTCTCAAAAATATATCTTATGACCCCTCTTTGGAACGAGCTGGACGAGCTCGTTCCAATGAGGGGGTCAAAAGCTATGTTTTTGACGCAAAAAATGAAAAAAAAAATTTATTCAAGAATTTTATTTGCAAGTATCGTCTGCTTTTTACGGAAGCGTATTGCTGCCACGTGGAAAAAAAAAATAAATTGTTTCGTTTAAACGAAAACTTTTTCGTTTAAACGAAAACTTTTTCGTTTAAACGAAACCACTTTCGTTTAAACGAAAACTTTTTCGTTTAAACGAAACCACTTTCGTTTAAACGAAAACTTTTTCGTTTAAACGAAAACTTTTTCGTTTAAACGAAAACTTTTTCGTTTAAACGAAACCACTTTCGTTTAAACGAAAACTTTTTCGTTTAAACGAAACCACTTTCGTTTAAACGAAAACTTTTTCGTTTAAACGAAAACTTTTTCGTTTAAACGAAAACTTTTTCGTTTAAACGAAACCACTTTCGTTTAAACGAAAACTTTTTCGTTTAAACGAAAACTTTTTCGTATATACGAAACCACTTGTTAGGCCCATCTTCTGCTTTTTAACATGCAATACACCTACGTGCCACCAAAGATGGCTGATAACCTAGGACGAAGTGAAATATGCGCAAGGCCCCACATCACTGCGCAAGACCTCACACCTGTTGCTGTCAGCAGGTGTATGTGCGTGGCGGGGATGGGATGGGAGGCATCTCGGGGGGGGGGGGGGGGGGGGCATAAAGATGTTAGTAAAGACATGAAATTCAGATGTCTTTTGAGCCTATAAAGCCAGCCATAAAAAATGTTTAACAATGCATGGAGATTGAGGATGGGGCGTCACTTGAGCTTGGTCGGGCGGCAATATAGGCCTATGCTTATCCGCTACAGGCACAATCTTGGACTCCAAGGTGGAAAGACCTGGGTAGGATGGGGTCAGTGGCTGTGGTCTGGAGAAACGCACCCCACCCGCCCCAAATAATTAGGCCTACATTGCCCCCATCCCGCCCCCACCCACCCACCGCTAAATAAATTTCAAACAGCTACTAAGGATTTCCAGCCCCCGTCTTTCCTTAGGAGACTCCAAAACCCTTGATGGTGCTTCGGAATTTTAGAACATTTTGAATAGACCCAGACTCCCACCGGTCCAATGGCCTCATTATTCTTCAGGAGGCTTCAGAATTGCTCTCAACGCTTCACTGCTTGAAAATTTTACCAAGGGAGGGCATCCGGACACCTATCAATGGTTTCACCTTCCCCTCAGGAGGCATCAGAATGAGAATCGCCGACAGAGTTAAATAATTATATTTCAAGGAAGGGGCCTCGGATCCAGTAGCGCCGCTACAGTGTGTGTGTGTAGGGGGGGGGGGGGTGTATGGGAGGGCATTTGCCCCAAAACATTAACTTTGCCCCTCCCCCATTTTCCACCTGTCCATCAGTGACAGATCCACACACCTCTCTAACACACACACACACTGATTCTCTTTTCTTTATTTCTATACAAAACTCAGCTGATGAACATATCCATTTGCAAGTTCGGATGCAGATACTTTTGAGCCATGTACGTTCATAAACGTATTTTTTTTTAAATATGGGAAGCGTATCTCGATTTTCGACGTCCAAAAATGTGAAGATTTATCCTAAAAGCACCAGAAGATTTCATCTGATTTTTTTATCTGGGAGTAGAATCCCCCCTCCTCCCGTGGGGTGGGCCTCTCCCCGATTTATTAGAAATTGAATCCCCCATCCCGAAAAAAACCTCCAGCAAACCTCCTACGTTTGCTCTTGCTTCAAGAATGTAATGATATAATACTTTATGCCCCCCCCCCCCCCCCCATTAATGGAAAGCATGTGCCCTACTTGCACAACCCCTCCTCCACCCCATTGCGGAAAAAATCTCCGGAGCCTCCTCTGCCCGGGTCTCCCAATGGAAGGGGTGATACACCGGCCTATACCTTTCCTCTCCGGCCTTCGGGATATACCTGTGGCATATGGACCCCCATCCCCACTTGCAATCGTCCCCACCTGCGGCATATCGACCCATCTCCCCGCCCAGCCCCGCCCCGCCCCCAATTGCAATCCCCCCCCCCCCCCCCACAAGTAGAGATTCTAATTCCGCCATTGGACCAGATTCCCTTGCATGGCGTTGGTAAGTTTGCCTTGAGGGTCTGAATGTTCGGACAGTGGGCGGGGGGGGGGGGGGGGGGGGGGTGTCGAGAGGACCATATGTTTTTTTTTACCCAAAATGATCCGTGCGCACGATATAATAATCCGCGCGCGCGGATTGTTAATTTGTTTGCACGGATTATTCTTTCATGCGCACGGATTATTTTTTGTGAGATATGGTCTTGACCTCCCAACAGACAGGTCCGCTAGACCTACTTACCAACACCATGTATGAGAATCCGGCCCAGTCGAGGGGAGAATTCCAATTGAGTGTGTGTGTATGTGGGGGGGGGGGGGGGGGCACTATGCCGTGGGAATATCCCGAAGGGCTAGCCGGGGGGGGGGGGGGAGGGAGTGGTGTCATACTGCGGTGCATTGTAAACCCGACAATGACAGAAAATAATCGAACAGGACTCCTGTTCATTCTAGCGCGGAGTGTTAGGGGCCTATAAAGGGCATGTTCGATTGCATTGGAAATTAGAGGGTGCCCCCGTAGTGAAGAAGAACCCATATTTGGAAGAAAGAAGGCCTGACGGAACCCTTTCGTATATCCCCTCCCTCGATGGCAAGGGACATAATAATGTCCGACAAAGTTATAGGATGTGATACAGGTGTGCGGAAGCTTAACTCCTAATGGTGTCTTGTCACTGTCTATACATTATGTCCCTCACACACGCATCCATCCACCCTCTCCCCTCGCATGCACGCACTGTCTCTTTTGTATCCCCATAGGTCCAAATATGTGGAATTTACCCTAAAAGCACTCCTAACGGGTGGGAAGGCAGGGCAAGCTTCTCCTCCCAGATAAAAAAAATGAGCCCCCACCCCCACCTCCATCACCCTCCAGCAAACCTCCCATAGGATCACTCGTGCCTAAAGAATGTAATGGTATTGCATGTTAAAAAGCAGAAAACGGCCCTAACAAGTGGTTTCGTATATACGAAAAAGTTTTCGTTTAAACGAAAAAGTTTTCGTTTAAACGAAAAAGTTTTCGTTTAAACGAAAGTGGTTTCGTTTAAACGAAAAAGTTTTCGTTTAAACGAAAAAGTTTTCGTTTAAACGAAAATGGTTTCGTTTAAACGAAAAAGTTTTCGTTTAAACGAAAGTGATTTCGTTTAAACGAAAAAGTTTTCGTTTAAACGAAAAAGTTTTCGTTTAAACGAAAGTGGTTTCGTTTAAACGAAAAAGTTTTCGTTTAAACGAAAAAGTTTTCGTTTAAACGAAAGTGGTTTCGTTTAAACGAAAAAGTTTTCGTTTAAACGAAAAAGTTTTCGTTTAAACGAAAGTGGTTTCGTTTAAACGAAAAGGTTTTCGTTTAAACGAAAAAGTTATCGTTTAAACGAAAAAGTTTTCGTTTAAACGAAAGTGGTTTCGTTTAAACGAAAAAGTTTTCGTTTAAACGAAACAATTTATTTTTTTTTCCACGTGGCAGCAATACGCTTCCGTAGCTTTTCATGTTAAGTAAAGGGTTAAAGGAAAAACAATTAAGCTGTGAAATGTTTTCCGATCACAGTCTTCGTCATCCTGTAATTTTGTTTATTATTATTTTTTGTTTTTTTTTTATATACTTTTTTTCTTTCTTTTTTTTGAGTTTTTTAGTAGTATTTATCTTATTTTTGTTGCTTTGGTGTACACCCCATGTGTCATTCACTGACTTCCGTGTTCCGAAGTCTTAAGTGTGTCAACTCCGAATGGATTCACATCATCATTCTAGTTTTGTTCTTTTAAACTGGAAATGAAAGAGTCAATGACTCTGTAGCTCAACTTGGATATGACAGGAATTAGTACTTGCTGTGACCAAGGCAACTGAATAATGAATATGACAGGAATTAGTATTTGTTTTGGCCCAGTCAACAATAATAAAAGAATTACAAGGTGACTGTAATGGACTACAGATTAAGACCAATCATTGTAGATTATTATTTTTGTGTGGAAATTTTCAGTCCCAAACAAAATATTTTCAGACTAAAATTTTTTCTTCTTCTTCTTAAAATTGACCAAAATGCATCAAAACACAAAAAACTAATTTCCGGATTTTGGTCCAAAATTTTCTAAGTCCTACCCGGACCCCAAATTTTCAGTGTAAAAAAAAATTTATTTTTTTTGTCTTAAAATTGACCAAAACGCATAAAAAACCAAAAAACTAATTTCCGGATTTTGGTCCAAAATTTTCTAAGTCCCACCCGGACCCCTAATTTGCATAATTTATTCACGAGAAAAACTCTGTATTATATGTAATGTATCCCATGGTACTAAACATTCATTCAAAAATGTATTCAAATCAGATCTTTCATTTGGAAGTTCTGCGCAAAAATCTGACTGCACTTAATTTTGAACAAAATGGCTCCTAGCGGCCATCTTGAATTTCAGACTGGACCCCAAAACACTCCTTCTCGTCCCACAGTGATAACAAAGGAACCCAAGAAGTTTCGTGAAGATCGGTTCATAAATACGGCCTCTAGCCCGAGCCGTATTGGGATTTGCACTCACAGTGCTGAAAGTAACACTACATAAATCAAAGTTAGCCTAATTTGCATAATTTACGCACAAGAAAAAAACCTGTAATATATGTAATGTATCCCATGGTACTAAACATTCATTCAAAAAATTATTCAAATCAGAGCTTTCATATGGAAGTTCTGTACAAAAAACAGATTTCGGCATCGTCGGTACAAAATGGCTGCTGGCAGCCATCTGGAATTTGGGACTGCACCCAAAAAACACTCGTTCTCGTCCCACGGTCATAACAAAGGTACCCAAGAAGTTTCGTAAAGATTGGTTCATAAATACGGCCTCTAGCCCGAGCCATAGCAGCTTGGCACTTACAGCTGTGAAAGTAACACTAAATAAATCAAAGTTAGTCTAATTTGCATAATTTACGCACGAGAAAAAACCCGTATTATATGTGATGTATCCCATTGTACTATACATTTATACAAAACTTTATTCAAATCAGAACTTTCATACAGAAGTCCTGTACAAAAAACTGATTTTTGCATCATCGGTACAAAATGGCCACTGACAGCCATCTTGAATTTCGGACCACACCCAAAAACACTCGTTTCCGTCCCAGGGTCATAACAAAGGTACCCAAGAAGTTTCGTAAAGATTGGTTCATAAATACGGCCTCTAGCCCGAGCCGTATTGGGATTTGCACTCACAGTGCTGAAAGTAACACTACATAAATCAAAGTTAGCCTAATTTGCATAATTTACGCACAAGAAAAAAACCTGTAATATATGTAATGTATCCCATGGTACTAAACATTCATTCAAAAAATTATTCAAATCAGAGCTTTCATATGGAAGTTCTGTACAAAAAACAGATTTCGGCATCGTCGGTACAAAATGGCTGCTGGCAGCCATCTGGAATTTGGGACTGCACCCAAAAAACACTCGTTCTCGTCCCACGGTCATAACAAAGGTACCCAAGAAGTTTCGTAAAGATTGGTTCATAAATACGGCCTCTAGCCCGAGCCATAGCAGCTTGGCACTTACAGCTGTGAAAGTAACACTAAATAAATCAAAGTTAGTCTAATTTGCATAATTTACGCACGAGAAAAAACCCGTATTATATGTGATGTATCCCATTGTACTATACATTTATACAAAACTTTATTCAAATCAGAACTTTCATACAGAAGTCCTGTACAAAAAACTGATTTTTGCATCATCGGTACAAAATGGCCACTGACAGCCATCTTGAATTTCGGACCACACCCAAAAACACTCGTTCCCGTCCCAGAGTCATAACAAAGGTACCCAAGAAGTTTCGTAAAGATTGGTTCATAAATACGGCCTCTAGCCCGAGCCATAGCAGATTGGCACTTACAGCTCTGAAAGTAACACTAAATAAATCAAAGTCAGTCTAATTTGCATAATTTACGCACGAGAAAAAAACCCGTATTATATGTGATGTATCCCATGGTACTAAACATTTATACAAAACTTTATTCAAATCAGAACTTTCATACAGAAGTTCTGTACAAAAAAAACTGATTTTTGCATCATCGGTACAAAATGGCCGCTGGCAGCCATCTTGAATTTCGGACCACACCTAAAAACTCTCGTTCCCGTCCCAGGGTCATAACAAAGGTACACAAGAAGTTTCGTAAAGATCGGTTCATAAATACGACCTCTAGCCCGAGCCATAGCCAATTGTTGACGTACGGACAGACGGACGGACAGACAGACAGACAGACAGACGGACGGACGGACGGACGGACGACGGGCCATGACAATAGCTCAAATTTGACTTCGTCAAAGTTGAGCTAAAAATACAACCATCGTGCGAAACAAGCGAGGGATTCACACCAACCTCTCAGGCCACCAGTCTAATTCTGTCAGGAATTCGACGATGCATGTTATGGGCTGTTTGTTTACCCCCTTTTCGTGGAATTTGTGGACAGTTTGTGCAATGTCCCTTCTCTCAAAAAGCTGAACATGTTTTCTTTCGTTCTACAGTTATAGACATTCCAATCAATAAATATTTAATTCACCCTTCAAATATAAAACAAGGGGCCCCACGTGGCCTGAAGCGCTCACCTTGAACAGAACATGATATAAACAGAGTCCAAGAATGAGTCTACATTAAGCAATCCATCCCCATAGGATACATTGTCAATCCTTGAGCCCCTCGGGAGTGAGAAAAATAGTCCGAGCATCATGCCTTTTTTCAGTTCATCATAATGTCAAATGTGGAGCCCCCCTATGAAGACCCTTGATACAAGCTATGCGCATTAATCTTAGTTACACACCTCTAGAGGGTACTGAATACAAAATGTGTAATTCTTCAGCTACATGGCCAATTCCGGCTCCCACAGGGTTCCCAAATATTAACCCAGCCTCTCGACTGGGACAAAGTTGAATCTGACCTCCCTAGATATGTTGTATACCAAATATATAAGCAATCAAAGCATTCTGAATCTGACTGTTGGATCTGAAGAAGAACATTTTAAAGGAATTTCTTCATATTGCACTAAGTTAAAATTTGGGCTACCATAGCGAGCCCAAATGTTAACCTACTGCCCCCCCCCCCCCCCCCCCCCTAGAGATGTTGAATACCAAATATGAAAGCATTCTGACTGGTGGATCTGAAGAAAAAAATTCTTTAAAAATTATCCCCCATACTGAACTAAGTTAAAATAGCCCAAATATTAACCTAGGGACTTGGTTTGCACAATCTTGAATTTGACACTCATAACAATGATGTTTTCCAAACTTTAAAAGATTCTGACTGGTGGTTCTGAAGAAGGAAAATTTTAAAGAATATTTCCCATATTGCACTATGTTAAAAATTCGGGATCCTGTAATATGAACGAATGGGTTTTATTTTAACAAACTTGTATCTGACCCCCTATGAATGCTGAATACCGATTCGGACCATTGGGTCTGGAGAAAAGTTTTTTTTTAATTTTTGCAAATATGCCGCAAATATGCCGACTCAGCATTTTTTCAATGCCCCCACAGGACACCTTAAGTTAACCGATGGCAATTTATTTCTACCATTCAATTCTGCTGGACCTAAGGACGCTTCATACCAAATAACAGCTCTCTGTCCCGTGTGGTTTGGGACATATGGGCGTTTGAAAATATTTCTATTTTAGAACCCGTGGTTTCTATGGTGAGGCGGGAATTTTTTTTTTCTTTTGCACGATTCAAGTACTTATGACCCAATAACATGCCAAATTTGGCTCAAATCGGACCATCGTTTCAGAATATAGAAATTTTGGGCGGGGCCAAAAATCTTACTCCTCCCATTACAAAGCCAAATACTGCTTCGCGAACTTCGTTTGAACAAACTTGATTCTACACCTCAAAAGGAAGATCTATAACAAATATCATGTCATTATACCCACTAGTTCATGAGAAGATTTTGAAGATATTTTGGAGCATTTTCCCCACCTCCTCCCTATGGGGCTGGGCATGTTGAGTTGAACAAAACTGCAATACCCCTTCGAGACCATCACTCACACGAACTTTCACTTCAATTGACCCAGTGGTTGTGGAGAAGACCAAAACATAGTGTTGATGGACGATGGACGACGGGCGGATGGACGGACGGTGGAATAAGAGCGATGAGAATAGCTCAGCTTGAATTTGTCAAAATGAGCTAAAAATATTAACATATTTAGTGGAACTAGGCAGCGTAATCATAAAACTATAGCAGTGGTGAGTTTCTAGTGTTCAACCGATGATCGGAATCACTTCCTCCCCCCCCCCCCCCCCCCCCCCTCCCATTCGGCCGATTGTGGGCAATCGGGTGACAACAGCAACGGCTCCTGGAACCAATCGATTGTTGCCAAGCATTTTTTTTGGAAGATTTGATGATTCATTAATCACAATAAAAACTAATAACTCTTTGGCCAGCTGCTGATTTGTCGCGGTTCTCATAAGAGAAGGCCATCATTCCCCCTGCACCCCACCCCCTCCTCTCCTCCCAACATTCCGATATAAACTGTTTAATCATCACTTCCTCGTTTTTGATTTCTTCAATAAGCATCTTATTATCTTCTGCACTTGTTCAGTTGTTAATGTAAAATGATGTCAATGATACAATTCAATAAAGTTGAAAAACAACCACAATGTGTATTTTTATTTTCTCTAGACGCCCCTTTACGGGATATACGAGTTAAACGACATGTGAAGCTTACAATACAGCGTACTTGCGGCAATCGCCAGTTTATACCGGAAAAGTGAAGGTTGCACTCCATTGACTCGGGTCGCATTAAAAATTACCAGTTGCGCGCACTTGTGAGCCACGTTTACCGCCCAAGTGTGCGCGACTGCTAATTTTACTGGACCTGATTCAACGGAGTTTAACACGTTAAAATATGTTCAATTTAATGTAGTTCTTTCGAGACTCGAGTCTCGACTTATCTAACAGTAAACCCATTTAATATAGTTCTTTCGAGCATCGACTTGTCTGTAGCAGTACATGGTATTACAATCGTAATCGGCATCGGCATCGGAATCGGCCAATTGTGAGCTCAAATAACCTGTAATTGGTCAGCGGCCATTTTTGGTAATCCGTTGAACACTAGAGTTTTCATTCATAATGGTGAATGCCATCAAATATTCCATCAAATCAATTCTGGATTGAGAAACATATCTCGTGTTGATTCAAAGAAAATGCATGTTTATCGAATTTAGATTCAATCGTCTGGTATATTTCAGTTGGTCGGAAAAGAGAACCGTAACCGGTTTAATATACAGTACGGTCGCCGTGGACTGGCCACGGGTGGGCAATATTTCCATGGACGCAATAATGTTGGATTCCAAACACTAACTAGGGCTCCAAAGAGTCTGAAATCGCTCACCTGGAACTACATATAAAATTGTGATTTCCCATAGGCTTTCCATGGTAACTATGAATTGCAACTGCGGCCATGTTTTCAACATTACATGAGGATCATTGGTAGAAGGTGTCCCAGTCCTCAATCATGTGAAGTTTCAAAACATTTGACTTTGTAGTTTCAGAGGGGAAGATGTTTGCAAAATCAATCGATCAGAATCAGAGAATGTCTCTGGTGGCCACATTTTTCAACCGACCGGAACGAAAAGAGAACTGTTTACAGAGGGCCTCCTATAGACCATTCCTGCGAAGTTTAGTTCATGTCGGCTCAGTGGTTCCAGAGAAGAAGATGAGGAGCATTTGTAAAGGACCTGCCATAGACTATCCCTACCAGGTTTGGTTCACATCAGCTCAGTAGTTCCAGAGAAGAAGATGAAAATGTGGTTTCATATAGGGTTTCTATAGTAACTATAAGCCACAATTGCAACCACGTTTGCAACCCGATCAACATTACATGAGTATCGTTGGTAGAGGGGTCTCAGCCATCAACCCTGCAAAGTTACAAAACATTTGGCCCTATGGTTTCAGAGGAGAAGATTTTTCAAAATCCACCAATCAGAATCAAAAAATGCTTCTGACGGCCATGTTTTGTGATGCGCAGTAACAAAAATGAGGATCGTTTGTAGAGGAACTCCCATAGACTATTCCCGCCAAGTTCGGTTTTCTTCGGCTCAGTAGTTCCAGAGAAGAAGATGGAAATGTGATTTCCCATAGGATTTCTATAGTAACTATAAGCTGCAATTGAAGCCATGTTTTAACCCGATCAACATTAAATGACGGTCGATGGAAGATGGGGTCCCAGTCATCAATCGTGCAATGTTTCAAAACATTTGGCCCTGTGGTTTCAGAGGAGGAGATTTTTCAAAATCCACCAATCAGAATCAAAGAATGCCTCTGGCGGTCATGTTTTCAAACCCATGGGAACAAAATAAGGATCGTTTGTAGAGGACCTCCCATAGACTATCCCTGATAGGTTTGGTTCACGTCGGCTCAGAAGTTCCAGAGAAGAAGATGAAAATGTGATTTCTCATAAGGTTTCTATAGTGACTGTAAGCCGCAATTGCGGTCATGTTTGTAACCCGATCAACATTAAATGATGATCGTTGGTAGAGGGTCCCAATCATCATTTATGTGAAGTTTCAAAACATTTGGCCTGGCAGTTGCAGAGGAGGAGATTTTTGAATATCCAACCAGAATCAAAGAATGCCACTGGAAGCCATGTTTTTCATCCGACGGGAACAATATGAGGATCATTTGTAGAGGACCTTCCATAGGCCATTCCTGCCAAGTTTGGCTCACACCGACTCAGTCGTTACAGAGATGAAAATGTGAAAAGTTTACGGACGTCGGGCGACGGACGCCATGTGTTAGCAAAATCTCATATGGCCTTTTTAGACCAGGTGAGCTAATTGTAGAAATAATGTTCAAAAATTTAATTAATGAATCACCGGGTACAACCCGGTGCTTCATTAATTAAAATTTTGCTGATAATGATTTTTATTATACCTGGTAAACGCATGCATGGACATCAATACCTACGTGTGGATTATGACCAGTCCACGTCGGCTGTACTGGAAACATATGCAATGGACTGTTTCTGTGCAAGACTAGTTCCAGGCCATATGAGAGTCGAATTCGTAACAGAATTAGACTGGTGGATTGAGAGCTTGGATTCACACAAGTGGAAAGATAGTTCACACGAGTTGTGAACAAGTTTTGATAATGCGCTTTTCTATCGAACAACATCCCAAGTGTTCATGCTTTCATCAGATGGGAAGAGAGTAATCCTTAACCCATTGAACTCTGCTGGTATCTTCCATGCCAGTTCAATGGCAGCAAATGGAACAGTGCATATTCATTAGTTCAATTTATTTGGAGGAGACCAATCAATATTTTCAACGTGCATCCTAGGTGCTGCACGTTGAAAATATTGATTGGTCTTCCCCACACATTTACTGAACAGCCATCCTATTTAATGATGTTATGACGTATCATGTTCCTGGCCAGAAAAGCGGCCGCTCGTGTTCAAAGGGTTAAGAAATCATACAGTTTTTGTATTGCTCCAAATCATGGCATAGTGTACACAAACAAGACGTGACGCTGGAGAGGAGAGCTCAGCATTCGTTGGGTCAAACTAAGTACTTTGGGGGCTTTTGCTGACCTCACTGTGTACGAGTACGCCTCGTCAAAGTTTAATTGCTTCCGTCGTTCTTGCTACGCTTGATAAAAAATATGTATTAAATTTTGGAATTAACAAAGAGAAATTCACTTGTCATAATATATTAACAATATTGCCGAATAATACTTCTGAGGTCACTTTTTTATAAATAAGATCATACCGTGACATAGCATTCTGATGATACAATAAGAATTTTTTGATCAAGCTGACAAGACGCAATCCAGGTTTTCATGTCCATGTCAGTCTCGTAGGTTTTTACACAATCACAACAAGAAGGCGTTTAAAAGTTTAAATCTTGACATGGAAATCTCTTCAATTAAAAGTTGCGTAGGTGTATTCGCCGAGTGTCTGGTTGGGCGGCGAGATTTGACATGTTTATAACGCTGTGCCCGACACGACTAACGGATGACACTCGATATTTTTTTCTTGAATAATTATAAATATTGCCATTGTATGTTTCACAAATACATCACTTACCTCTTATGGCAAACTCTGCAACATAAACTATCCTTTTTTTTGATGGGGGGGGGGGGGGGGGGGCAAAAAGTAATAAAATTTAAATGGCGATTGTTGTAAAAGGCGCTGGATGATCACGCATATTGACGTTTTTGTAAGATAAATAGCTCTTTGAGTGGATCAAGGCGCCATCAACAGTGCTAAAGCATTGCAGATGGCACCTTGTTTTCTCCAACTCAAGGGACGAAATAAGGGTTGTGGATTGAGTTTCCGCTAATACAAACAGGACGCGAAACGATCAAGTAATATTTAATTACTTTTCTCATCAGTTTCATATTTCGACATTCGGCGATTTGAGTCTTGCTGTAAAGGGATAAATCGCTTCTTGAGTGGAACAGGGCATCATCTGCAATGCAAAAGCAAATGACACCTTGTCCACCCAAGGGGCGACATATGCGTTGCGGATTGAGTTTCCGCTCCAACACACTGGCGCGAATCGAGCACTGTGTGCGATGCGATCAAGTAGTATTCAACTATTTTTCTCAACATTTTCATATTTCGACATGTAGTGATTTGCGCCGTGCTGTAGAACAAAGACCAGAAATTATACGGAGTCTGTTGTCTAAAGTGAAACATAATCGATTGGCCTATTTTGAACGCAACGACCACTTGTGTCACGATTATCATCAGTGATTGTGAGGCGCGGTGGCTCAGTAGGTAGAGGTGCAGGCTGCAAGCCGAGGTCCTCGGTTCGAATTCCACCTGCGGCAACCGCATTGTGTCTTTGGGCAAGACACTTCACCTTCATTGCCCACGTGGATGCGCGGTGGGGTTGTGTACTTAGGCGTACTGCACGTCGATGATGCACTTGTCTGTGTGTAGTTAGTATGTTGTAGCGCTGACAGTTGCTCGCCGTTGCTCGGTGGTTCTCTCCGAGTACTCCGGCTTCTTCCATCCGTGAAACTGTCGTGGTCATGATTAACCATTGTGCAGAAATATGTGACCTTAAACACCAATAAATAAATAATAAATATCAGTGATTGTATGTTTCATTTTGCAAATATTTCTGTTGTTTCACAGCAAATCTAGGGAAACACACTGTGTCGAAATTGGGGCTGGCGCAGTTATGAAATTTAATTTCATGATCGACTTTTGAAGAAGAAGAATCGATTAACGTCGACTTTAAATCGTACCCTGTGAGAAAGGCCTACACAGAAAAGAGTATTTTTGGTCTTCAGTTCCTCCGGCCAGACATTCTTTTGGTCCACAGGCATTTTTCGCGCCTACTGCTCTCCGAGGAAAATTCAGACTCGTGACTATCTCAGGCTTAGGTTTGGACCTGAGGTTGTCATGAGTCCATAAATAGCTTCATTGAGATTTAAGAAGGCAATTGCACTCCTCAGCAAACTGTGAAGGGCAATTATTTGCACTCCCATACTTTGAACTTTCTAGAATACTAGACCTGGTGTCATGTATTGTATCTTTATACTTCTTTCCCATATCACTTGCAATGTATTTTGATATCCCACAGCCTCGGACACCTCTTACGAGCACGATGGGTGGACATTAATAGCTGATAATTCCATGAGTAAAGGTGTGATGAAAACCCACAATCGTCGACTTAGAAATTGTTGTCGATTATGGGTGTTTTCGACGATTAGTCGACTTCTCGGTTAATCATGACAGGCCTGGTCGAAATAGCAAACTGAGAGAAAAATTGTTATTTATGTATGTATTTATTTATTTATTGGGGTTTAACGATACTTTCGACAGCCAGGGTCACCTCCTGTCGGACAGTTTTACTGGTGGAGGAAGCCGGAATAACCGGAGAGAACCCCAAGCAGCTATCAGACTCCCCAGCGTACCAACTCCACGCAAGCAGAGTAAGCATTGGTTGAAGACAAGTACACCATACGCCTTTGTATACAGCGCAGCCATGCCTTGGCGGGGATCGAACCGTCGACCTTTCGGTTTGAAGTCCAATTCAATAACCACTGGGCCACCGCGATCCCTGAGAAAAATGGTTTCTTATCATTTCATCACATCGCGAACAAAGCTTGTACACTGCAAAAAATATAGGTTCTCTTTAGAACCAAAACTGGTTCTAATCTTGTCCCTGACATGGAACCAGTTCTGTTTAAACAGTATTTATTTCAAATCAAATAAATTTACCAAGATTAGCATTCAATTTTAACAGACTATTACATGAACTGAAGAAGATTCAGCAGTAAAATTGGAGCTTATTCAACGCAGTTGCCAAACATTTTGAAACAAAGGAGATATGAACAGTTGGCATATCGAACCAGTTTTGGTTCTGCATAGAACCAAAACTGGTTCGATATGCCAACTGTTCATATCTCCTTTGCTTAATAATGATTTGAGACAACCTCGTATAAGCTCTAAACTTACGACTGAGAAACCCCCTCAATTTATGTTTATTTCTGTTGATATTTAATGTTAAACTTTATAAATTTATTTGATTTGAAATAAATACTGTTTAAACAGAACTGGTTCCATCTCAGGGACAAGATTAGAACCAGTTTTGGTTCTAAAGAGAACCTATATTTTTTGCAGTGTACCGCATCCAGTGCATATATAGTAGCCTGGTGTGTATAATCTTTTTTCGGGGGGGGGGGGGGGGTGTTTATTCGGGTTTAACGACACGTTTTTAACAGCCAGGGTCACATCGTGTTGGACAGTCCTATGGTCGGAAGAAGCTGGAGTACCCGGAGAGAGCCACCACGCAGCCGCGAGCAACGGTCAGACTCTCCAACGTATTAAACCTAAATAAAAAGTGTTAACAGCGACTGAAGGCAAGTACACCATCGAGGAGGACACGGGTCAGGATCGAACGGTTTATTCGAACCGTTACTGAGCCTCCCCACAAATGCAAGATACCCCCTCCCCCTCCCCAAACATACACACATTTCGCTCTATGCGGTAATGTATTTAACAGAGAGTAATGCCTTGACTGGACTGGTTTACGTGAAATAATTCATGAGAGGTGAGAGACGTTGTACAAACACGAGTGCGCGAATGCGCACGAGTGTTTACAATATAGTCCCTCGTCTCGAATGAATTATTTCACGTAACCAGTCCAGTCAATCGATTACTCTGTTTATTACTTTTCATTATTAACGATAATTATATTATTTAATTCTTTACCCAACGTAACGGCCACAACCGACAAGCGCTATTCTCAAAAATCGCCAATTAATTTTCATTATTTTTTCATTTTATGTCTCTAAAATATAGGTTATGATCCCTCATTGGAACGAGCTCGTCGAGCTCGTTCCATTGAGGGTTCATAGCCTATGTTTTTGAGACCAAAAAAATTAAAATAATAGTTATTTAAGAATTCTTTTTGCAAGTGTCGTCTGCTTTTCATGTTAGGTAAAGGGTTAAAAAAAACAAACACTGAAGTCCCTATTATACCCACGGCAAAGCGTCTTCGTTTGGGCGCACGGATACATAGCTCGTTCCATTGAGGGGTCATAGCCTATGTTTTTGAGACCAAAAAAATTAAAATAATAGTTATTTAAGAATTCTTTTTGCAAGTGTCGTCTGCTTTTCATGTTAGGTAAAGGGTTAAAAAAAACAAACACTCAAGTCCCTATTATACCCACGGCAAAGCGTCTTCGTTTGGGCGCACGGATACATGGCCCAATTGTTGATTGCATAATTCACTTGTGAAGTTATCGTTTATAATCAAACCCGGAAATCCCAGTAAATCACACTTTGGAAAGTAATAAACGATACCATTCATAACGTCCTTTTGAAAGGGTTCGTATCACAGATCTGTTTCCAACAATGTACTCATAATAGATTTTTGTCTACGTCGATTAACCCATTCAAGACTGTGCTGGCGAATGTCTTCAGAAGTGTACAACACTTTCACGCCATTATGACGAATCCATTTCTGGTTGCAGTGATAGCTTAACCCTATCAAACCGTTATGCACAAGTTTTGCGTAAGACAAAAGGTGTCTGTCAACGAGTAGGTAACAAAGTATATACGAATTTGAGAAGTGGAATCAGTGATAAATTAATCCTACAACTGTATAAGGATGTGGGATTAAATAATTATGTATAACCTCACTACAAATAGAGAATAGCTTTTCCATTTCCGTGTCGCCAGTAATTACTTTGGGTGACCGACACCGGATATTGCGATCGTCGCGTTGGAGAATTCCTATCGGATCCAATTAGTCGTACATAAAATATCAATTCTCCGGACACAGAAGTGTTGCTATTCCTCTCAAATTTTCTGAAAGTTCAATATATTTCCAGCAATTGGACAAATGCACCTATTGACCATAAGATGACCTCAGTGACCTTGACCAATGGTTTGGACACCCATTGGGTTTCTACTCATTTGGTGTTGGTCCCTGGTCCATTCGTCATACCATGCTTGAGATATAGGCGTGACCATTTTCAATATTTTGGCCCCGCCCTCTTTTTGGGAGTAAAATACATGTATGGATTTTGGGAATGCATTAGGGGGTCATAAATGCGATTTCCAGCAATTCTGAAAAGTGCACTCAGTGACCCCTGTGTGACCTCAGTGACCTCGACCCATATTTTGAACCTCCATTGAGCTTCGACTCATTTTGGTGTTGGACCAGAGTCCATACGCGATACCATGCTTGAGATATAAGTGTTAGCCACTTTCAATATTTGTGATCTCGCCCACGTTTTTTAGTGTCAAAATGCGTGTATGAACATCTGGAATGTATTAGGCCAATTAGGGGGTCATAAAATGCGATTTCTAGTATTTCTGAAAAATGAACTCATTGACCCCAGGGTAACTCAGTGACCTTGACCCATTTTTGCAACCTCCATTGAGTGTCGATTCATTTGGTGTTGGTCCCAGGTCCATAGGTCATACTAAACCTGAGATATGATTGCGACCCACTTTTAAAACACCCCTGGGGACACCCCAATGTCCCAGAGCCTGAAAAACATAGCTGGCCGTGTACCTGTGACTGTCTAATGTCTATCAGTATGCCAAAAGTCAATGACATAGGAAGATTCGTACTGAATTCGAGTTATCGTGCTGACAAGGAAGTGTATAGTTGGCAAAAGACCGGAAGAAGAAGAAGAACGTCTCTCCTTGGCTCAATAGCACGTGTATTCCGGGTTACATCTGTAGCAGCAATAGAACGAAGGGATTTTCAGCCTGTGAGGATTGTGTCTCTCCGCAAAGGGACAGCCATTTGCGTCCTGTCCGATAGGATGGTATACGTTGTAACAGGATCACCCCACACTTTACACAGTCAGAGAATGTTCGGACACCTCGAGAAGTTTCCCGACCGAGGATCGATCCCGAACCTTGAAAGACCAACACAATCATCCACTCGGCCACCACTATCGTTATAGTTAAGCTAACAGAGTTGAAAGATATAGCCTATGTGTAGGCCGAAGGGCGCTAAAGTCTTTATCGGACCAATCAGCGGCTGATATCTGCTGGGTGATACCCCTCCTGTTTCTCCGGTTTTTCAACTAACGACAAAGTAAAAATACGAAGGTACGCACGCTCCGCCCTCCACCCCCACCCCCTTAATCACTATTTCGGAATCCACTAGAGATGCGCGGTATTGGAATTTTTAGTTCGGTATCGGTTTCGGTAATTTTAGGCGGGGGGGGGGGGGGGGGTGTATACCTCGGTATCGGTTCCGTATTCGGTATCTGACTTGACTGAAATAGTACCAAAGAGGAATTCACATCAGGAAGAACAGAATAAGTTGTTGTAATATCACTCTACCACAAGGCTATAAATGGCACTGCCAATGAGCTCAACAGTTGATTTCTTTTACGACACATCATATCTCCAGTAATTTTGTGACTTGTTCTAAACGCATCTTTATGTTTAAAGACCTATTTCAAGCGTTTGTGATCTCAGAACATGTGCCCAGACCACACCATCTTTAGGAGGTCCTGCTAACAATAGAAAAAACACCTGGGCATTGGTTTCTAGTCAAGTCTTGGCTAGATATCATTGCTAAGCAATTGGACATGTACAGGTTGTAGTCAACGGGATATCCAGGACAGTTGCCCAGTCCAATGAGGGTTAACAAAACTAAAATGAAAATCAGTCGCTTTCATGAAAATGAACCTTTCAGCTATTATCAAGCCTCAACGGGGAGTTATAAGTAGCGAATGTAAGAAAATTTGAAAATTCAGACGGTTACGGATTTCCCATCATAGGTATCGGTATCGGTTAAAGTGTTCGTTATATTGCCCATCTCTAGGATCCACCCCTTGTCCCAAGCTCTTAGGCCTACTGACGCTACTGTGGGTTGTTTACCCACTTTTCGGGCGCCTCCCCCACTTTTCCTTCGCCCCCCCCCCCCCAAATCAAACTTCAAATTGCTATCTGACCGTGGTTTTCCCACCCAATATCACACCCGCAAACGACACACAACAATGCACATCATGTCAGGTGTTGTTGAAATGATCAGATATCGCTCCCAGGGCGTCCAAATATGAAACTTTTTCATGGGGGAGATTCCCCAGACTCCCACACACGCGAGGGGGATACCCCTCCTTCACCCTCCTCCAGCTAAGGCCTGATGCCTTTTGGAGATGCCTTGGGCATCTCGGTCTTGACCCCCCCCCCCCCCCCCGCCATATTTTACTTGCCCCCCCCCCCCCCCCTAAATTGAAATCCTTGCGTCGCTACTGTGTGAAGAACAGGTATTAAAATATCAACCTGACATTCACCGAATCGATAAAAACGAATGCAATTTATGTGTTGGAATGCCATTCTGCAAGTGTTTTAGTAACAATCCACTCTCCAGATACAGTTATGTTCAGTTCAGTGCATTTATTAACTTTGCTGATATGGATATGTCATAAATACTATTTAGCTTTTGCTTTTCATAAATGGGTATTTATATTTTTGTGAATAGTTACATTCATCTTTATCGGATCGGTGAATGTCATGTTGACATTAATATTTAGTACCTGTTCTTTACATTTATATCTGAATAAGTTGAAAAAAAAACATTATATTACTGAAAATTTGAATTCCTGGTTCTTTCTTTGGTATATTTTCTTTCAACTTTGAAGAATAAATGTCAGCACGTTTTGTAAATTTCCACTTGACAGATGTGTGTGCAATGGGTTGGGTGGGGTAAGGGTGTTTGGGGAGGGGTTGTTGTTTTGCTTTTTGGGTTGGTTTTTTTTGGAGGCGGGGGGTGGGGGGGGACCTGCAGCATTTAAAAGAAGTGTGACCAAGGGGTACAGTTGGTATTACCATAACAGCCATGGATCTTATTTTCAGATCCATCATGTGAGGACGTGATACCACACCTGGAATTTGGAAATAAACATTTGAAAATCCTGTTACCTGGACTTGGGAATTAAACCGGGATTTTCAATCATCTGTGTCGAGATTTATAACCTTTTTATTTTAAAGTGAGAAATTGTGTTATTTCGCCATACCATATCACGTTGTACGAGAAGTTCAATGCGTATATCGTCCGTGTGTGAGGCATACCCCGGGGTATGGGGTCGGGAAGATAAAATCAGCTGTAACCGTTGCGGCACAGAGGTGTAATTTGTGTCAAAATGACGGGTGTTGGACGTAGTGTACGGCACACTATGTTGGGATGCTATATGCCGTGTTCAGAAATAAACATTTGAGATCGAAACATGAATATTAAAACGCGTCGAATGCTGTTATTTGGCGGTGACATGCACTCATTTTGTTCAAGTCGATCACACAATCTCTCGGACAAAGATTATTGGGACAGAAATGGGCAAGATCTGGGCATTTTAACTTGCACAGTAGCACCTGCAGGCTGCAGCATCTAAACAGGCGTAACCAAGGGGTGCAGTTGGTATAACTATATATAACAGCCATGGACCTTATTTTCAGATGCATCATGTGAGGACGTGATACCACACCTAGAATTTGGAAATAAACATTTGAAAATCCTGTTACATGTACTTGTACTCGGGAATTGAATCGGGATTTTCATTCATCATTGTCGATATTTATGACTTTATGACTTTTTTATTTTAAAGTTAGAAATTGTTTCCTTGTATCACGTTGTACGCGAACTCCCATACGTCCATCGCCCGGGTGGATGGGGGGGGGGGGGGGGGGGGGTCGAAAAGATAAAATCAGCTGGAGCTTTTGAACTAGTTGAAGAACAGTATAGTGTGGGTGGTGTCTAAATGACGGGTATCATGCTTACTTTACGATACACTATACTGAGATGCTATGCCGAAATAAACATTTTAGATCAAAACATGAATAATCGACGCGACCCTCGCGCAGTTTTTAAAACGCGTCGAATGCTGTTGTTTCGAGGTGACATGCACTCATTTTTGTTCAAGTCTATCACAAAATCTCTCGTAAAAAGATTGGGACTGAAATGGGAAAGATCCGGGCATTTTAACGTACACAACAGAACAATTTCTCCTCCCTACCGAGAAACGTCTTTCTTCGACTCTATCAGCGCCGCCATTTTAAAATGGCTGAAGCTGATAGCAGACCTCCTGGTGAATACCTACCAAGTGGGCTGCGCAGGGGACTACATGTCGTTTAACTTGTATATCCGTAAAGGATCGTCTAGAGAAATATAAAATACACATTGTGGTTGTTTCTCAACTTTATTGAATGGTATCATTCAATACTGACATCATTTTATATTAACAAGTGAACAATTGCAGAAGATACTAAAATGCGGTTAATGGATCATCACAAAATGCTTGTCAACAAATGGTTGAACCGATATTCCAGGAGCCGTTGCCGTTGTCATCCGATTGCGCACAGTTGACCGATTGTGGTGGCCGGTTCCGATCATCGGTTGAACACGAAAAGAAAATGAATGTTTGTGGTACTTTCAGATCCAATTGCAGCCATTGGGCTACTTAGGGGTTAGACTGGCTCCATGCCATAACAGCGTCGAATTCCTTACAGAAATTGACTGTTGGTTCGAGAGCGCGCCCTTTACCCTTTTAACCCTTTACCTAACCTGAAAAACAGACGACACTTACAAAAAAAATTTCTTGAATAGCCAATTTGTTTTCATTTTTTGTCTCAAAAACTTAGGTTAAGACCCCTCGTTGGAACGAGCTCGACGAGCTCGTTCCAATGAGGGCTCATAACCTATGTTTTTGAGACAAAAAATGAAAAAATAATGAAAATTAATTGGCGATTTTTGAGCATAAGGCTAGCTGGTTTTGGCGTTACGTTGGGTAAAGGGTTAATACATTTGAGAATGGGGTGCAGCAGGCACGAAATTGCATACTTGAATAAGTGCTATGTGTTTAATGCATTGCGTAAAACAAAGTAATGATTTTACGTAAAATTGGGTAATGTTATTTTTTTATCAATGCGTGGTAAAATATTAATACGCTTATTTATTATATGAGTCCATGTTTTCTGCTTTGTTAGCCTTCGTTTCCAATGCCACAAACCCTATGATTAAATGATAAAGTATTCAGAAACAGCGATACAAAAACCTTATTGACTAAAAGGGAGTTTGCATTAGTTTGTCATATATATAATGGTCTCATTGACCTGTAACAGATGTATAGTGTACGTACATCTTTTAAAGCACTCAGATATTGGGTCAAAACGAAACGATTTAAACAGAACCATTATTGTGTAGTATTTCGTATTTATTAAAACTATCAAAGGTAGTTAACCATTTACCTGATACAGGGCTTATATTTCGTCTAAATTTGTGAGAATCCATTTGGATTCTCGTGAAAATGGTTGCGAGAATCCATACCCACTATGAGTGTGCCAGGGTCCCATGACGCCACCGTGGTTGAACCACTGTTGTATACTGTTAACACATATTAACCTTTTACCCAACACACTTTTTTAATTTTTAAAACTAAGTTTGATAATTTTTAAACAATAAATAGTAAAGAATTGATAAAATAATTAAATGAACAATATTTAGCAATAAAATCTTACAAATATGGCTGTCGTTGGAACCGGCTCATTGAGCCAGTTCCAACGACAGCCATGTTTGTAAGGTTTTCTTGACAAAGTGTCAGGATATTTCAGGTCATGTTAGCCTTCTATTGGTAATTTGTTGCCGCTGTGTTAGTTAAAGGGTTAAATTGACTCAATTGTTTTTCACGCGAATCCTAGCAGAGGTGCAGCGAGAATCTATATGGATTCTCGCCAGTTTTATTGCACGAATCTTTGTGCGAATCGATTCTCGGATTCTCGTCGAAATATAAGCCCTGCTAATACGTCTAGAAAAATCTCGATGACTCATTGGTTAGAGGATTGTAATGCAGATAGAAAGGTAGACGGTTTGATTTTGACGTCATCTGCATTGTGCCTTTGGGCAACACAGCTAGTCCCAGATGCTCAAGTTTTAGCACGGTTGATCAACCCAGTTGATTTGGGTTGATTTTTAATACAACTAATTTTAGAGTATGCTGAAGCCTGTATACTGCACATCGATGATATACATGCCGTTCAACCGATGCTAGCCTTGTTTGTACGGGCTTAGTAAGCTTGAGAGTCCCGCAGTTACTCGCCGCTGCTCGGTGGTTCTCTCAGGCTTCCTCCTGCCATAAAAATTTCGACACAATATGCCCGTGAATGTTGGAAGTGCAGTTACACCTCAATAAATAAATAACAAGACTAGACTGTGGTACTTGTACAATCCTTAAATAACTGGATATTTTTTTTTTGGGGGGGGGGGGGGGGAGGGGGATTTTGTTGTTATATTTTTTTTTGTTTGGGGTGGGGGTATTCAAAATATACCTCATGAAACATCGAAGGGACGGGCTCGTTGAGCTTGTCCTACAGAAGGCACATAAGCTATAATTTGGAGGCAAAAACTGAAACTAGAGGCTCCAAAGAGCCTGTAATCGCTTACCTGGAACTACATATAAAAATGTGATTTCCCATAGGCTTTTCATGGTAACTATGAGATGCAATTGTGGTCATGTTTGCAACATTACATCAGGATCATTGGTAGAAGGTGCCCCAGTCCTCAACCATGTGAAGTTTCAAAACATTTGACTTTGTAGTTTCAAAGGGGAAGCTTTTTGCAAAATCCATCAATCAGAATCAGAGAATGCCTCTGGTAGCCATATTTTCCAACCAACGGGAACAAAAGAGGATCGTTTGTAGTGGGCCTCATATAGACCACTGCTGCGAAGTTTGGTTCACGTCGGCTCAGTAGTTCCAGAGAAGAAGATGAAAATGTGATTTCCCATAGGGTTTCTATAGTAACTATAAGCCGCAATTGTGGCCACGTTTGCAACGCGATCAACATTAAATGAGGATCGTTGGTAGAGGGTGTCCCAGTCATCAATCATGCAAAGTTTCGAAACATTTGGCCCTGTGGTTTCAGAGGAGGAGATTTTTCAAAATCCACCAATCAGAATCAAAAAATGCTTCTGGCAGCCATGTTTTTCGATGCACGGTAACAAAATGAGGACAGTTTGTAGAGAACCTGCCGTACATGTAGGCTATCCCTGCCAGGTTTGGTTCACATCAGCTCAGTAGTTCCAGCGAAGAAGATGAAAATGTGATTTCCCATAGGGTTTCTATAGTAACTATAATCCACAATTGCATCCACGTTTGCGACCCAATCAACATTACATTAGGATCGTTGGTAGAGGGTGTCTCAGTCATCAACCTGAACCATGCAAAGTTTCAAAACAATTGTCCCTGTGGTTTCAGAGGAGAAGATTTTTGAAAATCCACCAATCAGAATCAAAGAATGCCTCTGGCGGCCATGTTTTCAAACCCATGGGAAGAAAATGAGGATCACTTGTAGAGGACCTCCCATAGACTATCCCTGCCAGGTTTGGTTCACGTCGGCTCTGTAGTTCCAGAGAAGACGAAAATGTGATTTCTCATATGGTTTCTATAGTAACTGTAAGCCGCAATTGCGGCCATGTTTGTAACCCGATCAACAATAAATGAGGGCAGTTGGTAGAGGGGGTCCCAGTCATCATTTATGTGAAGATTGAAAACATTTGGCCTGGTGGTTTCAGAGGAGAAGATTTTTGAAAATCCACCAACCAGAATCAAAGAATGCCTCTGGAAGCCATGTTTTTCATCCAACGGGAACCAAATTTGTAGAAGACCTCCCATAGACCATTCCTGCCAAGTTTGGTTCACACCGGCTCAGGGTTTACAGAGACGAACATGAAAATGTGAAAAGTTTACGGACGGCATGGCCTTTTAGGCCAGGTGAGCTAAAAAAAAAATGTACAATCTGACCTGACCTGATCTGACTGACAAATTTTGTGATTAGCATTTTTCATTTTTTCCTACATAGTAACATTCATTCATTATTATAGATGTTATTATCTCTAATTTTTGTCCATGCATCACATCAATTTCTGTCACCTTACGATGACCGTAACTAAACAATTTTCATTTTTTGCCTCAAAAACATTGCTTATAACCCTCAATGGAACGAGCCTCATCTTGTTCCGATTGGGATCATAAAATATGTTTTGAAAGGACAAAAAAAAATGAAACCAGAGGCTCAAGTGAGCCTAAAACGCTCACTTGGCTCAAATTGTCAAAACAGATGAGTGTATCAGCATGTGATCAGCAGCAAGAGCAATTTTTTGATTTGCTATGACACAACCAAAGGCAGCTGTTTTGCCATTCATTTCTGCTGGTCATAGGAAAGCATTCCAGCAAACTCTGTTCTGTGAAGTATTAAAAAACAACAACCGAAAGAAAATTTTGTTTTGTTTTAAACTACTGTGATTAAATAGGGGAGGGCAGTCAACCACCGAGTTGCCCAGAGCAGCCATGGAAAGTGAAAGTGAGCACATGTGAAATTGACTGAAGTCTACCTGTACTTGACCTTGATGTTAAAGCTTATAATATTAAGTGTGCCTAGTACAGGATTAGCCCAGCGTCCTTGGGCGCATGGACAGGTGCATACAAGTGTTCAACCACAAATTCCAGAGAACACGTCTGCAATGTTTATTAGCGCCTGTTGTTTTAATCATTGTAACCAACAGAATATCATATAATGTGATTATTGGCCGATAGGCCCTATTTATTGGTCATTTTCTGAAGACTCGTTCGGAAACAACAGCCAATGGTTTGGTATTATCCATCTTTACATGTTATTAAGTGCTTTCTACAAAATACAAGTTTGTGCACTATTAGAGGATCATGAGAGTAGTATATTTGACCACCGTAGTGCAAAATTAATTGGTATTGCTATGAATGAAGTACAATGTAACTTGTTCCCCACAGGTTGGGTGGGCGTTCTAGGGTTAAACATACCGCTCCTCCTTACGGTGCGTTTTTGCGCTAAGAAGGGAGGTTTAATGCTAAAGCAAATTGTTTTACGTGCGGTGTTATTAGAATATTACTGCTGGTCGCGAGTGTAATATTGCGTCAGCAAATGCCTATCAGGGCTTTCTGTATCCGTTATGGAGGTTAGGCGCGCTCACAGGTGCGGTCAGACTGGCTAAGTGGCCAGTGAAGGGTTTAGCGGGAGTAGGTATACATTTTAACCCTTTGCCCATTACATTGAAATGACTCGTTCTTGGCTCGATGAGAGTAGGCATTTATTTTAACCCGTTGCCAAGTACGGTTTTACAGATCCTGTCAATTCGTGATTCAACATGTTTGCTTTGTATTGTTCAAAACTTCAACCCATTATCTGGGTATGTCATTATTGACATTAAAGTGTATTTGTCTGACGATAGTTCGGTAGGTAATTCAGACTGGCGTTGGTGATGCGACAGTTGAGTTGGAATATTTACAACTTGGAAGATGCAGCTCATATTATACGGCGTCTAGTATGATTGGTTTCTGACATCGCATCGATGTTTGGTACGCGTATTAAGCGATGGCACTGGTGGAGAACCAAGGGTGAATGGCTTAGCTACCCATTTCCTCCATCCACCTCTGGCCCTCGCTCTAAGGCTCATCTGTGAGCGCATGCTACATAGGCGTGGGCGCGTATGTCACGCAGTGGATGCAGCCCATATTATGCTAGCCTTGCTCTAATGCGCATTTGTGAGTGCATGGTACATTGTTGAATGCACGTGCTTTACTGAATACTTATCGATTTGAATCAAATGACGTCAGGGCTGTTAGTATTCCAGTGAATGGATGCAGCCCTATTATGCTGTCGGTATAATACTCGATCAACTATGATGTAGGCTTTACATGCGCCTGTGCTTTACAAAACAAGCGAATAGATTTGAACAAACTTGAATTCAACACCCCAAGAGATGTTACATACCAAATATGAAAGGATTCTCACTGGTTGATCTGAAGAAGAAGAATTTTCAAGAAATATTGCTCTAAGTTAAACTTTGGGCTTCAATAAAAAGCCCAAATATTAAGCCAGGGACCTGATTTGAACAACCTTGAATCTAACCCTCCCAGAGGTGTTGTACACCAAATATCAAAAGAATCTAACTGCTGGATCTGAAGGAGATGATTTTAAACGATAATTCCCCATATTGCACTAAGTAAATATTTGGGGAACCCAAATATTAACCCAGGAACTCGATTTGAACAAATTTGAACCTTACACCTCTAGAGATGTCACATACTAAATATGAAAGGATTCTCCTAGTGGGTCTGAAAAAGAAGATTTTTTAAGAAATTTTCTCATATTGCACCAAGTTAAAATTTGGGCTCCAATAAAGAGCGTAAATATTCATCCGGGGATCCCATCTGAACAAACATGAATCTAACCCCCCTAGAGATGCTGCATACCAAATATCAAAAGAATCTGACTCGTAGATCTGAAGAAGATTTTTAAAGATTATTACCCATGTTGCACAAAGTTAATATTCAGGCTCCCACCGGAAGCCCAAATATTAACCCAGGGACTTGATTTTAACAAATCGAATCTTACACCTCTAGAGATGGCAGGTACCAAGATCACTACTATCGATCCGCAAGTATACAGAAGAAGTCTCCTTGGTTACGAATCGAAATTAAGTATTTTTATTGTTTACTAATCATATATATTTCATTTTCAGGTTATTTTATTCAACTTTGTGGGGAGTTAGTTTAGTATAGTAACTGGGACAAAGTTAGGAGGTCTTAAATAAAACTGTGAGCGCTAAGTTGTCGAGCGGTTCGTCGTGTTGCCTTTTGTCGCGTGTTTACAGTTTTCCCTGTCCGATCGCGTAATTTTGTCTTGATGATGGCGAGCAAGTCTGTTCAGACGGAGGTAAGTATGGAGGTAAATACGTGTAATATCGCGGTCCAGGTCAACGGTGCCAACGGGGTAAGTATTGGTGTGCAGACAGAGGTCACTGGGGGTGTCGGTCAGAGCCGGGTTGGTGGGGCCACCGATGGCGATATTGGGCTTGAAGTTTGTAAACAGTGTTCTATGATGTATGGGGACTGTCGCTCGATGGGATATGGAGAGGTATGTGCAAACTGTCAGGAAATCCTCCGCCTACTTGAGACAATTGTTAAGTTTGAGGGGGAGATTGCTGAGCTGAAGGGAAAACTTGGTAGGGCGGGGCTGTCTGGAGTTACGCCTGTGAAAGTAGCTTTCCGAGAAGGATGGAAGGTTGTCGGTGGCTCCAAGAGGAAACATGGGGGTAGAACCTTTGATGTGAATGAGGTAGGTGATGAGGTGGGGGCTGCTAGAAAAGTACGTAGGACAGATGAGGGGGGCCCAGGCCGGGGCAATGCTGTAAAGCGTTTGGCGTGGACTATCAAAAGTGGTAGGAAAGGGGGGCCAGAGAAGCAGGTAGATAGGGGTGTAAAGTCCAAAGGCAGTGGGGAGTGCAGCACCAGAAACAGATTTGATGTGCTCGATTCGGAAGAGACAGAGGGGGGGATGGAGGTAGTTGCAACAGATAGTAGCTTGGGGTCTAGGCCAGGAAAAAGGAGGAGGGATCCGGGAGAAGACCAGGGGAGTAGTCCAGGTAGTTCAGGGCCTGGAAAGAGACGGAGGGACAAGGATAGGAGTAATCCTAGGTCAAAGATACCGATACCGATATTGATTCCGAGTGGGGCTGTTGGAGAGGAAGAGGACGCTGTAAACAATAGGAGACTAGAGGAGATAAATAGGGCGAGGGCCAAAAGTAAGTTGGTGGTTGCGGGAAGTAGCATAGTTCGGGGGATCGACAAGGTTGTCTGTGGTCCGGACAGTAAAAATAGAACAGTTCTGTGCTTTCCGGGGGCTAAAGTGGAGGACCTGAGGGATAGAGTGGACGGTATTGTAGCTGGGTCGGGGCCTGATCCGGTAGTGGTATTACACGTGGGGTCCAATAACATCAGGGAGAGGAAATCAGTTCGTTTGGTGGACACATACAAGGACCTAATTAGTAAGCTACTTAGCAGGAATGCTCGGACCATCGTTTCAGGTGTGCTCCCCGTTATGGGTGGTGGGAATGAGAGGAACTCGCGGATTATGGCACTAAACGAGGAGCTGGAAGAGCACTGCAAAGACTTGGGAATACATTTCATTGACCACTGGGATTCATTCTGGGGACAAGGAGAGTTGTATGGGCGAGACGGATTGCATTTAAGTAGGATGGGTACAGACCTGTTGGGCCAAAAAATTTTACAGGTGACTGGGCCTTTTTTGGAGAAAATGGGGGTAGGGGACCACAGCCGATAACCCAGAGGGGCACAAATGCTGGGAACATAGGAAGAACAACAAACATGCACAATACAGGGACATACCAGGGTTATAATAATGTGCCAGTGATGACAAAAAAACAAAGATTCATTACGTTTGGGTACTGCAACATCCAGGGTCTGCACAAGAAAGTAAGCGAAATATCAACAATGATGGACAAAGGAGACTTCGATATAATGGGTCTAAGTGAGACGTGGATACGACGGGATGAGCGGGTTGATCAGATGAAGGGTTGCGTGTGGATAGGAGCTGGGCGAACTGAGGGTCAGAAACGGGGTGGGGGTGTTGGCATCTACGCTAAAGAGGAATTACAGCCCTCATTGATTACAGATCTCACAGAAGCAAGGACTCAGATTCCAGTATCCAACGAAATAGTCTGGGCAAAAATCAAGTTAGGAAGCAGGAGTGTTGCCGTTGGTGTTGTATACTTAGCAGTGGAGGGAAGTAAGCCCGAGTGGAATGATTCAATATATACAACTCTTAGATCGAATATCACAGAGCTTGGAAGCAGAGGGTTCAGTATTGTCCTAATGGGGGACTTCAATGGGCACATCGGGGATAAGGAGGAGGGCATACAGGGAGGTGATAGGAAAATTAACACGAATGGGAGGAAGACGTTGGACCTATCAAAAGAGCTTGGTTTAAAGATCCTGAACAGGGATGCGAAATATAAGGGTAAATAGACCTGGGAGAGGAACGAGAAGAAAACAATAATTGATTATATACTCACTGACATTAGCGTATGGAGGGAGGTTATAGATGTAGAAATAGATGACGAGGGAAAAAATGACTTGGGTAGTGATCACAACCTGATAACAGTTAAGATTATGGGCAAAAAGGCGAATAGAGACAGAAATACCTCCAAGGAAGTTTGGGGACTAAAACAAGGAGCCGACTGGGAGCAGTTTCGGGAAAAACTAAAACCAAATCTTGAATGTATACCTTGGGATGCAAATGTCCAGAGTATTTCAGATGGCATAGTAAATAGCCTAACAGAGGCAGGGAAGGATTGTATAGGAAGGGTGAGGGTCCCAACGAGAGAGCTTGGATACAGGGTTAACGAGGGACTGAAAAAGGCTATAAAAGAAAGGAAGGTAAAATGCGCTGCTTACAGAAGAAGTAGGAAGCTTAAAGGGGTGGATAACAATGACACGAGACTAATGAAAGGAGAATATGAACTGGCACGGAGAAAGGTGAATGAGATAAAGAATAATAATAGGAAGGAGCGCAATTGCAGTCTTGCCAGAACAATAAAGAAAACGGGGGGTTCGAGCTCAAACGTATTTTGGAACTGGATAAATAAACGGGGGAAAAGTAATGTGCAGAGTATCAAAGTGGATGGGGAAAGTACAGAAGATAAAGGCCGTATCGCTTCAGAGTTAGTCAAGCACTGGGAAAAGATAAACGATAGGCGATGGGGCAGTGGGTCACGACCAAAAAGAAATACACTGGTGGAGGAGAACCTATCCAATCGTGTATGTAGCGAAATAACGGCAGAAGAAGTGCGGAACGTGGTCTCGAAATTAAAAAATGGTAAAGCGGGAGGGACTGATGAAATTCCGAACGAATTCCTCAAAAATGGAGGGGAGGCACTTATTGAAGTCCTGACAAACCTTTTCAACCTGGCTCTGCGAAAGCAAGAGGTCCCCAGAGAGTGGAGGGAAAGTAAGGTGTCGTTCATACACAAAAAGGGGGATAAGGAAGTTCTAGATAACTATAGGGGGATATCAGTTAGTAGTAACATCGGAAAAGTATTCTGTAAGGTCATATACGGTAGACTAGAGGAAGTTATTGAAGAGAAAGGTTTTTTAGGAGAAATTCAAAATGGTTTCAGGAAAGGACGAAGAGTCACTGATCACCTATTTACACTCACCCAACTGATAGAATCAACAAAGGCTGAAAAGAAAAAGGTGTTTCTGGCATTTCTAGATGTGAAAAAAGCGTACGACCGAGTGTGGAGGGAAGGTATGTGGCGAAAGCTCGAGGGCATCGGACTGGGGGGGTGACTTTGTGGGAATCATGAAAGCACTGTATACAGATGTGCAAAGCCAACTCAGTCTAGGGAGTATCACTACAAAACGAGTCCCTATGGATATAGGCCTCAAGCAGGGGTGTATCTTTTCACCGATTTTGTTTGCATTGTGTGTTAAAGATTTAGGGGACGAACTAATTCAGAGTGCGGAGGGTGTAAATGTTGGAGACATAAAGATACCAGGCTTATTCTTTGCGGACGACATGGTGTTAATGTCTAGAACTGAACAGGGGCCAGAGAAACTGCTGGAAATTGCTGGTAGATATGGGAACACTTGCGGCTCGAACTAAATGAAAATAAAAGCAAGGTAATACCCGTTGGACGCAAGGTAGATATGACGAAGAGATGGAGAGTGGGGGAGTTCTCAATCCCCGAAGGGGAAAGCAAACAAATCACTGTAGGAGAAGCGGGAGAGTATGAGTATCTAGGGGTAAGCATAAATATAACGGGAAGAGGGGTGTACAGAAATTACTCAGCCAAACTGATTCTGAAGGGGAAAAGAATTCTGAACCAACTAAAACTTTTAGGGAAAAATAGTTTCAATAAGGTCTTTGTGGGGAAAACACTGTGGGAGAGGGTGGGTTTACCAAGTATAACGTATGGCACGGAAATGATTCCATTAAACCAAACCGTTATTAAGAAGTTGGAAAGTACTCAGAATGATGCCGGCAGATGGATAACAGGGTCGAGTAATGCTGCAGCTTTGGAAGAGCTTGGGTGGATGAAAATCAAGGACAGGGTAGATTTGGGAAAACTGTGTTACTTTAACTACTTGAGAAACCTGCCTGACAACCGGTGGTGCAAATTGATGCTCGATACCATTTGGAATTCTAATATAGAAACGGGGTGGTCAAAACATGTGAGGGAACTAATGGACAATTACTCTATAGAGGTCACAAACATAGAAGTAGGAATGAAAGAAGGCAAAAGGTTTGTCAAAGAGAGAGTCATGGAAGATTGCAATCGAAACTGGCGAGCAGGGGTTAGCGTGAAAAGACCACTGCAGGGGTTACAATATAAAGAAAAGCCAGCTTTTGAGAAGTGCCTAGATGGCACCTTTGGAGGGTCACTGCTGTTCAAACTGAGATCAAGATCACTGGAGCTTCGGGGAAAAATTGGGAGAGATGGGGAAAAGGGATGCCAAATGTGCCACTCTGGAGTAGTGGAGACCCTGGAACATTTTCTCTTGGAATGCCCACAGTATATACCTCATAGAATAAAATTTACTGGAAGAATAATGCAGAAGTGGGGTGAAGAAACAAAGGATAGGTGGCTGAAGGGGGACACGAGGGAGAGGGTAATAAATGCTTATTGAAGAAATTGAAAAAGAGGAAGTAAGGGACATTATTAAGCAGTTTATATCTGAATGCTGGGAGGAGAGGAGGGGAAGAGGGGGTGGGGTGCAGGGGGAATGATGGCCTTCTCTTATGAGGACCGCGACAAATCAGCGGCTGGCCAAAGAGTTATTATTATATTATTACCAAATATGAAAGGACTCTCAATAGCAGGCCTGAAAAAAAAAACTTTTTAAAGAAATTTTCCAATATTGCACTAAGTTAAAATTTGGGCTCCAATAAAGAGCCCAAATATTCATCCAGGGATGAATATTTGGGCTCTTTAGTGGATTTGAACAAACTTGAATCTACCCCCCCCCCCCCCCCCCCTAAAGATGCTGCATACCAAATATCAAGAGAATCTGACTGGTGGATCTGAAGAAGAAGATTTTTAAAGAATATCCCCCTATTTCACCAAGTTAATAATCAGGCTCCCATGGGAAGCCCAAATCTTAACTCAGGGAGTAGATTGGAACAAATTCAAATCTTACACCTCTGGAGATGTCACATACCAACTATGAAAGGATTTTCACTAGTGGGTCTGAAAATGAAGATTTTTTAAGAAATTATCTCATATTGCAAGAGCCCAAATATTCATCCAGGGATCCCATTTGAACAAACTTGAATCTAACCCCCCTAGAGATGCTGCATACCAAATATCAAAAGAATCTGACTGGTGGATCTGAAGAAGATTTTTAAAGCGGGCTTCCATAGGAAGCCCAAATATTAACCCATGAACTCAATTTGAACAAACTTCAATCTGACCCCTGTAGAGATGCTGTATACCAAGTATCAAAAGAATCTGACTGTATGATCTGAAGAAGAAGATTTTTAAAGCTTATTCCCAATAGCGCCCTATGTTAATTATTTGGGCTCCTCTGTTGAGCCCAAATATGAACCGAAGGGGTCGATTTGAACACACTTGTATATGACCATCCTATGGATGCTGTATACCAAATATCAAAAGATTCTGATCAGCGGTTCTGAAGAAAAAACTTTTTTCAATTTTTGCAAATATGCTGACTTGGCATTTTTTCAAACGCCCCTACAGATAACCCTAACACAACCGATGGCCTTTTTTAATCCATTCTACCAGTCAAAAGGATGCTTCATACCAAATAACAGTTCTCTGTTCCGTGTAGTTTGGAAAATATGGGCATTTGAATTTTTTCTATTTTTAGCCCCTGGGGTACCCACGGGGCAACGAAAAAAAAAATTCAGGCATCAATCAAGTACTTTGGACCCACTTATGCTACATGCCAAATTTGGTTCAAATCGGCCCATCGATTCTTGAAATAGAAATTTTGGGCTCCGCCCAAAATGGATATGTGCCCATAGAGAGCCTAAATATTGATCTACCAACTTCTCCTGAACAACTTTAATCTTCAACACCAAAGAGTGTTACATACCATATATCAAGGCAATCTCTCTGGTGGTTCATGAGAAGATTTTTAAAGATTTTTAGGCTTTGGCAGAGCCCGAAGAAGGCAGCCGCTCCATTTTAACAAAATAGAAAGGGTATACGCCAGGGGTGGTTTGTGCAATATATGTTTGAATTTGGCTGAATGGCTGTGGAGAACAAGCCAGGTTTGCAAAAGTTAACGGACGCCGGACGTCAAGTGATGGCAATACCTCACACTGACTTGCAGTCAGGTGAGCTAAAAAGTGATAAAAATTTAAATGGCGATTTTTCTGAATAGTTCTCATCGGTTTTACAGTTACATCAACTTTGGTGTAGGGTTAATTCTTTGCTTTTGTCGTCGAATTTCTGCCAGTAGAAAATATTTAGAAGTTATCACTTGGTTAGTTTCATATCGCAGGGGCGGCGGAACCGGGGGGGGGGGGGGGGGGGGCTTCATGTTTTTTTGTATGCATATATTTTAATACAACCAATGACTGGTGAAACATAGGGCGGATCCAGAGCCTCCCCCACATTTTCGCCAGCCGTGTTTCTCTCGTACTGGTTCAGTTTCGATGGATTTCGGATCATTTTTTGCCGTTAGTGGCAGCAAACTCTAAAGTATATACAGACTAGTGTTACAGTCTGTTAAAAAATCGGTCAACTGAAATAGATGGTAATCTTACAGACATACAAGTACCAAATCCACCCCCAGACAAGATAATCCACAGACAGTATAACTGTTGTTAACATCTGGTAAAGCATACAGGTGAGGTCTATTTATCAGCTTTGGTCGTTTCTGTTTAAACAGAACTGGTTCCATCTCAGGGACAAGATTAGAACCAGTTTGGGTTCTAAAGAGAACCTATTTTTCCTACTTCAATAACAATACAAGGACCTTCTGTTTAGAAACTCATACTGGTCAAACCAACAGGGTATAGCTCACAGCGACATTGCTTGATCAACATAACTAGATCAAATATACTACATATCAGGTGCCATTTTGTTTGCGCAAACTGTCGCGTGCTTGTGGGTAGCTTCGCAGCCTGTCCGTAAAACTTCCAGACATATTGATAAATACTGATATTACTGAAAATTTGTTTATTCAATATCATTTATTACGAAATAGGGTTGTCACGATTTTTTACTTTAGGAATCGATTAATCGTTGCAAATAATCGATAATAATCGATTAACCGCACCTAGATGACCCTTCCCTCTCTTTGAAGTCGTTACAAATGGGTTCAAGTCAGTTGACCAAACTCAGGTAAACAACGAAGACGATCCTCTTTCAGGAACATTCAAAGCATTGATGTTCTGAACTTTTGGACAGTCTGTGTAATAATCAAGACCGGTCGCAACTGCCTACCGGTCTTGATTATTACACTGACGGTTCAAAAATTCAGAACATCAAAGCTTTGAATGTACTTAAAACACAAATCCTTCTAACGGCTTCTTGGGATTTAACGTCGATTTTCTAGACCTTTTTACCTTCAGAAACAATAGTTTTTTCATTAATTTTTTTTAATTATTAAACGTCTAAAACGGTGTAAAACTTACCGATTTTCGACAACGAAAAATACTAATCGATTTCGGAGTGACCGGTCGACAATCGTTTAATCATGGCAGCCCTATTATGAAACATGGATATCTACACCACTTCCGCACAGGTGCAATCTACATGCGTCAGTTTATTTTCAAAATTACGGTAAAGTCATCAAGGCCCTTGTTCGATTACGTAAAGTCATGATGTAAGTATATATTCAAAGCTCAGGTGTGATGTTTGCTGATGGTGAGGGCCATTACTCGTATTTAAAACGTGTCAGTTTTGTGATGTACATCACTCCAGTTTTCTGTAGAACCATCTCTATAGAAAGCATAGGGGGGGGGGGGGGGGGGGGCTAGATAGTCCCCGGCCCCATCAGACCGACCATGGTTCGGCCCGGTGTGAGAAATGTTTGCTTTAATGGGGAAGACGTAGCAATATCCGAGACTCTAAGGGCTTTCAGAGAGTCAAAACGAAGCGCAAACATAATTGTGGTCTGTGGAACTAGGGTGTCAAAAACAGGTGTCATGGCGAATCGCCATGACACCTGTTTTTGATACCCAATTTCCACAAGCCACAAATTAAATAAATGCGATACAACTCGCAACAGAGACAAGATGTGTGTCGACCAGTATAAAGTTGCTTGTGTCGGACTAAAATAGAACTCCCTCAATGTTATTAAATCTGACCATGCCACAGAAATTATATTCCCATCGAGCTTTTTTCCTACACGCGTATCCGGTCTTCGGAATATTATCTCTGTCTTTATGGTGTTTTCATGATTTTATTTCCCCGACGAATCTGTCCAATTTCACTGGCGATGGGAGGAGGGGGTGTACCCCCGCCACACTTTAGTATGTTGAGAATGGATTACCGCCGGATTAACGCTACTGCAGGGATCGGAGAGCTTGAGGTGACTTACACAAATGTTCACAACAATTGAAAGTGGTAAATGCGCAAGTTTCGACAACGCCTACATGATTACCCTAGTTAATGCGTTTACGCACTCCAATGTTGTCATTCTATCATCCTGAGTACTTAAGAACTTACTTTTGGGAGTATGCGATTATCCGAGCAGGTGTAATGACCACCCCAACAGTGTGTCAAATTACACAAATTGTGACAATGTAGGTCTATTGTGCAAACTGGGCGATTTTAGGGCATGAGTGGACTGCCAGCAATTAGTGACTCCTGTACTGCATCCGAGGAGTGAAGAGTCGTCGTGAACGAGGGCGCTGCCCCGGTGCAACGTGTAGAACTAGCGTTACGGGCCCTGTGAGCGTCGAAGGCTCTTGGGGAGGGGGGGGGGGGGAGGTCGTCCCCCGGAATTTGTCTTTTAATTAGTGCTACATGTAGGAGAAGCATTCTCCTGCATTTTCTTGACAATATATTCTAAATTATTTCCTTACAATTTGGGTAATTTATTACCTGTATGTCTGTGTGTATGCCTGTGGTGCATTTTTCTCCAAAGACAATCGTGACGACCACGATGCAGGAAAGATCGGTGGAAAACCAAGAAACTGGAACAAGTGAGGTCTTTTATTTGAATGGAACCTGGTCAGTAATGCTACCACGCGCTCTTTCCACCTCCACCAGCGTTGGAAGCCCATACCAAAAGCTTCCCCTCGTCTTTCAGCTTTTCAAAAACGAGAGATGCCGGGGCAGTTGCCCCCATTACACCCCCGCCTCTCTCGGCGCTAGTGGAGGAGTGAAGTGTTCAACCAAGCAATGCCTCTCATTCCTTGAAAAATCATAAGAAATGCATTCAAGTTTCAGCCACTGAGGCTTCGAGTTGACACCGTGTGTGCAGTAACAAGTCATTAAAACGAACGTCGGAGGGGGGGGGGGGGTCGGGTACTCCAACAATACCGCAAAGCTGTAGAGGATATGTTGACCGAATGTCGCTGTGTTTCTGTGTTTTGACATGGGCTATTTTATTATCGACAATATTTTGGCGACCTCAAACATAGCATGGTGCATAGGAGGAGTGAGTGCATTTGGTAACACGAAACTACGTTCAGCTATCACTTACCCAATCCCCACCATCTCATTCCAGAATTCATTAATATTCCCCTAAATCTAGCTAGAAGGTGGTCATCAAAACATTCCCATACACAAGGTATATATTCGAGATTCGATATCGATAAGATACTTCTGTATCGAGATCGATCCCGAATCTGTCTCAAGATTCGATTTTTTTCAAATCTCTTGTACGAAATTCAATTTGTTACATTTCCAACAAAAATTGGATAAAATTGACATTTTACAATTCATTCATGTAGGCTCAATTCATATTTAATTGAGGAACTGACAACGGTTAACTGGTAGAGTGCTAAAAAAAATTTGGCCATCACAACTTCAACACAGGTCTTTGCCTTGTTACAATTTATGGGAGAGTGCCTATGGGCACTCTCTCATACATTGTAACAAAGCAAACCCTCACAGACTAAATAATATCACTTCAAAGATAATACAAAGCACATCCACTGATTGTTAGCCTTCAAGCTGTGGTACCGGTACTTCAGAATAAAGCCCAAATATGGGCTTCCAGCACTCTACCAGTTAACTGTTAGGTATGTGGTAAATTTTGTCCGGAACATTTTCCACAGTTTTAGTTTTTGAAGGCTTAACTTGTTACTATTCACGTTCTTAAGAACGTGAATAGTAACAAGTTAAGCCTTCAAAAACTAAAATTATGGATAATTTGCCTAGCTGTTTCAGGGACAGTGCTACAGAGAATATTTATTTATTGGTGTTTAAGATGCGAGGCAGTCTTGTAAGGGTCATCACAGTGTACCGTAACTTCCGTTTGGTGCAATATGAAATAACTTGTCTATTAAGATTCGATTCAAAATTCGATTTGACATCGATATCAGAGACACGATTCTGTTCGAGATTCGATTCGAAAAAAATGTGCGATTCGCAGATCCCTAACACAAGGCCCGGGTGAGTGGGTGGTCCAGCAGCCGAAAAACTCACTTTTTTGCCAGATGGTCTAGTTTTTTTCACGCATGATTTTAAGAGACAATTATTGTTGGAGTTTTTGAGGGGCATTTTTGAGATGATTTTAACATATAGTGGGGAGGTTGTTATGAACAGGGTGTGCAAATATGGCTCTCAGACTGCAGACTGAGAGATTTCCCCAGTGTCTAAGTAAACGCCACAAGGTAAATGAGACAAACAATAAACATTTATATGAACAATATAAATGTTTAAAACAATCACTCAACTATAAAAAACTCCACAGGTTGTCATACATGAACATATAATACAATAGAGTCTTATAGGGCCTGATATGACTAGAAATCTGTTCAATGTGCCACCACCTCACATTCAGTAGGAGAAAATAACATATTAGTTCCATAATGGACACTGGTTACTGGATTATAGGCCTTATATTCATTGTTTATTTATTTATTTATTTATTTATTTATTTATTTATTTATTTATTTATTCGTGTTTAGGGTCACATACTTATACACGATGGCTATTTGTGACCGTAAGTTTTACGGGTGGAGGAAACCGGAGTACCCGGAGAGAACCACCGAGCATCGAGGAGCAACTGTCAGCTCCTCAACATTCTAACTCTGATCAAGCTCCGCTCAAGCAGGGTTACAGCGGTTGAAGACATATGCACCATCGACGGGCAGTATACCTTAGTACACGGCGTCATCGTGCCCCCATGTGGGCAACTGGGATAAAGTGCCTTGCCCATGGACACAACGCGGGCCGTCCAGGACGGGCATCGAACTCGGGACCTCTAGCATAGATGTACAACAGTCTACCAATGAGCCACCGCGCTCCCCTTATATTCCTTATTGATATGGGCTAGTCTGAAAGTTGTTTTATTCTCCTAGATCCCAGTTAATTGAATGATATTCTTTCAACAGCCTCAGACAGGACAAATTAACTCAAAAGAATAAAGCTGGGGCATAAGGCCTAAAAAAGTTAAAAAGCTGTTTCTCAGGCCCTCCCACTTGGTCATTTTGGCTATCGCATGCTCTCTTTTTATAACCAATGCGAACTTAAAAAAATAAAAATTAAATAGTTTATGTTTGATATTTTACCCAAGTTAATAAAATTGATAAATTTGTCTATTGAGTGCAACAAGGCTTTGCAATGCTTTAAGCCTTCTTGCACTCATGGGACGAAATGCACCACCACCCATACTATTCTGGTTTGACGGTTATGAGGCCTAAGACATAAAACTACCAAGAATATGAACTTTTGATGGCAAAGAAATAATTTCAAAAAATAAAAACTGCCCGCCCGCATGCATTTTACAAAAAAAATTGCTTGCGAAACAGACAATCTACTTTATTAGGCCTAATTTAAGGCTACAACAAAATACAGACAATACTTGTGAAAACAGGTAAAACATAAAGAACTAAAACTATTTTAAAAGTAGAAAACTTGACTCAGTTGGTTTACAGAAAAAATCATTCAGAATTAGTAAATGCAGTTAGTTTATAAACACATTTTTGCAACTCTCGTCATCGACAGATCGTGAATCATGAGCATTAAAATCTAAACACCGAATAAGACCAACAATGTAATTGCTGGACATATCAGAGCTGTATCAACCCAAGTGTGTGCGTTTCCACTCGCGGAAGTGCACCCGGAAGTAAAAAAAAAATCCCATACTTACTATAATAAAAGAAAAAAACTTCTCTACTTTTACCCTTCGGAATCGTAAAATAATTTCTTCAAAAAGGAGGATGGTGGCTGGTCTTTGTAAAGTTTGTATGAATTTCTTTCACCCTTGTTTATATGAATTTTGTACCCCACCCCCACCCCTGCTAAATCTGCCTAAATGTTTTTTTAGAACGAAAGTATAAAGCGAGAGAAACCAATTTCTAACGCTTCCCACTTCCAAACAGAAAATCAAGCAATGTCGTTTTACCCTTTATTTAACCGAACGAGCGAATCCGAGTAGCATTGCACATAAAAATTGTTAATCAAATATTATTTTTCAAACATTTTGCCTCCAAAACATGGCTTATGACGTCTCATTGAAACGAACTCGTCCCAACATCCAACGAGATGTCTTAACCCTTCAACCCGGCCCGTATAATTGTATGAGTTAATAAGACGTGGAAGAACAATACGGTGCTATTCGGGGCGCCAGTCCTGAAAGAGCTTAGCTGTTTTGTTTGTAACAAAACAATGTAAGGTAATTGGTTGAGTGCTAGAAGCCACTATCATGGCTGTACCAAAAAGTGCAGAAACCCACCTCAATGGCTTTACACGGTATTCATTGCCTCCGTTGTTCAGCAGTTGAAAAACAAAAAATGTTTAAATTAAATTGTTTTATTACAATGTATTGGAGAGTGCTAAGAGGCCGCAAACATTAAATATCTAGATTTATTTATTTACTGGGGTTTAACGACACTTTCGACACCCGTGGTTACCTCGTGTCGGACAGTTTTACGGGTAGAGGAAGCCGGATTACCCGGGGAAAACCACCGAGCAACTGTCAGACTCCCCAACGTACTAACTCCACACAAGCAGGGTTAGCATTGGTTGAAGACAAGTGTACCATCGACTTGCAGTACGCCTTAGTACATTAACATAGTGCCACCGTGCCCCAACGTGGGCAACCGGGATTAAGTAAATATCTAGATTATTATCGACGTGGGGGCACGGTGGTGCTGTGTACCTAGGCGTACTGTACGCCGATGGCGCACTTGTCTTCAACTGTAAAACTGCCCCCCCCCCCCCATCCCCCGCCCCCCGTTTCGATGTCGTCACTGCAAATAAGTGTTGTTTTTCTGTAATAGTAACCTGTGGTATTTTCGACAGTCTGAATAATATTTAAAAGATCGAAATCTTATCTGAAACACATGCCTGGAACACCTGAGGAAGCGAGAAGTATTCAAAGTATTCCAATTTAACTGCGCGAGATAAATCAAATTTTCAAGCAGATACGAATCGATTGCACACTCGGCTCCTCAAATAAATCCTTCCTGACTACAGAGTATTTTCAACACATGATTTTTATCTGTTTACAAGTTCCAATGTGTTATCTGTTTTAGCGTTAATAATGTGTATGGGAAACCTGCCACATCAGGCAATGGACAATTGCGAATGCGATTTTAGAACAAAAAATTATATTTACCTGGTGAACTCAAACACGACATATTATTTCGTGACCAATCTTTGTATTTTCTCGTATTTAGTGATTTCAAAAGTCTAAATTATTGAAATTCCCGTCAAAACACATATATATCCGCTTCACTGATGTAAGGAAGTGCACATAACGAAACTACTATTACTCCAGAACTGAACGTTTATATGCAGATCCTACATGTGCCTATTTATAGACAGAGGACCGCTATGTTATGTTCTGTTCCTGTAGTTAGTCATTCCTATATTTATTGCTGATATACCTGTTCTAGAATGGGTAATCGGATTTGAAAACTACGCGTAAAATCTCGCAGCTTTTAGTGTGGCTTTGTGTTGGTTGAAAACTTTTATCTTATTTATCCGTCACCATTTCTGGATGAAGTAAAAGTTTTATCTGAAGCGCTTCAGTTTAACCCAAATTGAATTATTAATTTATTATTCACAAAATTCCAATATGAAAGCTTTTTAAAAAACAAAATAACAAACGGGTGTGGTCATATTGTGTTTGGATCAGTGGCGGGGAACTGTAATGAAAATATGTGTGTGTGTGCGTGTGTGTGTGTGTGTGTGTGTGTGGAGGGGTGGGGTGGGGGGCACTAATTAATTTTTGTTTTATTTCCGCATGGAAAACATAGGCTACGATCCCGCAATCGAACCAGCTCGTTCCAGTTGGGGTTATAAACTGTCTTTGCAGCATTTTCAGTTATTCAGGAATATTTGTCAAGTTTCATCGTCTATTCGTGTTGGAGAAATAACAATCAGAATAATTAAATGTTGATTCGAATAAATAAATAAATAAATAAATAAATAAATAAATAAATGTTGATTCAATTACATCCAAAGATTATTTCTCTTTCATCAAGTGTGTTTGTGTGTGAAATATATGGTGTGAAAAAAGTGAAGGGCGGTGTCCCTCCCCAATTTCCGCAGTCACTGGATTGAATACTGTAGGCTTACCTCCTTAGAATAGGTATGAGTTCATTCTAACGAGGTAAGCCTACCTAATTGAACAGATAAAAATTTGTTGTCGTCGTTGTTGTGATACTAGTTGTTTTAGTTCCCAGTCAGGTAATGAAATGAAGGGACGAAATGCTGGTGAATTTAAGGGGTGACAAACAAAATAATTGTCTCATTGGGCAATTGTTGGGCAGAGGATTGTTCTCTTATAGTTGGCATGTTCAGAGACCTCCTCATAGGTATGTTACTGTTACCGGTGGTTGCTAGTTTGGTGACATTCAAGTCGGGCCATCCCTCAGAATTAGCCACCGCAGGCGGCAGTATCGTGGTAAAAGTGATGGAAGACTGGCAGGGCTTTTACCATGACATTGCAAAATGTCGTTGTTAATTATGATGACTATACAGTACAGTCGCCGTGGACAGGTCGATATACACGCGTGGGCAGTGCTGTCCACGCATGCGTTTACCGGGTAATAAAAATCATTATCAGTCAAATTTTAATTATTGAAGCACCGGGTTGTATCCGGTGCTTCATTAATTAAATTTGTGATGGTTATTCCTATAACTTGTGTTTAGAATTTAATATTATTGCGTCCGTGGAAATATTGCGCACCCGTGGAAAGTGACCAGTTCACTGCGGCTGTACTGTAGGCTTCTTGTCCGAACAGCTGACCAACAAGAAAGGTTATGTGATGAAAAGAAGCCTCCGGCAAATGTTTATTTGTTTGTTTTTTGGTGTTTAACATCACTTTCAAAAGCCAGAGTAATATCGTGTCAGACAGTTTTTCGGGTAGAGGAAACCGAGTACCCCATGAGAACCACCAAGCAACGGTGAACAAATGTCTGATTCTGATTCGGTTGAAAGCAAACGTACTATCATTGTGTAATATGATTTAGTACACAGCGCCAACGTGCCCCCACGTGCGCTATTAGGGCTTAGTTTGCCCAAGGACACTGCGCAGTTACTGCTGTTCATGATTGAACCGCAGACATTTCGGTGTAAAGTCCAATGCTCTAGCCACTATCCACCACGCTCCCATCTAGAAAAGATGATGATGATGATGATGATGATGAGATGATGATGATGATGATGATGATGATGATGATGATGCATTTGGAGGACAACACTCGTGTGTTAAAATGGGTTACTGACACACTGTGTCGACTGTACATGTACAATTCATATTATTGTGCTGAGCTTATGACTCATGCAGAACACAAGTCTTGTGTCATCTGTTATAGATATACATACGCTTTCCAGTTTGATTTCTATATCGCCACAATTGAACAGTGCCGGCGGTAATGCTGGGGTGGTGGTTGGGGTGCAGGGAAGACCTGAACTGTCACCTTTTCATATCACTGTCTCATCGTCCTCTCTCCAAGCAGTACCAAAGCTACCACCACCTTTAATGGATAAAAAAATGCCAACGGATGTATTTTTACTCTATATTATTTTATTTAAGTTTAGACAGAGATATACTCCGTGCAGTCTAAAGATCGCTTCGTGTTATTCCAGAAGAGCAAGGCCACGAAGTTGCCGCTACGGAGGTCATCCCACAGTGACACACATGCGCCACTGGGCCAAGGAGAGGCGTTAAAATAAGTTGCATAACTTGTTCGCCAATCCTTGTAAAAGTAATAAGATTAAATAAATTAAAGTTTAATCTTGGTCAGAATTTTTAGTTTCAATAATAACAATGTTGTTAGAATAATATAGTCCATATACTCGCTCCTCTCATTGACCCATTGTGACTCTCGTAGACTAATCATTCGCCCAGTGTGGCCACTTGTTTGCGAATGGATTTGCATTACAGGCTGTGCTGTTCGAAACTTTATCAAGCCTATCTCCTCTGCACCACTTATCCCAACAATTCCTTCCAAAATTGTAAAACATTTGATCAATTAATCTGTACATTTGGATAGGGTTGCATGGTATATTGATAAACCGATATATACCGGTATTCAAACCAATATCGATTGAATATCGGTGTAATTACAAAAAATATCGGTTTATCGTCATTATTTATTTACCCACAATTTAATTTTCAATATGTCTTGAGTTTTTTAACTGTAGCCTCGAATGAATAATATTATCCCTTTACCCAAGGAATCGTCTGCATGTGCCCACGTAATACGTCATTGAATACTACTCACGAAGAGAAGATAATTTTCTACTTGGAACTGTTTATAAGTATTTTTTGAGTATTAGTTTTATTTCAGGGAAGTTTTTTATACATTTAGTTTTGCATGTGTGTTTAGGGAGGATCGTAGGGTAAAATAAGGAGGTATAGTTGATAGGTTTTTCCAATTTTGCTGTTTGTTTACATTAGTTACCCTTTTTCGTGTGTTTGGTGCCTTGGTGTTTTGTCGTTTTCGGTCATTAGATTCTATACAATATTTATAACATGAAAGGTAAGTGCACGACGGGTGTCCAGACGGAGGTAAGTATGGTTATTAAGGGGGGTCTGGGGGAGGTGAGTCGAAGGGTGCAGGTGGGGGAGAGTGAGAACATGGAGGCGTGCAGACAGTGTAATATGAAGTATGGTGGTGGTAGGCCAATGGAGAGTAGTGGGGTATGTGCGAACTGTAGGGATATTTTACAGTTGTTAGAGAAGTGTGTTGGATTCGAGCGGGAGATTGCAGAGCTGAGAGGGAGGTTGAGGAGGGCTGGTGTATCTGGAGTTACCCCGTTGAAGGTTACCTATGGCTATGATGGTGAGGTGGAAGGTGGGTGGGAGGTCGTTGTGGACTCAAGGAGGAAACTGGGGAAAAAGGAAACGTGGGGGAAGAATGCTTGATGTGGGAGGTGTAACTGAGGTGGGGGGTTCTAGTAGGAAAATTCGGAAGGTGGCGTCAGGTCAGGGCTGCGTCGAGTCCGGAAGCCAGAGTCGGCGTAAGGCTGCCAAGGTTGCTAGGCGGTGTTTGGAAAACAGGTTTAGGGGAATGCAAAACGAGAGGAGGTGCAGATGATATAGGAACTGGGGCCAGAAGAAGAAAATTAGTTGTAGCGGGGAGTAGCATTGTACGTGGGATTGACAATGTGGTTTGTGGTTCTGATAGTTCCAATCGAACAGTCTTGTGCTTTCCGGGGGCGAAGGTGGAGGATCTGAGGGACCGGGTAGACGGCATTGTGGCAGGGTAAGGACCGGAACCGGTGGTGGTGGTCCATGTGGGGACCAACAATATCAGGGAGATAAGGTCAGTAAGTTTGGTGGAGTCGTATAGAGGCTTAGTCAGCATACTGCTAAGTAGGAATGCAAGGATAGTTGTATCCGGGGTTCTTCTTGTCCTTGGAGGTGGGGACGAACGGAACTCAAGGATTTTGGCGCTAAATGAAGAGTTGGAGGACTATTGTGTTGACCTGGGAATACCCTTTATCGACCATTGGGACATGGGAGCATGTACGGGCGTGACGGGCTGCATCTTAGCAGGGTGGGGAACGGGTATTTAGGGATAAAAGTCTACGGGTAGCAGAGCCTTTTTTGGGGAGAAGCGGGGTGAGAGGTCAGAGGCAAGTATAACTAGAGTGGACATAGGTGGGGTGAACAAGAGTGAGGGGGACGAAATAATCTTAAAAAGGCTAGCGCCAGAAAACAATGGACCTAGTAGGCGGAAGCCAATGAATCTCGGTACCCTGAAAGTGGGTTATAGCAACATCCAGGGTCTCCACCGAAAGTAAGTGAAATTGCTACATTGATCGAGGCAGAGGAGTTTGATGTCATGGGCTTAAGCGAGACGTGGGCAAGACACGAGGAACGGGTAGACAAAGTAAGCGGGTGCGCGTGGATAGGTGTAGGGCGAACGAAGGCCAGAAAAAGGTGAGAGGGGTAGGCATGTACATTAAAGAGGATTTAAAACCGCCGCTGATCACAGATCTGGAAGATGTCATCACCTCGGCTGAGGTATCGAAAGAAATTGGATGGGTAAAGATCAGTCTGAGAAACAAAAGTATTGCCCTTGGGATTGTGTACTGTGCAGTGGGGGGAAGTAAACCCGAGTGGAATGACTCGATATACTCAACACTAAGGTCCAATATCACTGAACTAGAAAACAGGGGGCTCGGTATAATTCTGATGAGCGACTTTAATGGACACATAGGTGATAAGGAAGAATGCATTGAGGGTGGGGACAAGAAAGTCAACAGGAAAGGAAGGAAGCTGTTGAACTTCACAAATGAGCTCGGTCTAAAGTTTCTGAACAGGGATGCGAGGTGTAGGGGAAATGGACCTGGGAGAGAAACGACAGATAATCAATAATCGACTACATTCTCACAGATACTAATTTATGGAGGGAGGTGATGGGGTAGAAGTGGATGATGGGGCAAAATAGAGTTGGATAGTGATCACAACTTGATTACAGTGACGATCAGGGCCAAAACCTAGATAAAAGCAAAGGAAGCTTCAAGGAGTTTTGGGAACTCAAAAAGGATGCTGACTGGGCGAAGTTCGAAGAAAAACTGAAACCAAAGCTTGCAATCATACACAGTGGGGGGAGGGGGGGGGGGCAGTGTCCAGAAGATGGCCGACGCCATAGCTGCGAGTCTAGTGGAGGCAGGGAAGGAAAGTGTAGGGAAGATTAGGGTGCCAACACTGGAACTTCGGTACAGAGTGAACGAAGAACTGAAAAGGGCCACAAAAGGATAGAAAAGCTAAATGTGCTGCATACAGGAGAAGTAGAAAACTTAAGGGAGTGGATAGCAATGAGGCCATGGTAGCAAAGGAAGAACACCAACACGCACGAAATAAAGTAAATAAGATTAAAGACGACAATCGGAGAGTGCGAAATAGCAGTCTTATTAGGACGATAAGAACAACAGGGGGGTCGAGTTCGAACGTATTTTGGAAATGGGTGAACAAACGTAACAAAGGAAGTATCCCACAGAGTATTAAAGTAGATGGCAGAGTTACAGAAGAGCAAGATCAAATCGCATTAGAACTAGTCAAGCACTGGGAAAAGGTAAACGATAAGCGATGGGGCATGAGGAAACCACCTGAGTGTCCGAACCAGCTCGAGGAAAATCTATCGAACTTCATGTGCAGCGAAATCAAAACGGAGGAGGTGCGAAGGGTGATCTCAAAATTTAGGAATGGAAAAGCGGGAGGGGTGGATGAAATTCCTAACGAGTTTATCAAAAAGGGGGAGAAGAACTCTTGGAAAGCCTAACTGCCCTATTCAATTTAGCCATAGAAAAACAAGAGGTCCCAAAGGAGTGGAGGGAAAGTAAAGTGACATTTATTCACAAAAAGGGGGAAAAAGACGTCTTGGATAACTATCGAGGGATCTCTGTCAGCAACAACATTGGAAAAGTCTTTTGTAAAGTCCTGTATGGGAGATTAGAGGAGGTGATTGAAGAGAAGGTTTTTCTGGGGAGAAATCCAGAATGGCTTTAGGAAGGGAAGGAGAGTCACTGACCATCTTTTCACGCTATCCCAAATGATAGAATCCACGAAAGCAAAAAAGAAAAAGATCTTTATGGCATTTTTGGATGTTAAAAAGGCATACGATAGAGTATGGGGGGGGGGGGGGGAGTATGTGTCGCAAGCTTGAGGCTCTGGGCATGGGAGGCGCGTTAGTTGGGATTATGAAAGCATTATATAAAGGCGTACAGAGTGAACTTAGCCTGGGAAACATTACAACAAAACGTGTGCCTATGGAGATGGGCCTAAAGCAGGGGTGTATTCTTTCGCAAATTCTTTTTGCGTTGTACATCAAAGGTTTTGGAGATGAACTCCTGCATATCGACGAGGGGGATGCAGTTGGGACTTGAAGTTCCCAGGGCTATTTTTTGCAGACGATATGGTGCTAGTGTCAGAAAGCGAAGAGGGGCTAGCGGTGGTGCTGGGGATTGTTGGAAAATATGGGAGCAAATGGGGACTCGAACTCAATGAAAGCAAGAGCAAAGTTATACCTGTGGGCCGGAAAGTGGACCCCACCCGAAGGTGGAGAGTGGGGGAGTTCTGCATTCCGGACGGTAGCAGCAAACTTCTTAGTGTAGGAGAGACTAGTGGCTACGAGTATCTGGGGGGAAAATATGAAGATCACAGGAAGAGGCATCTACCGAAACCACACAAATAAATTGATTCTGAAGGGGAAGCGAATCCTTAACCAAATGAAACTTATAGGGAGAAACAGTTTCAATAAGGTTTTCGTGAGGAAAACCATTTGGAAAATTGTGAGTCTGCCAAGTATAACATACGGTACGGAAGTTGTACCCCTAAACCAGACGGCTGTTAAGAGCTTGGAAATCCTGCAGAACCATGCAGGCCGATGGATAACAGGGTCGAGTAATGCCGCAGCGCTAGAAGCAATCAGGGGTGAGCTTGGGTGGATGAGGATAGTAGTAGTGTATGTTCCCCTTCACCCCCCCCCCATTTGGGGGACCTCGGTGGGGGACCTCGGAAGTGACGTCATGTCACGTGACGTAGTGGCGCCATGTTGTGTTGTCATGGTAACCCACGTGAGCTGCCATGTTGTGACGTCATCTCCATATTGATACGTGATGTGAGTGCGCATGCGCAGCGCGTGTTGTTAGGGTGATACGTGTTTCCGTCGTCCATTTTGTATACTGGAGGACGCCATCTTGGTTTCTATGGTAGCACGTGATTGCTATGTTACCCAATTTTTCTGCAATAGGACGGGGTATGTTCAGAGGGTATGTTCGATTGAATCGGAGTAAATCTAATTTCCACAAACAACCCGACAATCCTTCCAAATCATCAAAATCCACCCCAACTTTTACTATTTCGAATTTTTCCAGAATTCTCTGCTTCTATCTGTATATGTAATAGTTATCGTTTATCTGGCCATGTTCCTTTATTCTAGAGTATACTCCAGTAGCGTAGAAGAGCCTTTTAGTTGGAACAGTTTACCTTATTATTACTATATTTAGCAATTTCTGGTCTATTATTGTTAGTTCTGATCCTATTCTAAGTACTCTTGTTGTTTCATTTATCCAGATAATGACTAACCAATCAGATTGCTTGATTTCCCATAACCTGTATGCAGAGTTATCTCCCTTCTGTATAATAAAAGCCTATATCCAATGGCCCTATCCCATGGAATCCCATTTTGGGGAAACACCTGTGGCTATAGAATCCCTTTTTTGTCGTATGAGGCCATGAGGGCTATGTAAAAACCCTCAGTGAGTCCTCATTTATTATCCCTCATAGCCTCATTGAATTTTGAGGTTATGAGGACCATTAAAAATCCCTCAATGAGGTATAATTTACTACGACTCTTAGCCTCATTTCAGTATTTGAGGATACCTATGGCCTGGTATTGTATTATTCGAGGATACCTATCGAGGATATCTTTAGGAGAATCCCTTTTCTGTCGCATGAGGCCATGAGGGCTGTGTAAAAACCCTCAATGAGTCCTCATGTATTATCACTCATAGCCTCATTGAATTTTGAGGTTATGAGGACCATTAAAAATCCCTCAATGAGGTATAATTTACTGCGACTCTTAGCCTCATTTCAGTATTTGAGGATACCTAAGGCCTGGTATTGTATTATTCGAGGATACTTATCGAGGATATCTTTAGGAGAATCCCTTTTTTTGCCGTATGAGGTCATGAGGGCTATGTAAAAGCCCTCAATGAGTCCTCATTTATTATCCCTCATAGCCTCATTGAATTTTGAGGTTATGAGGACCATTAAAAATCCCTCAATGAGAGATTTTTAATACGACTCTTATCCTCATTTCAGTATTTGAGGATACCTATGGCCTGGTATTGTATTATTTGAGGATACCTATTGAGGATACCTATCGAGGATACCTTTTGGAGAATCCCTTTTGTGTCGCATTAGGCTATGTAAAAGCCCTCAATGGGTCTAATGTAGTCTTACCAACCTCTTCCATCTTGTCACCAAAGCTCCAAGGCCATTACAGGTCTATGGCCTATCTGTCCTATCATTAGCTTCTACAGCAGTCTTGTTCCATTGCGGCCTTGTACCAGTACTATTGGCTTCTGTTATTCTGCCCCATATCTCATCCATTACTTCCTAACTATACCTATCTCAGTCTCGACTATAACATTGATCAAGGTTGAATCAGATTTCCCCTGTATACATATAAGGCATTCCGTTATTGAGATTCCTAGCCGAGTCCGTAAAATTTGGATTTCGTGATTTGACATCAACACTCGAGGGTATTCCCCTTCCCTATTAGAAGAATTCAGTTCAATGAGTTGTAGTTTAAAAATTCAGATCATCTTTCGTTATATTTTCATTAAGTTTAAAATTTATTAAGTTAAACTTTGTTCAGTTCAAAAAGGTGTTAATATTTATATTATATATTATAGTTCATTCCGTTCAAAGGGGTTAAATATATATACATTAATAAGGGTTATAGTTCATTCATTCAGTTCAAAGGGTGTTAATACCTTCATTAGGGTTAGAGTTCATTCAAACAGTTCAATAGGGTTATAGTTAGGGGTTATAGTCCATTCAGTTGAAAACTTTGTTATGGTCAATTCACTTCGATCTTGGTTCTGTTGGATCTTTGTTCACTTTGTTTTGTTCACTTCCATCTTGATTGTATTTGATCAGATCTGTTCATGCTGTCCAACTAGTTCGATCAATCTGACTAGTTTGACATTCTTTCACTTTGTTTTGTTCACAATTGGTTCTGTTGGATCTGTACCTTTGTTATTTTGTAGTGGTTGGTTGTATCTGTTCAGAGTCTTGTAGTCATTGTTGAATTGCTTGTTATCAATCCCTTTCCATACCCTCGAGTGTCGATGTTAAAACACGGAATCCAAATTTTACGGACTCGGCTAGGAATCTCAACAACGGAATGCCTTATATGTATACAGGGGAAATCTGATTCAACCTTGGTCAATGTTATAGTCGAGACTGAGATAGGTATAGCTAGGGAGTAATGGATGAGATATGGGGCAGAATAACAGAAGCCAATAGTACTGGTACAAGGCCGCAATGGAACAAGACTGCTGTAGAAGCTAATGATAGATAGGCCATAGACCTGTAATGGCCTTGGAGCTTTGGCGACAAGATGGAAGCGGTTGGTAAGACTACATTGGACCCATTGAGGGCTTTTACATAGCCTAATGCGACACAAAAGGGATTCTCCAAAAGGTATCCTCGATAGGTATCCTCAATAGGTATCCTCAAATAATACAATACCAGGCCATAGGTATCCTCAAATACTGAAATGAGGATAAGAGTCGTATTAAAAATCTCTCATTGAGGGATTTTTAATGGTCCTCATAACCTCAGAATTCAATGAGGCTATGAGGGATAATAAATGAGGACTCATTGAGGGCTTTTACATAGCCCTCATGACCTCATACGGCAAAAAAGGGATTCTCCTAAAGATATCCTCGATACGTATCCTCGAATAATACAATACCAGGCCTTAGGTATCCTCAAATACTGAAATGAGGCTAAGAGTCGCAGTAAATTATACCTCATTGAGGGATTTTTAATGGTCCTCATAACCTCAAAATTCAATGAGGCTATGAGGGATAATAAATGAGGACTCATTGAGGGTTTTTACATAGCCCTCATGGCCTCATACGACAAAAAAGGGATTCTCCTAAAGATGTCCTCGATAGGTATCCTCGAATAATACATTACCAGGCCATAGGTATCCTCAAATACTGAAATGAGGCTAAGAGTCGTAGTAAATTATACCTCATTGAGGGATTTTTAATGGTCCTCATAACCTCAAAATTCAATGAGGCTATGAGGGATAATAAATGAGGACTCATTGAGGGTTTTTGCATAGCCCTCGTGGCCTCATACGACAAAAAAGGGATTCTCCTAAAGATATCCTCGATAGGTATCCTCGAATAATGCAATACCAGGCCATAGGTATCCTCAAATACTGAAATGAGGCTAAGAGTCGTAGTAAATTATACCTCATTGAGGGATTTCTAATGGTCCTCATAACCTCAAAATCCAATGAGGCTATGAGGGATAATAAATGAGGACTCATTGAGGGTTTTTACATAACCCTCATGGCCTCATACGACAAAAAGGGGATTCTATAGCCACAGGTGTTTCCCCAAAATGGGATTCCATGGGATATGGCCATTGGATATAGGCTTTTATTATACAGAAGGGAGATAACTCTGCATACAGGTTATGGGAAATCAAGCAATCTGATTGGTTAGTTATTATCTAGATAAATGAAACAACAAGAGTACTTAGAATAGGGTCAGAACTAACAAGAATAGACCAGAAATTGCTAAATATAGTAATAATAAGGTAAACTGTTCCAACTAAAAGGCTCTTCTACGCTACTGGAGTATACTCTAGAATAAAGGAACATGGCCAGATAAACGATAACTATTACATATATAGATAGAAGCAGAGAATTCTGGAAGAATTCGAAATAGTAAAAGTTGGGGTGGATTTTGGTGATTTGGAAGGATTGTCGGGTTGTTTGTGGTAATTAGATTTACTCCGATTCAATCGATCATACCCTCTGAACATACCCCGTCCTATTGGAGAAACATTGGGTAACATAGCAATCACGTGCTCCCATAGAAACAAAGATGGCGGCCTCCAGTATACAAAATGGACAACGGAAACATGTATCACCCTAACAACACGCGCTGCGCATACGCACTCACATCACGTATCACTATGGAGATGACGTCACAACATGGCCGCTTACGCGGGTTACCATGACAACACATGGCGCCACTACGTCACGTGACATGACGTCACTTCCGAGGTCCCCCACCGAGGTCCCCCAAATGGGGGGTGAAGGGGAACATACACTACTACTGAGGATCAATAGACCTATTGAAACTCGGTTATCTTAATTATTTGGTAAATCTCCCCGATAGCCTATGGTGTAAAAATTGTTCCTGAGAACTTTCAACTCAAATATCAAGATGGGGTGGATGGTCCAAGTGAGGGAGCTAGTAAAAAACTACTCATTGGATATCTCGGACCTAGACGTTGGGGCAAACCCGGGTAAAAAGATCGGCAGAGAAAGGGTCATGGAGGATTGTAACTGTAATTGGCGAGAGGGTGTCAAATCGAAGAGATCTTTGGGTGGCCTGCGTGATAAAGAGAAGCCTGGTTTTAACGAGTACCTTGATGGTACCTTTGGGGGTCACTGTTGTTTAAGCCGAGGTCGCGGTCCCTGGAGCTGAGGGGGAAAATTGGGAAGAACAGTGAAAAGGATTGCCAGATGTGTAATTTGGGCGTGGTGGAAACCCTGGAACACTTTCTTCTAGAATGCCCAAAATACCAGTCTAAAAGAACAAGATTCACTGGGAGTATAATGGGGAAGTGGGATTGGAGAATGAAGGACATGTGGTTAGGGGGCGCCTCAAAGGAGAGGGTTAATATGCTAATCGGAGAGATTGGGAAGAATGGGGCAAGGGATGTCATCAAGCAGTTCGTCTCCGAGTGTTGGGAGAAGAGAAGAAGCGTGGGAATAGGGAGGCAGTTGGTAGAACAGGGATAAACAAGGCCTTCTCATCCGAGAACCGCGACAAATCAGCGGCCGGCCAAAGTGTTATTATTATTATTATTATTATTATTATATACAAATTCAGCAGTTGAAAAAATAATTTTCAATAATTTCAACAAAACTATATCAAGTGACCCCTCACTGGAACGAGCTCGATCCAACGAGGGGACACATGATATTGTTTTGTAATAATTTTTGGAAAAATCTGATAAACTAATTTTTAAAATAATAAATTTTGATGTTGTCTGCGTTGGGTAAAGGTTTTTCGAACCGCATCATCAAGGCATGCTAATTCGTTCCGACTGTGATGCCTGAAGTCTCGATTGTGGTCTTATGTTCATATATCTGAACAGTTTTCGATATACCGGTATACCGCGGTATTTTTTAGAATACCGACACCGGTATTCAGTTTTGAATATCGTACAGCCCTACATTTGGACTGAGAAAGCGGCTTTTCTAGACAAGATAGAAGAGGCCACCGTTGGCTCTTCTGCAAATCCAAATGGCATGTAAATACCACTTGCTGTCAACTTATCCGCCCACGAGCCTATAGTCCAGGCGCGTAGCCAAGGGAGGTGCGACGGATGTGAACGAACCTCCCCACAAAATTGGAGTCACTCTTGAAGGACTGTCTCCCATTTGTGATTTAAAAATCTTGTTAACTCTTTACCTAACATGAAAAGCAGACGATACTTACAAATAAAATTCCTGAAGCAACAATTGTTTTGAATTTTTGCGTCAAAAACATAGCTTATGACCCCTCATTGGAACGGGCTCGTTGAGCTCGTTCCAATGAGGGGTCATAAGCTATGTTTTTGTGACAAAAAATGAAAAAGTAATAAAAATTGAATGGTGAATTTTGTAAATAGCGCTGGCCGGTTTTGGCCTTTACGTTGGGTAAAGGGTTAAAATTAGGCGACCTTGCTTACCCTGATACATCGTACTCCCTGTAGCTTAACCACAGAGAGTACGATGCATCGGGGTAAGTAGTTTTAAAGTATAAATGTTTGCTGGTAGTTACGGTGAAACGACGAGGCATTATTTTGATACTTTTTACATCCTCGGCTGTAAAACGTGCCCAGAGTAGTAAGGGAAGGCACTTGGGCGTAAAAAATTAACACTGAAATCCCCATAGACATTAATTTTCAGTGTTAAATTTTTACGCTCAAGTCCTTTTACGCCAATTTTTATGCCAAATTCAAAACCCTATGGGTATTCAAAATTCCCATAGACATTTTTTTTCGACAGAGTGCCATCGGCCGATGGCACTGACGAAAAAAATGTCTATGGGAATCTTCAGTGTTAATTTTTACGCCCTATTCCTTCTAGGTCTGGATTTTCTCTGGCGAATTAATGTCTACGGAGATTTCACTGTTAAATTTTACGCCCAAGTGCCTTCCCTTACTACTGCCCGGGCGTTTCACAGAAACTATTTTCATGGTCCCGGTGTTATATACCCTATGAGATACACCGTGCTCATCCCTGTTTAACTTCTGCCAGAATCATATATCAACAGAATTACACGTATAGGTAAAAAATATATCTGGAAAATGAAATATGCTTATCAACTTTATCGATCTACTTTGTGAGTAATTTTTCAAATGCAATAGTGCAAAAGTGCTTATATTTTAGAACCTAAATTTCACATATTTTCCCAGATACTTCTACAGAGCTCAATTTGATACTCATTTCTCAAAATTAACTCAGCCACAGTCGCCCCGACGCTATCTTGCTGTCTTGTTTTATACCATGATTACCTATTCTACTATATATAAAAAGTCTATGACATAAATTTTAGCTTTACACACCAACCGTGGTGAACACGCCAGCAATGGGATTTCAATAGTTAAAATTTACACCTACAGTGGAACTACATCCAAGTTGACCTGAAGGCTATGGTGACCTCGAACTGAATGCAAACTTGTCTAAATTTATCGCTCGTCGCCCCATGGAGAGAGAAATGAAAGCGGCAGTTATTTATTACGTTTTTAAATGAGTTGACCTCATAAGATACTCAAAATTAACAAACATGCGTTGTCTTGTCTCGTGTTAATAAAACACCCATAACTCAAAATAGTATGTTACTAAATTGAAAAAGGCCCCGTGATTTGCGTATTTCTTTTTCCATTTCGTTTCGGCGATAAAAATGACAGCGGAAGTACCACCCGCCGGTGATCATGTGAACAAAAACAGATTCGTACGTGTGAATATTGTATTATTTAACATTTAAACTCTTATTAATCTGACGACCGTGGTACAAATAAAATATACCCAAAGTAGCTTGGTGTACCAAATGTTCATCACTCGTGGTGAAGTGGTGTTAACCGCGCGCCAAAGGTTCGCGGTTAACACCACTTCACCACTCGTGGTGAACATTTGGTCCACCAAGCTACTATGGGTATAATCTATATATAACAACTTAGCTGCCTTGATATAACGACGTGGTATAAATTATTGTGTGGCGTCAATACGCTACCGTTTGTATAAGCTTCAAAGATCAGCTAAAGTTTTCATGTCTTTGAAAACTCAAGTTCCCGATTCAAAATCATCGGTATATAGGATCTTCTGAATTACGGACATTTGAAATATCGGTCCTTCGAATTATCGGTCCTTTTGGATTATAAGCCTTCGGAATATCGGACCATCGTAGCATTGGATCTTCAGAGTATTATCGAACCTTCATAATATTGGACCTTCAGAGTGGGCCTATTATCGGACCTTCGGAGTACTGGGCACCCGGAAAATCAGACCTTCGAAGTATTGGAGATTCAAAGCAATGGGCATCGGAGTAATGAGTCTTTGGAACAAAGGGCCGACGCCGCACAATCGGCGCTCATACAGAGGTAAGCCTGTGATAGTTGTGACAGAAATACAAGTTCCCGATTCAAAATCGCCGGTATATAGAATCTTGCGAACATCGGACATTCGAAATATGGGACCTTTGGAGTATCGATCATTCGGATTATTGGGCCTTCGGAGTACTGGACCTTCGGAGTAATGAGTGGATAGGTAGATATATCTTTATTCTGCACTGTACCAGTACATCAACAACAATATAACATTACAAATTACAAGAACATAAACTAGTATACAGCATGGAAATTGCATATCCTAAAAAGCTGTCTTCCTGTCATTCCCTTAAAATATATATCAAGTCTGTTTGGCATCAGTGTAACGAAAATTCTTTTCAAAGACAGGAATATATGATAGTTCGTTTTTGATTCATGGGGCTAGATGGGATCAACAGATCAAATGTTGGGAGAAGAAGGATAAGATACCAGAGGGTTTTGACGGTTGATACAACCGGGACAAGCTGTGTTGTCGCACTTGGAGTAAGGGCGGGAATAGGTGCTTAAAGCTTTATGCGTTAGTTATTTTTTTAAACTTGGGTCTACTATATTGCTGAGTTAACAGGTCCATACTAATCCAAATTCTTGGGAAGGGATGAAACGGAAATGTAGCGGAAAATTGGGTTCTTGGTTTGAGTGTTTCAAATATACCGGTCTGCCTTGTATTCATCCCTTAGGGGTTTCTGTAGACCTGAAAGGTGCCATCGAATGGCATAGTAAGTTTTTTTTGTTCATCCAGTTAGATATAAAAAGGGAGACGTGTCGACTGTAGATATCTTTAGATTTTAGAATGCCTCAATCTTTAAAAAAAGAGGATCTGAGTGCGAGCTATATGATTTCCTAGTTATGCAGCTTGAGAATTATGTTGGTGTGAGTCGAATGACCCCAAACCTGAATACCATATAAAGAGCCGACGCCGCGTAATTGGCGGCCACGCAGAAGTAAGCCTGTGATAGTCGTGGCAGAAATGCAAGTTTCCAATTCGAAATCTTCGGTATATAGTATTTTCCTATTACAAAAATTCGGAATATGGGGCCTTCATGATATCGATCCTTCGTTGTACTGGGCTTTTGGAATATTGGCCCTTCGAAGTACTGGTCCTTCTGAATACCGGACCTTCGTAGTATTGGACGTTCGGAATAAACGGCCGACGCCGCGCAATCTGCAGTCATACAGAAGTACGGCTGCATGTGATAACTGTGGCAGAAACAAAACGAAGCCTCCGCGGTATTTAACGAGATGGCGTTCGCAGTAAGTTTCGGATCATATCGGGCACCGATAATGCAGGTCAGGCGCATATTTAGAGAAATGTTGAACAAAAGATATTTATGAGCCCAAATGCATGATAACGTGCAACAAGAGGTTGTCACTCGGAAGTGACTATGCTCCCAATATGGTAATGACCTTGACCTGTGACCTTGACCTCCATCGAACAAAAACAAAATTGTGCGTGACACATCGTCTCCCTATAAGGAACATGTATGTCAAGCTTCACAAAAACCAACGAAGCATCTCAGAGTAACGGAGCGGACACGAAAATCTTCCGACTGACAGTTGACCTTGATTTGTGACCTTGACCTCCAGCGAACAAAAAAAACCAAACAATTGTACGCTACACATCGTCTCCCCATAAGCAACGTGTATGCCAGGTCTCAACAAAACCAACGAAGCATCTTAGAGTTATGGAGTGGTCACGAAAATCTTCCTGACGGACGGACGGACGGACGGACAGACAGACGGACGGACGAAAATGACAAATACTATATGCCCTCGAAAACATTTTAAAAACTAGACACACACAACAATATAACGTGAACCCCCCCCCCCCCCCCACACACACACACACAGAGACTAATCCCGACGAAGAGGTTATTATGTTCCCAAAACTGACTCCTGTCGGCAAGGCATATCACAGAGAACCAATAACAGCGATTAGGTCCTGTTCAGACGGTCGGCCGTGGACTAGGTAAGCCAAATCACGGAAATGGCATATGCCTCCTCCTAGAGCTGTTGGCGGAGAGATCGTGGGATGCCTTGACGTGCTAGATGATGACGAGGGCAGAGAAGAAAATGGGTGCTGCCTTTCAAGCGGTCTTTCTTTAGAGGCATCGATAGTGCCCTTGTGGAGACGATTATTAGGAATTTGATGAAAGCTTCCTCACGCGACACCCCTTCAGTTATCGGCTACTGGACATGGAAACAGGGCTGTGATTTTATTCTATATGAATGTTCGAGTAAGTGAGGTCGTGTACAGTCTACATGTGGATCTCGTGAACTGGCCCAACAATGAAGTGCCCCTCCCGTGATTTATCTCAGAGAAATGAGTCCAGCTTGCTCAACAGCCTCTACTAGAAACCGGGTCCTTCGCTCAATGGAACCGGACAGCACTATTCACAGAAATAACTTCACCGTAGCCGAACCCATGCCCTAGTCGCAAAAGGAGGATGGCGTCTTTTTCGTCCTTGAAATGCGAGCTGTAGGCTATGGGGGCGGGGTCCTGGGTGGTTGAGGACTACAGTGGCTCCGGTTGGGTAATCCTCATTGAGGATATTGTCCAATATATATCACCTGCGGCCCTTACTTTATGGTAGACAGCTGGTCCGATCAGGCTCGGTTCGATCAATCAGGAGCCCCAGAAATGAACGTCACGACGGAGCATGGAGTAGTCGCTAAACTGACCAGTCTGCTACCATCTCCCATCTCTCTTTTATCATTGTAATCACTATAATTAATTCCTTGCCTATTTCCATCACGTTCGCTGCACTGTTTCTTGGATACCAAATATTTCTGTACAATAATGAAGCAAGCCTAATAGACAACGTGTACGTGAAATTGGAAAAACCAAGGAATGCTATGCCATCCAATCTAAACCGGAAACCGGAAGTAAAAACATGGGGAACCCCAGCTCTCGTTTTCAGAAGTGAACAAATCGAATGACACCCCCTAAAAAGCGAACGGTGTAATGCGAGATTTCTCCTTAGATCATTCCATGCAGACTGTGAATAATTTATTGAACATGCTTTTCGAAATAAAAGTTTTTCCAAACAAACTCAACTGTCGTTTGCTTTGCTGACTAAATGACAGAAATTGTCGAAAAGCTAAATGTTCCCATATATGCACATTGGATTTCATCATCTGCTGGCTGGCTGTTGGGATCCCGCTGTTGTTCGATTCTGCAGAGTATTCTGTCACGTGATTTATCTGTTTTGCATTTGCAAGTGCAAAACGCTGTTCACTTCAAACCAACACTGCGTGTTATTGGAACAAAGTTACCAAATGAAATGCATCAACAACACGTCCGTTTGTTGTAACTTAAAAGTACGCACAGGTCGGATTGTGGCAAAGGTCGTTTTCATTCAGTTATTACGAACCTAAGATGTCGAAGTGACGTACTGTCTGACAAACGTCCACGAATTACCATTTCCAAAACAGAAGTTCTGTTCCACAATGTATGTACCCCAGCGAAACAAAAACAATAAATTTTCGACAATACGTTTCGAGGCCAATTTTCAAGCGAAGACGCCTTACCCATCACAATGATTGCATGCATTCTCGTTTCTGACAATTGTAATGTTTTTTTCTGTGCGCACAATTTATTGTGCTCGACCATTACTAAAGCTGTCCAACTTGTGAAATTTAAAAACGCCTATTCCCCCCCCCCCGCCCCCCTCCACCCAAAAAAAAAAAAAAACAATAAAAATATATGTTGCAGTGAAACTCTTTTTTTCTTCAAATTCGCACCAGATGAAAATAAAAAACCCCAGATAACCTGAAATATTTCTCCATTGTCCAAATAGCTTTTATTTAATATATTGTAGGTCTGATATGTTTTTAGGGGAAAATAAATCTACAAGACAGCATGTACATGCATTAGTTCACAACGCAAAATGTTTTGTTGGACGACCCCTTAAACACTGTTTTAAATTTTGTTAAGTTTATGTTATTATAATTTGAAAAACACTGTGAGTTGCGCGCGCTTCTTGGTTTTACCAAAATTCATATTATGTGTGTAATTACTGTGATAATACTGCTTTATGACACCATCCCCACAACCTGATAAGCGTTTTTGTTGTAGAGAGAAGTCTGCAAAGCTAATGGTTCACAAGGGTCACGAAATCCTACAGAATGACGCATACTAATTTTGAAAGTTGGAAACGAATCGCCCCTTCAAATTCTTGAACCAAACAGAACAGTCAAATATACCCGTTTTTCATTTTTAGTGATTCCATTCGTCAGCAGCAAACATCACTTCAAAAGGTGAACATACTTGAAAATATTTTTAAAATCTTCTATTGTGCTTTAAAAAGACATTCCCATGGAGAATCTGGGATATTTCGAGGTATTTCGGATGTTTTAGGGGGATTCCGGGAGATTTGGGGGATTCTGGGGTATTTCGGGGGATTCATGTGTTTAGGGCGACCGACGAATTTCAAATGGATCCTATGAATCCTCGACGCGCAACATGAGAAAAGAATATCGAGAAAATCCCCGAGGGAAGATAAGGGTGATGTTATGATGGCTGCGTCCTTGACATCGCGTAATTGAGAGAGCTTGGGTCTGTTACATTATTGCGTGTCGTTATTATTGATATTTTAAATTGTTGTATTTACAATGAAAACTACAAATAAAACTAACCCATAGAAGTTAGAACCCAGAGCAGCGCCAGTTCCAGTAGCCAACTAACGTTTCTTGTATGACTTGTATTAAAATCTCCTATGTTCGCGTATTTGAAATTGGATGCCATCCAACTGTCCAAACTTGAGATGGGCAGAATTAAAAATTTTATTTCGACATCGGTATTTTTTCTGTGAAAGACCGCTGTACGGTTGGTGTCTGTATTATTCCATAATCCAATAAATCCATTACCTATGTGTGGGGGGTGGGGTTACTCTCATGTGCCAAATAATAGTGATGGCTTGTAGTTTCATCGAATATTAATAATAGTGATGGCGTTTCCCATGTCTCATTACCAAATAAAAGTGATGGTCAGCATTTTTCTCCAAAATTAAGGGCCTATATAAGTAATGGAATTTTGTTTATTTTGAAATTCTCACCTCTCATATTCCTTAAATTCAGATTAAATATACACAAACTATACATCAGAATGAAGGTTGGGATGTATAGAACACGAAACACATATGTAATCAACTCAGTTCAAATATGAATTGAGGACTCGGACTCAAAACACATACTGAATCAAGGACTCGGACTTGGACTCAAGTTAAGTGCTTAGTTTTTTTGTTGAATTACCAGTGATTTACCACGTTATCGCGATCTTTATTAATCATTGTGCCGAAAATAATAATTAACCATCCCTGTGAGGTCAGTCCAGACTGTTTAACACGTAAAACTGCCGTGACGATTTGCCGGTGGTTGCTGTACTTGGGGGAGTGCCCTAGAGTTTGTTAAGTAATTATTAAGTTAGAATTTATAGATTCCATAAGAACTATCTATCGACGCCTTTATCCACGTTGTTTCATTTAACCATTTGTGCGTGGTGTCTGTTAACGTTCATCCACTGTCCACACCATGTATATCTGTCAATTCGGCAATCTGAGCGACCACTATTTCCACAAGCGTTTCGCTTTCTGTACAAAATACCGAAGTATGAACTTCCTAACCCCGTTACTGCTGTGTACATTACGTATCACTATAAATAAATTTCCCGTTCACAGTGGGAACCCTAAAAATTGAGGCCTGTTCTGTTCTGCTTGGCCCGTGGGTGTACCAAATCAAAAAACATTATATTGCGGACTTTGGGTCCGAGTTTGGACTAACTGTGAGGGTAATTAGCGCGCCTCCTTTAAACAATCCTGGATCCGCCTCTGCTTTATGAAGTTGACAGTTTCTTAACGCTAGGTTCGACGACAGCACCGATTATTCCGAATGTTTCCCCACCTCCCCCATAAAATGTGGCAGATGCATTTGCCGGCTTGACAGATTGGCGACCAGGCAGACTGGTCATAAATGTTTTGAGGCTGATTACCAGGCCTGGGTTGATAGGCCTGGTGAAAATGCAAGCCCTGCCTCAGTACCGTCACTACGTTTTCATATAATATATTTCCCATATTATAATATATTTCCCAGTACGTACCCACGCCCTCAGTACGTTTTCATATAATATACTTCTGGTCCATTCACCTGTGTGTGTGTCGGTTACAAATAGTTTATTCAGTTGTTAATAAACGGTTAAATTGCCTAGTGGGGCCTCCGATTTCTATTTTTGTAGCAGGTTAAGGTTCTTAGTTTAGTTAGTCCATAAATAGTGTGTGCTGATCCCAAAAATGCAATTGGGATACAGTGGAACCCTGTTAATTGAATAGAGTACCCCCCTCTACCCCTGCCCCTTTCCCCCCCTCCCCCCCCCCCCCCCCCAAAAAAAAAAAATCGATTAACAAGAGTATTCAATTAACAGGGATTTGGGTAATTTTCCTGTATTCTAGAGATAAACCGAGCGTTTTTTTTCTATTTTATCTTGTCAAACAAGATATAATAGATTGAATGCCTGTATTGGATGTACTGAGGTTAAATAGGTCTATAAACAAGGGGAATTTGATGCCTGTCGTGGCAATTTGTTAACATTACAAAAAATGAATGAATTGTATTCAATTTACAGGAGATGGCTCTATAGCCTATATGCATTTAACAGGTAAAATTTGTATCAAAAGATGTGGAAATTTTTTTTTTGTTTTAGAATTTCTATTATTTTTTTCACTGCCATATACCATCTGTGTATATATGCCGAAATGAAAAGAGAAGGGAAAATAATTTGGTTTCAAATCATCATTTATGAACATATAGTACGTTTATATTTTATGCAAGGAGAAAATAAATTGTTTTTAGACTGAATTTTGCATATTGAATCCCGTATGAATGCCAAAACACAAGAAAATCGGTTGCCGAAATATGTCAGTAAAGTGGTGCTGGCCTATTCCATGCAATTATTTCATTGGTTAAACGCAAAAAGCTTAAACCATTTAGTTAGAAAAACTCAATTGATAATTTATTTTACAGCGAAATTAATAAAATACACCCTTTAATGTGTATCAAATCAATTAATGAGACATCGGACAAATTAACTTCGCAACACTTCGTGTTTGTACAAAGTATTCTAATTATTCTAATTCTTTGATTTTGGGTATTTTGAATATTTTATTAAAACATGATATTGCAGCTGGGTGTAGCCTTAAGTAAAGTCGCAAGTGTTTCAGATGGACGACCGACCATTTGCTAGTCTTTTAAACTATTAATTATGTGAGTACTATGGTCTAAATGTTTATACATTTTCGATAAAAATCTCTTGCTGCCTGTTTGTTTTATCCGAGATTATATAAAAAAAAATATGACTGCTTTCTTGATTTCAGATTTTTTTTTAAATCATGTTTTTTATTACATAGTGCTGCTTCCCTTGTTGTATTTGTACTGTGCTGTTTTCATGTTGCCTCCAAAAATAAATAGTTCTATTCATTTCTACTGAGTAGTTGATTTGTTACTGATCACTGGTCTGTTAGATTTCAATGATTGTGGTTGTTCCATTTTTCCAGCACAAACTGGCAATACCAAAATCTTCTTTCAGGCAAGAAGCGGACTCATATTCACCATCGATTGGAGCAGACAATTGAACGTCCCTGTATTTTTATTTTCTAGAAGGTCTGCTGGAGGGTGTACCTGGCTGAATGAATGGGCGCGTTTGAGATAGGGAGTAGGCAAAGTCTACGCTTATGGGGTAAAATGTCATCACCCCCCACCCCCATCCCTGCCCATGAAGTGCCGCCAATGCTTGGACCCAAAGATCGTAATATCTTCTCTTTCTGCGTGACAAACCCCACTGCTTCTAATATACACCATATCGATTTTGTGTTGAAAATGTGTTGCCATTTCATACGTTGCCTCATCAGAACAATACATCGTATCCCGATGATAAAAAGAGGTATACTTCTAGCTCTCAACTGTCACATTTTCGTAGATGTAAAGCATTAACAGTCATCGAAGATGAAAATCTGCCACCCGTGGATCACGGAATACCGTACCAAATACACCAGGCTATACACATTTTAAATTGGAAACACATTTTCAACACTAAATCCATTTGGCATGTATTGGGCCCATGGGATATTCCACACCAAAATAATATTACGGCCTTTGGTTCCAAGTTTGTAAAAGCATTGAACGGATATTTTAAGCGTTGACGTGGTCGTGTTTGGTAGTTAGTCGCAGATAAATGGTTAAATGAAGCCATCGAGATGGAAGGGAGTCAATCGATAGTTCACAAAAAGTCAGCTTATCCCAACTAATTAAATGAATGATAGTCTTTATATAAAAAATATAGGGGCATTCCACAAAGTACGATGGCTATTGGGAATATGTTACGGCAATTTAACAGTTAAATGATTTTTGCTGATTATCACAACGACAAGATCGCTGTTACGTGTGGTAAATCACTGGTGATTCAACAAAAAATCTGAACACTAAACTTGAGTCCGAGTCCTCGATTCAGTATGTGTTTTGAGTCCGAGTCTGAGTCCGAGTCCTCAATTCAGTGTCCATCATCAACTCATAGAGTTGACTGTAGGCACCACTGGTTCCTGGAAGTCTGCTACCGTATTCGCACCAGAACTGATAATAAAATAATATTTCATCAGAACAACTTGTGGCCAAATGTGCTTCATATATCCAAGAACAAAGCTAGGCATTCAAAACACTTTTGAATACAGCGATAGGACTGCATTTTGGAAAAGGACAACACTGTCTGCATTTCTTATTGAAGATGGTTTCCATGCTCGATAGACATGCTCAAATCACTCGTTACCACGAATTTCCATCGGAAAAACAAAATTGTAATTCTAAGAAATTTCAACAGGTATCATGATACCTTGCATTGAATATGGCAACTATGCAATCTCAATCTAATAACAGTATACTGTATGAAGGCGATCTTTTTCGTTATTTGATTTTAGACGGCGTTGTTTTTACATGCTTTTTCTGTCCGATGACGTCGACCGGAAATCGAAAGTATACTCATACGTAAACAAAAGCAAAGGCTTTTGAATTTTCCCCAATGCAGCACTGTCGCCGTGTTTTGAAGAATTTTTATCCCCTAGCTTTGTTCTTGGATATGTAAAGCACATTTGGCCACAAGTTGTTTTCGTGAAATATTATTAAATTATCAGTTCTGGTGCGAATACGACAGCAGACTTCCAGGAACCAGTGGCGCCTACAGTCGACTCTATGAGTTGATTACACGTGTGTTTCATGTTCTATACATCCCAACCTTCATTTTGATGTATAATTTGTGTATATTTAATTTGAATTGAAGGAATATCAGAGCTGAGAATTTTCAAAATAAACTAAATTTCATTACTAAAATAGGCCCTTAATAATAGTGCCAACACTATTATTCGGCACCTTTGAGTAGCAGATACAAAATGGGGTACAACGTTACAGGCCTATCCTTGAGCTACGTGTATAATGCTATATTTAAAGTGTGCCAATAGGAAAGAAAACATTTTAGTGGATTCTCTTGAGTTGTCATCAGCCTCTGCCATTTTATCCCTCCCACCTTCCTACACCCATCCCAATGGCACACAAATTGCAATGACAGCTTGACAAGAAGGAGCTGTCTTCAAACAGTACACAAAGTTCACCAACTAAGGGAACATGAAAGAGTTAATAAAAGCAACAAGGCTGGGAGTAGTTAACGTTTCAAACGTTAACGTATTAAATTATTTTAACGTTGAAAAATTTAACCAAGTTAATAACGTTTAACTTGGAAGATCATAATTGTATGTATAATATGTAGAATTGTGTTGTTATCTTGTGTTTACACAAGCCGGATCGCGCGTGCCGATTATGTAGAATTTTGCGCCATTTGATGAAACTGAAGAACGCAAATAATTATCCCCGCATTTTAAAAAATGCGGGGATATTGTCATGATCTCCGTCCGTACGTACGTCTGTACGTCCGTACGTCCGTACTTCCGTACGTCCAGTTTTGTAATTCGAAATGCTGTAACTTTCTACAGTTGTTCGATAGGGTCTGTGCAACCCAAAAATACAACTTTTAAATTTTTGTGCCACCAGGTGGCTTCTGTGAAGCCACTTAAAAATGCGTTATTTTTTCACTTTTTTGCTGAATAGTCCCAACCTATGTAATTCGGAGTTCTAAAATTACACTAGGGTGTTGCTAAATGATCTGTAGATATGTAGGAAGGTTTCGGATTTTTCGGGTGCCACGTGGCTGTGCCACTGTAGCCACTTTTGTGTTTTCTTAGACCGTTTCCGGCAAAAGGCTCGTAGGATATGTAATTCGAAATGCTAAATCCATGCTCAGATGTTGCAGTAGGGTCTATAGATGCGCACGAAGGTTTCGGATTTTTCGGGTGCCACGTGGCTGTGCCACCGTAGCCACTTTCGTGTTTTCTTAGACCGTTTCCGGCAGAAGGCTCCTAGGGTATGTAATTCGAAACGCTAAAACCATGCTCAAATGTTGCAGTAGGGTCTGTAGATGTGCACGAAGGTTTCAGATTTTTCAGGTGCCACGTGGCTGTGCCACCATTGCCACTTTTGTGTTTTCTTAGACCGTTTCCAGCGAAAGGCTCCTAGGGTATGTAATTCGAAATGCTAAAACCATGCTCAAATGTTGCAGTGGGGTCTGTAGATGCGCACGAAGGTTTCGGATTTTTCAGGTGCCACGTGGCTGTGCCACCGTTGTCACTTTTGTGTTTTCTTAGACCGTTTCCGGCGATAGGCTCCTAGGGTATGTAATTCGAAACGCTAAAGCCATGCTCAAATGTTGCAGTGGGGTCTGTAGATGTGCACGAAGGTTTCGGATTTTTCAGCTGCCACCTGGCTGCGCCACCATTGCCACTTTCGTGTTTTCTTAGACAGTTTCCGGTGAAAGGCTCCTAGGGTATGTAATTCGAAACGCTAAAACCATGCTCAAATGTTGCAGTAGGGTCTGTAGATGTGCACAAAGGTTTCCGATGTTTCAGGTGCCACGTGGCTGTGCCACCATTGCCACTTTTGTGTTTTCTTAGCCCGTTTGCGGCAAAAGGCTCCTAGGGTATGTAATTCAAAATGCTAAAACCATGCTCAAATGTTGCAGTAGGGTCTGTAGATGCGCACAAAGGTTTCGTATTTTTCAGGTGCCACGTGGCTGTGCCACCGTTGCCACTTTTGTCTTTTCTTAGACCGTTTCCGGCAAAAGGCTCCTAGGGTATGTAATTCGAAATGCTAAAACCATGCTCAAATGTTGCAGTGGGGTCTGTAGATGCGCACAAAGGTTTCAGATTTTTCAGGTGCCACGTGGCTGTGCCACCGTTGCCGCTTTTGTGTTTTCTTAGACCGTTTCCGACGAAAGGCTCCTAGGGTATGTAATTCGAAATGCTAAAACCATGCTCAAATGTTGCAGTGGGGTCTGTAGATGCGCACGAAGGTTTTGGATTTTTCAGCTGCCATGTGGCTGCGCCACCATTGCCACTTTCGTGTTTTCTTAGACCGTTTCCGTCGAAAGGCTCCTAGGGTATGTAATTCGAAACACTAAAACCATGCTCAAATGTTGTAGTGGGGTCTGTAGATGCGCACGAAGGTTTCCGATTTTTCAGGTACCACGTGGCTGTGCCACCGTTGCCACTTTTGTGTTTTCTTAGACCGTTTCTGGCGAAAGGCTCCTAGGGTATGTAATTCGAAACGCTAAAACCATTCTCAAATGTTGCATTGGAGTCTGTAGATGCGCACGAAGGTTTCAGATTTTTCAGCTGCCATGTGGCTGCGCCACCATTGCCGCTTTCATGTTTTCTTAGACCGTTTCCGGCGAAAGGCTCCTAGGGTATGTAATTCGAAATGCTAAAAGCACGCTCAGATGTTGCAATAGGGTCTGTAGATGCGCATGAAGGTTTCGGATTTTTCAGGTGTCACGTGGCTGTGCCACCGTTGCCACTTTTGTGTTTTCTTAGACCGTTTCCGGCGAAAGGCTCCTAGGGTATGTAATTCGAAATGCTAAAACCATGCTCAAATGTTGCAGTGGGGTCTGTAGATGCGCACAAAGGTTTTGGATTTTTCAGGTGCCACGTGGCTGTGCCACCGTTGCCACTTTTGTGTTTTCTTAGACCGTTTCCGGCGAAAGGCTCCTGGGGTATGTAATTTGAAATGCTAAAACCATGCTCAAATGTTGCAGTGGGGTCTATAGATGCGCACGAAGATTTCGGATTTTTCAGCTGCCACCTGGCTGCGACACCATTGCCACTTTCGTGTTTTCTTAGACCTTTTCCGGCGAAAGGCTGCAAGGGTATGTAATTCGAAATGCTAAAACCATGCTCAAATGTTGCAGTAGGGTCTGTAGATGTGCACGAAGGTTTCCGATTTTTCAGGTGCCACGTGGCTGTGCCACCATTGCCACTTTTGTGTTTTCTTAGACCGTTTCCGGCGAAAGGCTCCTAGGGTATGTAATTCAAAACGCTAAAACCATGCTCAAATGTTGCAGTGGGGTCTGTAGATGCGCACGAAGGTTTCGGATTTTTCAGGTGCCACGTGGCTGTGCCACCGTTGCCACTTTTGTGTTTTCTTAGACCGTTTCCGGCGAAAGGCTCCTAGGGTATGTAATTCGAAACGCTAAAACCATGCTCAAATGTTTCAGTGGGGTCTGTAGATGTGCACGAAGGTTTCAAATTTTTCAGCTGCCTAGTGGCTGTGCTGTTGCCACTTTCACATTTTCTTAGACCGTTTCCGGTGAAAGGCTCCTAGGGTATGTAATTCGAAATCCTAAAACCATGCTCAAATGTTGCAGTAGGGTCTGTAGATGCGCACGAAGGTTTTGGATTTTTGGGGTGCCATGTGGCTGTGCTACTGTTGCCTCTTTCATGTTCTCTTAGACCATTTCCGGCGAAAGGCTCCTCCAGTATGTATTTCAAAATGGTAAAACCATGCTCAAATGTTGCAGTAGGGTCTGTAGATGTGCACAAAGATTTCGGATTGTTCAGGTGCCACGTGGCTGTGCCACCATTGCCACTTTCGTGTTTTCTTAGACCGTTTCCGGTGAAAGTCTCCTAGAGTATGTAATTCGAAACGCTAAAACCATGCTGAGATGTTGCAGTAGAGTCTGTAAATGCGTAGGAAGGTTACGGATTTTTTGGGTGCTAAGTGGCTGTGTCACCGTTGCCACTTTTGTGTTTTCTTAGACCGTTTCCAGCGAAAGGCTCCTAGGGTAAGTAATTCGAAATGCTTAACACATGCTCAAATGTTGCAGTAAGGTCTGTAGATGCGTACAAAGGTTTCAGATTTTTCAGATGCCACGTGGCGGTGCCACCGTTTTTCTTTCGTGTTTTCTTAGATCATTTCCGGCGAAAAGCTCCCAGAGTATGTAATTTGAAATGCTAAAACTATGCTCAAAAGTTGCAGTAGGGTCTGTAGATGTGCACGAAGGTTTCGGATTTTTGGGGTGCCACCGTTGCCACTTTCATGTTTTCTTAGACCGTTTCCGGCAAAAGGCTCCCAGGGTACATGTATGTAATTCGAAATGCTAAAACCATGCCCAAATGTTGCAGTGGAGTCTGTAGGTGCGCGCGAAGCTGTGTCACCTGTGCCACTCAATATGATTTTAGTGTGTCATATAATACATTTCTTCTTTGTATCAAGCATTCATACAAAGTCAAGGATGCAAATGCGGGGATACACTATAGTGTGCTTTGCACACAAGTGACACCATCTAGTTTAGATGTCCATCAATTATAGACGATCCATTGATTTGGTGGAGAGACCATGAAGCCCTCCTACCAACGGCAAAGTTGGCCCGCTGATATTTACAGCAATGTCAGCTTCATCCGAAAGCCTGTTTTCTATGTAAGGACTGACCAGTATTCGAACAACAGCGGATGTATCTTTCTGAGGATACGGCAGCAGCGATTGTATTCTTAAATGAAATTATCGATAATGTTAGAATTTATGATAACCTGAGAGAACTATATTAACTACTCGTCCCCCGTGTTCCAATGTGTTCTATGTGCCAGTAGGCACTTAGAACACATTGGAACTCAGGAGACGAACTGTACGTAAGTTCAATCATATTCAAATTCAAATCAATAAAAATGGCCAAAGTTATTAAAATTTTGTTCATTTTAACATTTAACGTCATTAAAGTCGTTAACACAGAATTATTTAACACGTTAATGTGTTAAGGAAAATTTTAACTCCTCTCAGCCCTGAAAAGCAACATGTCTCTTCACTTATACATGTAATTCTAAGAGAAAAGCCGGGGACATGGTGGCTCAGTTGGTAGAGGTGCAGACTGCAAGCCGAGAGGTCCTCGCTTCGAATTCCACCTGCGGCAACCACGTTGTGTCCTTGGGTAAGACACTTCACCCCCATTGCCCACGTGGGGGCACGGTGGCGTTGTGTACTAAGGCGTACTGCACGTCGATGGTGCACCTGTCTTCAACCAATGCTAACCCTGCTTGTGTGGAGTTCATATGTTGGGGAGCTGACAGTTGCTCGCCGTTGCTCGGTGGTTCTCTCCGGGTACTCCGGTTTCCTCCACCCGTAAAACTGTCGTGGTCATGATTAGCCATTGTGCAGAAATATGTGACCTTAAACACCAATAAATAAATACATAACCAAGAGAAAAGCCAGACAAAATTTGCACCAAATACACAATTCCAGGTTGGGAGGTCAGGACTTTTTTATATATGTATGGAACATCACTCAGGAGTGATGTTCTATACTTTACATGTGCAAAGGTAGATTTAATTTTTTAAAACTGAATAGCAGTTTTCTAACTTGGATAAATGTGGATTAGCATTTCCTATTATTTGCATGATTTTTCATTTGAAATTGATTAGCTATAGTTGAAAATTGATTCGAAAACTGCTCTGCGAATCCAGTTAAATTGATCCCTGTACATGCATGATTGGACCATTGACATGTGACATTGTACACATTAGTCCAAACATGGCCTGAAAGACCGTAATATAATTTTTGAGTTTGCTACATGCCAAACCCAAAAATTATATTACAGACTTTCAGGCCATGTTTGGACTATGTACAGTTAAAACTAGAAGTCCTGTCATGAAATGCGCACAATTAACACGTCTATCTGTGCGTTAATCTACGCATTATGACCGTAGCAAGTCTATCAAATTCTGTACATATGGCTTGTGCACAAGCAATGTTTAACCCGGAGGTCCAGTGGAAGAAACATTGCCTGTGTTTGCTATGAGTAACCAGGAGAAGCTGCCGTGCTTTGGATGCCATTCGATATGGCAATTGTGCGCAATTCCTATGTGCAATTAAGCCTTGATACGTAAGTGCACAGTTCGTGACAGGAATTCTAGTTTTAACTGTACATCAAATTCAACAACAATCATTGTACATGTACCACTGAAACCATTAATTGACAAGATGTTAAACTGCCAAAACATGGTTTTGGAGGTGCAATACCTATCAATTTGGAGGTGATGCAACAAAGTCTCAGACATTTCCAAAATGATGACGACTTAATCTGGGTGCATGTTGACTAGTACATGTAACTTTTGAACATGATTAATGATTGATTAGAATCAATAGAATGTCCAGGGCTTAAATTTCCATGAGAATCTGAGAATGCATTCATGCAAAAAATTTGCGCCACAAGGTCAGCGAAAATACATATAGTTTCATGCTGCACCTCTGCTTGGATTTGCATGAAAAGTATTGGGTCAGTTTAACCCTTTACCTTACAAATCAGCAGCAAATTAACTAATACAGGGCCACATGGCCTGAAATTAATATCATGACACTTTGTCAATAAAATTGTAGAAACATGGCTGTCATTGGAACAGGCTCAATGGGCCGGTTCGAATGGCCTCCATATTTGTAAGGTTTTATTGATAAATATTGTTTACTTTTAGCTTAACTTGACAAAGTCAAGATAAGCTATTGCCATCACACGTGCGGAAGTCTGTTAGTCTGTGAGTCTGTTCACATTTTCCTTTAGCACAGGCTACACCCCGCAGTTCTTGTCTGATCGTCACAAAAGTTTCATATGCAGGTTTGGGGTCATGTCTAGATGAGAACGTCCCCTTTTGGTTGCGATCGGTCAACCGTTATGGCTGCCCGAGCCCAAAACCCGAAAACCATTAGCTTAGTCTACAGGTCATATTTATGAAGGGATTTCATTGTAACTTGGTAGGATGCCTCTGTATAATACCTAGATGAGAACGTCCCCTTTTGGTCATGATCTGTCAACTGTGATGGCTGCCCAAGCCCAAAACCCAAAAATTTTTAGCACAGTCTGCAGGTCATATTTAATATGGAGGGATTTCATTGTAACTTGGTAGGATGACTCTGGATGATGTCTAGATGAGAACTTCCCCATTTGGTTGCAATCTGTCAACCGTGATGACTGCCTGAGCCCAAAACCTGAAAACCTTCAACACAGCTTATAGGTCATATTTATGGAGGGATTTCATTGTAACTTGGTAGGTTGACTTCATATAATGTCTAGATGAGAACGTCCCCTTTTGGATGTGATTGGGCAACTGTGACGACTACAGGAGCCCGAAGCCCGAAAACCTTTAGCACAGTCTACAGGTCATATTTATGAAGGGATTTTATTGTAACTTGGTAGGATGACTCCAAATAATGTCTAGATGAGTACGTCCTCTTTTGGTCGTGATCATTCAGCCTTGATGGCTGCCAATGACCAAAAACCTTTAGCATAGTCCATTGGTCGTATTTATGTAAGGATTTCATTGTAACTTGTTAGGTTGACTCGATATAATGCCTAGATGATGACATCCCCTTTTAGTCGTGATTGGTCAAAAGTGACAGCTATAGGTGCCCACAGCCTGAAAACTTTGAGCACAGTCTACAGGTCATATTTATGAAGGGATTTCATTGTAACTTTGTAGGATCACTCCAGATGATGCCCAGATGAGAATTCCCCTTTTGGTTGCGATCATTCAACCATGATGGCTGCCCGATCCCAAAAACCTTTAGCACAGTTTAGAGGTCATATTTATGGAGGGATTTCATTGTAACTTGGTACATGTAGGTTGACTTCATATAATGTCTAGATGAGAACGTCCCCTTTTGGACGCGATTGGCCAACTGTGACGGCTACAGGGGCCCGGAGCCTGAAAACCTTTAGCAAAGTCTACAGGTCATATTTGTGAAGGGATTTCTTAGTAGCTTGGTAGGATGACTCCAAATAGTGTCTAGGTGAGAACGTCCCCTTTGGTCACAATCATTCAGTCTCTATGGCTGCCCTTGCCCAAAACCTTTAGCATAGTCTATATGTCGTATTTATGGAAGAATTTCATTGTAACTTGTTAGATTGACTCAATATAATGCCTAGATGATGACATCCCCTTTTGGTCGTGATTGGTCAACTGTGACGGCTACAGGTGCCCGAAAACCTTGAGCAGAGTCTACAGGTCATATTTATGAAGGGATTTCATTGTAACTTCATAGGATCACTCCAGATGATGCCCAGATGAGAATGTCCCCCTTTGGTTGAGACCATTCAACCATGATGGTTGCCCGAGCCTGAAGCCCGAAAACCTTTAGCACAGTCTACAGGTCATATTTATGAAGGGATTTTATTGTAACTTGGTAGGATGACTCGAAATAATGTCTAGATGAGAACGTCCCCTTTTGGTCGCGATCATTCAGTCTTGATGGCTGCCCGAGCCCAAATACCTTTAGCATAGTCTATAGTCATATTTATGTAAGGATTTCATTATAACCTGTTAGGTTGACTCGATATAATGCCTTGATGATGACAACCCCTTTTAGTCGTGATTGGTCAACCGTGACTGCTACAGGGGCCCGAAGCCAAAAAACCTTGAGCACAGTGTCAGTCTGCAGGACATATTTATGAAGGGATTTCATTGTAACTGTGGGATCACTCCAGATGATGCCCAGATGAGAATATTCCCTTTTGGTTGTGATCATTCAGCCATAATGGCTGCCTGAGCCCAAAGCACGAAAACCTTTAGCACAATCTACAGGTCATATTTATGAAGTGATTTCATTGTAACCTGTTAGTTTGACTTCGCATAATGTCTAGATGATGACATCCTCTTTTGGTCGTGATTGGTCAACTGTGACGGCTTCAGGGCCCCGAAGCCCAAAACCTTGAGCACAGTCTACAGGTCATATTTATGAAGGGATTTCATTGTAACTTGGTAGGTTGACTTCATATAAGGTCTAGATGAGAACGTCCCCTTTTGGACGCAATTGGGAAACTGGCGGCTACAGGGGCCTGAAGCCAGAAAACCTTTAGCATAGTCTACAGGCCATATTTATGAAGGGATTTCAGTGTAACTTGATGAGATGACTGGGCAGCGCGGTAGCTCAGTAGGAAGAGGTGCAGGCAGCATGCCGAGAGGGCCTCGGTTTGAATCCCACCTGCAGCAACCGCATTGTGTCCTTGGACAAGACACTTCACCCCCATTGCCCACGTGGGGGCACGGTGGCATTGTGTACTAAGGCGTATTGCACGTCGATGGTGCACCTGTCTTCAACCAATGCTAACCCGGCTTGTATGGAGTTGGTATGTTGGGGTGCTGACAGTTGCTCGCCGTTGCTCGGTGGTTCTCTCCGGGTACTCAGGCTTCCTCCACTCATAAAACTGTCATGGTCATGATTAGCCATTGTGCAGAAATATGTGACCTTAAACACCAATAAATAAATATATAAGATAGGATGACACATTTTGGAATAATTTCACTGTAACTTGGTAACTTTCGTTGATATACGTTAACTGTGAGGGCCACATACATTAACTGTGAGGTCATATTAACCCACCCCTCAGCTCTTTAGTACAGTGTACACCTCATATTATTTTTATCAAAAGCATAGCATACAGGGAACAGAGATGAACATATTCCCAATTATCACAATTCTTGTCTTATTTCATAATCCTTTCATAAACATTGAACATTATCCTTTTCATCAAACACAACACACAAGTTAAGCTACAGTGTCATTGACACTTTCATTTTTTAAATTATCAAATTCAGTTTATATTTTAAAAATTAAAAAGCTGTGTTAGGTAAAGGGATAACACATGTTATCAGTATACAACAGGGGTTCAACAATCCTGGGGGACTCATAGTACATGGAGGTATGGATTCTTGACAGGGAGGAGCTGTCATCAAGCAGTGCACAAAGTTCACAAACTGAGGGAACATGAAAGAGTTAATAAAAGCAACATGTCTCTTCACTTATACATGTACATGTAATTCTAAGAGAAAAACCAGACAAAATTTGCAACAAATACACAATTCCAGGTTGGGTGGTCAGGACTTTTTTATATATGTATGGAACATCACTCAGGAGTGATGTTCCATACATTACATGTCCATGTTCAGAGGTAGATTTAATTTTTTAAAATTGAATAGCAGTTTTCTAACTTGGATAAATCAGGATTAGCATTTCCTATTAATTACCTGATTTTTCATTTGAAATTGATTAGCTATAGTTGAAAATTGATTCGAAAACTGCTATGCGAATCCAGTTAAATCGATCCCTGTACATGTACATGTGTGATTGGACCATTTTGATGTGAGAGAGGTTTAGCCTCAATGAGAACAAAAGATATTCTTCTGAGGCCTGTCAGTTTGAACAGCTTACATTGTGCATGTTAGTCCAAACATGGCCTGAAAGTCAGTAATATAATTTTTGGGTTTGGTACGTCCCAAACCAAAAAATTATATTACAGACTTTCACTCCATGTGTGGACTATGTACATGTTGCTTCAACAACAATACGTTGTACATGTACCACTGAAACCATTAAAAGTGGGCTATGGACAAGATGCTAAACTGCCAAAACATGATTTTGGAGGAGCAATACCTTCCAATTTGGAGGCAATGCAACAAAGTCTCAGACATTTCCAAAATGATGACGACTTAATCTGGGTGCATGTTGACTAGTACATGTAACTTTTAAACATGATTAATAATTGATTAGAATCAATAGAATGTCCAGGGCTTAAATTTCTACGAGAATCGGAGAAAGCATTCACGTCAATTTCACGCAAAGATTTGCACAACAAAGTCAGCGAAAATCCATATAGATTCATGATGCTCCTCTGCTAGGTTTTGCATGAAAAGAATTGGGTCAGTTTAACCCTTAACCTGACAAAGCAGCAGCAAATTAACTAATACATGGCCATCATGATCTGAAATATCATCACACTTTGTCAATAAAATTGTACACTTATGGCTGTCATTGGAACAGGCTCAATGAGCCGGTTCCAATGGCATCCATACATGTATTTGTAAGGTTTTATTGATAAATATTGTTTTTTTTTTTTTAAATTATCAAAGTCAGTTTATATTTTAAAAATTAAAAAGCTGTGTTGTGTAAAGGGATAACACATGTTACCAGTATACAACAGAGGTTCAACAATCCTGGGACACTCATAGTACATGTACAGTACAGCTGCCGTGGACTGGTCACTTTCCACGAGTGGGTAATATTGCCACGGACGCAGTTATATTAAATTGTAAACATTAATTATAGAAATAATCATCAAACATTTAATTAACGACGCACCGGGTATAACCCGGTGCTTCATTAATTAAAATTTTGTTAATGATGATTTTTATTACCTGGTAAACACATACGTGGACATCACTGCCCACGCGTGGATTATGACTAGTCCATGGAGACTGTACTGTACTGTACATGTAGGTATGGATTCTCGCAACCAAATTCACGAGAATCCAAATGGATTCTCCCAAGTTTAGATGAAATGTAAGCACTGATATCCCTACAACTGAATCAACGTGTGCAAAAACAAACAGCTTGCTTTAGGAGCACAATGGCTCAGTGGTTACGGCTTAGACTTCAAACCAGATGGTCCATGGTTTGCTTCCCACCAGGGGTAATTGCGTTGTGTCCTTGGGCAAGGCACTTCATCCCCATGTCCATGTGGGGGGCACTGTGGTGCTGTGTACAACATGTGTAGAGCATACTGCAAGTCTCTGGTGCACTTGTCTTCAATCAATGCTAACCCAGCTTGTACGGTGTTAATACATTGAGGAGTCTGGCAGTTGCTTGTCATTGTGCAGTGATTCTCTCAAGGTACTCCAGCTTTCTCCACCCGTAAAACTTTCCGGCATGAGGTGACCCTGGCTGTCAAAAGTTAAACCTCAATAAATATATAAACAGCTTGTTTATAATAAGTTTATATGGGTGAATGCACTTAATGACTTGATACATGTTTATTTTTTAAATGGTTTGATTGCTTTAAATTCAGTACATTCAACAAACCAGGAATGTGACCCGTTCAAAGGAAGCATTTGCACATGCTCAGAGTTAACTTTCTTCATGGCCAATTATTATTATAGCAGGCCTTTAAATTGCTTTATTCTGGGCACATTTTTTTTTTGGCCTTTAAATGTGGCCAAGTTACTGAAAATTCAATTTTTAGCTCAACTTGACAAAGTCAAGCTGAGCTATTGGCATCACTTCTCATCCGTCGGCATACATACATACAGACGTACGTAGGCAATTTCCTTTGGCACACCTCACAGGTCGCATTTATGATCAGATCACTTTGAAACTTGGTATGCTTGTTTGGGGTGACCTCTAGATGGGGGCTATCGATTTTCTTCAATTTCCATCAAAAAAATGTTGCCGCGGCCAACGTTCTTGGAACTTAGTTTAGTCAGACCTCAATATTTCCATTTGGCACACCCTACAGGGCACATTTATGATCGGATTGCTTTGAAATCTAGCATGCTTGTTTGGGGTGACCTTTACATGTAGATGGGAGCTATCGATTTTCTTCCATTTCCGTCAAAAAATGTTGCAGCGGCCAACGTTCTTAGAACTTAGTTTAGTCAGACCTCAATATTTCCCTTTGGCACACCCTACAGGGCACATTTATGATCGGATTGCTTTGAAACCTGGTATGCTTGTTTGGGCTGGCCTCAAGAGGGGAGCTATCGATTTTCTTCCATTTCCGTCTGTCAAAAAATGTTGCTGCTGGCAACAATCTTTGAACTTAGTTTAGTCAGGCATCAATGTACTCCTTTAATTTGGCACGCTGTACAGAGCACATTTTTGTTCAGATCGGTTTGAAACTTGGTATGCTTGTTTGGGGTTACCTCTAGATGGGAGCTATCGATTTTCTACTATATCTGCCAATAAATGTTGCCGCTGCCAAAGACCTTTGATGAACCTAGAGCAGTTATGCATTAAAATTTCCCCTTGGCACACCCTGCAGGGCACATTTATTATTGGATCACTGTGAAACTTGGTATGCTTGTTTGGGGTGATCTCTAGATGGGAGCTATCGATTTCTTCCATTTCCATCAAAAAATGTTGCTGTTGACAATGACCTTTGAACTTAGTTTAGTCAGGCATCAGTATATTCATTTGGCATGCCCTACAGGGCACATTTATGATCAGATCAGTTTGAAACTTTGTATGCTTATTTGAGGTTACTTCTAGATGGGAGCTATCGATTTTCTTCGATTTCAGTCGAAAAATGTTGCCACTGGCAATGACCTTCTATCAACTTAGTGCAGTTATGCATCAATATTTCGCTTTTGGCACACCCTGCAGTGCACAGTTTTGACCAGATCACTTTGAAACTTGGAATGCTTATTTGGGGTGAACTCTAGATGGGAGCTATCAATTTTTTTCCATTTCCGTCAAAAAATGTTGCCGCTGGCAACATTCTTAGAACATATTTTAATCAAACCTCAATATTTCCCTTTGTCACACCCTGCAGGGCACATTTACGATCGAATTTTTTTGAAACTTGGTATGCTTGTTTGGGGTGTCCTCTACATGGGAGCTATTGATTTTCTTCCATTTTCCGTCAAAAAATGTTGCCACTGGCAACGACTTTTGAACTTAGTTTAGTCAGGGATCAACATATTCCTTTGGAACGCCCTACGTGGCACCTTTTATGATCAGGATGGTTTGAAACTTGGTATGTTTGTTTGGGGTTACTTCTTGATGGGAGCTATCGATTTTCTTCCATTTCTGTCAAAAATAGTTGCCATTGGCAACAACTTCTGATGAACTTAGTAAAAACGTAGTGCAGTTACATGTAAGCATCAATATTTCCTTTTGACACACCCTGCAGGGCACATTTATGATTGGATCACTTGCAAACTTGGTGTGCTTGTGTGGGGTGACATCTATATGGGAGCTGTCGTTTTTCTTCCATTTCTGTCAAAAAAATGTTGCCGCTGACCTTTAAACTTAGTTTAGTCAGACCTCAATATTTCCCTTTAACACACCCTTCAGGGCACATTTATGATCGGATCACTTTGAAACTTGGTATGTGTGTTCGGGGTGACCTCTAGATGTGAGCTATTGCCTTTTTTCATTTCCATAAAAAATTATTGTCGTTATCACCAGCCTTTGAACTTACTGCATTTGTGCATCAACTTATCCCTTTTGCACTCTCTGCAGGGTATATTTATGAATTTCCATAAAAAAACAAAACAAACAAAACCATTGCCACAAGCAATGACCTTCTATTTAGTGCATTTGTGCATTAACATCTTCCTTTGTCATGTCTCAGAGGGCACATTCATTATCAGGTTGTTTTGAAACTTTGTATGCTTATGCAGGGTGACAAAGATAGGAACTATTGATTTTTTTTTCATTTCCATCAAAAAATGTTGCTGTTAGCAACAATCTTTGAATTTATTGCATTTGTGCATCAACATTCTTCTTTGTCATGGCCCACAGGCCACATTTATCATAGGATTGTTTTTGAACTTGGTGTGCTCATTTGGCAAGACCTTTAGATAAGAGCTATTGATTAGCATTCATTTCTGTGAAAAAAGTTGCCATTTATAATAACCTCTGAACATAATGCATTTGTGTATCAACATTCTTCCTTTAGCCAGTCTTACAGTTTACATTTAAAAATGCATGGATAAATCTGACATTGTGCATACACAATGCTGTTATGTTGAAATTTCATCAAATAACATTGGTACCAATGATCTTCAATTTTGTCATTTCATTTATAACTTACCAAGTTCAAGTTTGTCAACTTGAGCTACAGTGTCATTGATACTTTCATTTAAGAGATATTGTTGATTTTCAAAGCTGAATGCAACTTTACACAGCATAAAAATGAAAGAAAAAACACTCTTCCAGTTCAGAAATGTGAGAAAAACATTTGACCAAAACAAATCAAGGACAGTATTATTAACTATTATATCATCTTTCCTTCCAACACAAGGCGACCCTGGCTGTCAAAAGTGTCATTAAGGCCCAACAAATAAGTAAATAGCATCTTACCAATTTTGGGTACAGCTTTTACTGCCTTGAATTTGGGGTAATCTAAAGGCCTGTATTACAAAATATTTGCGTGGAATTCCATGTTCTTTTTATCAGTTGAAGTATTTGATTTGTTCTATTTTATGAGCTTCATGATTTCTAAGTGACAAAACTTCAGTCAGAATCACCGTGGTTTTATCTAACAAATTCATTTTGGCTTGAAAACCACGAGAAACGGCACGTATCACATAATTTGTTCCAATTCCGTATCATATAGACGACTCATTCTGATTCCGTATCATATAGACGACGCGTTTCTGGGAAAGCAATGGGCTAGCATAACAGGTGCATGAATACATTCTATGTGCGTTTTGGTGATTGACTCAGCTGATCGCTTACAAAAGAAAACAAAATTCCTTACAGTTAGCAACAGAACTATCAATAACAAATGCCCCCCCCCCCTCCCCCACAGTAAATAGAAACTGCACAAGTAAATATTGCACACTTGTAAATTCAAGTGTATCATGATAGGAAGTGACTCTGAGAGTGAATAATTTTACAACACCATTCTGAAAATTTGCGATGACCGCGTTACTCATTTGTTTTTTAAAGAGCACAACAATACTGTTCCATAAAATATAGGTTCTTTAAAACTTTTTCTCGGTGGTGCCCAGAATGGGATCACAACTCGCCGGCAAAGCTGGATCTTTGAGATCCCATTCTGAACACCACCTCGAATCTGATACAAATCACAGGACATGCACATTATCATGATAATAATCTTTATTTACGGACTTGTATCAAGTTAAAAATTGAGGAATTGAACAGACATAATAATAGTAAATCCAGCACAATATTAAATTCATCGGACACACTTTTAAAACGGTATTTGGAACAAGTCAAAGAGTATTGTCGCTACATGAACCATTTGGGGCAGCAAAAAGTACTGCCACCAAGCTTCTTTGAGACAGCATTTGCCTTGACATTGTTGATTGTTCATGAACTGCTGTGATTTGACACACTTATGTATTACATCAAATTGGAGTGTGATGGCTCAGTGGTTACGGCATTGAATTTCAAACTGAAAGGTCCATGCTTCGATCCCCACCATGGGAAACTGCATTGTGTCCTTGGGCAAGTCACCACTTAATCTCGACTGCCCACGTGGGGGCACGGTGATGCTGTGTACTAAGGCATATTGCACGTTGATGGAGCATCTGTCTTCAACCAATGCTAACCCTGCTTGTGTGAAGTTAGAGTCTGACAGTTGCTCGCTGTTGATCGGTGGTTCTCTCCAGGTACTCCTCCACCTGTAAAATTATCTTACACAAGGTGACCCTGACTGTCATAACTGTTGTTAATCTCCCCCCCCCCCCCCCCCCCCCATGGAAACAATAAAAAAATTACATCACATTGTGTCATCGAAATAAACTATAGTGTTCTAGAATGTTGAAGTCCCTGCACTAAACACTATAAACATACATGTACAGTTAAAACTAGAAATCCTGTCACGAGCCATGCGCTTATCTAGGCTTAATTGCGCGTAGGAATTGCGCGCAATTGCCATATCAAATTGCATCCAAAGCATGGCAGATTCTCCTGGTTACACATGGAAAACAAACACAGGCAGTGTTTCTGCCAATGGACCTCCGGGTTACCGGAGGTCCATTGGCTGAAACATTGCTTGTGCACAGGCCATGTGTACAGAATTTGATAGTCTTACTATGGTCATAACTCGTACATGTAGATTAACGCGCAGATCAACGTGCTATTTGTGCGCATTTCATGACAGGACTTCTAGTTTTAACTGTATCAGTAGAGGGGGACCTTGTTAATTGAATTGCCACTTTGCCGGAGAAAAATATTCATTTAACAGGAGTACTTGCCTAATAATAGTGATGGCTGAATAATAGTGATGGTCAAGATATTTGATTGGAAATAGTAGTAGTGATGGCATTTTCCCTCTGTTCCTCCCTACCAAATAATAGTGATTGCTGAGAGTTTTCTCCAAAATGAATAATAGTGTTGATACCATTATTAGGCAGGTGAGAGTACAAAATTAACTGGAATTGAGTCATTTTCTTATTTTCTAGTTAACAATTTGTCATTTATAAATTACAGTTAAAACTAGAAGTCCTGTCACGAATAGTGCGCTTATCTAGGCTAAATTGCGCGTTGGAATTGCGCGCAATTGCCATATCGAATGGCGTCCAAAGCACAGCAGGTTCTCCTGGTTACTCATAGCAAACACATGCAATGTTTCTGCCAATGGACCTCCGGGTTACCCGGAGGTCCATTGGCTGAAACACTGCCTGTGCACAGGCCATATGTACATAATATGATTGCTTTAATTGGGCCATAACGCGCACATTAACGCGCATATCAACGTGCTATTTGTGCGCATTTCATGACAGGACTTCTAGTTTTAACTGTATTCAATTATATCTTGTTTGTCAGAGCTCAAGGAGCTCTGTCAAACAAGATAGAATAGATTAAATACTTATATTGAATGTACTGATTGAGGCCAGAAATATCTATAAATGTTGGCAATTATGTTGGGAGTAATTATTCAACAGATTACAAGATTTTTTTATTCAATTAACAGGAGTTTACTCTATAACCTTATTAACCTACATACTATCTATAGCTCTGTGGTAGACTGTTGGACTTCTATGCTAGAGGTCCTGAGTTTGATCCCCATCCAGTACGAACCACGTTCTGTCCTTGGGCTAGGCACTTTATCCCGGACCAGGATAAAATGCCTTGCCCAAGGACACAACTTGGGTCATCCTGGAAACCCACGTTGTGTCCTTAGGCAAGGCACTTTATCCTGGTTACCTACATATACATGGGGGCACGGTGACGCCGTGTACTAAAGCATATTGCACATCAATGGTGCACACATCTTCAACCGCTGTAACACTGCTTGAGCAGGGCTTGAATAGAGTTAGAATGTTGAGGAGCTGACAGTTGCTTGTCGATGCTCGTGGTTCTCTCCGGGTACTCCAGCTTCCTCCACCAGTAAAACTGTCACTGTCACGATTTGCCATTGTGCATAAGTATGTGTCCTTAAACACTAATAAATATAACCTATCTGTATGCAATTAACAGGTCAAATTTGTACTGAAGGTATGGTAAATGTTTCTGTGTTTGTGAGATATACAATAAACAGGTTTATTCAGTGAAAAGATGTACAATTGAGTGGGCTATGCTGTATCACTTTACCCTTCTGTTGCTTACAAAGTCTGAAAGTTGGGTTGCCTGAAAGAAAATATGTTGCCTGAAAATAGGAAAGGTACATGATGTAATAAACCCTTTGTTGGGTTGTCTGAATTTATATATCAATTTGTTCAGTCTTTGTCTCCAATTTTCATCACTAATTTACAGTTATTTCATTTTTCTTTTCAGTAAAATGTAAACCTGTATAATTATACAGCTGATAGCCACGGTTTAGGAAGTATACATGTATTGATGATTAAAAGATGATGTTTTGTGAAAAATGCTGTGCTGTATTCCAAAAAATTTTGACTACCAACCAGTTTGGTCTTTCACACAGTCTTATCAGTAAAAGGCTGTTCCAGACAAAACATGGGAAACAAAGCGATATTTTTGCAAATCCTATAGATAAACTGAATGAATTTCTTGAAGTTCCCCTTCAATCAGAAGATGCCTTCAAACCGTCACTGGAAGAAATGCAACTGGGACAGAGGTTTTTTCATCCCCATAAAGGGAAAGAAATCAAATTTCTCAAGTCAGTAATAGAAATGGATTCTCTTCCATCTTACAGTTTACCTGAGGTATGTTAACAGAATGCCACATTGTGGAAGGAAGGTTCAGAATTTCATTTCTTTTCTCGTTTTCATTACAAAGAATGTGAACAGTTAATCATTCAGCTAGTGCTGTGCACTATGCTCATTTCTTGGTACAGATTCGTTTTTCATTGTATACTGAATACCATATCAAAAACAGGACTTAAAATTCATGCGTGAATCCAAATCGATTCATGCAAATGATTCTCACAAGGGAGATAATGAGAATAAACTTCGATTTGCACAAAATGTTCATATGATTCTTGTCATAGATTCTAAAAGAGGTTTTAAAATGCCAAGAGAATGCTCTGTCTTTGCCCCTCATAATAAGGTAACAGAACTTCACTTAGCAGTTGTGTCTAGTGATGTCTTGGCTGCCTACATGTATATATGCAGCCAAGACTTCACTAGACACCACTACCACGATAGTGTAATTTTCATCTGCCAGACCACCAAACGCCTGTATGTTGGGACATGTGTTCTACATGCACATGTGTGAGAAACTTGACAAATTGGAAACTGGGTCCATACAATTAAAACTAGAAGTCCTGTTATGAAATGCGCGCAAATAGCACTTCGATTTGCACTTTAATCTAGTAAGGTTGTCAAATTCTGTACTTACGGCCTGTGCAAAAGCAATGTTTCAGCCCAGAGGTCCAATGGCAGAAACATTGCCTGTGTTTGCTATCAGTAACCAGGAGAACCTGTCGTGTTTTGGATGCCATTCGATATGGCAATTGCACGCAGTTCATATGCGCAATTAAGCCTAGATAAGCACACAGTTCGTGACAGGACTTCTAGTTTTAACTGTAAAGGGTAAACTCTAAAAAACTATGACATTTGTCTTTTACTATGGCATGTATGTACATGTTGCAGTCACAGGGGTAAAACAGTACTCTCAGATTCGAAATATTTAAGAACTGAAAATTGATTCTCGCTACAGGAGCTTGCAAGAATCAAAGCTGATTCTTGTGAATCGAGACAAATTTTAAGGTCTGGTCAAAGAATAAAGCAAGATATCCAAAATTTCGGGTATAAAATTTTCAGGCTCAAATCAGACCTGTTAACTTCCTGAATTTAATCAGGAGACTCCCAGTTTTATGCCAGATCACCCACCCTTATATTAACTCACTATTTGCTCCACATCAACACTTCAAAATAGATATTATTGTAATTAACACCAGGGCTGGGGCGAGTACTAGACTTCAGTACTCGAGTACGAGTACTCTGAAAATGTGTGAGTAGAGTACAAGTACTGGGGAAATGTATGGGTATGAATACTTTGTAAAGTACTCAAGTACTAGTACATACCCTTACATGTAAAATGAATAACACTTGATATACTATATATCTTTTATTGCTATGAAATACATGTTCTTAATATGACCAGTACATTGTATGTCAATATTTACATAGATATAAAAAAAAATTCACTTTTCCAAAATATTTCACAATAAAAATAAGTTACTTTGTCTCTAAAAACCCATAAATGTTTTCAAATGATAAATCCCATCTGAAATAATTAATGATGATGATGAATGAAAAGTTAATGTAGTTTCAGTCGAATAAGTGCGACCCATTTGTGGAATGAGCTCAATGATTTGTTTTGAAAAAAAAAGGGTTCTTTTTTTCTTTTTTAAATCATAACTAAGATAATTCAAAATTGATGACATCTTAGCACAAATTCAAATATAACTGACACACTTTTATGTTTACAAACAGTGCACTCCCAGTTTGGCGGTTTCACAAGATAAATTTGTGTGAAAGGTCACTAAATCACTAATGTCACTTCTTTCTGCAGCTTAATGGCAGATCTTGTGTATTTCAAGGTGCTACTGTACAATGTGGACTAGTTACTTTCTTGGAGTGGGGGGTGGGGCAGGGACCGACCTGGGCATGCGCCAGTGCGTATTTGGTTCTGAAACATCAGGACTTGGCTCTTAAATCTCAGAAATAGGCTTCTCAGTTGGCACGTAACTTCTCAGATCAAATTTTGATATTCTTTCGATGGATAATCGAGAGAGACACTCTTACATGTATTATATATATGATTATCATTTATCATTGTTGTAGAGTGCTTAAGTTAATACTTCAAGTCTTAATTACCAAGCATTAATCTTCACTGTGGTTTCTGATCAAGTCTTGGCTGCCTAAATGGGCAGCCAAGACTTGATCAGAAACCACAGTGAAGATTAATGTTTGCTATAGTGTACTAAATGAAAATGATGAGAGCTATTACATACTTGCAGTGTGTGTTACAAACAGCAGTGTGACTCCGTAAATTAAAATCTGGCACATGAATTGAAAAAATAGGCTCCGAAGCTAGAGCGTATTTTAAATAGTCCTGATCGGCCCCTGGTGGGGGGTGGGGGGGGGGGGGGGTGCTGCAGTATTTCCACAGATGCAATAATATTAGATTCCAAACACTAATTAGTGGAATAGACATAAAAAAATTAATTAATGAAGCACCAGGTACAACCAGGTGCTTCATTAATTAAAATGTTACCAATTTTTATTACTTGAAAATAGGCGATATCTTATTTTCGTTGTCATCAAAAGTCTGAAAATGTTATATTTTTAGCTCACTTGACTGAAAGTCAGTGTGAGCTTTTGCCATCACTTGGCATCCGTCGTCCATCGTACGTTAGCTTTTACAAAAGAATCTTCTCACAAACCAATGGCCCAAATCGAAGCATATATGGGCCACACCATCTTCGGGGTATTCTGTTGTAGTTTTGCTCAAATGGGGTTTCCGCCCTTTTTGGGCGTAGTCTTATGCCAAAATATGACAAAATTCTTTAAAAATCTTCTTCTCATGAACCACAAGTGGGAATGCTTTGATATTTGGTATGAAACTTCCTCTGGTATTCAAGATTAAAAGTTGTTCAAAGAAAGGTGATACATGTAGGTCCATATTTGGGCTCTCCAGGGGATGGGCTCACTTTTGAGCTCCCCTGAAAATTTCTATTTCAAGAACCAATGGAGTGATTTGAACCAAATTTTGTATGTGGCATTAGTTGACCCTAAGCACTTCATTCATGCCCCCCCCCCCCCCCCCCAAATTTTTCGTGGCTCCCCATGGGAACCCCTGGAGCTAAAAATAGAACAAAAATGAAAAGTCCAATATTTCCCAAACTGCACAGACTAGAGATTTTGTATTTGGTATGAAGCTTTCTTCTGAGCAGTTGAAACAATTGGACAAAAAAAAAATTGCTGGCGAATCTGTCATATGGTCTGTTTTTGGTGTTATGAAAATATGATGACTCCGCAGTTTTTAACCTGAAGTCAATGGGAAAAAGATTACATGCTTACCTTTTTAAAAATATCTTCACCTCACAAACCAATGGCCCAAATTGAAACATATATGGGCCACATCATCTTGGGGGTATTCTGTTTTAGTTTTGTTCAAAATTCAAATGGGGTATCTGCCCTTTTTGGGCTTGGGCTTATGCCCAAATATCGTGAAATTCATTAAAAATCATCTTCTCATGAACCACAAGTGGGAATGCTTTGATATTTGGTATGAAACTTCCTCTGGTGTTCAAGATTAAGAGTTGTTCAAAGAAAGTTGATAGGTCCATATTTGGGCTCTCCAGAGGATGAGCTCACTTTTGATCTCCCCTGAAAATTTCTATTTCAAGAACCAATGGAGTGATTTGAACCAAATTTTATATGTGGCATTTTGTCATTTTATATAATTGCCATGTTTCATAGAAAAATGAGATAATCCCATTCATGTCTTCATTCATGGCAACTTATCTCCTTTCAGTCACCCATTGATAGAACAGTTTTGTTGTTATTGGGGGGGATGTCAAATTACTGGAAACATCCCACCATGTATGCAGTGATGTTGCCGATACTGCACTGTTACCTCTGTATTCCCCCCCCCCCTCAAAATGCTGATACAGACCATGAAGTTTTAATACTACACAGCTCTATATTCAGCTTCATCTATTTTCACAATTTTTATAAAATACAACATTTACATGAACAAAATACCCATTTAGTTTCTCAATTTTTAAAATTATTTGTCAAAACACTCATGAAGACACTTCAGTTCTGTCAACACATGGAAAATGATAAAATGGCACTCCTAAATCTGTCAGCAATGCAATTTTATATTTGGGTCGAGATTTTGTGAATAAATTCCTGTGAAATCAAGGCTGTGCCAGAAAACCAAACATAAATAGACTTAATGATTCTGGAGAATCATGGTTTTTCCAGATGAGATTCTATGATTTTCCATGACCCCAGAGTGTCTGAAGAATTGTTTTCAACAGCATCACTGAAGTACCTCTATTAATGTCCTGATAAATGTGGGTATAGTAGTCTCAAATGACCCAGTTTGATAAAAAAAATGTTTAGGTTAAAACCATCAATATTGGTGGAGAGGGTTAATATCAATATCATCGCCCGACAAGTCTAAGTCTGACAAAAGGAGTTATGTTTTTTGCCAGCAGCTACACTGAGTGCTGTGGCTAGTTGAAAATACCCATGGGTTAACAAACACTAACATCCACAATTTACTTTGGCACACTGCGCAGGTCGCATTTATGATCAGATCACTTTGAAGCTTGGTATGCTTGTTTTGGGTGACCTCTAGATGGGAGCTGTCAATTTTCTTCCATTTCTGTCATAAAATTTTGCTGCTGGCAACGACCATTGAACTTGGTTTAGTCAGGCATCAATATATTCCTTTTGCATTCCCTACAGGGCACATTTATGATCAAATCGGTTTGAAACTTGGTATGCTTGTTTGGGGTGACCTCTTGATGGGAGCTGTCGATTGTCTTCGATTTCTCTCAAAAAATGTAGCTGCTGGCAACGACCATTGAACTTGGTTTAGTAAGGCATCAATATATTCCTTTCGTATGCCCTACAGGGCACATTTATGATCAAATCAGTTTGAAACTTGGTTTGCCTGTTTGGGGTGACCTCTAGATGGGAGCTATCGATTTTCTTCCATTTCTGTCAAAAAATGTTGTTGCTGGCAATATGACCATTGAACTTTGTTTAGTTAGGCATCTATATATTCCTTTTGCATGCCCTATGGGGGCACATTTGTAATTAAATCAGTTTGAAACTTGGTATGCTTGTTTGGGGTTACCTCTAGATGGGAGCTATGAATTGTCTTCGATGTCTGTCAAAAAAAGTTGCCACTGGCAACGACCGTCGATGAACTTAGAATGGTTATGCATCAATATTTCCCTTTGGCACACCCTGCAGTGCACACGTTTGACCAGATCACTTTGAAACTTGGTATGCTTGTTTGGGGTGACCTCTCGATGGGAGCTATCGATCTTCTATCATTTCCATTAAAAAATGTTGCCACTGGCAACGTTCTTAGAACTTAGTTTAGTCAGATCTCAATATTTCCTTTTGGCACACCCTGCAGGGCACATTTATGATTGGATTACTTTGAAACCTGACATGCTTGTTTGGGGTGACCTCCAGATGGGAGCTATCATTCTTCCATTTCCATCAAAAAATGTTGCTGCCAGCAATGACCTTTGAACTTAGTTTAGTCAGGCATCAATACATTTCTTTAGCACTCCCTACAGGGACCATTTATGATCAGATCAGTTTGAAACTTACTATGCTTGTTTGGGGTTACCTCTAGATCGATACTATTGATTTTCTTCGATTTCGATTAAAAAATGTTGCCGCTGGCAACAGCCTTCGATAAACCTAGTGCAGTTATGCATCAATATTTCCCTTTGGCACACCCTGCAGTGCACTTTTATGATTGGATTGCTTTGAAACTTGGTGTGCCTGTTTGGGGTGACCTATAGATGGGAGCTATCGACTTCCTTCTATTTCCGGTGAAAAATGTTGCAGCTGGCAACAACCTTTGAACTTAGTTTAATCAGAACTCAATATTTTCCTTTGGCACATCCTACAGGGAACATTTATGATTGAATTGCTCTGAAACCTGATATGCTTGTTTGGGATTACCTCCTGATGGGAGCTGTGGATTTTCTTTGATTTCTGTCAAAAAATGTTATTGTTGGCAACGACCTTTGAACTTCGTGAAGTCAGACCTCAATATTTCCCTTTGGCACACTCTGCAGTGCTCATTTTTGGCTGGTTCACTTTGAAACTTGGTGGGCTTGTTTGGGGTGATCTCTAGATGGGAACTATTGATTTTGTTCCATTTCCGTTAAAAATTGTTGCCGCTGGCAACATTCTTAGAACTTAGTTTAGTTAGACCTCAGTATTTCCCTTTGGCACACCCTGCAGGGCACATTTATGATTGGATTGCTTTGAAACGTGGCATGCTTATTTGGGGTGACCTCCAGATGGGAGCTATCGATTTTCTTCCATTTCCATCAAAAATGTTGCTGCCGGCAAAGACCATTGAACTTAGTTAAGTCATGCATCAATATATTCTTTGGCACTCCCCACAGGGTACATTTATGATCAGGTAGGTTTGAGACTTGGTATGCTTGTTTGGGATTACTTCTAGATGGGTGCTATTGATTTTCTTTGATTTCCATAAAAAAAGTGTTACCGCTGGCATCTGCCTTCGATGAACCTAGTGCAGTTATGCAACAATATTTCCCTTTGGCACACACTGCAGTGCACATTTATGATCAGATCGCTTTGGAACTTGGTGTGCCTGTTTGGGGTGACCAACATGTTCAGATGGGAGCTATCGACTTTCTTCTATTTCCGTCGAAAAATGTTGCAGCTGGCAACAACTTTTGAACTTAGTTTAGTCAGACCTCAATATTTTCCTTTGGCACATCCTTCAGAGAACATTTATGATTTGATTGCATTGAAACCTGATAGGCTTGTTTGGGGTTACCTCCTGATGGGAGCTGTGGATTTTCTTCGATTTCTGTCAAAAAATGTAACCGTTGGCAATGACCTTTGAACTTAGTTTAGTCAGACCTCAATATTTCCCTTTGGCACACCCTACAGGGCACATTTATGATTGGATCACTTTGAAACTTGGTATGCTTGTTTGGGGTGACCTCTAGATAGGAGCTATTGATTTTCGTCCTTGTCCGTCCAAAAATGTTGCCGTTGGCAAGGATCTTTGATGAACTTAGCGAAGTTATGCATCAATATTTCCCTTTGACACACCCTGCAGGCCACATTTATGACTGAATCACTTGGAAACTTTGTGTGCTTGTTTGGGGTGGTCTCTAGATGGGATCTATCGATTTTCTTCCATTTCTGTCAAAAACGGTTGCCATTGGCAACAACCTTTGATGAACTTAGTAAAAACTTAGTGCAATTATGCATCAATATTTACCTTTTGGCACACCCTGCAGGCACATTTATGATTGGATCGCATGGAAACTTGGTGTGCTTGTTTGGGAGACATCTATATGGGAGCTATCGATTTTCTTCCATTTCTGTCGAAAAATGTGTTGCTGCTGGCAATGACCTTTGAACTTAGTTTAGTCAGACCTCAATTTTTCTGTTTGGCACACCCTTCAGGGCACATTTATGATCGGATCACTTTGAAGCTTGTTCAATAATATCGCGATATACCTGTATATTGTTGACTAGTTCAGAACGTGAAAAACTCGGGCGATGTTCTGGGGAATTGACAACACAGTTATATTTTGGGCGGTTGACATTTGAATAAAATTTTCTGTACTCGGTACCTTATGTGCAGCTGAAACCAATATCTTTAAGAAAGCATTTTTTTTTTACAAACGTGCACAGCGTTATTTTATTTTGATTTAAAATCACATCACAGAGACAGCTCAGACATGAGGGAAAACAATAAAGTGCCATGACTTTTCTGTTCGAAAAGAATATCCCACAATTCGTCACTGAGGCCGACTGTAGTGTTTATTTTTCCTTCGTTCATGAATATTAATTAAACAGCTGTTTTATGGAGTGTGTTCATTTCGCACCCTGCATTTTCCTCTGCATTATTTGGTTCTTCTTGTGACCTATTGTATTTTAAGTGTTGATAGATATGGTCAGTGGTTTGTTTGTGTTAGTAATTAATGTTCATGTGAGTGACAATTATTAATGTCTGAATGGATTATTTTTGTGCAGGCTTCCCCTTCCCTTTGTTTCTGTACCGTGTGTGTTCATACCCACAAAACTTCGGGTGATGTGATGCTTGGTTAGCACAGTTCTTAAAGGGTTAAGATATATATTTATTTGAATTCATTATTAATTTCTGAGATAACATCTGTAAAAAAAATATTTGAAGTTTCAAAAAAAGTTAAGTTTAGATTGCTGGTTGTCGTTTTAAAACTGGGACGAAAAGTGACAGGGACGTCCAACCAACGCCTTCATTGCCATTGAACAGCTTATTAATATATATAAGTTCAAAGTTCACATTGACAGTGTTGATGGAAATGTTGATCAACGTGGCTTCAGGTTTTATCTGTTTTTGAGGGGAACAGAATAAACAAAACAAACAGTCCCTATAATGATTTTGTGAGTAATTTTATTGTTCACACGGGAAAACGTTAGATTACATACACAAATGTCTCAAAGTATTCATTCCCTGAATTCGACACACTCTTGAAATATTCAAATTTCAGTTTCAAATTGCTGGTACGTGTATACTTACTTGTAACTTACGCAACTCAAGTACGCTGCAAACTGTGTATTTTTATACTGTAACCAATGACCCAGACTTAGCTGGTGCTAACACAAAAATATCTTGGGCCAAACACAAATTTTGCCCCCCAATCCCCAAAATTTGCATGTAAAACCGAAAATTAAGAGTCCTAACTGGCCCTCCATTCATTTTACCCTCCATGCATGCGCAGATGCCAGGAAGTCACCAAATCTGGCGCCTATAAAATCATTCTTTGTTTGGCCCTTGTCAGATAACAACAAACTAATATTTGTGCTTTTAAATCTCAATTAATAATGATGCCAGACACAAATCAATGGTTAAATTGGTGGATCCAAGGACAGAACTGGATGAAGGAAGGAAGAAACGGTGGTTTGAAACGTTCAGGGCTGTAATTTTATAATATTAAAATTAGTTCATGTTCCCCTAATTTCGGGACATGAGCCGGACGTCATCACTGATTGATTATGATCTATCCACTGTTTATTTAGTATTCCTTCCCTGCCTTCCCTTGATCCCCCCAGTTTAGCTCCCAAGCTTTTTGGCGTGTTTTAACAAAAAAATTTATAAAATTTATTGGGAGTTTAACATTTTATGCAGAAGATTATTCTGTACATCCCCAGGGTTACGTCCTCATCCTTAGGGTGTTCGGGCATTTTGGTCATGCATCTTACATCCAATGTATCATTTTTTCTTCTGAGGAAGATTTTGCTTTACATCGGATAGTCTCGTTTCTGTAACTGACTTCGGGCCGTGTTGCCTGGGGTCTCAATTCCGGTGTTTTGTTTACATTACATTACTCTAGGTAGTTTCCTATTGTTGTTTAGGAACAGCAATTGTAAGTAACATTAAATATTCTGATAGTGTGACAGTTAATTTTACACAGTTTTTATAATTTTGTCCACACTTAGGCTTTTTTGGGCTCATCGTTCCCTTTGGGAACTTGGGCTCTTATATTAGGAAAATGTTTTCAAAAATTTTTATTTTATTTTTGAAAGTGTTTTTCTTTTGGATATATTTATTTCATTGATTATATTTAATGTTATATTATATTATATGTAGATTTGGTGGTGGTACAATGACATATATTAGTTTTTAGGTAATTATTTTTATCTAATAGTATGGCAAATAGAGGAAACCTTTCCTTTATTTACTTGGTCGTTGTATTAGTTTACTTGATGTACTACCACTAATTCTACTCCATGTATCAGATTTGATAATCTGAATGATGGGCGTCATGGTTTGTGTTTGGCGAGTGGACTCTATCGGTCCTATCGCGGCGAGGGGATTCGGCTGGTCCTCTCGTCAAAAGGTCACTATAGTTTTTTAGGTTTCTATTTACAGAAGAACAAGAACATGATGTGGCTTCGTGATGCCGGCAAGGAGTGTGCTGTCGTCGTCACAAGTCAATGAAGAGCTAGCGGCAAAAGTCCTCAGGTATTAGACAAGTGCCTAGATCCTTAGTAGGATTGACGACCCTGTCGCCAGCTAGCTCGACCGGCAGATCTAACTCTAGATGAGGGATGTGATTCCGGGTATGTCCGTTGCGGTCAAGAATTGGAATAAGGGTGTAGCGTGCACTATAAACATACGAACATGCTCACCCTGCGACGACAGGAAGGAGGAAGCACGGGAAGGAGCTCGAGGAAGTAGACAAGTTCTGAGGTATGCTCGTCTAGGTCTTTCATGATCATGAGCAAGAGAGAGGCCTCTTTCGCTTATGACAGCATCTCGGGTCAGAGGTTGTTGGTAGGAACTTGTGTCAGTCAGACAAGTTCTGAGGTATGCTCGTCCAGGTCTTCCATGATTGCGAGCAACAGAGAGGTCCCTCTCTCTTATAACAACATCTGGGGTCAGAGGTTGTTGGTAGGAACTTGTGTCAATTGGAACTTACGTCGACAGAACTCTCCTTCCATAGACTGCCGGGGCCGGCCAGTCTTATAGCTTCCTCTATGTTCGAAAAGCACACGACCGCGAAAGTCCGTTGTCGCTGGTTAGCTCGAACGGTGGAGTAGTTACTCAGGTCCCTAAGAACTGTGACGCCGGGTGTATACGATCCTTGCTAGAAAAAGAGAGATCATATAGGGTGGAGCGAACAATATGGTATGCAATTATGCTCACCCAGCGACGACGGAAGGAGGAAACCGGCTAGGTCTGTGGTACGCTCGTCCAGGTCACCCAGGATCGCGAGCAAGAGAGGCAGCTCTCTCTTATAGCATCATCTGGGAGCAGATGTTGTTGGTAGGAACTTGCGTCAGTCGGAGTATACGTTCATGCCTCCTGTCCGGGACGTCCCGTCTATAGGCAGCCGTGGCCGGCTAGTCTTATGGTTTCCTCTACATAACGGACAAAGTGATCTTTATATTGCACAGGGCTATAAAACTGGATGAGTGGTGTCAGTTACCTGTCGCCGGTGAAACGGTTAAGATTGGATACTTGGACCGTGACTCTGGATGTGTCCCATATACATTGTATTTGTAGCTAGTGGAAAAGTGCTCAATGATTTTTAAAAAAAAGACAAGGGCTAGGTTTCACGGAGGCTTACGTCCCTTGTCTAAAAACAGCTAGCTCAACCAGCAGATCTCACTCGTATGTTGGTGATGTGATGCCGGGTATGTTCGTGGCAGTGGAGAGAGAATAAGGGTGTAGCGAGCACTGTTGATGGAATCCTTGCTCACCTAGTGTTGATGGAAGGAAGATGAGGGCAAGTTCTGAGGTGTGCTCGTCCAGGTCTCTCCGGATCACGAGCAAGAGGGAGCCCCTCTCTCTCTTTCAACAACATCTGGAGCCGGGTGTTGTTGGTAGGAACTTGCATCAGTCAGAGCTTACATACATAGCTATTGTCCAGTACGCTTAGTTTAATTCTTAGCCGGGACGCCTACAGTTTTGCTTCTTTAGTGTCTACCAAGAACTCCCGACCGCACCTTGGCTAAGTGACTCAGGATTTCCAGTCTGCATCGTCAAAGGTCCATCTTTAGTGAAGAAAGTCGCTCCATCTAGTAGCCAAGGAGATGAGGCTTCATTCATTGGGTCGTCCACAGTAATAACTGTATTGGACTCCCTGTCCTAGGATCAGCCGGCAAAGAGGCTATTTATGACCGCTGCTCCTCAGTCCTCTGTAACGGACTTGCTGTCGCAGTTGCGCAGCTAATCGCAGTATTCCTGCTAAGGCAGAAGCACTCGACGTCATTCTCAAATCTTGAGCTGTTGCATAGTGCTTATTTGGTCCAGTCACCTGCCTGTTTAGATTTTGGTGACTGTGTTTCTAACTGATTTGAACGTATGATGGAAAGGATAACTTTTCCCTCCGAAACAACTCTTGGATAATATAGATACCATACATTATCATTTCCTTGAACTTGTTCCAGTGATTCAAAATGCTGCAAGCAATTATGAGAAACTGCTAGCATAGTTCGACGCTGACTTCATCCGGGTAAAGAGCAGGGTAATAAGATCTCTTTCCGGTTAAGTCTATATGGGTGTCACAGGTCTTCGATTCTGTAGTCGACACCATATTTAACTTCCGGCGGGAAAAAGTACTTCGGTTTCTTATCTTCTTCCTCTGTATTTTTAATCATTTGCGATAGTTCACATACTTTTAAAAACAACAGGGGAAGATGTGGAGAGTGCCTCAGCGTTGATTGAGCAGGCTAAGATCCTAGTTTTAGCCTTACCTTCATCATTTAGCTGTTCGCTAGGACGCAATTGAGAAGATAATTTCTTTGAGCGAATTTAGTCTCATGGTCTTATGTACTTTAATATTAAGTACTGTGACGCATCGTCTATATGGAAGGAATTTTGTGGTCGTTTGTGCCTTTTAAAATTCTTTCCAGACCTAGTATTTATTTCTCGGTCTCAACTAATGTTAAGTGGGAGCTATTCTGATGCAACGAAGCCTTGTGTCTTCATCTTTGCATTTGACTAGGTGGAACACTTGCCATAGGTCGCTTTAGTCTTCCAACTCTAGTTTTTATGATTCTTGTCTCTTTAAGCTGGGGTCTAATGTACCATCAAATGCAGAAAGAGAACGAGAGGTTGTCCTAGACTCAAATCGTCTATAAGGACTCATAACAAGGTATAGGTATACCTAAGTCTTTGATGGTAAGCTTTCATTATTGTAGGATTAAACTACAAGAAAGCATCTATTCTCGACTCTTTAAGTTGGGGTCTAATCGACCACAGCCAACAGAAGAGTAGGAGAGTTTCTCAATCGCTTATAAGGCTCATAGCAAAGGTGTTGGTATCTCTCCTATATATTATTCTTTAGGTTTGTCTATACAGCCTCTTGGATAGGGGTTTCTTGTCAGACTGAGTTACCGATCAGACTCCCCTGAGCCAGTGGTTCAATTTTGACTGGAAGTGGATGATTAGGGTATTTATTATTATATTTCAGTCGATAAGTGAACATTCGGCAATTGTAGCGAGTATAGTTCTTTAGATCACTTGTTTTGTGAACTAGATAATGTCTCATGGGATTTATGATAGGATTCATGTATCCCACTATTCATTTGGCTGGTTCATCTGTTTCACAGAGCGAATTAACCAGCTGTTTGGCTTGCTTTTATCGGTTATCTGACGCATTAACAGCAATAGTTTTATGCGCCGGATGGAGTTGTGTGGAGTGGCTGCGAATGTTATTTCGATAGGTCGCTTACACACGTCTACTCCAGTTATTAACTGGGGTGGTAGACATTTTTCCCTCTTGACCTGTTTTGTTTTAGAGGATCTTTTAACATAAGGTCAAGTTTGGGCATATCTTACGGTTTTCTCAATTATTTCGGACGTGAGTTCATATATTGCGTTACAATCCTGAGTCTGAGGGTCTCTCTGTGCACATCAGAGTTTATCAGAACACAAGTTACGCTTTTGTTGTCATTATTTTTCAATAGAAGGGACGTTTATGTTCATTCTATTGTTAAGTAAGTCAGTTAGCTATTCGTACTGCTTGGGTAATTTATCTTCCAATTAGCAGTCAATGCTTAAGATTTAAGCGCATAAGTAAGCGCTGGCTATATCTTGCACTTATTCTAACTGTTTGGCTATTATATGATCTTATGTGGGATCTCTTCAGGATAATTAAGTTTTCGGCGCATGGAAATAATAGTTTCCATTATTTGTGTCGCTAGTATAAGGATTTTGAGCGCATACATTGACGCTCAGCCATATTTTTCCACTATACCAATGGCCCAGACTAGCTGGTGCAACCCAATTTATTACCAGGGCCAAACACAAATTTTGAATCCCCTAAACCCCCAAAATTTGCCAAAAAACTTAAAAACGAGAAGACCAGTATGGTCCTCCATACTTTTGCGCAATGCACAACTTGTCAACGACAACAATAGGCTACTGCCATCTTGTCATTCTATTGTTTGGCCCATGTCAGATCAACACGTATCCTGACTTTTGTGCTATAAAATCCTAAAGTATAATGTAGCCAGTCACGGTTTTGAAGTGGAATGGTGGAATAATTGCAGCAGAATCTAGCTGAATATGGACATTGAGTTTTTGAACATTCAGGGCTATAACTTTATTGAAATTAAATAATATTTCTTGTTTTTCCCATTTTCGGGATATGCACCTGATTTGTTCATTTTTTGTTTATCATTATGTGTGTGTTCAATGTTCACCTTTTTCCCCTTAAATCCTCTCATTAGATTTTTAAGAACTAATTGCCGTTTGCGAATTTGTTATTAATTAAGTAAATTTGATATAAGAGCCTCTTCTTCATCCTTTTCCAGGACTCAGCACAGTAGACCGCAGGCTAGTCGGCAAGATCCAGAGGTAGAGAGTCAGAGCCAGGATCTGGCTCTCTCTAAGGATTGCATTTCGAGGCAAATGTCTTTTTCTAAAAGACGGACACAGGGCTCTGTGTCAGATCACCTTCTGGAGCCAAAAGGCATAGACCGGGGGTGAACATAGCCTCGAATACGGAATTACTGGAGCAAATTGCCCACCTAATTGCAGACTTCCAGCAGCATATTATGCGGCCGTCATCGATCTCCGATTTGGATGATTTGGACGGTGCTAGATCGGCAGAAAGAAGGGTTTCCTCAATAATCAGTATGCCGATAATAGACCAGACCAGGAACCTCTAGCTGGTAGTGTTAGGGAGTTTGATGAAGACGAGACTGACACTACATCTTTGGCTGAGCAACATATGGAAACTTTGAGGTTCCTGCAGGATTTTCACCTGAATTAATTCCTTCTGGTCGAGTTCTGCACCTTCTTGAGCCAAGCGCCTGTCTTCTTTGGACAGGGAGGTCATTAAGTCGAAGGAAAGTATCCTTCTGTATCTGTCTCAATCAGTCCAAGCGTTAGATGCGTTTGATTGTTGTGACGAAGCTATTGCTGACCTGGCTCAGGCTAGAAAAGGTTCTTTCCTTTCGGAAAGGAAGCTTGACCTACCGTTTAGAGGCAATACCTTCTTAAATACGGTAGGCGAGAATAAGATTCCAAGAGCTCCTCTGCAATTGGATGATGGAGCTAGGGACTTAGGTATGTCTCTTCCGTCATCGTGTAGCGTTAGTTCTTTTGTTATAGTCACTTGCATTGAATCTAGCAGAAGTATTTTGGACGCTGTCATATGCAGATCATGTTTGCAGGGCATTGGCCGGCAGTTTGGAATCTGAGAGCTTACAGGAGTTGTTATCTCCTTTGAGAGTGCTCTCTCGCGCCATCATGTATACATCATCCCACTCTGCTCTTTCAGTAGCGAATTTAGAGTTGGTCAGGTGCGATGCTGCCCTTAAATCTACGTCATTTATTGACGACAGTGTTAAGAGCTCTCTAAGGGCCGCTCCCATTTCGGGCTCTTCTTTATTCAATGATCAGTTAAAAGCTGTATGTGAAGATGCTTCTAAGAAAGCTATATGTCAGCTTTTGTTGCGCTCAGCTTCGCAACTCAGCCTTCCACAAGTGGTACTCCTCGGAGAGGTAAATTTTTCTCCAAGAGAGACTCGGCCCATGCTGCTTTTAAAGCTAATCGTGGTCGTGGTGGCTCGAAACAGGGGAGCGATTTCAAAAAGGGGATGACGCGTCGGAAAATAACGAAATGCGTAGCCCCACACCGACGTCACAGAGGGGTGCGAGAGCTTCACGTGGTTTCTCGTATACGCCTCGTAAGTCCTACAATTGAAGATTTCGAGCCCTGTTCTTTAGTTGGCGGAAGGCCTTTAATATTCCCAAGCAACTGGAACAACTAACTCAGGATTTTTGGGTTCAAGACGTTGTAAAAATGGTCTCTGTCTTTCATTCTGGAGAAAACCTCCATTAACGCGGATTCCGCATTTTGTAAACCTTTCACAAAATATGACAAGAGAGAGGCTTTGATTTCAGCAGTACACTCTCTCCTACAAAAGGAGGCAGTAGAGGTCGTAGAGATTCCAAATTCAAAGGGATCCTGCAGGCATCTTTCTTCTTGTGCCGAAGCCAGACGGCTCGTACAGGCCGGTCATCGATCTCAGTTGGATAATAAGCTAATAATTGCTCCAAATTGTAAATGAGTCAATTTGATCGGTGAGAGGCATCATCCGAGTGAACTATTACGCCGCAAGTATAGACTTCCGTTTCGCCATTCAAGGAGAAGTATACCAGTTCAGAGCAATGTGTTTTGGCTTGAACCTTGCTCCGTGGGCGTTCACTCGGGTGGTGAATGCGGTGATGAGCCATTTTAGAGCTCACTCGGCTTCAATGACATTGGCATATTTGGATGACATTTTTCAAAGGCACGAATATTTTCATGCTCTTCAAAGCGACGTTCAGAGTCTGCTATCGCTGCTACGACGCCTACTAGGTTTTATATAATCATTGTTGACAAGTTGGATTTAATACCGACGAGGTCGTTTTGTTCATCCGGAATGAGTTTTGATACTCTCAACAATCGGGTCTGTTTGCCAGTAGCAAGAGCAAAATTAGTTTCTATTTACGCAAATATTGCATAAACGCACAAGTCATTTCTGCAAGAGAGTTTATGTGGCTGTTTCGACTTTGCGGCGCCGCCGCGGAGTTAATTCCGCTAGGTCGTTTGCGCACTCGTCCACTTCAAATTTATCTAATTCAAAATTGGAGCGTAAAACGTCAGTTGTTGGACAGTCCGATTGTTTTAAAACAGTCAGTAAAACATCTTCAAATTTGGGTGGATATCCAGGGGGTTTCCCAGGGAATACCGCTTCAGATTCAGGAGCCGTCATTCATAATCATGACGGACGCCAGTCAGGAGGTTTGGGGTTCTTCTTTGATTCCGGGCGATCAAGTATGTTACGGCTTATGGGAGAGTCAGTTTCTTGGGTCCCATAAGGGCCATATTAACTACAAAGAAATGAGGGCAATTTGGTTAGCTCTAAAATCATTGGCTCAGTTGAGTAATAAACTCACATGTTCAAATTCTGTTGGACAATTCAACAGTAGTAGCCTATATTCGGAATCAGGGAGGTACTCATTCCATCCAGCTGTTGAATCTCACCGAAAAGATTCTTCTTTTCTTTCAAAAGAATCAGATTCTGATATCGATTTGTCATATTCCAGGTCGTCTCTGTGTAACAGCAGACTCTCTATCGAGAAAGGATCGCCTGCTACCTTCTGTATGGATGTTGAAAAAATCTGTATTTTTATATTGTACCAATGACCCAGACATAGCTGGTGCTAACTCTTAAAATATAGGGCCAAACACAAATTTTGCCCCCCAATCCCCAAAATTTGCATCTAAAACCAAAGAAAACATGTCCTGAATGGCCCTCCACACTTCACCTCTACTGCGCATGCGCAGTGTCAAGGACGTTCCGAAATTGGCGCCATTAATCATTCTTATTGGCCCTTCATCAGTTAACATCTGACTGATCTTTGTGCTTGTAAATCTCAGTTTAAATGATGCCAGACACATAAATATTAGTGAAATGGTGATTCTAAGGAGGATATAGAAGGAGGAGAGGAAAAATGTGTGACAGAAAATTATCAGGGCTGTAACTTAAAATCTTTTAATGAAATTATGTTAAGTTACCTATTTTCGAGGCAGCAGCCATTTTGTTGTCATTCTTGTTATCAAGTTACACTGATTTTTCAGTGTTTTCCTCTCTCCCTTTCCTTTAAGTCCCCTCTTGCTCTTCTCCCATGCTTTTGGCATATTTTCTGTAATTATTATTACTAAAATTTCTTGGGATTTTTAGCTGAATAACAGAATGAATTCTGTTCTTTTCCCCATGTTTACGTCTTCACCTATGGGTGGTTAGGCGTTGTGTTCTGCATCTACCATCTGTTGTTCTGCAGTTTCTTCCCTGGAAGTCTCTGTTTTGCATCAGATAGTGTATTATTGGTAACTGATTTCGGGCCTGGGTGCCTGGAGTCTTATTTTAGTGTTTTTACACTTATTGTTTACATTTTCAACAGCCCTCTGTGTGAGGGGGGATTTCTTGAAAATAATATCTTGATGTTAATTTAATCATAACTAGATACATTATTATTGTTTGTAAGTGTTGCATAAATTGTTTAAAATATTTTTAAAATTTTTGTCCACACTTAGGCTTGGGATCCATTGGGGCTCAACGTTACTTTTCAGAAACTTGGGCTGTTCTGAAAAAAATATTTTTTCAAAATATTTTGATTTCAATTATTTTTTCTATGTTAATGGATCATATTATTATGTATTTTGATTGTCAGGGGTTGGTGCGAGTACCAGGACTTTGTTTTCTTTTCACATTGAAAGGATTTTGATCAATTGTAATAAGAGGAAGTCTTCCTCTGACTTTTATAATCATTCTATATGTAGTCAGTGTACTCGCACTAACTCCTGTTCTGTATATGATGATTTCGATGACAACTTGGGAAGCGTATGTCACGGTATGTTAGTGGGGAATTGGACATTCCGGTCCTTTCCCCGCAGGGTCACTCTACTTCAAGATTAGGGTGATGTATCCGTGATGTCTTCCAACAGTGTGCCTCCGTCGTCACAATTAATGAAGGGCTAGCGGAAAAGTGCTCATATAAATACGCCAATTGCCTAAGAGGACCCTAGTAGGTTCGACGGCCTTTGACGTCTGCTAGCTCGCCCGGTGTAGCGTCCATTCATCGAATGGTTCGGCAGCCGGGTTCGTCCGTTGCGGTCTAGAAGGAGTTTTGGGGTGATGCGAGCACTATAAATCAACCAAATGCACACCCAGTGACGGCGGATTAGAGGGAGAACGGAGGAAGCCTTTTAGTCCGGTTCCTAGCTCGTTCAGGTCCATCCGGACGGCGAGCGAGAGAGGCCCCTCTCTCGTACAACAACATCTGGCCCCAGATGTTGTGGTACAAAATGTTTCGCATTTCGGAGCATACGTCCGCCGCTCGGGACGCTCCGACATATAGTCAGTCCGGAGAGACTGTCAATAAGGCTTCCTCATTCTCATGGTAGCGCACACGACCGCTCTTGGCTACGTGACCTCGGATATCCAGTCAGCTTCGCCAGTCAGAGAATCATCGGCGACCAGGTCACACCATCCGGTAGCCAGGGACACGAGGCCTGCAGACTCCAGACGTTCGCATAGGAAAGTGTGCGGGAGTCAACGTACACGGAGCTTCCGGCGGCAATGCATCGTAAGACCGTTACTGCACAGGCCTCGGGGACAGACGTGCTATCCTAAATAGCACAGCTTATCGCAGCATCCCAGCAACAACTGAATCTGTCGCATAATGTATTATCCGATGATGCTGGGTCGGGACGCTCCGCGGAAGCGGGTACGGACGTCCGAAAATTTCAGCCGGTCCGACGGGATACCGAAAGGGATTCGGAGGATTTCGAGCTTTCCCTTTCGGAACAACATATGCTGTTGTGTATGTCATCTGACTTGATCTTCTACAGGTTCTTTCGTCGGACCAGAATGCTGCGATGCCGGATAAGAAACTGATAGCATCGGTGGACTTAGAAATTTTTGGTTCGGTTCAGGGACATCGTCCCTCAGTTCCGACATAGTCCAATAATGTCACACAAACTTTCGAATTATTGAACGACGCTATATATTTATTATTATATGCTTGCTATTACCAAGCATTTCTGGTTTCTTGTTCACAAAGTTACGGAGATGTCTTTCAAAAGTGTGCCTCTGTCGTCATAGTTAATGAAGAGCTAGCGGCAATAAGTGCTCATGGAATATGTCTATTGCCTAAGAGGTCCCTTGTAGGATCGACGGAGTGACATTCGCTAGCTCACCCGGTGTAGCGTACATTCATCGAATGGTTCGGCTGCCGGGTTCGTCTGTTGCGCTCTAGGAAGGAGATTTGGGTGATGCGAGCACTATAATAACTTTAGTACTCACCCAGTGACGGCGGATTGAGGATAGATCGGAGGAAGCCTGTTAGTCCGGTTCCTGGCTCGTCCAGGTCTGTCCGGGCTGTGAGCGAGAGAGGTCCCTCTCTCGTCCAACAACATAGGGGACCGCATGTTGTGGTTCAGATATTTTACATTCGGAGCATATGTCCGCCGCTCGGGACGCTCCGTTATATTGACAGTCCGAGAGACTGTCAATAATGCTTCCTCATCCTCACAGCAGTGCACACGACCGCACATTGGCTACGTGTCCTCGAGTATCCGACCAGTTTCGTCATTCAGTGATTCCACGGCGAACAGGTCACGCCATCTGGTAGCCAAGGGACACGAGGCCTATACACTCCGTTCGCTCGCATAATAGTAGTATGCACGGGGTAACGATCACGGAGCTTCCAGCGGCAATGCATCGTAAGACCGCTTCTCCACAGGCCTCAGTGATGGACGTGCTATCCAAGTTAGCACAGTTTTTCGCAGCATCCCAGCAATCGACAGTTTCTCGGTCGGATCAGGAATTATCCGACGGCGCTGGGTCGGTGCGGTCCGTGGTTGCATTAGGTTCGGATGACCGAATGCTTTATAGGGTCCGACAGGATGGTGAAAGGGATTCGGACGATTTCGAGTTTTCTCTTTCGGAACATCGGAAGCTGCCATACATTTCTTCCGGCATTTTCTTCCAGTGGTTGTTCCTTCGGACTACATTGCTGCGATGTTGGATAAGAGACTTATAGCGTCATTGGACACGGAATTTTGGATCGGTTCAGGGACATTGTCCCTGACTTACCGACACAGTCCAATAATGTCATTAGAACATGTGTATTATTTATCGACGCTATATATATACATAAGCTTGCTACCAAGCATGATAGTTTAGTTTCTTGTCCGCAATGCTCAATTCTGCCTTTTATCATTTATAGGAATAATTTATTTTGGCAGAACAGGGCATACCGAGAGTTCATATGCGTCTAGACAGCGTGGTTAAAGACTGCAAATTATCTTTTTCGCCGTCTATGTCTTTTCCAACCACAATGTTGGAAACGACAATGAGGTCTAATAGACTTAACTTAGACGCTTTATCATACGTAATCCACCTTACTGAGGCGTTATCATTACGTCTTCAAGAGAAAGAATTCCGGGATATGATCCTCAATGTGATTTCTTTTGAGGGCAGTAGTTTGTTCACGTATAACTCCGCCCTTCAGTGGCTACCTGGAGTTGGTTAGACGTGACGCAGCCCTAGCTACATCCACGCGCGTGGATAGTAAGGTGAAGAACTCTCTCAGAGTCGCTTCGGTCTCGGAGAAGCTTCTCTTCGACGGCAACTTTTCAGCAATCCATGAATTGCTCGATTTACACTTTCTCTTGTCTATCTAGTGTAGCAAGAGATTCAGACTGGGGCAAACATTCGGTGGTTGACTCAGAGAGTGCCACTGCAGTTGCCGGATCCGAGTTCTTTATTATGACGGTTGCCAGTCAAACAGGTTGGGATACAATATTGATCCCAACGGATTTGAAGTGCCAGGGTCTTTGGGTTCCGCAGTCTCTAGGCAAGCACTTATCTTCCACGGAATAATGTTTTTTAGGCTTGCTTTATGTCATTGGATGAACATTATTCAGAAACGCATGTCCAAATCCTGTCCGATAATACGACAGTAGTGGCGTATCTCCGGAACCAGGGAGGCACTCATTTGTTTCCGTTATTCAATTTAATGGAAAGAATCCTTCTGTTTGTTATAGTACACCAAGTTCTGCTTCGGTCCGTCATATTCCGGGTCGTCTGATTGTATTACCGGACTCCCTTTCACTTATGGGTCGCTTGTTGCCGTCAGAATGGACTCTCAACAAACAAGTATTCAATCAGATTTGCTATCAGTGGGAGCGCCCAATGATAATTTATTTACGACACAACTTGCTAATCAATTGCAGACGTATGTGTTTACATGTCCGGATCTCTGAGCTTATGTTGTTAACGCTCTATTGATCTAATAGGACGGAATGATAGGATATGCGTATCCTCCTGCGCTGTTGTTTCAGCAAGTATTGCTAAGATAAACAACCACAATACTTTTCTGTTGATAGCATCTCTGTCTTCACAGAGACCGTGGGTAAATTTACTCTGAGGTCTACTGTGGGACTTAACGCGAAAACTTCCTGCATGAGAGGATCTTTTTTCGCTGGGAAAAATCGTGTCATCTTCATCACACCCGCAAGGTCTCAACCTTCACGTATTCCGTTGTTATTGCATTGTAAGCATGGTTTTGGACGAGCTTTGGACGCGATTTCTTACTGTAGGAGAACCTCTTCTTTGCTATACTATGCGGCTAAAGTGGAGGCTCTTCTGTCGTTGGTGTAGGGATCACTATGTTGATATTGTTGATCCCTCCATACTAGTCATTGCAACTTTCTAGTATACTTGTTTGACAAGATCTACTGCAGCCTGTTACTATTAGGGTTATAGGTTTATGTTATCTCATACCTATGCACTCTATGATAGTTTACAATTGAGTCTTATGTCTCTTTATCTAAGTCAGTTAGTAACTTTTCGATAAATAGACTTAGAATCATTAGATTAAATTTCTATACGGAATTTAACTTCGGTTCTTATTTAGCTAAGTAATCATTTGAGCCTCTGGAAACAGTAGTTTTCAAATTCTGACCTTTTAGACAGTAATTCTGTTGGCTTCTCTTTTACTGAAGAGTCAGTGAGCTTCATGCACTATCGGTGGATGATTCTCACTTTCATAGTTTCGGAATCACTACTTCCTTTACTATTTAGGTTGGATTTTTGCATAAGAGTCAGGCTCCTAATAATATCCGGAACCTATTGTTATTAAGGTCCTTCCGTCTTCGTATGGGCATAGGCCTTTACTCTGTCCGGTTAGAGTTTACGTATTTATAAACAGATACCTGTTTATTACTACGGACGTAAGCTTCTTCTGTCTTTGATGCCTAATAGAAGGACGTTACGCTCCATTCTATTGCTAATGGATTCAATTAACTATTGATACTGCTTATGGTATATCATTGACTCAGCAGTTGTGCTTGAGATTTCGGCTCATGAAGTAAGAGTTCTTCTACATCTTGGGCTTACATTAATAGTGTCGCTATTATAGATTTTTGAAGGCTGCTCATTGCGCTCAACCATCCACATTCATGAATTTTTATCTCAGAAATATCGAGTCCATTTCTGGAGGCCTCTATTGTTAGGTCTATTATCTACTGCTCAGAATGTCATTCACTTAACAGTTGCTACTATAGCTAGGTAGGCTGTCTGTTTCGGCAGTGACTCCGTTCTGCTGCCCTCTTCGCTCTGGGCTGTTTGACCCAGGGCAAGAAAAAAAAGGGGGGGGGGAGGGTGTTCCCTTGGGTCACCTGTTTTACTATGAAAACAAGGGGATACCTCCTCTGGAGTTAGTAATTCTGAGCTGTTATTGGGATGGTTTTTTAGTGAGAAGTTTATGTTTTAAAAATTCATTCAGGTCTTAGTTTTTAAAGTATAGCTTTTGAATATAGCACGTGTCAACGGACGTTATTATACAATCCTCAGACACTTTAAAGAAGTATAAAGAGTCTCTATTCTCTAGACTTACTTTATTTATTGGCTTACTTTAAAAATTATTAGTATAAGGATTATACTAGATATTAATAGAGTACATGGATGTATGATGCTCAATTTTGGAAGGTGTTGTATCTTTCTAATTTATCATAAATATGAAAGATACATGTAAGACCTAATACTTCTTTTTCCCTAGAGGGGATGACTCTATTTTATATATTGAGCGTATTCCAACTTGCTCTATGTCCTTGGCCCTCCAGCCTTTTTACTATTCAGCTATGTCTGTGTCATTGGTACAGTATAAAAATGTTAAAAAATTTATAGTAATTTATATATTTTTTATACTTACCAATGACCTAGTTGGGGATGGCCCTCCCAGGAGTTGGGAACTCATACCTCCCCGCTGAGTACATAGCGCTTACCAGGCACTGGTTATAAGAATGATTAATTGCGCCAATTTCGGAACGTCCTTGACACTGCGCATGCGCAGTAGAGGTGAAGTGTGGAGGGCCATTCAGGACATGTTTTCTTTGGTTTTAGATGCAAATTTTGGGGATTGGGGAGCAAAATTTGTGTTTGGCCCTATATTTTAAGAGTTAGCACCAGCTATGTCTGGGTCATTGGTAAGTATAAAAAATATATAAATTACTATAAATTTTTTAACTTTCAATCAGATTTGCTTCCAGTGGGAACATCCAATGATCGATCTTTTTGCCACGAGTCTGAACAATCAGTTACAGACTTTTGTGTCTCCATGCCTGGACCCTCAAGCTTATGCAGTAGACGCTCTGTCAATTTCATGGAACGGGATAATAGGGTATGCTTACCCTCCAGCTCCCCTCGTTCAACAGATCTTGCTAAAGATAAAACAGTCTTCTTGCAAGATTCTACTGGTTGCAAGTCTGTCGGCTCACAGACAGTGGATAATTCTTCTCCGGGAACTTCTTTGGGACCTTCCACGGAAGTTACCACTTCTCCTGGATCTTCTGACACAGGGGAAACTCTGTCGGCTTCCTGCACGATAACAGTTTTCCAGATGAGCAATGGATGCAATTTCTACTGTAGGAGGACCTCCTCTTCGTTAATTATGAAGCGAAGTGGAAGGTTTTTGTTCGTTGGTGTGAATCACAGTTGATTGATTTTTTTAACCCAACTATTCCTCAATTAGCTAACTTTTTTATTTATCTTTTTGATGAAGTTAAGCTACAGCCAGTCATTATTAAGGGCTATAGGTCTATGCTCTCTGACACCTATGCACACCAAGGGAACTTAAACATTGGGTCAGATGTATCTATAAATACTTAATGAGGAATTTTTCTGTGAATAGGCCTCGTACCTTGAGACTAGTCCCTCAGTGGAATTTAGCTGAGGTTCTTCTGAAACTTCAGAAAGCACCTTTTGAACCGTTAATTACTGTTGAGTGTAAATTTCTTACTTATTACACGGTTTTTCTTTTAGCGTTTTGCGTCGGCTAGAAGAGTTAGTGAGCTTTATGCTTTGTCTGTTGAAGACTCTCATTATCTTAGTGTTGGTAATTCTATTACTCACACTACGAAGTGGGATTCTTAGCTAAGAATCAGGTTCCATACAAATGGCCTAGCCCTATTCTTATTAAAGCATTACCATCTTCAGATGGTCAGAGACCTTTGTTGTGTCCAGTAAGAGCGCTTAAGATTTATAAGGAACGTTCTAGTTTTATTAGAAGAGGTAGGAAAAGGTTATTTCTTTCTCTTCTTAACAGAAATGATATTTCTGTTCATTCAATATCTAGATGGATTCAGTTAGCTATTCGGTCAGCTTATAATGCTTTGTCTGTGAATCAGAGAATAGCTTATAAGATTTAGCTCACGAAGTTAGAGCTTTAGCTTCTTCTTGGGCTTATGCTAGTAGTACTTCTTTGAAGGTTTTGATGCAAGCTGCTTATTGGACACAACAGATGACTTCTACCAAATTTTATCTTCGAGATTTAGAATAAATTTCTGATGATCTCAGATTTTTAGGACTGTTATCGGTAGCTCAGAAGGTCGTCCATTCTAATTAGGACTTTCTTTCAATCTTCTGTTTGATCTGCTCTAGCACTGTCTCCAGTCTGCTCCCTTCTTCATTTTGAAGTGTACATGTAGTTACTTTCAAAACAAGGGGAAGGGAGGGGGGGGAGTATTTCCAAATAGTCATCTGGCTTTAAGTGGAAACATGGCCATACCTCCTTCAGTGATAGTATCCTGAAGTCGGGCTATGGTAGTTTTAATGTGTAGCTAGATATGAAGCAATTTTAAATGTATTATATGCTTTTAATGTGTAGCTCGATGTGAAGCGTTATTGTCTATGTCATGTGTCAAGACGAGCTTTTCTATCCAATACTCGGACATTTTTAATGATTTATAAAGAGTCTCATTTCTCTGGACTTCTTTATATTTGGGCTTCCTTTATCAATTTAGCATAATGGGTTATGCTAGGCCTTAAATAGAGTTACACCTATATTTTCATTGTTTTTCTGAAATAGGAGCAATGAATATTAAGTACTAGGCCCGCCTGCCTGTTTACTATTCTCAGCTAGTCTGGGCCATTGGTATAGTGGAAAAATATGAAATTTTAATACTTACCAATGGCCCAGATGTGGATGGCCCTCCCTGGAGTAGACACTCCTTCCTCCCCGCTGAGTTTTATTACAGTTCTTATTAACATTTAACAGGCATAACATTAAGAATGACAAGATGGCGGTAGCCTATTGTTGTTGTTGACAACAAGTTGCGCATTGCGCAAAAGTATGGAGGACCATACTGGTCTTCTCGTTTTTAAGTTTTTTGGCAAATTTTGGGGGTTTAGGGGATTCAAAATTTGTGTTTGGCCCTGGTAATAAATTGGGTTGCACCAGCTAGTCTGGGCCATTGGTAAGTATTAAAAATATTAAAATTGGTATAAATTTTTCATTTTCATGGGAATGAATGATAGGATATGTGAATCCTTCAATTCATTTGTTTCTATTGATTTCATTGAGGTTATGGGGTCTGCTATTGAGCATTCACCAGAAGCTTCCCCATTAGAGGGGTTTCTTCTTTAAGGGAAGTTTTATTCTTCATGTCATTCTCCGCTCTCAGTGGCATTACGGAGTATTCAGATGTGAAGAGCTTTATGATCACTATATTATTGCTGTCTGCACCAGGAATGATTAAGTAATGTGGGTGAGGAGGTTTCGACATATATTTGAATTCCCCCCACTCCCCTCCCCCCCCCCCCCCCCCCCCCCCACACACACACACACACACACACACACTCATGCTGTCACGTATATATTTTTTAATACATACATACTTTGCATCTGGGTCGTGTTGGATGGCAGCATCATACGCATATATGCAGTTCTGTTGCATTTGTTTCCGGTATTTATTTTCTGATTTTGGAGCCGGTTTATCATATCTACCTCCATTTCTAGATCCTGGTCTCTATTTTGTCGGTTCTCAAATCGCATATTTTCACGTGTTTATAGTTGTAGATACCAAATAGTACATGTTGGAGAGTGTTTTTTACCGGATTTAATATTACAGAGGCCTCCTGTGAATGATCTTGAAGCGTGTTTTCTCTGCAGAGATTGTTCATCTTATCCCGCTTTTGTATGTATATGTTATAATTAATTTCTCACTGATTTCGTCATACCTGTATACGGCGTCTGCAGTGCATATTTTATAGCGGATAATTCTATTTACCAAAATCATCGCTATAGCCTTGGCTTGTGAAGTGGTGTTAAGCACCATTTATTATTCATGAATTAATTTGTTGAGTGCCTGATCGATATTTATTTATATTGTTTCTGGGTTCTGCTTATTGATTACAGAGCTCTCCCCTCTTTCTTTTGAAGTTATGTTAAAAAAAAGGGAGGAGGGGTCATTTTGTCCACTTCTCTGCTTTATGGGGTATGTAACTATTGAGGAAGCTGTCTTGTCCGTACTATGTTCGACGATCAGCTGCAGTATTATTGTGTGGCGTAGGTTTATGGGAAATTTTCTCTCATTCTCAGTATGCCATAATAATTTTTAGGGCCTAGTCCAGACTAGTCTCTAAAATTGTTTATTTGTTACATCCTAATTAACATGATTTTATGCTTAGATTTAGGATTTACATTATTGGGATCCATATTAGGTTATGTCTTCTATTATGGTATTAAGAGACATTCATGTAAATTCTAATTTCTTCATCGTGGATTGAAGGATTTGATCTATGTTAATCTAATATTTCGGCAGTTCTAGGCCCTCCGCCTTTTACGATTCAGCTAAGTCTGGGTCATTGGTTGCAGTATAAAAATATGAAAAAATTTATAGTAATTTATATATTTTTTATACTTACCAATGACCCAGACGAGAATGGCCCTCCCATGAGTGGGCAGTACTGGGCACTCATACCTCCCCGCTGAATTATTATAATCTTTTTTTCCACAAAGAATGATTTTATTGGCACCAGATTTGGTGACTTCCTGGCGTCTGCGCATGTGCGGAGGGCAAAATGTATGGAGGGCCAGTTAGCACTTCGAATTTTTGGTTTTGCATGCAAATTTTGGGGATTGGGGGGCAAAATTTGTGTTTGGCCCTAGATATTTTTGGGTTAGCTCCAGCTAAGTCTGGGTCATTGGTAAGTATAAAAAATATATAAATTACTATAAATTTTTTCATTTTCATTCATCGAATGAAGATTGATTGACGTGTACTTTATCATAGAAGTTGACAGACTTGATAGGATACATTAACTGTTTTTTCCCTAATAATATATCAACTTCAATAATTTGATCCAATACCGTTTCTTATGATATACCAGTACTTTTAAAACAATACTGGTATTCATCCAGTAGGGGGCGCCGTGGCTCAGTTGGTAGAGGTGCAGGCTGCAAGCCGAGAGGTCCACGGTTCGAATCCCACCTGCGGCAACCACGTTGTGTCTTTGGGCAGGACACTTCACCCCGATTGCCTACATGGGGGCACGATGCCGCTGTGAACTGAGGCGTACTGCACGTCGATGGTGCGCATGTCTTCAACCAATCTAACCCTGCCTGTGCTGTGGTGCAGTGTTCAGAGTTACGATGTTGGAGAGCTGACAGCTGCTCGTCGTTGCTCGGTGGTTCTCTCCGGATACTCCGGCTTCCTCCACCCGTAAAACTGTTATGGTCATGATTAGCATAAGTATGTGACCTTAAACCCCATTAAATAATAAATAATAATTCATCCGGTATCATTCTCAATACCAGTAATTACTGGTTTACCAGTATTACGTGCAGCCCTACCTCTAGATGTGAGCTATTGATTTTTTTTCATTTCCATAAAAAATTATTGTCGTTATCACCAGCCTTTGAACTTAGTGCATTTGTGCAGCAAATAATCCCTTTTGCCCTCTCTGCTGGGTATATTTATGAATTTCCATAAAAAAGAAAAAAAAAACATTGCCACATGCAATGACCTTCAAACTTAGTGCATTTGTGCATTAACATCTTCCTTTGGCATGCTTCAGAGGGTGCATTGATTATCAGGTTGTTTTGAATGTTTGTATGCTTATTCAGGGTGACAAATAGGAGCTATCGATTTTCTTTTCATTTCCTTCAAAAACCGTTGCTGTTAGCAACAATCTTTGAATTTATTGCATTTGTGCATCAACATTCTTCTTTGACATGGCCTACAGGGCACATTTATCGTAGGATTGTTTTTGAACTTGGTGTGTTTGTTTATTCATTTCTGTGAAAAAAGTTGCTGTTTACAGCAACCTCTGAACTTACCAGAACTTACTGCATTTGTGTATTAACATTCTTCCTTTAGTCAGCCTTACAATTTACATTTAAAAATGCATGGATTACTCTGACATTGTGCATACACAATGCTGTTATGTTGTTATGTTGAAGTTTCACAAATAACATTGGTACCAGTGATCTTCAATTTTGCTATTTCATTTATAACTTGCCAAGTTCATGTTTGTCAAGTTGAGATACAGTGTCATTGACACTTTCATTTGAATACCCTTATTATTTACAAAAATAATCCTCTGTGAATTCCAATTCCAATAAAAGAGGTTATGTTTATCTCTCAGGTACACCTTGGGTGCTGTGGGTGGTGGAAAACAGGCCATTTTCTCAAAATTTCCATGTTTGAGAATCTGTGGAGGATTAACAAACGCTTACCGGAATATTTTGTCCATGCATCTTGTAATGCCACACCAAGACCTGCGAATGGCCAATTTTTCATGAAAATCTACAAGACTCGTTTAGAGAAATGTACGGAAAACATGAATTTTTGAGTATTTGACGGGTATTGCTGTTTAACCAGCCCAAAATGGGTTAATGCTTGGTTTTTTGTATACCCTTATTACTTACAAAAATGATCTGCAATGAATTCCACTTCCAGTAAAGGAAGTTATGTTTATCTCTCGCATATCCTATGGGTGCCCGAATATAGCTCATTAGATCAAAATTTTGATATTTGGCAGCCTGTGGAGGGTTAACAAAGGCTTAGTACAATATCTCTTGTATGTCAATTGTAGTGCCATAGTCAGGTCTAACAATGATGAATGTTTAAAAACAATCTACATGCACAAGACGTGTTTTGAGAAAGTGACAATAAACACTAATTTTGACAGTTTTTTGTTAATTCTGGCGAAAGAAGGGTTAAAGTGGTAGTTACTGGTAGTCTTGGTAATGCTACTCTTACAGTTAAAACTAGAAGTCCTGTCGTGAAATGCGCACAAATGGCACATCGATCTACGCTTTAATCTACGCGTTATGACCATAGTAAGGCTATCGAATTCTGTACATATGGCCTCTGCACAAGCAATGTTTCAGCCACTCTGGTCCATTGGCAGAAACATTGCCTGTGTTTGCTATGAGTAACCAGGAGAACCTGCCGTGGTTTGGATGCCATTCAATATGTGCCTTGCGTGCAATTCCTACGCGCAATTAAGCCTTGTTAAGCGCACAGTTCGTGACAGGACTTCTAGTTTCAACTGTAGGTGACAAATAAAACGTATTGCATTTATTAATTTTGTTCTAAAATGCATGAGATCATGCTGGAGCACAGTGGCTCAGTGGATAGATCATTGGATTTTAAACCAAAAGGTTTACAGTTTGATCCTGCCCAGCAGTAACTGCATTGTGTCCCTGGGTAAGACTCTTAATCCTTTACCTAACATGAAAGGCAGACGACACTTGCAAATAAATTTCTTGAATAACTAATTTTTTTCATTTTTGGCATCATAAACATAGCTTATGACCCCTCATTGGAATGGGTTCATTGAGCTCATTCCAATGTGGGGTCATAAGCTATGTTTTCGAGACAAAAAGTGAAAAAATAATGAAAATTGGATTGTGATTTTTGTGAATAGTGCTGGCCGGTTTTGGCCGTTACATTGGGTAAAGGATTAATCCCATCTGCCCATATGGGGCACAGTGGCACTGTGTACTGAGGGTTACTGCACGTCAATGGTGTACTTGCCTTCAATCACTGCTAACTCAGCTTGTGCAAAGTCAGTAAGGTGGGGAGCCTAACAGATGCTCGGTGCTGCTCGTTGTTTCTTGCCATGTACTCCAGCTTCCTCCACCAATAAATCTGTCCAATACGATGTGACATTGGCTGTTGAAAGTGTAGTTAGACCCCAATAAATAAACAAACAAACAAATATTATGTGCACTCTTGTTTTGCCAACAATTGCTTTGCACATGCAATATTGAGTAGTAAGGAGATGTACATGTACATGTACTAACCATTTGCACACTCCTGTCAAAAAAAACCAACAAAATTCATGTGGCAAGTTTTTCTCATAATGCAAATACATGTAGGAATTTAACCATTTTAATCTTGTCTTACAAAGCTTAGTTAACCCTTTACCTAACCATAAAAGCAGACGACACTTGGGAATAGAATACTTGAATAACTAATTTGTTTTCATTTTTTATCACAAAAACATGGCTTATGACCTCTCATTGAAACGAGCTCGAGGGGTTATAAGCTATGTTTTTTGTGATAAAAAATGAAAAAATAAAGAAAATTGAATAGCATTTATTGTGAATACAGCTGGCCTTTTTTGGCTGTTACATTGGGTAAAGGGTTAAAATCCAACATGTACATACGGTGGCAGTATGAAAAATACATGTATTTGCAGATTAAAATTTAGAAATTCTAGCATCAGTGAGCAGAGAGTTAGTACATGTACAGGAGTTTTGCTTGTCTTAACAATCCATTTTCTGATTTATAAAATGAAATGTGTTTAGAAAAAAAGTGTGAAATTCACCACTGTTGTGAAATTGTAGTGGGTTATGATATAGAGTGACATTGAGGACTACAGTTAAAACTAGAAGTCCTGTCATGAAATGTGCACAAATAACACATTGATCTGCGCGTTAATCTACGCGTTATGACCATAGTAAGGCTATCAAATTCTGTACATATGGACTGTGCACAAGCAATGTTTCAGCCAATGGACCTCCGGGTAACCCGGAGGTCCATTGGCAGAAACATTGCCTGTTTTTGCTATGAGTGACCAGAAGAACCTGCCGTGCTTTGGATGCCATTCGATATGGCAATTGCGCCAATTAGGCCCAGATAAGCGCACAGTTCGATACAGGACTTCTAGTTTTAACTGTAGTCCTGTGCTGGTCATTTTTTGTTTGTTTTCCAATTTGGTTCCTGTTTTGCAGCAAACTGCAAAACTAAACAAACCACAAGACACAGCAAAACCTGGCCAAATTGTTTTACTGGGTTTGTGCAATACTGATCAAACTATCGTACTGGAGGGATCTGGACTAATGGCCTCTAAGGACTCTTATCACTTAGTCTCTCTGGCAAAGGGGCAAATACTCCATGCTCTCATTATCACCTTTTCTCCCGTATTGAATCGTCCACCAAATTAATCAATAAGGGAGAAAATGTGGCTATGCGAACACAACATAGATTAGGCCTAAAAAAGTTACAAAATCTGTTTCTCAGATCCTCCCGCATGGTCCATTTGGTTGCAGCATGTGCTCTTTTTATAACCAATGCAAACTTGAAAAGGAAAAATATTTTACCCAAGTTAATAAAATTGATAAATTTGTCCCTCAAGTGCAAGAAGGCTTTGCAATGCTTCAAGGGACGAAATACACCACCACCCATGCTGTTCTGTTGATTATCAGGCCTAAAACCTAAAAAAAAACAAGAATATGAGCTTTTGATGGCAAATAAATAATGATAAAAAGTAAAATAAAAAATCACCTGCCTGCATGCAATTTTACAAATAATGGCCGCCTGCATGCAATTTTATAAATTGAGGTAACATTTTGCAAATAATGTTACCCCAATTTATGTTTTGTTTTTGATTCAATAGGTTTATCAACTGATCCCCTAAAACTCCTAAGAATGATCAAAGGGAAGTTAGGCCGAATCCAATGGTGATACTTACAGATGGCTTTTTGTCGTGAGAGGTGTCGTAAAAACTAATGCAGTTATTTTCTAAGTTATGGAGTCTGAAGTGTTATTTGCTTTTTTTTAATACAGAAGAAATGCACTGAAACCGCTTTTTCCTGAAACCGAATCAGAAAAATTAATACCTTCCAGCTCCGTTGAGGACTAATTATTCAATTTGTTTTAGGTGGCAATCATTGGAAGAAGTAATGTAGGAAAGTCATCACTGTTACAGGCAATGTTTCCTGAAGCCCATGAAAATTTTGTTAGAGTGTCTAAACGACCGGTAAGTCTGAAGCCCATTAACCATTTACCCAACCCAAATAGTAAACATTTTCAAAATTGTTTCTCAAATACAGTACAGCCATCGTGGACTGGTCACTTTTCCCAGGTGGACAATATTTCCACAGATGCAATAATATTAGATTCCAAACACTAATTATAGGAATAATCATCACAAGTTACAACCTGGTGCTTCATTCAAGGCTGGGTCCAAAGTTCTCAGTACTCATACTCAGTACTCGAGAACCACTTTTTTGACAAAGCCTTCATCAATGAAAAGTTTGCTGCTGATGGTTTTTATTTGGTAAACCATGCATGGACATTACTGTCCATGCATGGATTACAACCATTCACAGCGACTGTACTGTACACAAATAAAAGGTATTGAATTTGTTTTCTTAATCATGCTACAGGCAGTAGAACAAGATGTTCAATAATAAACATGCATTGAAGTTGTGCTATCAGCAATTTCACACCATGGAAGAAGCCTATTTGAAAAGTCATAAACCAAGGTTACATCAAAGGATCAATTGGAAATGCCTTAGAGTATGTCATCACTTGTGTTAATTTGATGCTGAGATTCGATTGGTTTGCTTCATGTGTATTGTATTTCACATTTTGCTTGTGCTTGTGTTTAATATGGACCATGTTCAAGCCAAAAAATATTCAATTTAATAATAGAGATTTTGGACACTGTTAATCAATAATACCATGAGGGTTGATATATCAATTGAATCAAAATTGTCTTGTATGCTCTCCATACATAAATACCAAATTTACGTGAAGACCTAACAAAAACTTTTGGTCTTTGCCTTAGAAACATAGCTTGATCTTCTTCCAAAAAGGAGTCCTAAGCGGTGTTTTTGAGACAAAAGATGGAAGAAAATAATAAAATTTGAATGGTGTTTTTTTCATTAATAGTGCTGGAGAGTTTGGTCACTATATTAGGTAAATGGTTAAAGAACATTCTTTGGTGGGAATGTGAAGATGAGTGTACAGTACTGTCATCGAAAAAGCTGACAGAGAATTTTTAACCAGATCACTCCTGTTTCCCTCCCGCAATACAGTTGAATGTCATCTATTAAAAAATGAATGCAAAAACATTGAAACTAGGATTCTATTTTTGTTTGCTTTTTGTGATGCATTCTTGACATTGCTGGTGTATGTCAGTCACAATTGAGATCTCAGTTGGATCTAGATCTGATTGCAGAAGAGGCTGCTTTTGTGATCAGAGTGCAGTAAGATAATCGTTATAAGTGTGTGTAGAAAGACGTAAGCAGAATTCATAAAACTTGTTGTGATAGGAATCAGCGGCAGACTGCCTGTATTCATGTATGTTCCCTAGAAATTTTCTTTTGGCCCCCCCCCCCCTCCCCTAGTCCCCTGCGAATCCTAATTTTCAGCTTGAATCGAATACCAAATTGGATCTTAAGGAAGATTCGAATCTGAGTTGAATCTGAATCAAATCCAACTCGAATCTGACATTGTATTAAATACCTAGTAAGGTCAGCGAACTGCACAATTTTTCGTGACTACAACAAAAAACGAATGTACATGTAATATTGGGAGTGCCAGTGTAAATATATCATAAGATGGTTGATACGTTTACAAGCATGAGAATATTATTCAGTCAATGATTATTATCAATCCAACTGGAGCACATCACAACAAAATGATAAGCAGTTTAACTGCACATTCTCGCTCCCATTATATTGATGCAGCTAACAGAACACAATCGTGCCAAATATTGTTTACATACATGTACATTTTTTTGTCAACCTCTTGTGTATCGAAAAGAGAATTCCTGCTATTTTAACTTTAGTATTTTGGATTAGTCGCCTTCTGTGGGGCTTTCAATTAATGGTCGTGGCGTGTGAGCACATGTTCATGCCATGACGTAATATTAATGTGAATAAATTGAGTAACGTGTAAAGGCATGTGAGTTGCAACAGAAGGAATTGTGAGTCACATGTTCTTTTATTATTTATTGTAATTCTGTGTCGATTTAAAGATAACAGTCACCGACTCAACAAGTGCAGATTAAAATTCTATCAAAACGAACAAAAATGTTCTTGTACCTGGTTATTATATTACAAACATATATTAGTTTTTGACAACTGTATTGGGGGGAGAATTCATCAATAAAACATTGTAGTAATAACTATAACAGAACTCTGCCACGGATCCGAAATTTCGAATACCAATCGATGGATTCGAAACGAATCAAATCTCATGGAAGATTCGAAGCTTCGCAGGGGTCTAGCCACCTCTCTCTGGCAGCCACATGGGCCCTACAGCCTCCGACCAAGCACATTATGTGTAGAATGCACAACCTAAAGGGTTATAGTTTTCAATCTCTCAAGAGCAATATGGACCTTATAATATACATTGACGACATGGCCCGGATTGTAATCGATCACTGTCATAAAATCTCATGATAAATATATATCATTATCAATTATATTTATGTACAAAATGTTGCATCAGAGTCAAGCTTCTAGGGCCATATCTCATCAGACAAGATGCGGCCCTAGAAAGAAGAGCGAGACTCTGATTCAACATTTTGTAGATAAACATAATGGTGATGATAGATTTAATGTACAGTTCCCAGTTGTAATGTCAATAATTTTATAAGGCCTAAAAAAATAAAAAATCTGTTTCTCAGACCCACCTGCATGATCCTTTTGGCTGCTGCATACTCTCGTTTTATAACCAATGTAAACTTTAAAAAAATAAAAATTAAATGGTTTATGTCTGATATTTTACCCAAGTTAAAAAAAATTGATAAATTTGTCTTTTGAGTGCAAGAAGGCTTTGCAATGCTTTAGCATTGCAAAGCCTTCTTGCTCTCAAGGTGGTGTATTTTCGTTTAAAATACACCACCACCATGGGTGGTGGTGTATTTTAAACGAAAATACACCACCACCCATGCTATTCCGTAGATTATAAGACCTAAAACATAGACCAAGAACATGAACTTTTGATATAAAAAATAAAATAAAATAAAAAACGCTCGCCTGCATGCAATTTTACAAATATGTGGCCTGAGAAACAGAAGATCTACTTTGTGTGGCCTTAACTAACCTTTTAGATTTCATTTTCACCAAGAAACACAGGCTCATTCACTGGAAACTGTACTGTATGGCTTCTTTGATCCCCAGATAAACTTAATGAGCATATTTGTTTAACATTCAGAAACGACTGAGCACTGTAAATGGCGTGTTGTGTACATTGAAAAACTTAAATGCTTCCATACGATTCAGACATAGACACATAAAAGTAATGTGTTTAATAATTATACTTTTGAGAAGAATTTTTCCCTGCTCCTAACTTCCCATACAGAAACATATGGAAACACCAGAGTGAGAAATTGCCCCCCCCCCCCCCCCCCAAAGCAAATCCCAAGCCTTCACATCCCATATGATGCATGTCATTTCGGTCATCACTGTGCAATATGTTTTACCTCCCATAACATTTCATTCCCTCATTGAGGTATATAATACTGTGCTCTCAAAGGCAGCCCCTTTCTTGTGAGGAGGGGGAGGAGGCCTTCCACAAGGTCGTGCAAAAAAACAAAAAAATAAAAAGGTCCAGAAATTTTTCCCTTTGTATCTTTGTTTATAACGTTTGGTAAGTGTAATGTATGGTTTTGTTAAAATTGTTTGTGAATGGGATAATGAGAAACTGGGATTGGTGGATATATGGACCAACACCTAGAAAGGACATTGCAGACAATTTGAAGCATAATCCATTTGCAGCATTTGTGGTGTTTAAAACAAGTTATGACATTGTAAATTCCCAAAGAATCAGTTCTTCAGAATTTATGTTTTCAGAGATATCTGAATAAAAGAATTGAGTTCAAATTATTATTTTTTTTTTTTTCTAGGGTCATACAAGGATGATGAACTTTTTTCAGATTGGTAGTTTGTTAACATTGATAGATATGCCAGGTTACGGATATAATATGCCAAGTCACTTTACTGAATCTGTGGAACAATATTTACAGACAAGGAAAAAGTAAGCGTTTATCATAATTTTCATATACAGTTCAACACTGTTAATTGAATAGACAGTTTGGCAATGAAAAATATTCAGTTAAGGCCTAAAAAAAATAAAAATCAATTTCTCAGGCCCTCCCGCAATGTCCTTTTGGCTGCCGCATGCTCTCTTTTTATAACCTATCCAAACTTAAAAAAAATCAAAATCGAATAGATTATGTTTGATATTTTACCCAAGTTAATAAAATTGTCCCTTGAGTGCAAGAAGGCTTTGCAATGCTTTAGCATTGCAAGGCCTTCTTGCACTCAAGGCACGTAATACACCACCACCCATGCTATTTTGTAGATTATGGGGCCTAAAACATAAAACAAACCAAGAACATGAACTTTTTAATGGCAAAGAAATAATTACAAAAATAAAAAATAAAATAAAAAACCGCCCGCACGCATGCAATTTTACAAAAAATGGCCTGAGAAACAGAGGATCTACTTTGTGAGGCCTAACAAGAATTTGATCAATTTCCAGTATTCTTAACATATATTGATCATTTATTCTATTATATCTTGTTGACAAAGCTCATGGAACTCTGTCAAACAAGATATGTTAGATTAAATGCCTTTATTTGATGCACTGAGTCCAAATAGGTCCATAAACATAGGTAATTCATTGGTCATTAGCGCAAGTCTATGATAGATCACAATATTTTTTTATCCAGTTATCAGGAGTTTATTCGATAACATTTTAGCAATTAACAGGTCAAATTTGTAGTGAAGATATGGTAAGTGATTTAGCGTTTGGAAGTTATATTCACTTAACACTGTTATTCAATTAAGAGATGTGCAATTAAGTGGGCTCCATTGCATATGCCTTATCAGACTTTTTAATTAGAACTTTTTGTCCTTTGTATTTTGTCCCAACTAGTCACAGACTTCCAGTGCCCTTTTAACTTTTTCAGTGTTATTGCTCTGTTGAACAATAATTTTACACACAAAATTTACCCTTTTTTACCTTAACAAAAGGGTATCCATGGGTATGGAAAATTGTGTGTGTCCAAAATGTCATGAAATTCTATCCAAATCTACCACTTTCATGAATTTGGATTAACCCTTAAAAAACTGATATTGAAGTACCACAAATTCAAGCAGCACATTTTTCCCTTTATACAGTGGAACCCTGTTAATTGAAGAGCTGCTTTGCCAATAAAAATTATTTAATTAACAGGAGTATTCAATTAACAGGGTTTGTGTTACTTTTCTGTATTCTAGAGATTTATTTACTTATTGGTGTTTAAGGTCACATATTTCTGCACAATGGCGAATCATGTCTACGGCAGTTTTACAGGTGGAGGAAGCCAGAGAGAACCACACAAGCAGGGTTAGCATTAGTTGAAGACAGGTGCACCATCGATGTGCAGTACGTCTTAGTACACTATGTCACCGTGCCCCCACGTGGGCAATGGGTCTGAAGTGTCTTGCCCAAGGACACAACGCAGTTGCTGCAGGTGGGATTCAAACTGAGGGCCTCTCGGCTTGCAGCCTGCACCTCTACCTACTGGGCCACTGCGCCTCCTGTATTCTAGAGATAAACTTAGCATTTATTCTATTACATCTTGTTTGACAGAGCTCCATCAGCTCTGTCAAACGAGATATAAGAGATAAAATGCCTGTATTGAATGTTCTGAGGCCAAATAGGTCTATCAACAAAGGAAAACTGGTGAGAGTCAGGGTAATTTCTTGACAGGTTACAAGATTTTTTATTCATTTAAGAGAAATTTACTCTATAACCTATATTCAATTAACAGGTCAAATTTGTACTGCAGGTATGGTAAATGGTTTTGTGTTGGAAAATTATATTCAATTAACAGGGTTATTCAGTTAAGAGATATACAATTAAGTGGGCGTCTCTAAGTCCCGCAGACTTGAAGTGTCAGGGTCTTTGGGACTCTAGGTTCCTAGAAAAGCACATAAACATCAAGGAGATGATGTCATTCTGGCTGGCTCTACAACATTGGATTCATCAAATAGCGAACGTCCATGTTCAAATTCTGTCGGACAACTCAACAGTAGTTGCTTACCTCAGAAACCAAGGTGACACTCACTCGATTCCATTATGCGAATTAACGGAGAAGATTCTCCTATTCATTCTGAATCATCACATTCATCTCTCAGTCCGTCATATACCGGGTCGTCTGAACGTACTAGCAGACTCGCTCTCTCGGAAAGGTAGTCTGTTGCCATCGGAGTGGCCTCTCAATATTAAGCGAATATTAAGTCAGATCTGCTACCAGTGGGATCATCCCATGATCGACCTTTTTGCGACACACCTAAACAATCAGTTACCAACGTTTATGTTGCCATGTCCAGATCATCGAGCGTACGCAGTAGATGCTCTGTCAATCTCATGGGACAGAATGTTAGGATATGCTTATCCTCATGTTCCGTTGATTCTGCAGATTCTGTTAAAGATCAAACAGTCTCACTGCAAAATCCTGCTAGTAGCACCTCTGTCGTCACAGAAACCTTGGATCAATCTTCTCAGGTGTCTGTTATGGGACATTCCCCGGAAGCTTCCTCCTCGAAGGAAATCTTCTATTTCAGGGGAAGTTACGCACACTGCATCACAACTCGGAAGGTCTCAACATTCATGTATTTCTGTTGTGCGGTCCTTCTTGCACGGAAAACATTTTACAGGACGAGCAGTGGACGCAATTTCTAACTGTAGGAGGGCCTCCTCTTTTTTGAATTGTGCAGTGAAGTGGACGGTTTTCTTTCGTTGGTTTATGGATCAGTCGATAGACATACATGATCCGTCCATTCCACAGATTGCCAATTTCCTTGTCTACCTGTTTAACAAACTCAAACTGCAGCCTGTCACTATTAAGGGCTATAGGTCTATGTTATCAGACACTCACGCTCATCATGATAAAGGTCTATGTTATCAGACACTTACGCTCATCATGATAACTTGGCTATTGGATTAGATACTTCTTTATCCAAACTACTTAGAAATTTCCCTATTAATAGACCTAGAACCCTCAGATTAATTCCTAAGTGGAATTTGGCTTGGGTTCTGTTGAAGCTTCAAGAAGCTCCTTTTGATCCGTTAGACGATGTAGAGTTCAAATTTTTGACCTATAAAATGACATTTCTCTTAGCCTTTGCATCTGCCAGAAGAGTTAGTGAACTTCATGCATTATCTGAACTTCATGCATTATCTGTTGATGATTCCCATTACCGTATGGTGGGTAATACTATTACCCTCACTACAGAAGTGGGATTTTTGGCTAAGAATCAGATTCCGGATAAGCGGCCAGAGCCTATTGTCATTAAGGCTTTACCATCCTCGGATAACTATAGACCCTTGCTGTGTCCAGTAAGAGCAATGCGCATTTATAAATGTCTATTGGATTTTATTAGAAAGGGAAGAAAACGATTCTTTCTTTCACTAATTCCTAACAGAAAAGATATTTCTGTTCATTCTATCGCTAGATGGATTCAGTTGGCAATACATATTGCCTACGAAAGCCTATCTTCAGATCAACGTTCTGTCAACAAGATTTCAGCACACGAGGTTAGAACACTGTCCACTTCTTGGGCTTATTCTAACAGTTTAGCCATTACTGATCTTATGAACGCTGCTTACTGGACACAGCCCTCTTCATTTACCAAGTTTTACCTTAGAAATTTAGAGTCCATCTCCGGTGACCTTAGATCATTGGGTCCTCTTTCTGTTGCTCAGAATGTTGTCCATTAATATTACATCTATAAGGTCTTTAGGTAGTCTGCTCGAGCACTGATGCCATTCTGCTGCCCTCTTTGTTCTGAGGAATTTTACCTCAGAACAAGGGGAGGGAGGGGGGGCGGTTTTTCCCTTATGTTATCTGGCTTTATATTGAAAAGCAAGGGATTACCTCCAGTTCTCCAGCGTCGGTGCTGGGTAGTTTTAATGTGTAGCTCGGTGTGAAGCAATAACTATGTCTCATTTATGTAATTTTTAAAGTGTAGCTCACTGTGAAGTATATGTATATGTTACGTGTCATACGAGCGTTAATATACAATCCTCGGACACTTTTAAATGAGTATATAGAGTCTCATTCTTTGGACTATCTTTATATATTGGTTTCCTTCACCAAATTAGCATAACGGGTTATGCTGGCATTAAATGGAGAAATTATGTAATTCTCAATTACATTGTTGGTGTTATACCATTCTCTTTTCTTGTAAAAGAGAAGTACATTATGTAATTCCTATGTCTTCTCCTATTCTCCTGTATCCTTTATCAAAGTAATTGAGAGATTGGATTTTCCTTTAAGTCCAAGGCCCTCCAGCCTTTTTATGGTTCAGCTTGTCTGGTCCATTGGTTGTGGTATAACAATATGATGAATTTTAAGTAATTTGTATATTTTTTATACTTACCAATGGCCCAGATGGGGATGGCCCTCCCATGAGTGGCATTCATACCTCCCCGCTGATTATAACATTTAGCAGGCACTGTAGAAAGAATGATGGTTGGCGCCAATTTCGGAACCTTCCTGGATACTGCGCAAGCGCAGATTACAAAAGTATGGAGGACCAGATAGGACTTATTTTTTTAGCTCAACTTTGACGTAAGTCAAATTTGAGCTTATGCCATGGCCCGCCATCTGCCTTTCCGTCAACAATTCAATACGGCTCGGGTTAGAGGCCGTATTTATGAACCGATCTTAACGAAACTTCTTGGGTACCTTTGGTATCACCGTGGGACGAGAACGAGTGTTTTGGGATCTGGTCCAAAGTTCAAGATGGCCGATGGCAGCCATTTTGTACAAAATTAGGTGCAGTTAGATTTTTGCGCAGAACTTCCATATGAAAGCTCTGATTTGAATACTTTTTTGTATGAATGTTTAGTACCATGGGATACATCACATATAATACGGTTTTTTTTCTCGTGCATAAATTATGCAAATTAGACTAACTTTGATGTATTTTGTGTTAATTTCAGCACTGTAAGTGCAAATGCCAATATGGCTCGGGCTAGAGGCCGTATTTATGAACCTATCTTTACGAAACTTCTTGCGTACCTTTGGTATCACCGTGGGACTAGAACAAGTGTTTTGGGGTCCGGTCCAAAATTCGAGATGGCCGATGGCAGCCATTTTGTACAAAATTAGGTGCAATCAGATTTTTGCACAGAACTTCCATATGAAAGCGCTGATTTGAATAATTTTTTGTGTGAATGTTTACTACCATAGGATACATCACATATAATACGGGTTTTTTTCTCATGCAGAAATTATGCAAATTAGATGAACTTTTATTTTTTCAGTGTTACTTACACACAGTAAGTACACATGTCAATACGGCTCGGGCTAGAGTCTGTATTTATGAACCGATCTTCACAAAACATCTTGGGTACCTTTGTTATCACCTTGGGATGAGAACGAGTGTTTCTGGGTGTGGTCCAAAATTCAAGATGGCTGCCATTGTCCATTTTGTACTGAAATTAGGTCTAATCAGTTTTTTGTACACAACTTCTATATGGCCCAGGCTAGAGGCTGTATTTATGAACCAATCTTTATGAAACTTCTTGGGTACCTTTGTTATCACCGTGGGATGAGAACGAGTGTTTTGGGGTGTGGTCCGATATTCAAGATGGCCACCAGCAGCCATTTTGTACCAAAATTAGTGCAATCAGTTTTTTGTTCAGAACTTCTGTATGAAAGTTCTGATTTGAATAAATTTTTGTATGAATGTTTAGTAACATGGAATACATCACATATAGTACGGTTTTTTTTCTCGTGCAGAAATTATGCAAATTAGATGAACTTTGATTTATTCCGTGCTACTTGTACACAGTAAGTGCACATGTCAATACGGCTCGGGTTAGAGGCTGTATTTATGAACCGATTTTCATGAAACTTCTTGGGTACCTTTGTTATCACCTTGGGATGATAACGATTGTTTCTGGGTGCGGTCCAAATTCAAGATGGCTACCAGTGGCCATTTTGTACCGAAATTAGGTCCAATCAGTTTTTTGTCATAACTTCTATACGGCTCATATTTATGAACTGATCTTCATGAAACTTCTTTGGTACCTTTGTTATCACCTTAGGACAGGAACGAGTGTGTTTTGGGGTGCCTTTCTTATCACTGTGCTATGAGAAGAAATATTTTGGGGGTTCAGTCAGACCCACTCTGGGACTCAAGGATTTCTTTTCTAGTTTAACATCTGACTGTCACCCACCTTTACAATACTTTACCTATACATTTGTTACAGACTATGGTCAGTATTTATGTACAGACCATTACAATTCTTTATATGTACCTTTGTTATCAGGTCATTACCTAGATGTTTGTCACTGCTGTGTCACATACTATACATGTACATGTCTTAACAAGTTGAGCTACAGAGTCATTGACACTTTCATTTGGTTTTGCATGCAAATTTTGGGGGATTAGCAGGCAAAATTTGTGTTTGGCCCTGGATTAATTTTGTAGCCCGACTGTTTACAGTGAGGGCTATAGTAATGACTTTTGTCCATCCATCCGTCCGTCTGTCCGTCTCTCCGTCTGTTAACTTTTAGAGTTTTGGTTAAAGTTTGTGGTTAAAGTTTTTTACTGAAGGTTCAAGTGGGGTTTTTTTGGGTTTTTTTTTTTCTTTTCCTGTTTAGTTTACATTTGGAGTTTTGGTTAAAGTTTGTGGTTAAAGTTTTTTATTCAACCTTCAAGTACAGGCTATACCTGGTAGTTCTTGTCTGATCATCACAAAATTTCATATGCAGGTTTCAGGTCATGTCTACTTGAGAACGTCCTCTTTTGGTCGTGATCGGTCAACCGGTATGGCTGCCTGAGCCCAAAACCCGAAAACCATTAGCACAGTCTACAGGTTGTATTTATGAAGGGATTTCATTGCAACTTCATAGAATGCCTCTGTATAATGCCTATAATGCCTACATGAGAACGTCCCCGTTTGGGCATGATCTGTCAACCGTGATGGCTGCCCAAGCCCGAAACCCAAAAACTTTTAGGGCAGTCTGCAGGTCATGTTTAATATGGACGGATTTCATTGTAACTTGATATGATGACTCAGTATGATGTCTACATGAGAATTTCCCCATTTGGGCGTGATCTATCAACCGTCACGACTGCCCGAGCCCAAAACCCGAAAACCATTAGCACAGTCTACAGGTCGTATTTATGAAGGGATTTCATTGCAACTTCATAGAATGCCTCTGTATAATGCTTATAATTCCTAGATGAGAACGTCCCCGTTTGGGCTTGATCTGTCAACCGTGATGGCTGCTCAAGCCCGAAACTCAAAAACTTTTAGGGCAGTCTGCAGGTCATGTTTAATATGGACGGATTTCATTGTAACTTGATACAATGACTCCGTATGATGTCTACATGAGAATTTCCCCATTTGGGCGTGATGTATCAACCGTCACGACTGCCCGAGCCCAAAACCTGAAAACCTTTCGCACAGTCTACAGGTCATATTTATGGAGTGTTACGTGATAGGTTGACTTCATATAATGTCTACATGAGAAAGTCCCCTTTTGGACTTGATTGGGCAACTGTGACGGTTACAGGTGCTCGAAGCCCAAAAAAGTTCAGCGCAGTCTACATGTCATATTTATGAAGGGATTTCCTTGTAACTTTGTAGGATCAATCCACATGATGGGAATGTCTCCTATTGGTTGCGATCATTCAACCATGATGGCTGCCCGAGCCCGAAAACCTTTAGCACAGTCTATTTGTCATTTTTATGAAGGGATTTCATTGTAACTTGATATGTTGACTTCATATAATGTCTAGATGAGAACATCCCCTTTTGGGCAACTGTAACGGCAACAGGGGCCCGAAGCCCGAAAACCTTTAGCACAGTCTACAGGTCATATTTATGGAGGGATTTCATTGTAACTTGATAGCTTGACTTCAAAAAATGTCTAGATGAGAACGTCTCCTTTTGGGCAACTGTGATGGCAACAGAGGCCCGAAGCCCGAAAACCTTTAGAATATTCCACAGGCCAAAATTATAAAGGGATTTCATTGTAGCTTGGTAGGATGACTCCAAGTTTGTGGTTAAAAACCCAGACAAACACCACCCCCCCCCCCCCTACCCCCCCCCCCCCCCCCCCCCCAAATAGGCTTTTTTTTTTCTTTTTTTCTCCAATATGCATTTTGAACTATTTACAGTCACTACATGTGGAACCTTTTTTAAAACTTACGTATCCCCCCCCCCATCCCTTCACCCCCCCCCCCCCCCCCCCCCATCCCCCACCCCCCTTTTTTTTCTTTCGCCAAAAAATGCTGGTTTACAGTTTTGGTTAAAAACCCAGGCAAACACCTCCCTCCCCCAAATTAGGCATTTTTTTTTTTATTTCCTCCAATATGCATTTTGAACTATTTACAGTCACTACCTTTTTTTTCCTTTTGTCAGAAATGCTTTTTTTTACAGTTTTGGTTAAAGTTTGTGGTTAAAAATCCAGACACAAATTATCCCCCCACCCACCTCCCCAATTAGGCTTTTTTTTTATCTTTCCTCGAATATGCATTTTGAACTATTTACAGTCACTACATGCGGAACCTTTTTTTAAACTCATGTAACCCCCCCTGCAGAGGGGCAACAATTAGGCACTTTTTTTCTTCAAAAATGCTTTTTTAAAGTTTGTGGTTAAAAACCCAGACAAACACCACCATTTTTTGATCCGCTGTATTTTTTCCAGAGTTATGCCCCTTTTCCACTTAAAATTCTGTCTGAAATATTAAAATATAGTGCAGGCGACACACATCTTCCATGGAAGACTCACATCTAAGTCTTTGGTACAAAATGCATTTTTAGCCTGACTGTTTATAGTCAGGGCTATAGTCATGACTTTCGTCCGTCCATCTGTCGGTCCATCCATCTGTCTGTAAACAATTGGTTTCCGACTGATAACTCCAGTTTGGATTATTTGATTTCAACCAAAGTTGATATGTGTATTTTCCAGCTAGTAATACAGGCCAGGTTTGAATATAGGTTCCTCAACTCCCCCCCCCCCCTTCCCCCTCCCCCCCCTTCCCCCCCCCCCCCCCCCCCCCACACACACACACACACACACACACACAAACGTGTCACTTAGGCAATTATTCCCAAAATGCATTTTGAAGGATTGGGAGTTATTACATCCAAAAAAGAAAATTGCCTCATATGGCCCAACTTTGCTTTATGTACTGCATCTTTAATCCTTTACCTAACACAAGTTGAAGCCAACAGTACAAATTATTTTTCTAAAACGTCAGATTTTTTCATTTTTTACTTCTAACCATGGCTTATTAGTCCTTATTGCAACAAGCACATCAAGTTTGTTCCATTAATAGGTCATGAGGTATGTTTTGAAGTAGAGAAATGAAAAAATAAAATTTGAATAGCAAATTTTTTATATCACGAGTGCAGATATGGCAGATTCGTTAGGTAAACTGTTAACAAAAAATGGCTACGACTATTTTGCGTCTAAGCATTGCCATTTCTGGGACAGTCGGGCTGCATGCGTGACATCACTCTAGTTGAGTTAGCACCAGCTAGTCTGGGCCATTGGTAAGTATAAAAAAAATACAAATTACTTAAAATTTATCATTTTCAACTATAGCTAATCAATTTCAAATGAAAAATCATGTAAATAATAGGAAATCCTAATCCAAATTTATTCAAATTAGAAAACTGCTATTCAATTTTTCTAGCCACCATCAACAGCTTTTCATCAAAATTGTTTGGAAACTTTTAAATTTGCTTTCAACAGTGGTAGTGACTAGTGAGACTGGAATTGGCATGGGTGGTAGCAAAGTTGCAGATACTATTGACATTAATATAACAGAAATTGCACTCAGTCTTTACTTTCAGCATTATTTTTGTGCAATTTCCATCTGAACTTTTTTGTGAGATGACATAGATAACGGACATCAAACTATATTCCTGTGAAAAGATTTGAAAGAAAATGAATCTGGCAGCCAATTTCAAATTGAACTGAATAGCAACTTAATTTCCAAACACCAAACCATTTATCATACCTACTGTACAAATTTGACCTGTTAACAGCATATAGGTTATAGAGTAACCTCCTGTTAATTGAATGTAAAATTTGGCAAAATGTAGAGAAATTACCCAGACATTCACTGAATTCCCCTTGTTATAGGCCAGATTGTCCTCAGTACATCCAATACAGGCGTTTAATCTATTTTCTCTTGACAGATATACTAGACTGTAAATGCTCAGTTTATCTCCAGATTGCAGAAAATGACCAGTCCATATTAACTGGTAGAGTGCTAAATTATTTTTGGCCACCAAAATTTGTTCATATGTCTTTGCCTTGTTGCAATTTATGGGAGAGTGCCGTCCCATAAATTATAACAAGGCAAATCTGTGCAGACTAAATAATTTCATGTCATTTCAAATAGGAGGCACATCCACTGAATATGAAGCCTTTACGATACGACACCTGCATTTCAGAGTAGAGCCCAAATATGGGCTTCCAGCACTCTACCTGTTAATTGAATATTTTTCCATGGCACAGTGGCTATTAAATTAACAGGGTTCCACTGTACATGCATAATGTGAAAAAAACAGTTGATGGTATCCTACATGTAGATTACATATGAATGATATTCAGCTCAACTTCAAAACGTCAAGTATGAGCTACTGGAATGGGTTGTGATCTGTCGTCTGTCTGTACATCCATACGTCCATCCATACATCTGTCCATCCGCAATTCCTTTAGCATACCCTACAGGTCACAGCTCTCACCCGATCAGTTACAATTTTCATATGTAGCTTTGGGGCAATGTCTAGATAGGAGCTATCGATTTTTTTTTAATTTGGTTGAAAAACATGGCCACCAGTGGCCTTTTTGGATTTGGATATAAATTGTCCAACAATTCCTTTAGCACACCCTACAGGTTGCAGCTCTCACCCGATATGTCCCAAAGTTCATATGTAGCTTTGAGGCAATGTCTAGATGGGAGCTATCAAATTTCCTTAAAAAACATGGCCGCTAGTGGCCATCTTAGGTTTGGCATATAAATTGTCAACAATTACATTAGCACACCCCACATGCTGCATCTCTCTCCCAATCTTTTTCAGATTTCATATGTAGCTTTGGTGTGATATCTAGATGGGAACCATTAAACTTTTCTGAATTTTGTTGAAAAACATGGCTGCCAGCAGCCATCTTGGATTTGGATATAAATTGTCCAACAATTCCTTTAGCACACACTACAGGCCGTGGCTCTCACCTGATCAGTCCCAAATTTCATATGTGGGTTTGGGGCAATGTCAAGATGGGAGCTATCGATTTTTTTTATTTTCCTTGAAAAACATGGCCACCAGTGGCCATCTTGGATTTGAATATAAATTGTCCAACAATTCCTTTTGCACACCCTAGATGTCGCAGCTCTCACCCGATCAGTCTTAAATTTCACTTTTAGCTTTGGAGCAATGTCTAGATGGGAGCTATAAATTTTTTCTGAATTTTGTTAAAAAACATGGCCTCCAATGGCTATCTTTTGGCATATAAATTGTCAACAATTCCATTAGTACACCCTACAGGCTGCATCTCTCCCAATCTTTTTCAAATTTCGTATGTAGCTTTGGTTTGATGTCCAGATGGGAGCTATCGAACATTCCTGAATTTTGTTGAAAAACATGACTTCTAGTAGCCATCTTTGATTTGGATATAAATTTTCAACAACTCCATTAGCACACCCTACAGGTCACATCTCTCACCTGATCTTTTTTGAATTTCATATATAGCTTTGGTGTGATCTCAAGATGGAGCTACCAATTTTTCTAAATTTTGTTCAACAATATGGCTGCCAGCAGCCATCATGGATTTGGATATAAATTGTCCAACAATTCATTTAGCGCACCCTACAGGCCATGGCACTCACCCGATTAGTCCCAAATTGCATATGTATCTTTGGGGCAATGTCTAGATGGGAGCTATCAATTTTTTCCGAATTTTGTTAAAAAACATGGCCTCCAGTGGCTACGGTAACTTGGGTAAAATATCAAGCACACACCATTTAATTTTTATTTTTTTAACTTTGCAATGGTTATAAAAAGAGAGTATGCGGTAGCCAAAAGGACCATGTGGGAGGGGGGGGGGGGAGGCCTGAGAAACAGATTTTTAACTTTTTTAAGCTTAATAGAGTAAACTCCTGTTGATTGAATAAAAATTCTTGTAATTTGCGAATGAATTACTCCATGTTCACTGATTTCCTCACATTGATAAACATTTTTGGCCTCAGATACATCCAATATAGATATTTATTATATTTAATAATTCTCATTTGACAGAACTCACTGAGTTCTTTTAAATGAAATATAATAGAATAAATGCTTTGTTTATAACCAAAAAATAGGAAAGTAACCCAATTCCTGTTAATGTATACTCCTGTCAATTGAATATTTTTGTTTGACAAAGTGGGTGTTCAATGAGCAGGGTTCTACTGTACAATGATTACAATAGTGGACAGAGAATTTGATGAGATCTTATCTGGGTCATGATCCAGCCCAAATTCTCTGTCTGCTTCTGTTGTCATAACACTGTAGAATCTCATGGGTCAAAAACAAAAAAGTATGAGAACATCAAATATCAGATTCTGTTTTTGTTCCTTTTTCTTAATTCGGTCTTAATATGGTCTTGGGGGGCGCGGTGGCTCAGTAGGTAGAGGTGCAGGCTGCAAGCCGAGAGGTCCTCGGTTCGAATCCCACCTGCGGCAACCGCGTTGTGTCCTTGGGCAAGACACTTCACCCCCATTGCCCATGTGGGGGCACGATGACGCCGTGTACTAAGGCGTACTGCACGTCGATGGTACGCATGTCTTCAACCAATCTAACCCTGCCTGTGCTGCAGTGCGGAGTTACGATGTTGGGGAGCTGGCAGCTGCTCGTCGTTGCTCGGTGGTTCTCTCCGGGTACTCCGGCTTCCTCCACCCGTAAAACTGTCATGGTCATGATTAGCCATTGTGCATAAATATGTGACCTTAAACATCAATAAATAATAATAAATAATATGGTCTTGGGTTTGTGCTATTTATTCAGGAAATCTTGATCCAGTGGTGTACAGTACAGTCACCGTGGATTGGTCGTAATCCATATGTGGGCAGTTATGTCCACGCATGTGTTTACCAGGTAATAAAAATCATAATCAGCAAAATTTTAATTAATGAAGCACCAGGTTGTACCCAATGCTTCATTAATTAAATTTTTTATAATTATTCCTGTAATTAGTGCTTGGAATCTAATATTATTGCGTCCATGGAAATATTGCTCATGCGTGGAAAGTGACCATTCCACGGTGACTGTACTGTAAGTGTGTCGAAACCAGATGACGGTCTGATTGAGACAGATAACTTCTTTTATTGTTCTCCTATCATCTTTCTTCCTTCGCTCTCTCCTCCAGTACACTTTGAATGATTCCCTTCTATGGATTGATAGTTTATACAGAATTTATAAGTGGCTGTGAGTACTTACATCATGTATTGTAGGCTGGCTAGATCCTTTATTCTTGTTGATGGTGAAGTTGGAATAACAAATAACGACAAAATCGGCTTTAAAATGTTAGAAGAATTCAAAATTCCATACTCTGTAAGTTCCTTAACTGGTACTCTATAAGTGAAGCAGTGTGAAACAGCAGTTCAAATTACTACTTGAAGAGTTTTTTTAATGTGATATTTTTTACAAGAGTGATACAGTATGGCTGCAATGGACTTGTCACATTTCATGGGTCGGCAATGTTTCCACGGGCGCAATAATATTAGATTCCAAACTCTAATTGTAGAAATAATCATCAAATATTAAATTAATGAAGCACCGAGTACAACCTGGTGCTTTATTAATTAAAACTTTGCCGATGATGATTTATATTACCTGGCAAATGCATGCGTGGACATCACTGCCCATATGAGGATTATGACCAGTACACACCAACTGTACTGTAGAAGTTTGATTTGTTAATGAAATGCCAACATATGAACTACTTTTTAGCCATGATAATTTAAGTTAATCCTTGATGGCCTGGAGATTTTTAGATTTTTTTTGCTACAATTTCACAGTCTTTTTTCCATGTGGCTATTGCAGTTGTTTCTAGGTCAGACTGCCCAATGTCCTAACTCTGTGCGAGCAAGGTTAGCATTGGTTGTGCGATGTGCCTAACTACACAGCAACATGTGGGTCATCAGGATTAAGTGTAAGTAAGGACACAACACAGTTACCACTGTTCAGGATCGAAAAGTGGACCTTTTGCTTTAAAATTCAATGCTCTAACCACTGAGCCACAGCACTCTCGATCAGATCATGATAGGATTGTAACTGTTCATGACAAATTTACAGTACAGTCTCCATAGACTGATCTTAATCCATGCGTCAGAATTGATGCCACGTATGCATTTATTTATTAAGGTTTAATGACACTTTAGCCAAGGTCATATCGTGTCGGTGACAGTTTTACGGGTGGAGGAAGCTGGCATACCTGGAGAGAACCACCAAGCAACGACCTGCAGCTGCCAGCTCCCCAACATCGTAACTCTGCTCTGCAGCACAGGCAGGGTTAGATAAGTTGAAGACATGCACACCATTGACGTGCAGTACACCTTAGTACATGGTGTCATTGTGCCCCCATGTTGACCACCAGGGTTAAATTCCTTGCCTAAGGACACAGCGCAGGAGTCTGAATCAATCACTGAGATGGTCACCCATCCAAGGACTAACCAGGCTCGATGTTGCTTAACTTCAGTGATCTGATGAGAACCAGTTACCGCAACGCCACCGTGCCCTCTATGCATTTACCAGGTAATAAAAATCATCAGCAGCAAAATTTTAATTTAATGAAGCACCAGGTTGGACCTGGTGCTTCATTGTTTAAATATTTGATGATTATTCCTAAAATTAGTGTTTGAAATCTAATATTATTGCGACTGTGGAAATACTGCCCACGCCAGGGAAATTGACCAGTCCATGGCAGCGGTACTGTCCATCACCCCACAGAGATTTCAAAATAAAATATTGCAAAATTAAATAGAGGATCGCCAATGTGGCTCTAATTTAATTAAAAATTGGTTTCTTAGGCCCTCCCGCATAGTCCTTTTGGCTGCCGCATGCTCTCTTTTTATAACCAATGTAAACTTTAAAAATTAAATGATTTATGTCTGATATTTTACCCAAGTTAAAAAAATTTATCCCTTGAGTGCAAGAAGGCTTTGCAATGCTTTAGCATTGCAAAGCCTTCTTGCAATCATAGAACGAAATACACCACTTCCCATGCTATTCCGTAGATTATGAGGCTTAAAACATAAACCAAGAACATGAACTTTTGATGGCAAAGAAATAATTACAGAAATAAAATAAAAAACGCTCGTCTGCATGCAATTTTACAAACAATGGCCTGAGAAACAAGATCTACTTGGTGTGGCCTAATTACATTACAATTTAAAATGCATTGTTTGAGCTGAGTGTCTGCATCAGAAAATAGTCTGTGATAAAGAATAGATTGCATTTAAAGACACAAATTCATTGAAATAATTATCAAATAAACATATACAACTGTCACAGATAACAAATGTTTATAATAGTAAATACTGACTCTAGGATTGATTATTCTTCACACTTGATGAGCTGAGTATTACCATTTTTAATTAATGGGCTTAAAACGGAAAGAAGGGTCAGATCATATGATAAAGCTGAAACATGGAAAACAAACAAAAAATAGTATCTGAGATGCAAAGTTTTTGAGATTCATTTTTGAACAGGTGCGATTCTGCATTGTAGGGAGAAGAAGCAAACCCAGGATTTTGATCAGGGGCCAATACTATAAAACTTTTACAATTGTATTTTCTAGAATTGTATATTTTTATACTGTGCCAATGACCCAGACTTAGCTGGTGCTAACTCTAAAATATTTAGGGCCAAACACAAATTTTACCCCCCAATCTCCCAAATTTGCATCAAAAACCGAAAATTACATCCTCCATACTTTTACTCCACTGCGCATGTGCAGTGTCAAGGAGGTCTCGAAATTGGTGCAATTATCAATCTTTGTTTGGCCCTCAATTTAGTTACATCTCACTGATATTTGTGCTTGTAAATCTCAGTTTAAATGATGCCAGACACATAATTATGAGAGAAATGGTGGATCTAAGGAGGAAATAGAAGTATGAGAGGAAGAAACGGTGGCAAGAAATGTTCAGGGCTGTAACTTATAATTTTTTTACGAAATTATTTCATGTTACCTATTTTCGAGGCATGACCCTGATGTTGTCATTCTTGCAATGAATGTACCATTGTTGATCAGTGTTTCCTCTCTCCCTTTCCTTTATTCCCCCCTAGCTATTCTCCCATGCTTTTGGCATATTTTTTGTAATGTTGATTACTAAAATTTCTTGGGAGTTTTGGCTTGGTAACAGAATTAATATTCTTTTTCCCCCATGTTTACGTCCTCACCCTTGGGTGTTTAGGCATTTTGGTCTGCATCTACCATCTAATGTTCTCCAGTTTCTTCTCTGGAAGTCTCTGTTTTGCATCAGGTAGTGTTTAAATTGGTAACTGATTTTGGGCCATGTTTACCAGTGCCTGGAGTCATGTTTCCGGTTTTTGTACACTTTTTGTTTATGTTGACAACGGTTACTTCTGATAGTGATTACTTATCTTCTGCTTAGTTCAATTCATAGCAAGATACATTAATATTGTCTGAAAGTGTTACATTAATTTTTTAAATGGTTTTAAAATTTTTGTCCACACACTTAGGCTTTTTTGAGATCCATTTGGGCTCATCGTTCCCATTGGGAACTTGGGCTCTTCTGAAAAATTTTTTCAAAAAATTTTTTCTTTTGGAATTATTTTTTCGAAATGTTATAATGGATTGTTTTATTATGTATCTTTGTTTTCAAGGTTTGGTGCGAGTACTATGACTGTTTGTAATTTTTCACAATAAAAGATTATTGTTCAAATTGTAATCCGAGGAAATCTTCCTCTCATTCTCATGATCAGTGTATTAATTGTAGTCAGTGTACTCGCACTAACTCTTGCTCTGTGTGTGTCAATTGGGACGACAAACGTTGGAATCGTGTGTCACGGTATGTTGTTAGTGGGGAGAGGTCCATGCCAGTCCTCTCTCCGCAGGGTCACTCTAGTTTTTCAATCTCTTTTTCAGAGGAACAAGAACAGGGTGATGTTTCCATGATGTCTTCTTAAAGTGTGCTTCCGTCGTCACATTCAAATGAAGAGTTAGCGGCAAAGTGCTCATGCAGATACGTCAATTGCTTAACAGTTCCCTAGTAGGATCGATGGCTGTTGGCGTCCGCTAACTCACCTGGTGTAGCGACCATTCAATGAATGGCTCGGCAGCCGGGTTCGTCTGTTGCGGTCCAGGAAGGAGATTTGGGTGATGCGAGCACTATAAAAATACAACATGCACACCCAGTGATGACGGATCAGAGGATGGTACGGAGGAAGCCTGTTAGTCCAGTTCCTAGCTCATCCAGGTCTATACGGGCCGCGAGTGAGAGAGGCCCCCTCTCTCTTACATCAACATCTGCGCCGCGATGTTGTTGTATGTTCGTTTGTTAGTCGGAGCATACGTCCACTCCTCCAGCTCGGGACGCTCTGTTGCATAGACAGTTCAATGTGGCTGTTCTATTGGCTTCCTCATCCTCATGTCAGCACACACGACAGCACCTTGGCTATGTGACCACAGATTTCCAGGAGACGTTCGCATATTATATAAATGCAGGAATGAACGTCCCTGGAGCTCCTGCTTCGCCGACCAGGGAATACACATCGTCCAGGTCACTCCATCTGCTAACCAAGGACATGAGGCCTTCCCAGTTGGGACGTTCACATATTATATAAATGCAGGAATGAACGTCCCTGGAGCTTCCAGTGGCTAATTACGCAAGACCGCGGCTCCACAGGCATCATTGAAGAACATGAACAGGGGGATGTTACCATGATGTCTTTGAAAAGTGTGCTTCCTTTGTCACAGTCAAATGAAGAGCTAGCGGTAAAAGTGCTCATGCAGATACGTCAATTGCCTAAGAGGTCCCAAGTAAGATCGATGGCTTTGGCATCCGCTAGCTCACCCGGTGTAGTGACCATTCACCGAATGGCTCGGCAGCCGGGTTTGTCCGTTGCGGTCCAGAAAGGAGATTTGGGTGATGCGAGCACTATAAAATACAATGTGCACATCCAGTGACGACGGATACGAGAATGGTACGGAGGAAGCCTATTAGTCCGGTTCCTAGCTCGTCCAGGTCCACCCGAGCTGCGTGCAAGAGAGGTCCCTCTCTCGTACAACAACATCTGGGCCCAGATGTTGTGGTACATAACGTTCCTCAGTCGGAGCATACGTCCACTGCTCAGGACGCTCCGTTATATAGACAGTCCAGAGAGACTGCTCTATCGGCTTCCTAATCCTCATGGCAGCACACACGACCGCACCTTGTGACCAGTGATATCCAACCAATCTCGCCGACCAGGGATTCCACGGCGACCAGGTCACTCCATCCGGTAGCCAAGGATACAAGGCCTTCATTCTCCGGACATTCGCATAAAAGATGTATGCACGTGTCAACGTCCAAGGAGCTTCCAGCGGCTAAATCCCATAAGACTGTAGCTCCACAGGCCTCCGTTACGGACGTGCTCTCGCAGATAGCACAAATTATCGCAGCATCCCAGCAACTGACAGAAACTCTGTTGGATCAGGAATTATCCGGGGAAGCTGGGTCGGTACGTTCCGCTGCAGGTTCAGGCACTGACGACCAAGATTTACAAGTGGTCCGACAGGATGGCAAAAGGGATACGGAGGAGTTGTAATTTTCCCTTTTGGAACAACATAATTGCCGTAGAGTGCATCCGGCATTATCATCTGACGTTGTTCCTCCGGTCCAAAAATGCTGCGTTGCCGGATAAGAGACTGATAGCGCCACTGGACACAGAATTCTTTAAGCGATTTAGGGACATCGTCCCTGAGTTTCCGACACAGTCCAGAAATGTCTCACGGACATTTGAACTATTGAATGACGCTATATATAACTTGCTACCAAAACGGGCAGGTCCGGTTTCTTATCGGCAAATGCTCTACATCTGCCTTTCATCGATTCATGGGAAAAATTTGAAACAGCAGGACAGGGCATTCCAAGAGATCCTCTGCATCTAGACGACCAGGCCGAAGACCTAGTACTGTCTACACGACGTTGGAAACGACAATATCATCTAACAGGGCTAGCTTAGACGCATTATCATACGCAGATCACCTTACCAGAGCATTATCATTATGTCTCGATGGAAAAGAATTCTAGGATGTACAAGTCTCCTTAAGAGTTCTTTCGAGGGCCATAGCATTCTCCACGTATAACTCCGCCCTTTTAGTGGCAAACCTGGAGTTGGTTAGATGTGACGCGGCCCTGGCTACATACACGCGCGTGGATAGTAAGGTTAAAAACTCTCCCAGAGTCGCTCCGGTCTCCGGAGAGCTTATCTTCGACGGCAAGCTTTTCGCAATCTATGATGAGAGAACTAAGAAAGCTTCAGACTCTCTGCTATTCAAATCCGCTTCCAAAAGTCGGATTCAGCCGAGAAGAGTAGGACAGGCACTTCTGGTGCGAATACGTCCAAGAGAAGTTCCTATAGAGGTTCCTTTGCGTCCTCTAAGTCTTACTCTAGAGACTGTCAGGGTAGCGACTCAGATAGGGGCCGTAATACTGGCCGAGTCAACAGGTCAGACGCCCCTAGGTCGACGGGGCAAGGTGCGGGCCGTGGAGGACATGGTTTCTCCTTCCGCAAGCCTCGCAGGAACAGGATGTGATGGTATAAACCTCTATCGTGTTCCAGTGGGCGGAAGACTGTCGAGTTTCTCAACCAATTGGGAGTCGTTTACGGACGTTCCTTGGGATCGAGGGGTTGATTTCAGAAGGACTAAACTGTCCTTCAAAGGAAAACCTCCGTTAAACTCGAAGTCCAAGATGGACTCAGCTTCCGTCAAATCCGCAGAGAAGAGGCTCGCTTCCATCAGAAGTCCAGTCTCTTCTGGAGAAGATAGCGATAGAGATCGTAGAAATCCAGGAATCTCCAGGTTTCTACAACCATCCTTTTCTGGTTCCAAAACCAGACGGCTCGTTCCATCCACTCATAAATCTGAGCTGGATAAACAAGCTGATCGTGGCTCCAAGTTTCTATATGGAGACCATCCAATCGGTCAGAGCGAGTATTTGGGTGAACGACTATGCTACATGCATAGATCTCAAAGATGCATACTTTCACGTCATGGTACATCAGGCGTTCATAAAGTATCTTCGCTTCGTCGTCATAGGAGTCTTGTATCAGCTCTGAGCAATGTGCTTCGGTCTGAATCTAGCGCCCTGGGCTTTCACTCGAATAATGAACTCAGTAATGACTCATTTCTGAGCTCATTCGACTGCGGTAACGTCGGCCTACCTGGACGACATTCTTCAGAGGTACAGCAATGGGTTAATGCTTCAGAACGATGTGCAGAATCTGCTCCTATTGCTCCGACGTCTTGGTTTCATAAGTAAACAAGGAGAAGTCGGATCTGGTGTTGTCCAAGTCATTCACCCACCAGGGGATGAGCTTTGAGATGCACAACAATCTCATTCATCTGCTGTTAACCAGAGCAAAATTAATCAGTTGTTATGCTCGCTATTGTCTTCATTCAGACAAATTTGCAGCGAGAGATTTCATGAGACTGATAGGTTGTGCGGAGCTGCCGCGGATTGTATTCCAATGGGGTGGCTACGCACTCATCCTCTCCAAATTTTCTGACCCAGAATTGGTGGGTGAAGATTCATTCGCTCAATACGGACATCCTCTTGTCAAATCAAGTGAACAAGAGATTCAGACTTGGGCAGATATTCAGTGGTTAACTCAGGGAGTTCCACTGCAATTGCCGGATCCGAGTTTTTCAGTTTTGACGGATGCCAGTCAAACAGGTTGGGACGCAACATTGAGCCCAACGGATTTGAAGTGCCAGGGTCTTTGGCTTGCGCTACGTCATTGAATGAACGTTATTCAGAATGCTCACATGCAAATTCTGTCCCTCAATTCGACGGTATTAGCGTATATTCGGAACCAGGGAGGCACTCATTCCATTCTGTTATTCAAGTTAACGGAATGAATCCTTCTGTTTACTAGAACATCAAGTTCTATCGATCCGTCATATTTCGGGTCGTCTGAACGTATTAGTGGACTCCCTTTCACGGAGGGGCCACTTGTTGCCATCAGAATGGACTTTCAACAAACGAGTATTCAGTCAGTTTTGCTACCAATGAGAGCAGCCAATGATGGACGTATTTGCGATGCATCTCAACAATCAGTTGCAGACGTATGTGTCACCATGTTCGGATCCTCGAGCGTTTGCAGTAGATGCTCTATTGATCTAGGGAGATGGAATGATAGGATATGCGTATTTTCCGGCGCCGTTGATTCACCAGATATTGCTCAAGTTAAAATGATCTCAATGCAAAATTCTGTTGGTAGCATCTCTATCTCCACAGAGACCGTGGATTAATCTACTCAGGTGTCTGTTGTGGGTCATGCCGTGGAAGCTTCCTCCACATTTCGGTCCATTCTATGGCTAGATGGATTCAATTAACTATCTGTACTGCTTATGATAAATATCTTCAACTCAGCAGTGTTTGCTTAAGATTTCAGCTCAGGAATTAAGAGTTCTTTCTACATCGTGGGCTTACGCTAATAGTGTTGCTATTACAGATCTAATGAGGGCTGCATATTGGTCTCAGCCTTCCTCTTTCACGAATTTGTATCTTAGAAATATTGAGTCCATTTCTGGAGATCTGCATTGCGTAGGTCCATTATCTGTTGCTCAGAATGTCGTCCACTAAACAGTTGCAACTATAGTTATGTAGACTTTCGGTTCCGGCAGTGACTCTGTCCTGCTGCCCTCTTCGCTCTGGAGTATTTGATCCAGGGCAAAGGGGAAGGGGGGGAGGGTGTTCCCTTAGGTTGCCTGCTTTGTAGTGAAAAGCAAAGGAATACCTCTCCTGGAGTCAGTAATTCCAAGTCGGTACCGGGATGATTTTAAAGTGTAAAGCTAATGTTTACTCATCCATGTAATATTTTTAAAGTGTAGCTCGGTGTGAAGCATTTGTATATGTCACGTGTCATACGGGCGTTAATATACAATCTTTGGACACTTTTAAGGAGTATAAAGAGTCTCATTTCTCTGGACTTCCTTTATTTATTGGCTTTCCTTTAAAAATAATTAGCATAACGGGTTATACTGGAGGTTAATAGAGATCATTGATGTTATTGTGCTCAATTACAGAATGGTGTTGTGTCTTTCTCTTTTTTGATGCAAATAAGAAAGATACATGTAAAGCCTATTTCTCCTTTCTCCTCGAGGGGATAATTCTGTTATATGTAGTTGAGTCTATTGGATTTTCCTTATGTCCTAGGCCCTCCAACCTTTTTACTATTCAGCTAAGTCTGGGTCATTGGTACAGTATAAAAATGTTAAAAAATTTATAGTAATTTATATATTTTTTATATTTACCAATGACCCAGACGGGGATGGCCCTCCCATGATTTGGGAACTCATACCTCCCCACTGAGTACATAACAGTTACCAGGCATTGGTTGTAAGAATGATAATTGTGCCAATTTCGAGACCTCCTTGACACTGCGTATGCGCTGTGGAGTAAAAGTATGGAGGACCATATAGGACATGTAATTTTCGGTTTTTGATGCAAATTTGGGGGATTGGGGGGGTAAAATTTGTGTTTTGCCCTAAATATTTTAAGAGTTAGCACCAGCTAAGTCTGGGTCATTGGTAAGTATAAAAAATATATAAATTACTATAAATTTTTTAACTTTCGAGTTATGACTTTAAATGGGTTGAAATGAACCATTAGCATTTTCAAAGATGTGCCATTTGGTAAATTGCCATATCTTTTAAAATGCAAATGATACATTTTCGTCAGTTATATTAATAGTTAGAAAATACAGTTGTGAAAGATTGTATTTATTCTTAGACCAGTTTTGTAGTGACATTACTGTATGAATCAGTTAAACTTAATCCTCTGCACATTTATGTTGAGATATCAGAATCTCAAACTCCAGATATTTCCCATTATGCAATTCAGAAATTAAATAAATTTAACAGGGCTTATATTTCAATGAGAATCGATTCAAGCAAAGATTTGCACAGCAAATTTGCTGCACCTCTGCTCAGATTCGCATGAAAAGAATTGAGTTAATTTAACCCTTAACCTAACACAGTGACAGCAAATTAACCAATACAAGGCTAACATGACCTGAAGTATCCTGACACTTTGTCAATACAGCCGTATTTGCAAGGTTTTATTAGTTAATATTGTTTATTTTTTTCAAAATTATCAAATTTTGTTTAGGTTTTCAAAATAAAAAAAGCTGTGTTGGGTAAAGGATTAACATATGTTATCAGTATACAACACGGGTTCGACCATGGTGGCCTCATGGGATCCTGAGACAATCATAGCAGGTATGGATTCTCGCAACCATTTTTGCAAGAATCCAAATGGATTCTCCCAAATTTAGGTGAAATATAAGCCCAGTTCAATTCCTCATTGTATTATGGGAAAAGTTGGCTTCTTGAAATTTTGATATTTCGACATCATTGTGCAGAAGGTTAGACTTGAAGATAATAACTGAACACATGAATATTGAATGAATGTGCGTGTGTTTTGTTTCTCAGCCTTAAAATGACCTTCCAGTTAATTGATGGTGAAGTTGGCATGACAGTCAGAGACAAAGAGTATTTGGACAAACTAAAATCATTTGCCATTTCTCACTGTGTAAGTTATTTAGACATAAAACTTTGAAATACTTCCTTGCGATGATCTATTTTACAAATTTGCTAGAAGCTTCAGGTATCACTTAGAAAAGGTTCTCTGGGATCTTGTTTAAACAGCATATAACACATAGTTACACATAATTTTGTGAAAGGATCTTCAACTGTTCCTCTGCTTCAAGACATTGTTAGTTCTCCATAGCCTTGACTTCAACCAGGACAAAATGATGTTCAACTGGTACAGGGCTACAGTTAAAACTAAAAGTCCTGTCACGAACTGTGTGCTTATCTAGCCTTAATTGCGCATAGCAATTGCCATATCGAATGGCATTCAAAGCATGACAGGTCCTCCTGGTTACTCATAGCAAACACGGGCAATGTTTCTGCCAATGAACCTCCGGGTTACCCGGAGGTCCATTGGCTGAAACATTGCTTGTGTACAGGTCATATGTACAGAATTTGATAGCCTTACTATGGTCATAATGTGTAGATTAACGTGCAGATCGATGTGCTATTTGTGAACATTTCATGACAGAACTTCTAGTTTTAACTGTAAATTATGTCTTGTCATCAAAATTTGTTCATGGGTGCTCATCTTGTGACAATTTATGTATGACTGCTTCTCCTATAAAAACACTCTGCTATAAATTGTAACAAGGCAAATTCATATAGAGAAAATAATTTCATTTCAAAGATAATATAAGTTATATGACATGTAGCTGGCTAAAACATTTCCACACAAGGCGATGAGAGTTCATCTCAGGTGAGGCAAAGCCGAACCTGATATGAACACTCAGAGCCTTGTATGGAAATGTATCAGCCAGCTACATGCCTTGTGACATATTTATTATTTTGAAAGTCCATGAAATCAAGGGATTAAAAAATTTTCACGAAAAACAAAGAACGACCAGACATTTATTTTTTAGATCCGGCTATTGACAGCACCGTGCAGAATCATCAACAGTAACTGGCACTGGTATGTATCCATGGTGACAATAAACAAGCATTGCTGTTCGAAGTGTGATATTTGTTTACAAAATAAAACGTATCAGTACAATCATTCAAAAAATCTCTTTTAAGGCCTAAAAAAATAAAAAATCTGTTTCTCAGGCCCTCTCGCATGGTCCTTTTGGCTGCCGCATGCTGTCTTTTTATAACCAATTTAAACTTGAAAAAAATAAAAATTAAATGGTTTATGTCTGATATTTTAACCAAGTTAAAAAAACTGATGAATTTGCCTTTGAGTGCAAGAAGGCTTTGCAATGCTTTAGCATTGCAAAGCCTTCTTGCACTCAAGGGATGAAATACACCACCACCCATGCTGTTCTGTAGATTATGAGGCCTAAAACTTGAACCAAGAACATGAACTTTTGATGGCAAAAAAGTAATTACTGAAATAAAAAATAAAATAAAAAACCGCTCGCCCACATGCAATTTCACAAATAATGGCCTGAGAAACCGAATATCTACTTTGTGTGGCTTAATCTGTTGAGTAAAGTGTAAAGAAAATGTTCGCTTCAGCATAAAAATTTGATAGAGTCGTGAAAACAACAGAGACTTTTTGGGACTACAAATAATATTTTCTGCCCATTAATTGAATATTTAAGGTTTTGAATCAATAAATATGGTACCTTGAAAATATTTTTGGTACTTAAATTCTCTTATTTTGTTTTCATTCAAATTTTGAAAATTCAGAGCGAGTGGAATGCTTTAAAATAGTAATGGCAGCTACTCACCCAACATCAAATAATATCAGGTGAGTTACCTGATATGGTCTAACCCTTAGATGATTTTCCAGCATTCTGATTGGACAAACTAACTTTGAGGCATCTGTCTATTTATCTGTTGGTGTTTAATGTCATATACTTATGCACAATGGCTATTCATGACCGTGACAGTTTTTATGGGTGGAGGGAGCCGGAGTACCTGGAGAGAGCCACCAGCTCCCCAAAATCATAACTCTGCATTGCAGCACAGGCAGGGTTAATTTGGTTGAAGACATGCGTACCATCAACATGCAGTACGTCTTAGTACATGGCATCATCGTGCCCCCATGTGGACAATCGGGGTTAAGTGCCTTGCCCAAGGACACAACGCGGGAATCCGAATTGATCGCTCAGACGGTCACCCATCCAATGATTAACCGGGCTAGACATTGCTTAACTTCGGTAATTGTCGAGAACCGGTTACCACAATGCCACTGTGCCCCGAACCCCCCTTTGAGGCATAATAATACCATGTATGAAGCACATTAACAGAATATGAAGCTTTAAGAATCACTGTGTCCAAAATGAAGCCCAAATAAATCTGACACTATAGGAAACACAGCGGTTCATTGGTTAGAGCATTGGACTTTAAACCAAAAAGTTGATGGTTCGGTCCTGAACCATACCATATGCACTGTGTGTCTGTGTCCTTGTGTAATGAACCACTTCTGGGACCCAAGTAAACTTTCCAGATTGGTCTCAATAAAACGGACAAGTTCGATGGGTGATCTGGACTCCCCCAGATTCTAGGCTAATTGCCGAATATGGACAGACGATTAAAATGATAATTATAAATATATATAATGTTCAACTGGCAATCTATCATTTACTGAATGCTGGTAAACAGAATTTTCAATCAATATCAGCTCAAGACTGGTTAAAGTTTACGGAATTCTTCATTCTTAGTAAGGCCGTTTACTGAACCACATAAGAAGTGGTCAAAACTCCTACCTTCTCGACGAAATCCCTCGGAATCCACTGTACTCAACTGATTCCCTGACTTTTTTTATCCTCATTACTAGTCCGTGCAACTTGATTTGCCACTGTTCCATACTCTAGTTAAGAAGACTCAATTATCACACTTTGAGGTGTGACGGAATGTCACTCATTAAATCATGCCATCAACATACTTTCAGATCAACAAATGGTAAAATTATTTGTTAACCCCCTGAGGTCGGTATTAAGTACAGACAATATCCAGTATTGTCACACTTGGGGAAGATACTTAATCCCAATTGCCAATGTGGGTGGGTGGGGGGGCGGATGGTGGCAGGGGGGCTTGGTGGTACTACAGTACTGCGGCCGTGGACTGGTCACTTTCTGTGGGTGGACTATATTTCCATGCACACAATAATATTAGATTCCAAACACTAATTATAGGAATAATCATCAAAAATTTAATTAATGAAACACTTCATTAATTAAAATTTTGCTGATGATGATTTTTATCACCTGGTGAACGCATGCATGGACATCCCTGCCCACATGTGGATTACGACGAGTCCACGGCAACTGTACTGTAAGAAAGCATACTTACACATTATTTTTTTTTATTCAGTTTTGCATGTATAGACAAAACAACAAATGCAGTGCACATCAAGGTTTATTAGAGTGTTGTACAAATAATTTCCTTTTCCCATTTATCTCAGAGTGATGAAACCATTTAAACAAATCACAATCTCTCCACACAGAAATGAAACTCAAATCAAAGAGATCAAATATGCAGTGTAAACCATATAACTAATAATGTGTAGAAAAATAAGAAAATTGAAATGATTCTGAAGAACTCTCTTTTTTGTATCTTTTTTTATCTTCAATATATGTTTTCCTCCACAGAAATAAAATCTGTTTTAAATTTGTTTTTCAACCAAACCATTATTTAAGAAAGCCACAGACATGATTCATCAAATTATTTTTTAGCTCACCTGACTGAAAGTCAGGGTGAGCTATTCTGATCACTTTTTGTCCGTCGTCATCTGTCGTCCGTCGTACGTCATGAAGGTGGTGTTTGGGTAATTTTCTCCCAAGCCACTGGCTGCAGTTCAATTAAAATTCACATGAGTAGCGATTATATAGGGGCATTTGTTTTTTCTTCAAATTGGATTTCTGCTCATATTGTGGAGTGGGGTGGGGCCAAAATGCACAAAATTTTAAAGCATCATCTTCTCATGAACCTGCCATAGCAGAGACTTGATATTTGGTATGCAGCTTCCATTTGAGGTGTAGACTCAAGTTTGTTCAAGAGAAGTTTGACGGGCAATATTTGCCTTTGTTCTCAGAGGGGCGAGAATTTTTGCCCAGCCCAGAATTTCTATTTTCTGAACCAAGAGACCAATTTGAACCAAATTTAATATGAGGTATTATTGGGTTATAAGTACTTGATTTATCCAAAATTCTTTTTCATGCAGCCCCGTGGGAACCTCAGGAGCCAAAAATAGAAAAAAACAAAAACATCCATATCTCCAAAACTGCACGGCACTGAGAATTTTTATTTGGTGTGAGGCTTCCTTGGGACCAACAGAAAGGGATGGAAAAAAAAATTGCCATCGGTTTTGTCATAAGGTACTTTTTCGGGACTTTGAAAAAATGCTGAGTCAGCATTTTTTAACACTATGGGCAATGGGAAAAAATTAAAGAATCGTTTGCTTCCAAACCACTGCTCCAAAAGCTTCATATTTTACATATAACATCTTTGGAACATTGATTCACATATTTGTTGAAATCAAATCCCTCGGCCCATATTTGGGTTCCCTATGGGAGCCCAAATGTTCAAATTAGTGCAGTATGAGGAATATTCTTTAAAAATCTTCTTCAGATCTACCAATAAGAATCTTTTGATATTTGGTATGCAGCATACTTAGGGGGTTGAGATTCAAGTTTGTTCAAGTTCATATTTAGGCTGAAAATTTGTGCTCCCGGTCCGGACTTAGAAATTTTAGACCCAAATCTGGAAATGAGTTTTTTTGTATTTTTATGCGTTTCAGTCAATTTTAAGACAAAAATACTTTTTTGTTTTTACACCAAAAATTTGGAGTCCGGGTGGGACTTTTTTTTTTTTATGCATTTTGGTCAATTTTAAGACAAATTTTTTTTTTTTTTTTTTACACTGAAAATTTGGGGTCCGGGTGTGACTTAGAAATTTTGGACCAAAATCCGGAAATGTTTTGGGGGGTTTTTATGCATTTTGGTCAATTTTAAGACAAAATTTTTTTTTTTTTACTGAAAATTTGGGGTCTGGGTGGGGCTTTGAAATTTTGGACCAAAATCCAGAAATTAGTTTTTTGTTTTTTTATGCATTTTGGTCAATTTTAAGAAGAAAAAAAAATTTTGGTTTGAAAATATTTTGTTTTGTGACTGAAAATTTCCGAACAAAAATTTTAAAAAATCTGTTTTTATGCGTTTATTTCTCAGTTTTGGGACGTAAAAGTGCTCAGTTTTGGGATGTAAAAGTGCAGGAACTGAAAATAGAAGGAAAATCCTGTGTATTGTGTGGGCACAATCACTTCATCTAGTTGGTATATGCTTTTCTTAAGAGGGGGCGTATGCAGCTTATTTAAGTCAAGTCCCTGGTTTGATATTTAGACCACCATGTCAGGTGAGCGCCCTCAGGCCCCCTGGGGCCTCTTGTTTTAAATACTAATTTTTTTTTTTTTTTTTTTATCTGTTTCAGAAGTTCTTTTCACCTATACCATTTACTCCTACCCCTTGTCTGTACACCTAAAATAAGGTGTTACAACTCCGCCATTCATAGAATGGACATTAACTTAAATTCTATTTAACAACATAGGGGGCACAAAACTCTTATCATCTAGGAGCTATCATAGCTGAAACATTCCTTTTAGTTATGCTTTTCCACAGTTAAGACCCTACAAAGTAGTTCTTCTGTTTCTCAGGCCATTTTTGGTAAAATTGCATGCAGGTGGGCATTTTTTTATTTTATTTTTAGCTCACCTTGACAAAGTCAAGCTGAGCTGATCTCATCACTCTCTGTCTGGCATCGGTCGTCCGACAACACCATGTTTTGGTCTTCTCCTCCAAAACTGCTGGGTCAATTCAAGTGAAAGTTTGTGTGAGTGATTGTCCCAATGGGGCATTGCATTTTTGTTAAACTCAACATGCCCAACCCATAGGGAGGGGGTGGGGAAAATGCTCCAAAATATTTTTAAAATCTTCTTTTCAATAACCAGTGGGTTCAATAACTTGATATTTGTTATGAAGCTTTCTTTTGAGGTGTAGAATCAAGTTTGTTCAAACGAAGTTCGTGAAGCAATATTTGGCTTTGTAATGGGAGGGGTAAGATTTTTGGCCCTGCCCAAAATTTCTGTTTTCTGAACCGATGATCCGATTTGAACCAAATTTGGTATGTGGTATTATTGGGTCATAATTTCTTTACTCATGCAAAAAAAAAATTCCTGCATCCCTATGGGAACCCCAGGAGCTAAAAATAGAAATATTTTCAAACGTCCATATTTCCCAAACCACACGGAACAGGGAGCTGTTTTTTGGTAGAATTGAATGGTAAAAAAAAAATGCCATCGGTTATGTTAGGGTATTGTGTTGTGGGCATCAAAAAAATGCTGAGTCAGCATATTTGCAAAAATTTAAAAAAAATTTTCTACAGAACCAATGGTCAGAAACTTTTGATATTCGGTATTCAGCATTCATAGGTGGGTCAGATACAAGTTTGTTAAAATAAAGCCCATTGGTTCATATTTGGGCTCAATACAGGAGCCCAAATATTTAACTTAGGGCAATATGGGGAATATTCTTTAAAAATCTTCTTCAGAACCACCAGTCAGAATCTTTTAATGTTTGGTATACTTCGTTGTTATGGTCAGATTCAAGATTGTTCAAACCAAGTCCCTAGGTTAATATTTGAGCTTCCTATGGAAGCCCAAATTTTAACTTCGTTCAATATGGGGGATAATGTTTTAAAATCATCTTCTTCAGATCCACCAGTCAGAATGCTTTCATATTTGGTATACAACATCTCTAGGGGGGTCAGATTAAAGTTTGTTCAAATCGGGTCCCTAGGTATATATTTGGGCTCGTTATGGTAGCCCAAATTTTAACTTGGTGCAAGATGAGGAAATTTCTTTAAAAATCTTCTTCAGATCCACCAGTCGGAATGTTTTCATATTTGGTATACATCTCTAGAGGGGTTGGATTCAAGTTTGTTCAATTCGATTGCCTGGTTTAATATTTGGGCTCCATATGGGAACTTGAAATTTAACTTAGTACAATATGAGGGAATTTCTTCAAAAAATCTTCTTCAGATTCACTTGTCAGAATCCTTTCATGTTTGGTTTACAACATCTCTAGGGGAGTCAGACTCAAGTTTGTTCAAATGGGTTCCCTGGGTTAATATTTGTACTCCCTGTGGTAGCCCAAACTTTAACTTAGGGCAATATGAGGAAATTTCTTTGAAAATCTTCTTCTTCAGATCCACTAGTCAGAATGCTTTTATATTTGGTATACAACATCTCTAAGGGGGGAGGGAGGGGAAGGGGCAGATCAGAGCCGGAATTGGCCATGTAGCTGACGAATTAGAAATTTTGTATTCAGTACCCATTAGAGGTGTGTAACTAAGATTAGTCCACATAGGTTGTATCAAGGAGCTTCATATGGGAGCTCTTCATTTTTCATGATCAACTGAAGAAAATACATGATGCTAGAACTACTTTTGTCTCTCCTGAGGGGCTCAAGGATTGACAATGCATCCCATGGAGATGGATTGCTTAGTGTAGACTCATTCTTGGACTCTGTTTATATTGTGTTCTGTTCAAGGTGATCGCTTCAGGCCCCGTGGGGCATCTTGTTTATTTTTGTAATTATTTCTTTGCCATCAAAAGTTCATGTTCTTAGTTTGTGTTAGGCCTCATAATCTACACAATAGCATGGGTAGTGGTTTATTTTGTCCATTGAGTGCAAGAAGGCTTTGCAATGCTAAAGCATTGCAAAGCCTTCTTGCACTCAAGGAACAAATTTTTAAATTTATTAACTTGGTTAAAATATCGGACATGAACCATTTATTTTTTATTAGCTCACCTGACTTTCAGTCAGGAGAGCTATAGTGATCACTCACCGTCCGTCGTCCGTCGTCCGTGAACATGGTGTTTGCGTCTTCTCCTCCCAAACCGCTGAACCAATTTAATTGATATTTGAGATAATAGTTTGTTATGACATCGCAATTTGATTTTGTTCAAATCAAGTTGCCCCGCCCGTGGGTAGGGCCACACCCAAAAAGTGTGCTGAAATCTTAAAAAATCTTCTTCTCATGAACCAGCAGTAGCAGAGACTTGATATTTGGTGTGCAGCTTCCTTTTGAGGTGTAGACTCAGATTTGTTCAAGAGAAGTTTGTTGGGCTATACTTGGCGTCGTTATGGGAGGGGCAAAATTTTTGGCCCCGTCCAGAATTTCTATTTTCCAAACCGAGAGGCTGATTTGAACCAAATTTTATGTGAGGGCTTATTGGGTCATAAGTACCTAATTTATGCTGATTTTTTTTCCCGTAGCCCCATGGGAACCGCAGGAGCTAAAAATAGAAAAAAATTAAAACGCCCATATCTCCAAAACTGCACAGCACCGAGCATTTTTATTTGGTGTGAAGCTTCCTTAGGACGAACAGAATGAATTGGTAAAAAAAAATTGCCATCAGTTTTATCCTAGGGTACAGTTTCGGGACTTTGAAAAAGTGCTGAGTCAGCACTTTTTAACATTGTAGGCAATGGGAAAAACATTAAAAAATCTTCTTCTCCAGATCCAGCAGGCAGAATCTTTTGATATTTGGTATGCAACATTGGAGGGTGGATCTGATTCAAGTTTGTTCAAATCGGCCCCCTGGGTTCATATTTGGGCTCAGTATAGGAGCCCGATTTCGAACTTAGTGCATTTCAGGCAAATTTCTTAAAAAATCTTCTTCTCCAGATCCAGCAGGCAGAATCTTTTGATATTTGCTATGCTACATTGTGGGGTGGATCTGATTCAAGTTTGTTCAAATCGGCCCCCTGGGTTTATATTTGGACTCAATATAGGAGCCCAAATTTGAACTTACTGCATTTCAGGCAAATTTCTTTGAAAATCTTCTTCTCCAGATCCAGCAGGCAGAATCTTTTGATATTTGGTATGCAACATTGTGGGGTGGATCTGATTCAAGTTTGTTCAAATCGGCCCCTTGGGTTTATATTTGGGCTCAGTATAGGAGCCCAAATTTGAACTTAGTGCATTTCAGGCAAATTTCTTTGAAAATCTTCTTCTCAAGATCCAGCAGGCCGAATCTTTTGATATTGGGTATGCAACATTGTGGGGTGGATCTGATTCAAGTTTGTTCAAATCGGCTCCCTGGGTTTATATTTGGGCTCAGTATAGGAGCCCAAATTTGAACTTAGTGCTTTTCAGGCAAATTTCTTAAAAAATCTTCTTCTCCAGATTCAGCAGGCAGAATCTTTTGATATTTGGTATGCAACATTGTGGGGTGGATCTGATTCTATTTTGTTCAAATCGGCTCCCTAGATTCATATTTGGGCTCACTATAGAAGCTCGAATTTGAACTTAGTGCATTTCAGGCAAATTTCTTCAAAAATCTTCTTCTCCAGATCCTGCAGGCAGAATCTTTTGATATTTGGTATGCAACATTGTGGGGTGGATCTGATTCCAGTTTGTTCAAATCGGCCACCTGGATTCATATTTGGGCTCACTATAGAAGCCCAAATTCGAACATAGTGCATTTCAGGCAAATTTCTTTGAAAATCTTCTTCTCAAGATCCAGCAGGCAGAATCTTGTGATATTTGGTATGCAGCATCCTTAGGGGGGTGAGATTCAAGTTTGTTCAAGCCATGTCCCTAGGTCCATATTTGGGCTCACTGTGGGAGCTTGAATTGTAACTTTGTTTGAAATGAGGAATTTTCTTAAAAAATCTTCTTCTTCAGATCCAGCAGTCGGAATGGTTTGATATGTGGCGAGTAGCATCCTTGGGGGGGGGGGGGGGGGGGGGGGGGGGGAGGGGGGGGATTCAAGTGTGTTAAAGCCAAGTCCATGGGTCCATATTTGGGCTCCCAGTGGGAGCCCAAATTATAACTTAGTCAATATGAGGAATTTTTCTTTAAAAATCTTCTTCTTCAGATTCAGCAGTTGGAATGTTTTGATATTTGGCATGGAGCAACCTTAGGGGGCTGAGATTCAAGTTTGTTCAAGCCAAGTCCCTTGGTTCATATTTGGGCTCACTATGGGAGCCTGAATGACAACTTAGTTCAAAATGAGGAATTTTCTTTAAAAATCTTCAGATCCAGCAGATGAATGCTTTTGATATTTTTTATGCAGCATCCTTAGGGGGGTAAGATTCAAGTTTGTTCAAGCCATGTCCCTAGGTCCATATTTGGGCTGATTGTGGGAGCTCGAATTGTAACTTGGTTCAAAATGAGGAATTTTCTTTAAAAATCTTCTTCTTCAGATCCAGCAGTCGGAATGTTTTGATATTTGGTGTGCAGAATCCTTAGTCGTGTGAGATTCAGGTTTGTTAAAGCCAAGTCAGTCCCTGGGTTCATATATGGGCTCCCTGTGGGAGCCCAAATTATGACTTAGTTCAGTATGAGGAATATTCTTTAAAAATCTTTTTTTGGATCCACTGGTCAGAATATTTGGATATTTGGTTTCAGCTTTTCTTAGGAGGAGCAGATGCAACTTGTGGAAATCAATTCTCTGGGTTGATATTTAGGCTACCATGTCAGGTGAGCACCCTCAGGCCCCCTGGGGCCTCTTGTTTTTCTAAGTTTGCATTGGTCTAAAAAGAGAGCATGTGGCAGCTAAAGGACCCTGCGGGAGGGCCTGAGAAACAGATTTTTATTTTTTTTAGGCCTAATGTCTAGATGGAAAGTCTATTTTGTTTCAGCTGTAATCCTCTAATACTCTCTGCTTATGCCTTTCTACAGTTAAAGTCCGGATAGAAAGTCCACTTCATTCTCTCTGCTTAAAATGCACTCATGATGTTTTAGCATTCTTCCACTTGGACATGAACATCTACCAAGGTATCTGCTCAGTCAGTATAAACAATGAGCAAATTTGAAGCTCAAGACCCATGGGACACTATCCGGCCTTCATTTTCTAGTTTGGCCCCATTTTTTTCTTCTATTTCCACACTTGCAATTTTTTGTTGACTAGCACTTAAATTCCCAAGAAAAGATTGCAAGCATCGGAAAAATTGACAAATGCAACATACAACAAATTTTCTTGTGGTTATCCGACAACTTGTGTAACCCTTTACCCAACACCAACGATATCAAATTATATTAATTTAATTTGTGGGCTTTTTTTCCAAGAATTTCAACAAAATCATATCATGTGACCCCTCCTTGGAACGAGCCCACTGAGCTTGTTCTGATGAGGGTGTCACATAATATGGTTTTGATGACATTTTTTGAAAAATATACTTTTTTTTTCAACTGCTTAATTTATAAATTATATGGGCAGACACGGGATGCGACTGATTCGTTAGGTAAAGGGTTAAAGTCATTTGCATTGATGTACAGTATGTGGAGAGTGTATTATCACTAAATCACCCGCAGAGTGGAGATTTCACCCGAGGAATAATTGTGAATTTGTTGCAAAGCCAGCATGATCAAAGTTTCAGCTAATGGACCTCCGGGTTAAACCCGGAGGTCCATTGGCTGAAACATTGCTTGTGTTTTTTGTCGATATTTTCAAAATTTGAAAGTTATAGCTTCGGTGATAACTCCACTCCACAGGTGATTTAGTTACAATCCACTCTCCACGTACTGTAGAAGGTAGGAAGTGATCAGTAATGTAATAGATTACTTTTCCAAAGTAATTATAATCACAATCAGTATTTTCTAAAACTGGAGTAAATGTAGAAATCATAATCATAAAAAATGAATGTTAATTGTCATTCTATGAGGGGGGGGGGGGGGGCATAGTGGTGCTGTGTACTTAGGCATACTGCACATCGATGACGCACTGGTCTTCAACCAATGCTAACCCTGCTTGTGCAGAGTTAGTACATTGGGGAGTCTGACAGTTGCTTGCCATTGCTCGGTGGCTCTCTCTGGGTACTCCGGCTTCCTCCACGCAAAACTGTCTAACGCGAGGTAACCCTGACTGTCGAATGTGTCGTTAAGACCCCAATAAATAATAAATAAATAATTTTAATCATAATAATTACATTTTAATGTAATCACCACAGGCCTGTTTAGGGGCCCAATCCACTGGCCAATTTTCCCCAAAGCAGCATTATGTTACCCTCATAACCCTATCCCTATGTAAGTTTGTCATATGCCATGATCAAGTTTGTCACAAACCATGATCAGAGTTAAAAGATAGAATGGGCCTCCTGGCAACCTTTCAAACAGTGGTTATGAGTGGCTTTAATGGTGTTGGCTACAGTGTCACATAATGCACTTTTATTATACCCCCTCAACGAGTTTTGGGGTGGGGGGGGGGGGGGGGTATACTGGAATCATCTTGTCCGTCCGTCTGAACGTAGACATAATTTTGACCCGAGATTTTCTCAGACATTTATGGACCATTGTCATTGAAATTTTGTATGAATGTTCACCACCATGGGAACCTGTGCACCTGCGATTATAGTTTCGGTCGGACTATTTTTGTCACAGTTATGCCACTTTTTCACATGTCTTAGAATGCTAGATTTTTGTCCTGAGATTTTCTCAGATGTTCATGAGTCGATTCCTTTGAAACTTGGTATGGATATTCACTACCATGGGAACATGTGCACCAGTGATTATAGTTTTGATTGGACTTTTTTTGCCAGAGTTATGCCCCTTTTTGTCTTAGAATAATTAATTTTGTCCAGAGATTTTCTCGGATGTTTATGGGTCGATTCCTTTGAAACTTGGTATGGATGTTCACTACTATGGGAACCTGTGCACCAGCGATTGTAGTTTTGATCAGACTTTTTTGCCAGAGTTATGCTCCTTTTCGTCTTAGAATGCCTGAATTTTGTCTGTAGATTTTCTCGGATGTTTATGGGTCATTTCCTTTGAAACTTGGTATGGATGTTCACTATCATGGGAACCTGTGCACCAGCAATTAAAATTTTGATCAGACTTTTTTTTGCCAGAGTTATGCCCCTTTTTGTCTTAGAATGCCTGAATTTTGTCCGAAGATTTTTTCATATATTTGTGGGTCGATTCCATTGAAACTTGGTATGGATGTTCGCTACCATGGGAACCTGTGCATCTGCGATTATAGTTTTGATCAGACCTTTTTTTACTAGAGTTGTGCCCCTCTTCATCTTAGAATAATCATAGCAGTGGGGCCGGCAGGGGGTATGGAGGGGTCATCTGGGTCAGGGGATATGGACAAGCCCAACTGGGACAGTCACATCTCTAGTTTAGTATGGTTCATCATGATCGTTGATGTCAACAATGTTTGTATTTTCCCATAGGTGCCCAATATTTTAACCCTAATACAAACCCTGATTAATATTACCAGTAATCATTTAGCAATCAGTCACATTTCTTGAAGTTTTGAAATTTTCCCCACCAATTGTCATCTTTATGTTCTTGGAAAAAATTTGAAAAAGTTATGTAATCTTTTGTTAGACACTGGTCCACAGTCTCTGTAAATTATCCCAATTCAAGGCTATTAAATAAAAAAATTCTTTTTTCTCTTGCACCTCCCTTATCATAGAAAATCGGCCTCATCAGAAATTTTTTTACCTGGAAATCTCTTCAGTGAAACTATTTTGCATGTTTATGACTAAAAATTTAACTAACTATATTTTGTTTGACAGAGCTCATCGAGCCCTGTCAAACAAGATATAGTTTGTGTAAATTTGCCACTGCATTAAGGAAAATTTTCACTTCCGAAAACATTGATTTTCCACATAATGCTGTAAGGAGTTTAAATTTTTAATTCATTTTCACCCACGTGGGAACCCTGGGAATTGAAACAGTGCTTTTTTTACTCTGGTAAACAAGCTCTGTTTTGCTGGTAAAATAGGACCCAGTCACCAATGCTTGGGGTGGAAGTCCTCTAAAATGGTCAACATGGGTATAAACGATTGACTGAACTTGACTTGATCTCCATGTTGCAATCATGCTTAGCCATTATGCAGAAGTATGTGACCTTAATCACCAATAAATAAATAAATAATTCATTTTCAGGATGGTATTGTGGATTAAAAGAAAAAAGCCTCTTTCTTTCATCATAAAATTGATGAAAAAGTGCCAGAGAAACAATTTTTTTGTAAAAGGCCCAAGAGAACTATTTGTCATCATATGCTTTACTCAATCTGAAAGCTACAGTAACAATTAAAAGTACTTTTTCTGCTGTACGTGAAAGTGGGTTACCAATAAAACACTTCCAGCATGGACTTTCCATACAGATATTCATTCTCCAGTTCTTTAAAAAAAATGTTGAGCTTTGAGAGATGTAAGGTGTAATGGCCATTGCTAAAGTGATCTAACCATTTCAGGCAGAAAGTCTTGCCGGCATAGTCACTGCTGCTATGTCAGTCTTGATGTGCCATCAAAAATTTCTTCCATTTGATCGTTGGACTAAGGAACATGAATAAATTTGAATCTCTTTTCTTCAGTTGGTGCTAACAAAAATTGACAAAGCCAGCTCTCATAAACTACTAAGGACTGTTATGGCAGTGACTAAATATATCAAAGAAAACACGCATTGTTGTCTTTCACAGCCATTTCTTACCAGGTATGTTCTTTTCCATTGTAGACTTTATTAACTGTGATGTGCCTTTCTTTTAACCAAGCTCAACTTCCTAAAATTAGAGTGTCTTTCCTCCTCCTAGATATTCTCTTCTTCTATACCTAAATATTCTACCAGGGTATTTTCAGTGTTGTCTTCCATTCTAAAATTGCAATTGTTTTTGAGACTCACAAATAAATTGAAAGTAGACCATGCTTAATGTGGACAAAAATAGTGTTAAAGTCAGCATATGTGCATCAAGGCCATCTACAACTATGAAAAATATGAAAATTGATGGAAAATCATCAGAATGATCTGATTCAAGGCTTATCAATAACAGCTCATGGAGATCACTGGTATAATTAAAACTAGAAGTCCTGTCATGAAATGTTCTCAAATAGCACGTCAGTCTGCAGGGTGATTTAATTTTTAAAAATTAAATAGCAGTTTACTAACTTGGATAAATTTTGATCAGCATTTCCTATTATTTATATCTTTTTGTCATGTGAAATTGATTAGCTATGGTGGCAAATTGATACGAAAATCACTGCAAATCCAGTTAAATCGAGCCCTGTCAATCTGCACGTTAATCTACGATTTAAGACCATAGTAAAGCTATCAAATTCTGAACATATGGCCTTTGCACAAGCAGTGTTTCAGCCAATGGACCACTGGGTAACCCAGAGGTCCATTGGCAGAAACATTGCCTGTGTTTGCTATGAGTAACCAGGAGAACCTGTCCTGCTTTGGATGCCATTCGATATGGCAATTCCGCATAATTTCCACGCACAATTAAGCCTAGATAAGCGCACAGTTTGTGACAGGACTTCTAGTTTTAACTGTAGAAGCTGACTGTATGAGCAACCATTTTCAAAGTTAACACTTCCCACAAATAGGAAATCTCACATATTCTGTCAATTTCAACAAAAAACACACTTGATGTTGGTAAGAATTATTTGGCAGATGATAGAACAATGAGTTAAAGCCCTGCAAATCATACAGTTCTGATTCGAATTGAATCTCAAATCGAATTCGGTCGATTATTCAAAATTGAATCGAACCTCAAATTAAATCAAGGGCATCTTGAAAATTCCCCATTCAGGGAGAGGCACTGTAAACCTTATTTGTTCCAACTATGATGGCACAAGTCCCGACTGGCAAAATATTCTAACTACATCATCAAGCATGCCATCGTCGAAGGCATGCCTTTATGATGCAGTTGAAATAGTATTACAGTGTAGGCCACTTAATTGGATATTTCTTAACTGAATAACCCTGTTAATTGAATATAATTTCCCAACACAAAACCATTTACCATACCTCCAGTACAAATTTGATCTGTTAATTGAATATAGGTTATAGAGTAAACTCCTGTTAATTGATTAAAAATCTTGTAACCTGTCAAGAAATTACCCTGACTCTTCAGAGTTTTCATCTGTTGAAAGACCTGTTTGGCCTCAGTGCATCCAATGCAGGCATTTAATCTATTATATCTTGTTTGACAGAGCTCAAAGAGATCTGTCAAACAAGATATAATAGAATAATTGCTAAGTTTATCTCTAGAATACAAGAAAGTGATTGTTAATTGAATGCTCTGGGTAATTGAATAATTTTCAATGGCAAAGTGGCTATTCAATTAAGAGGGTTGTACTGTAACCAGTAAGGATTATGTTGAAAAACAGGAACAGTGAGAATCACTGGTACTAGGCACTGCACAGCACTAGCCACTAGCAGCAGAGCATCGATGATACTGTTTGGAAACTTTAAATGTTCTTTCAATAGTGGTCGTGACAAGATAGACTGATATTGTTATGGTTGGTGGCACGTTTTGTGAGATGACGTAGATGACTGATACCAAGCTACATTCCTGAGAAAAGATTCAAAAGATTCAAAAGGAAATGAATCGGGTAGCCGATTTCAAATCGAATCGAATAGCAACTTAAGATTCAAAATCGAATGGAATCTCAAACTTCGCAGGGCCCTACAAAGAGTATTTTTCCAACCTTACCCAATGGCCCAGACTTAGCTGGTGCTACCTCCAAAATATTGAGGGTCAAACACAAATTTTGCCCCCCAATCACCCAAATTTGCATGCAAAACCGAAAATTAGAAGTCCTGTCTGGTCCTCCATACATTTACTCTCTGCGTATGCGCAGACGCCAGGAAGTAACCGGAATTAGCGCCAACATCATTCTTTGTTTGGCCCTCTATCAGATAACAACAAACTGACTTCTGTGCTTTTAAATCTCAGTTTATAATGATGCCAGACACAAATCAATGGTTAATTTGGTGGATCCAAGGACACAACTGGATGAAGGAAGGAAGAAATGGTGGTTTGAAACGTTCAGGGCAGTAATTTTATATTTATAAAAATTAGTTCATGTTCCCCAATTTCGGGACATGGACCTGACATCGTCATTGTTGATAATGATTTTTCCACTGTTTATTAAGTTTTCCTTTCCTACCCTCCCTTGACTATAAAATAATAACAGGCTTACCCTGCGACGACGGAGAGTAAGAAGCTAGCAAGTTCAGCAGGAAGCTTGGCGAGGTCTGAAGGACCGCGAGCGAGATACCCCCCCCCCCTCTTTCGTAACACATCCAGGGCTTGCCTCGAGTCGGGGCTGATCAGAGATCAGCCCAGAGGAGCATTTGCTGGGGGCTTTTTTTCAAGCCCCGACATTTTCCACAAAAAAGCACTAACAATAATGGACAATCAGCCCCGAAAAGGCCCCGACCTCAATATGTGGGGCACTTTTTTTAGGCCCCGACCATTTTACTCAAGGCGAGCCCTACACATCTGGGGCCTGATGTTGTGGTTCGGAACTTGCGTCAGTCGGAGCATACGTCCACGCCTCCCGTCCAGGATGCTCCGTTCAGTTCACAGCCGGAATCGGCTATAGTTATGGCTTCTTCAGCGTCTACCAAGCACACACGACCGCACCTTAGCTACATGACTTCTGATATCCAGCATGCATCGCCGAGAAGGTCCACTCTTTGTCAGAGAAGTCACACCATACAGTAGCCAAGGAGATGAGGCCTCATTCATCGGGACATCCGCATAAAAGAGCCATCTCGGACACACTGTCCCAGGAGGAGCCGGTGGGCAAGCAACAGAAGACCGCTGCTCCTCAGGCCTCCGCACCGGGTTTGCTGTCGCAGATTGCTCAGCTCATTGCAGTATCCCAGCAAGTGCAGAAGCAGCCGACGGCAGTCTCAGAACCTGAGCTGCCGGATGGTGCTGGGTCAGTCCAGTCATCTGCGCATTCAGATGCTGCTGGCCGTGATTTTCTATTGATTCGGACGAATGATGAAAGGGATATGGAGGGGTATTACCCTTCCCTTTCAGAACACCACATGGTTGTGATGGATTTAATCAACACTACCCTGAATTTGCTCCAGCGAATCAGAATGCTGCGACTACTTGCAAGAAACCGCTAGCATTGTTGGACGCTGACTTCATCCGGAAAAAGAGGAGGAAATGTCTTTTCCGGTTAAGTATAGACAGGTGTCACAGGCCTTTGGCCTTTTAGACACCATATTCAACTTTCCAGTGGAAAGAAGTAAGGCGGTTTCTTGTCATCATCTTCCGTAATTTTACCGATTAACGGAAAACAGGGAAGATGTATTGAGCGTTCCTCTGCGTTTGAATGAGCAGGCTAAGTACCTAGATATGGCCTTACCCTTGTCATTCACTATTCGCTCAGACACCATTGAGATGGCATTTCTTCATTCTGAGCGAATTTCGACTCACTGTTTTATTTAGATCACCTTTAAGAATTGTGACACAACATATCTACGGAAAGGAATTTGAGGACGTTCGTACCTCATTTAGAGTCCTTTCCAGAGCTATTATATTATCACGTATAACTCTGTCTTAACAGTTGCTAATTTGGAGTTAATTAGACGTGACAAAGCCCTTGCGTCGTCATCCTTAATAGATGACAAGGTGAAAAACTCTTCGGGTTGGTCCAGTTTCCGGACACTAAGTTTTTGACGATAAGCTTTCATTGGTTTATGACCAAGCTACAAAGAAAGCATCAATACTCTGCTCCTTAAGTCGGCGTCTAATTGACCTGCAATAGCAGAAAGGAGTAAGGGAGGATATCCTAGACAGAAAGTCATCTAAAAAGGACTCCTCATGAGGGTATAGTTAATCCTTCTATAATTACTCTAGGGATCATCATACAGCGACTTGGATAGGGGTCTTAGGTCTGATCGAGGCTACCAGTCAGATGCCCCTAAGCCATTGGCTCGAGGCTCTTCACGAAGGAGCATAGTTTCTCCTTCCGTAGGCCTCGCAGGTACTACAGATGAGGGTTAGGACCTCTATTGCTTAGCAGTTGACGGATGGTTATCAAGATTCGCACCAAACTGGATAACTATTACGGAAGACCAGTAGGAAAGAAGTGTGGTTTCGGACGGCCTACGGCTATCTTTCCGAGAGAACCACAACTAACTTAATGGCTGATGGACAATGCTTCCATCAAATCCTTGCATAAGAGTCTCTCCAATCGGAGGTAAAGGTTCTCTTGACAATGAAAGTAATAGAGGCCGTCGAGAATCAAGATTCTCTAGGATTCTATAGTCACTCGTACCAAAGCCATAGAGCTCGTTCTGACCGATAATAGACTGGAGCTGGATAACAAGTTTATCAAGCTCTAAAAGTTTATTTATGATTATCATTTAGCCGATAAAAGCAAATGTTCGAGTGATAGACTATGCTACAAGCATAGTAGATCTAAGGATCATTTTTCACTTCCTGGTATATCCGGCATTCAGAAAGTACCTACGGTTCATCATCCAAGGGATAGTATTTCAGTTCCGAGTGATGTGCTTCAGTCTGAGGATAGCCCCCTGGGCTGTCACTCGAATAATGAACTCGGTAATGTCTCACAACAATCTGGTTCGTCTGTCCTTATCCAGAGCGAAATTAGTCAGTTGTTATGCTCGCTTTTGACTACTATCAGATGCACTAACAGCGAGAAATTTTACACATACGTCCCCTCCAGTTATTCTTTACCCAGAACTGGAGTGTGAAAACACATTCGCTCAGGACCAGTATTGTTTTAACAGATCTAGTAAACGAAAAGGTCCATATTGGGGCAGATATTCAGAGTTCTGCTGCAACTGCCAGATCCTGCTTTTACGATTATGATGGGTATGAGTCAGTAGTTTGGGGCACAACCCTGAGACGACAGACTCGAAATGCAGAGGTCTTGGGACCCTCGGTTCCTGGAGAAACACATAAACATCAAAGAATGATGTCAATATTGTTAGCACTACATCAATGTGGATACGCTTGTTCAGATATTGTTGGGACAACTCTATGGTTGTAGTGTACATCAGGAACCAGGGCGGCACCCATTCATTTCCGTTATGATACTAACAGAGAAGAATTTTCATATTCATCTCTCTGTCCGTCATAAACCGGGTTGTCTAAATGTACTAGCAGACTTACTCCTCAGAAAGGTCGCCTGTTTCATTTGTATTGGACGCTCAACATGTGAGTATTTGGACAGTTTTGCTACCAGTGGGATCACCCCATGATAGTTCAGTTTGCGACGCACCGGAACAATTAGTTACCGTCATTTGCGTCTCCATGCCCAGATCATTGAGCTCATGTATTAGATGCTCTGCAGAATTCATGGGGATGAATGATAGGATACGCGTATCCTTCAATTCATTTGATTCATTAAATTACATTTAAGATTAAAAAGTCTCGTTGTGAATCCTACTAGTAACACCTCTGTTGTCACAGAAACCTTGGATCAGTATTCTCAAATGTCTGTTATGGGATGCTCCCCACAAGCTTCCTCCATGAGAGGGTCTTCTTTCAGGGGAAGTTTTATTCTTCACGTCCTCTGCCCATAGTGGCATAATGGAGTCGGTTAGAAGCATCGCGGTTCCTATATTTTTTGATAACTGGCACATGAACGATTAAATAATGTGGGTGAGGAGTTTTCGATATGACTTCGCATCCCCCCCCCCCCCCCCCCCCCCCCGCGCCCACCCCACACTGCCTATGTGTTTAGAGGCAATTACTGGGCAAGATGTAGTTTTCTTCCCGCAAGCCTCATATAAGTTAATACATACATACTATGCATTTGGGTCGTCTTCTATGTTAACCTCATGGGCCTATCCACTTTTTAGTTGGCTTAGTTTCCTGTGATTATTGTTGATTTGTTATATACGAGTGCTTATTTAAAAATCATCACAATTAAATTGCTACTCTTTGAGTATCTAGCAGGCTGCATAACCAGTTAACTGGTATTCAGATGATTACATGCTAAATAGAAATGCTCTCGCGCATTATATTATTAGGCTAATGCTTTATTGTATTTTGTGGACCTTGAAATCATAATCTATTTCGGGGGTGGTCCGTGTTGGAGCCTGTTAATCATACCTACTTTCATTTCTAGATCCGGGTTTCTATTATGTCAGTACTCAATTCGCACATGTTTACGATCTTAGATATCGGATAGTACACGTTGGAGAGTGTTGTTACTGGAATTTATTGTACAGAGGCTGCCTGTGGATTACCTAGGAAGTGTTTTTTCTCTTCAGGGATCGTTCAGTGTGGCTCGATTGGATATGTGTATGTTATTTTTTTTATATATATCACCGGTTTTTGACGTATCTGTGTACGCCGTCTGCGGTGTATGTTATATAGCGGGCAATATTAATTACGAGGATCATCGCTATAGCCTTTACTTCTGAAGTAGCATTAAGCACCATTTATTAATCATGAATTAATACCTGAGTGCCTGTTCGACGATTATTTATATTGTTTTGGTACCGCTCTTATTGATTCCAGAGCTCTCCCCTCTTTCTTTTGAAGATTTCTTCAAAAGAAAGGGGGGGGGGATTTTTACCTCTTCTCTGGCTTAAAAAGTATGTAACTATGAAGGAAGCTGTTTTATCCGTAATTATATCCTGCATACAGCTGAAGTGTTATTGTAAGGCGTATATTTGTGGGGGATTTTCACTCATTCTCAGATACGCCATCCTAATTTTTGGGGCTTAGTCCGGACTAGCCTTAAACATTAGGAACTTGTCACATTCTATGTAGCATTGTATTCATGCTTACAATAAGGGATTACTTAAATTGGGCTCCTTATTTAGAATATGTCTCCTCTATTACTGTATAGAGAGACATACATGTAATTCCTAATTATTCTAATTTCCTTTCATCATGGATTGCAGGATTGGAATTATTTTTGAAGTCCTAGACCCGCCACCTTTTTACGATTCAGCTATGTCTGGGCCATAGGGTACAGTTGGAAAAATATGATAAATTCATAGTAATTTCTATATTTTCCATACTTACCTATGGCCCAGACGGGGATGGCCCTCCCATGAGTGGGTACTCTCCCCGCTGAATTATTATGTAATACTCTCTTTTACAAAGATTGATGTTGGCGCCAATTCCGGTTACTTTCTGGCATCTGCGCAAGCGCGAAGAGTAAATGTATGGAGGGCCAGATAGGACTTCTAATTTTCGGTTTCGCATGCAAATTTTGGGGATTGGGGGTTTGGCCCTCGATATTTTGGAGATAGCACCAGCTAAGTCTGCACCATAGGTAAGTATGGAAAATATAGAAATTACTATGAATTTATAATTTTTGGTTCCAAGATGAAGCTTCTTCCTGTGATCATTTCCTGTTTATAAATGAAGTGGAATGATGGTCATTGAAGAGCCACTTTGCTAGTGAAAATTATTCAATTTACTGGGGTATCCAATTAACAGGGATATCAGTCTTTAGGTTTTGAGGCATACTGCAGCTCTCGTATGCCATCGTACCCACAATTTTTATTTTCTTCGAGTAGTCAACAGTGCTTGTTGACTCTGCAAGATTTTAAAATCTGTTTATGGGAAAAAGGGTCAAATAATATAAAGTATGCATGGAAATGTTAACAATATTCCAAGAATTATTGAATTATAAACTTACCATTCCAATATATCAAACCAACCAAATTTTGCTTTCCAAAAATTGTTACATAAACTAGGGTGCACATGCAGGTCCTGGGTTTTGGCATTTTTAAATTCCAGGCCTGGATAGACGTTTTGTTTGGTCAGTCCTTGAAAATTCTGAAAAGCTGTCTTGCAGCAGTCAAAAGTCAGTGTGTGCTTTGTTATTTCTGGTCGCATATGCTCATTTGATACTGTCTGATACTGTTGGATTTTCTCAGTCACCCATGTACTTCAGTTTCCAATTCTAGTTTTACAGGAATAGAATATACAATGAAAGTGTCAATGACACTAGCTCAACTTGTTAAGACATGTACATGTATAGTATGTGACACAGCAATGACAAACATCTAGGTAATGACCTGATAACAAAGGTACATATAAAGTATTGTAACGGTCTGTATATAAATACTGACCATAGCCTGTAACAAATGTATAAGTAAAATACTGTAAAGGTGGGCGACAGTCAGATGCTAAACTAGAAAAGAAATCTTTGAGTTCCAGAGTGGGTCTGACTGAACCCCAAAATATTTGTTCTCATAGCACAGTGATAACAAAGGCACCAAAAAACACTCGTTCCTGTCCCAAGGTGATAACAAAGGTACCCAAGAAGTTTCGTGAAGATCGGTTCATAAATACGAGCCGTATAGAAGTTGTGTACAAAAAACTGATTGGACCTAATTTTGGTACAAAATGGCCACTGGCAGACATCTTGAATTTTGGACCGCACCCAGAAACACTCGTTCTCGTCCCAAGGTGATAACAAAGGTACCCAAGAAGTTTCGTGAAGATCGGTTCATAAATACAGCCTCTAGCCCGAGCTGTATTGACATGTGCACTAACAGCGTATAAGTTGCACTGAATAAATCAAAGTTCATCTAATTTGCATAATTTCTGCACGAGAAAAAAACCTGTATTATATGTGATGTATTCAAAGTTACTAATTTATTTACTAAACATTCAAACAAAAATTTATTCAAATCAAAAGTTTCATACTGAAGTTCTGTACAAAAAACTGATTGCACTAATTTTGGTACAAAATGGCTGCTGGTGGCCATCTTGAATTTCGGACTGCACTCCAAAACACTTGTCATCCCACAGTGATAACAAAGGTACCCAAGAAGTTTCATAAAGATCAGTTCATAAATACGGCCTCTAGCCTGAGCCATATAGAAGTTGTGTCCAAAAAACTGATTGGACCTAATTTCGGTACAAAATGGCCACTGGCAGCCATCTTGAATTTTGGATCGCACCCGAAAACACTCGTTCTCGTCCCAGGGTGATAACAAATGTACCCAAGAAGTTTCATGAAGATCAGTTCATAAATACAGACTCCAGCCCTAGCTGTATTGACATGTGCACTAACAGTGTATAAGTTGCACTGAATAAATCAAAGTTCATCTAATTTGCATAATTTCTGCACGAGAAAAAAACCTGTATTATATGTGATGTATTCCATGTTACTAAACATTCAAACAAAAATTTATTCAAATCAGAAGTTTCATACTGAAGTTCTGTACAAAAAACTGATTGCACTAATTTTGGTACAAAATGGCTGCTGGTGGCCATCTTGAATTTCGGACTGCACCCCAAAACACTTGTTCTCATCCCGTGGTGATAACAAAGGTACCCAAGAAGTTTCATAAAGATCAGTTCATAAATACGGCCTCTAGCCTGAGCCGTATAGAAGTTGTGTACAAAAAACTGATTGGACCCAATCTTGGTACAAAATGGCCACTGGCAGCCATCTTGAATTTTGGATCGCACCCAGAAACACTCGTTCTTGTCCCAAGGTGATAACAAAGGTACCCAAGACTTTTCGTGAAGATCGGTTCATAAAAACAGCCCCCAGCCCGAGCCGTATTGACATGTGCACTTACTGTGTATAAGTAGCACTGAATAAACCAAAGTTCATCTAATTTGCGTAGTTTCTGCACGAGAAAAAAACCCGTATTATATGTGATGTATTCCATGTTACTAAATATTCATACAAAAATTTATTCAAATCAGAACTTTCATTCAGAAGTTCTGTACAAAAAACTTATTGCACTAACTAAAGTACAAAATGGCTGCTAGTAGCTATCTTGAATTTTGGACCGCACCCCAGAACATTCGTTCTCGTCCCACTGTGATAACAAAGGTACTCAAGAAGTTTCGTAAAGATCAGTTCATAAATACGGCCTCTAGCCCGATCCGTATTGAATTGTTGACAGACAGATGGCCAGACAGACGACTGGCCATGGCATAAGCTCAAATTTACCTTACGTCAAAGTTTAGCTAAAAATGTCAGGTTAGTGGTCCGTTTAAGATGAAAAATTGTGGCTGGAGTAAAAAGAGTTTGGATTGGCTCCAGCGTGTCTTGGAACATGGCCATTAAGCAAATTGTGTCAAATCGGTTGATTTTGCCATTAATAATGGCATTATTGGAAATACATGTACGAGGGAATCTGTACTCAAGAAACTTTTGCAAAGAATGGTCAACAAACATCCGCAAAACAAATTTTTCCATTGATCAGCATTTTCAATGCGGTTTGATCACTGGCAATGTAGCAACAGTTTAGGCCAAGTCTGAAGAAGTGACAGTAGTTTTGTTTTGTTTTGCTTCATCACATCAGAGCACCCCAACTGTCAACTTGAAGACAACCAATTGCTTAACACTAGAAATTATTTTGGCCACTGGATACCCTGGGTACTGGTCAAAATGGTCACACAATGAAACTGCCCCTTGAGTGGTTGGCCAAAATGTCCCATTTTTGGCAAAAACATCCTCAGACATTTGTTTGTCAAAACATCCCTGGCATTTATCAGAATGCCCCCACTTAACTGAAGCTACCCACATCACTTACCTTTTGAATGGTAAAGAGAACCCGTATTAAAAAAGAACTTCCTATAGGAACCCCAGGAAGTAAAGCAGTGCTTGTTTACTGTGGTCAACAAGCTGTTTTTACTGGTAAAATAGGACCCTGTCACCAATGCTTGGCGTGGAAGTTCTCTAAAATGGGCAACATGGGTGTAAACGATTGGCTGGACTGGACTTTGTATCCATGTTGTGTTCTTGTTTATCCATTGTGCAGAAATATGTGATCTTGTTGACCATCAAATAAATAAATAAATAAATAATTGAAAAAGAACATGTACATGCTGTATGCTGCATGTGTTCAGGTTTACAGATACAAACGTAGGTCTTGGAAATTAGTGATTCAGGTCCTTGAATTTCATACTAAATTTGGTGTATGAACCCTGGTAAACAAAGTGATTCAGCAAACTTCAAATGCCAATGATAGTAATGCAGAGACACAAGATATGCATTGCAAGTAATCTCCCTTGATATACATAAATATTAAAATGTCAAACCAAGTCAATCTCCAATGTTGAACATGGTACATAAAAGCATGTTTTGTTCATCCACTAAATTTGTGTCTAATGAAACAAATAAATACTTATCAGATACTTTGGATACTCATCATTATTTTTATGCTCCCAAAAAAAACTTTTTTTCGGGGGCATATAGTGTTTGTCATTTCCGTCCATCTGTCCATCAGGAAGATTTTCGTGTCTGCTCCATGCTTCTTTGGATTTTGTTGAAACTTGGCATACATGTTGCTTATGGGGAGATGACGTGTCACACACAAATTATTTTTTTGTTCGATGGAGGTCAAAGTCACAGATGAAGGTCAACTGTCCATCAGGAAGATTTTCGTGTCCGCTCCATAACTCTGAGATGCTTTGTTGGATTTTGTTGAAACTTGGAATACATGTTGCTTATGGGGAGGCGATGTGTTGTGCACAACATATTTTGTTCGATGGAGGTCAAGGTCACAGATCAAGATCAACTGTCCACCAGGAAGATTTTCGTGTCTGCTCCATAACTCTGAGATGCTTCTTTGCATTTTGTTGAATTGGCATGCATGTTGCTTATGGGGAGAGGATGTGTCACACCTAAAAAAAAATTTTGTTCAATGGAGGTCAAGGTCACAGATCAAGGTCATTGCCATGTGCGGGCATAGTCACTTCCGCGTGACAATCTCTTGTTTATTATTATATCTGAACACATATTTGGGGACCCCTCATGTCACTGCCCAACAAAATTTGTGATTTACAATCTCCAGAGGATCTGCTCCTTCCCAAATTAAAGTAAAGTGTGTGTTGGGATTCACACTGGAGAACGTCCCCGAGAACAAGTTAAAAATTTGTAAGCCTTGCCAGAATGTTGTGACAATGCTCTCTTTAGCAGTGGAGAAACAACTAATTTCTTTTCAAGAAGACAAGTCGGGTGGTGCTGGTGGTTCTTTATAAAATCCTGATGCACTAATTTCTTTTCAAGAAGACAAGTCAGGTGGTGGTGGTGGTTCTTTATAAAATCCTGATGCCGAGACTCAACAATCATGTGCCTCACTTCAAATGGTAGTGAGCAATATACAGCACACCTCCCATTTTCCAAATCGAAAGACTACAGAATTTGGTCACTTTACTTATTCTGGAGATAAACAGAGCATTTATTGTATTATGTCTTGTTGGACAGAGCTCACAGGGCTCTGTCGAACAAGATATAATAGATTAATTGTCTGTATTGGATGTACCAAGGCCAAATAGATCTATACACAAGGAGAATTTTGTGCTTGTCAGGGTAATTTCTCAACATATTGCAAGATTATTTATTCAGTTAATGGAAGTTTTCTCAACAACTTACGTGCAATTAACAGGTCCAATTTGTACTGAAGGTATGGAAGGTTTTGAGAGACCACCTGTCTTGAGGGACCGCTGTAACCTTGTACCGTTTGGTTATTTTACTCTGTCATGAGAGACCACCTGTTTTGAAAGACCACTTTTGCCTGCCAAAAAGGGTGGTCTCTCAAGACAGGTTCTAATGTATATTAAGTTAGCAGAGTTATTTTGTTAACTGGTAGAGTGCTAAATTATTTTTGGCCATCAAAATTTGTTCGCATATCTTTGCCTTGTTACGATTTTTGGGAGAGTGCCCACAGGCACTCTCCCATAAATTGTAACAAGACAGGTCCTTACAGACTAAATAATATCACTTTAAAAATAGTATGAAATACATCCACTGAGTTGCAAATTGCAGTACCTTCACCTCCGAGTAAAGCCCAAATATGGGCTTCCAGCACTCTACCAGTTAAGAGGTGTGGTAGCCCAGTTTTTACCACTTCAGATTTCAGACCAAAAGGTTTACAGTTTGATCCCCACCAGTGGTAACTTATTTGTGTCCTTAAGCATTTTACAGTTCTTGATTGTTCGCATGTGGTTCAGTGGTGCTCTGTGCTAAAGCATACTGCACATTGATGGAGCAATTGTCTTCAGCCAATGCTAACTTGTGCAGTCTGACAGTTGTTTGGTGGCTCTTTCTCTATACTCTGGCTTCTGCCACACATAAAATTGTCTGTTACTAGATGGCCCTGCATGTCGAAAGTGTCATTAAAAACCTCAATATTCAGCTATGAGATATCCAAGTAAGTGGGCTAGACAAACAATATAAGCACTGGTTGGATCATTCTGGAAAAAAATTACACATTTTCCTTCATCTTTCTTTCTCTATTTTCAGTTCAAACACAGGAGAAGGAATTCCATTGCTACAGACCTTCATTGCTTATTTGAGTGGAAATTTGCAAATTAAAGGATTGTGATTTGTGGACACGATAGATTTTGAGACTGTTTTAATTAAGGTGCTTTATAAGTAATGGAAAGTTACTGGACAGTAGCTGTGGATTAGTCATAATCCATGTGTGGGCAGTGTTGTTCATGCATGCTTTTACCAGGTAATAAAAATCATCATCATCAAAATTTTATTAATGAAACATGGGGGTTATATCCAGTGCTTCTTTAATTAAATTTTTGATGATTATTTCTATAATTAGTGTTTGGAATCTAATCTTATTGCATCCGTGGAAATGTCACCCACCCGTGGAAAGTGACCACTCCACAGCGGCCATACTGCAGCTTGAAAATGGGTGATGAGTTATTTTCGGTGTCAAAATACTAAACAAGATAATTTGGCTCTGTTTTTGCTGTGCATCCATATTTATGAACAATGTTTAGAACACACAAAAAAAAAGAATAAAAATGATGACATTTGTTTTTAGATATTTGACACCATTGAAAATAACATGTCACTTATTTTCAAGCTAAATTTCCTATTACTTTTATAGCACCTTCATGCGACCAAAAGGTCATGAGGATATGGCATCACCTGTCCATCTTTTGACAAAAATATCAAATCATTGTAACTTAATATAACATTCTTGCATTTTATGATCATTTTACCTCCTTAATTGCACAAAAAAAAAATTGCACAAATGTTTTCCCATAGATTACATCCAATCTTTTAAAAATATTGCCGTCATTTGAAGCTTCATCAGCTATCCTTTACTTCTTATTTTACAGGTGTTCAACTGGTTGAGTGCTAGAAGCCACTACAATGGCTCTGTTGGAAAATTTTAGTGGCTTTATTTTGCATGCATTAGCTTGTTGTTTGGTAGGAAGTTGCAAAAATGTTTACATAGCATTGTTTTATTACAATTTATAAAAGAATTCTGACAGACACTTTCCAATAAATTGTAATGAAACAATTATTTATAAACAAAATTTTGCTAAGCAAAGGCTACCAAAGCTGGTGGCAGGGTATCTTTGAACAAAAACAATTCTCATGTTCCAAATCACCTTTAAAAAATAATTTAGTTCTCTACCAGTTAACAGTTTCTTGTGTCCAAATATTGCCATTTTGTGGTAATATTACGTCGTGTGAGAAACATAAGGTTCTATCTTCTACGAACGATTATAGCAAAAATATGGCATTCTTAAGGGATTTGTTACCCCACCAGTATGGTTCTATCTTCTACGAATGATTATAGCAAAAATATGGCATTATAAAATGAATATATTGATGATGTGCACATTTTTCGAAGCAATACAAATTGAATATTTTCAACATATTTTACATGGATTAGGAGGAGTTATCACATTGATTGACTTGATGCCATCTTGTGTGTGTGTGTGTGTGTGTGTGTGTGTGTGTGTGGGGGGGGGGGGGGGGGGGCAACATTCCAGCAATTAAGCTACATTGAGATGAGAGTTTAGACTCCATAATTTTCCTGATAAGAACGGCAAAGCTCATCATGTGTGTATAGAACATTTATATTTTTCTTAATAGTACAAAACTACATAAATAACAGATTATGTGATGATAAATAATGTATAATATGGTATAACAAGTAATAATAAAAAACAATAAATAAGTGAATATTACTTGTCTTACCTAGTATGATAAACAGGCGATACTTAGCAAAACAATATCGGGAGTCAGGTCTTGTTTTTGAAGGGATTTCCAGGTAAAAAAAAAGAGTGATGAAGCAGATTTTTAGTGATAAGGGAAGTACCTTTCAAACAAGAAATTTCCGTTCAACAACCCAACGAAAAAACTTCAGTTTTCTTCCTCCAAGCATAGCTTAGGACCCCTGATGGGAACAGGCTGAAGAAGCTTGTTCCAGTGTGGGTTATAAGCTATGCTTGTGAGGCAGAAATTGAAAGAAACAATCATATTTCAAAAGCTTTTTGCGAATAGTTCTAGCCAAATATGATAGTTATATTAGGTAAAGGGTTAAATCAGGGTTTCCGCAAGGGTTATAATGTTGGCGTCAGTAATTTGGGCAACCAAGAGTTGTGTTCCTACCACACGCTAAACCATGGTCTGCCTGTGGTAGAAACATTTTTAATTCTGGTGTCCAAAAACCCCCATTTCGTTGCATCTGAGGGATATTTTGAGGTTTTTCACAGTAGAAATTCAGGTGAAAAATCATTCATACAGATTACAGTACTTTCGAACAATACCGGTCCATGCTGGCATGGATGATCCAGCTCAACAACGACTGCATGTATGGGGGTGTCAACAATCATTATATGTTGCAAGAGTTTACTCAGAAGCAATCATGCAAAAATCAACAGTTGCAGTTGTGACGTCGGCCACTTATTAACTTGAAGTTTGCTGCTCCCGTTTGGTGTAACCCATGATTATTACCATCAAATGCACTGCGTAGGTTGCATGAGTTTTATTTCACATTTTCCCTGATGTCAAACTTCTTGTAGCAATTTATATGAACTATGGAATGCACAGTGAGGGGAATTTAGGGCAAGGGGAATGGGGCCATTCAGGGGATCCTAGGTTACTGAAGCGGAAACCCTGGGTTAAGCCTTTACCCAATGTAATGGCCCAAACTGGTCAGTGCTATTCACAAAACTCATTATTTAACTTTCATTATTTTTACAATGAGAGGTCATAAGTTATGTTTTTGAAGCAAAAAATGGAAAAGTGTTGTCTACCTTTCATGTTAGGTAAAGGGTTAAATGAATCATGACTTAGCTCTAGAGATGAGGACAGGTTACCAGCATTGTTGCTTTACATATAAGTCGACTCAAACCAGTGCCAACAATACTTCAATAAATAATATGGTGGAAGCCACTGTCACACCAACAAGTAAGGTTTAAGCTGAGCATTCTGTACAGTCATATGGTTACCCATATATTAAACCCCTAAATACTGATTTGGAAATATCAAAATTTCAACCTGCAAATTGTTCTCATAATGCAACTTGGATTTTAACTGATTCAGTCTTAGAGCTCAACAAGCTCTGTTAACCCTTTACCTATCATGAAAGGCAGACGACAATTGCAAATAAAATTCTTGAATAACTAATTTTTTTTAGTTTTTTCGTCAAAAACAAAGCTTATGACCCCTCAATGGAACGTGCTTGTTCAGCTCATTCCTATAAGGGGTCATAAGCTATGTTTTTGAGACAAAAAGAAAAAAAATAATGAAAATTGGATGGTGATTTTTGTGAATAGCGCTGGCCGTTACATTACGTTGGGTAAAGGGTTAAAGAAGATTCAATTGGTTAAATTTCTTGTTGCATTATGAGAAAGATTTACAGCTTGAAGTATTGGTATTTTGACATCAGTGTTTGGAGGGTTATTTTGTTTGTCAACTCAACCAATCAAACAAAAACAGCAGAACTATGGCACTTTTGTGACATCACAGTTCATTAATTTCCTTGATTAATTTACAATGGTTTTTTGTTAGTAAGAATTATTTATTGTAATTTATTGGAGTGCCTGAACATCCCTTCCAAAAATGACAAGAAAATAATGTTTATACGGAAGTGAGTACAGGTGGAGCTGAAGCTTCAGCCATTGTGAAAAGATGATAATGAAGAAATGTTTGATCAGGAATGTATGGAATGATCATAAATGAACATCGACAGATGGGTGGACGTTGCACAAACTAACACAAATACTTCTTGAGCTTCTCATCTTTATATTTATTTATTAGTCCCCAATGGTTTCACCATGAAGGGGACAACTGGTTTGCACTCTGTCTGTCTGGTCCTTCTGTCCTGTTACAGCCTGTATCTCAGAGATGCTTTGGCACTTTTGTTTCAAATTTTCAGATTTGATGGGGCATTAGGAAAAATTGAACCATTTTTTTCCGATAAAAAATTCAATATGACCGACTGGCAGCCATTTTTGTTGGAAATTGCGTGCAATTTGTTATAGGCTCAGAACTTCTGAATGACATTTCTGATTTCAATAATTTTTGGTATGGAGGTCTAGCAGCATAAGATAAATAACATATCATACAAATTTTTTTCTTGTACATAAATTATGCAAATTAGCCTTACTTAACCTTTTTTGGGGTAATATTTTGTGCGTATTATAATATGTTGTGTACTGTTACCGCCTGTATCTCAGAGATGCTTTCATTTCAGATTTGAAGGGAAGAGACGTAAGATAAATAACATATTATACAGGTTTTTTTTTTCTTGTGCATCAATTATGCAAGTTAGCCTCACTTAACTTTTTTACAGGTATTTGGATGCTTCCAGTAAAACCACAGAAATTTGGTAATATTGGACTAGTTTGTCGAGTTGTTCCTTTGATATAAATATTTGTGTGGGTTTTATTGAGGAAATATCAATATATTTCACAGCAATCCACCTACTGTGGGAAACAATTGTCTGATCGCAGGCAATCGGCATTGCACTTGTTTATTTATTGTTGTTTAAGGTCACATACTTATGCACAATGGCTAATCGTGACCATGACAGTTTTACAGGTGGAGGAAGCCGGAGTACCTGGAGAGAATCACCAAGCATCGACGAGAAACTGTCAGCTCCTCAACATTCTAACTCTGTTCAAGCTCACAGCTCAAGCAGGGTTACAGTGGTTGAAGACATGTGCACCATCGACATGCAGTACGCCTTGTTACACGGTATCATCGTGCCCCCATGTAGACAACCGGGATAAAGTGCCTTGCCCAAGGAGGTTGTCCAGCCTCTATTTGAATTACAGAATGGGTATCATCATTGCAGTGAGTATGCTTGGGCCAGGTTTGTTTCATTGCAAGGCATGAACTGTTGAGATCATCTTGTGTTCAAACTGCAAGCTGAATCTTTCAATTTCTTGTTTCTCAAATTGCTGCAGAACTTGGAGTTGGAAATGAGATCTAATTATAATGACCAGTCCAGTTCTGAGTTAGCAGACTGTGTTTCAATACTTGTTCTTTCAAGCCCAAGCTTACTTCTTCTATCAGCTATTGCCTGCAAATAAAGAAATACACAACATGAAAATAACATTTAGGCCCCACAAAGTAGATCTTCTGTTTCACAGGCCATTTTTTTTGTAAAATTGCATGCGGGTGGGAGTTTTTTTATTTTAATTTTTATTTTTGTAATTATTTCTTTGCCATCTAAGGTTCATGTTTTTGTTTGTTTGATATTTGTGACGTCATAATCTACAGAACAGCATGGGTGGTGGTGTGTTTCATCCTCTGAGTGCAAGAAGGCTTTGCAATGCTGAAGCATTGCAAAGCCTTGTTGAACTCGAGGGACAAATTTATCAATTTTATGAACTTGGGAAAAATATTAGACATAAACATTTAATTTTTATTTTAAGTTTGCATTGGTTATAAAAAAAAAGAGCATGTGGCAGCCAAAAGGACCATGTGGGAGGGCCTGAAAAACAGATTTTTCGGGCATTAACATTAAAATATTACTGTAGAGTTTTAAATAAACCGATGTGCTATCTAATTTTTTACAACTTTATTAAATATTTTAAGGAATGAGCTTCTTCAAGTTTTGGGAATGAAAAAAGATAGATGAAAATAAATATAAAAGCAGATAAAACAGGAACAAGCTTCCATTGTGTGTTTTCTTCTTCTTTTGTTTAACTCATTTTTAACGATATAAAATGATTTGGCAAGTCCTAAGATTTGATTAGCAACTTTAAAAGTGAGTCAAAAAACACCACAATCAGAAATTGAAGCCACTTGAAATCTGACCCCAAGTTCCTTTTTTCATACTTGAATAGTCAATTTTTAAGCCCTTTCACCCTGATGGGCTCACAAGTGTTTAAATCTCATCTTATCAAGGCTAAATAACATCACAGTTCACTGAAGATTTGCCTTATTAAGTTAGACAATACCCACAAATTTTGCTTGATGAGTGACACTTTACAACACTTTCCAGCAAGTCGTGATGTCATCTGGCTAGCTAAAAATAACTTTAAGGCAATACCTGGGACATATGGAATTTGACTTGTGGTGTTTACCTTTGTATATAGTGGTTTTCAATGTTTCCCAATTTCCATGTTTTCATTTATATTTTTTGCTAAAATCTCTAGACAGAGGTGACAGAAAAATTGTAATCAGTTACGATATTGTGTCTCACCTGTAGAGCTGTGAAGTATTTTGGTATTGCCATTCAGTTTCAGCTTGCTTTCATTACCCCAAAACTGTATCAACCCTGTTTAAAAACAAGAGACTCCATGGGGCTTGAGGAACTCACCTGACCAAAGTTGCTTAAAGAAGGATTTAATTGGCATCTATGGCCAGTTAACACAACAGAGGAATGGAGTTATTTAATTATTTATAACTCTATTGTCCATCCAGATTATTTTTTGGGGTATTGGGATGCTTATACAGAAATAATGTCCAGATTTTCAGTAATGCAAAACTAGAGAGGGAGTCCAAATATCAACCTAGGAACTTAACTTGAACAAACTTGAAGGATGCTCTATATCAAATATCAATATTCTGACTGGTGATTCTGGAGAAGATTTTGAGAATATTACCAATTTTACACTATGTTAAAATTCTCCACCCCTTCCCCCACAGTTCTTGTGATCCACACTGCAGATGGCACAAAATTACCAATAGCCAGATGGGGCTCCCTATAGATCTTAAATGTAATCACCATGGTAATGCATTGTTCTGTCTAGTCATGGTTCAAAACTTTGTAGCACTTGAGTAGAACCCTGTCTACCTCAATCAACACACCAAACAATATCAAGAATTTCACCTCTGAAATGTTACTTGAGTCAGACAAATAATTAAAATATTAACATGATAAAAAATAAGGATGTGTTTGTACACTGCAGTTGCAATGTACAGAATTTGTAGCACCAATCCCAGAAAAATATACTAAATGTTAAAAAATGTATAGTAATTTATATATTTTTTATACTTACCAATGACCCAGACTTAGCTGGTGCAAACTCATTAAATTCAGGGCCAAACCAAATTCTGCCCGCCCCGCCCCCCCCCCCCCCCCCCCCCCAAATCCCTAAAATTTGCATCAAAAATCAAAAAATTGATGTCCTGCTAGGTCCTCCACACTTTTATTGTACTGCGCATGCGCAGTGTCAAGGAGGTCTCAAAATTCTCGCCAAAATGTCATTCTTACGACCAGTGCCTGGTAAGTGTTATGTACGCAGCGGAGAGGCAAGAGTTCCCAACTCCTGGGAGGGCCATCCCCGCCTGGGTCATTGGTAAGTATAAAAAATATATAAACTAGAACTATCACTGAAGGTGATTAATACCCCCGCTTTGGGTTTTTAGAGGAATGCACTTCTGATCATGTAGGCGAAGGCCATAAGGAAATGTATACATAAAGATCATTTTTTGTTGTTGAAATTTGTATTTGCATGTGGCCTTCCACAGAACAGCACTGAATACTTAAAGAGCCCACACATATATGGTTTACATTTGGAAAAACACATTTACAATGTGTAACATGTATTCAAAATCGGTTCATTAATGTAGGAGGAGTTGCACACACAAGAATCCCATTTGAAAACCCATAATAAATCCAAGTTAAAGGGAGATAACCTGGTTAAAATTGTCGCAGATCAAAAATTTGGGAATATGCGTATGTTCACTTAGCTGTGATAATGTTTGAAACGTTTCGTCAAAATTGATTGATAAATGTAGGAGGAGTTGCACGCACAAGAATTTCATGTAGAAACCCATAATAAATCTAAGTTAAAGGGAGATAACCTAGTTAAAATTGCCACAGCTCAAAAATTTTGGAATATGCGCATGTTTACTTAGTAGTGATGATGTCTGTAAACTTTCGTCCAAATTGATTGATAAATGTAGGAGGAGTAGCGCACACAAGAATTTCATGCAGAAACCCATATTAAATCAAAGTTCAAGAGAGATAACCTGGTTAAAATTGTCGCAGATCAAAAAGTTTGGAATATGCACATGTTCACTTAGTAGAGATGATGTTTGAAAGGTTTCATCAAAATCGGTTCATTAATGTAGGAGGAGTTGCGCACACAAGAATTTGTTCGAACGGAAAGACATAATAAATCTAAGTCAAAGGGAGATAACCTGGTTAAAATTGTCGCAGATCAAAAATCTTGGAATATGCGCATGTTCACTTAGTAGTGATGATGTCTGAAAAGTTTTGTCCAAATTGATTGATAAATGTAGGAGGAGTTGCACGCACAAGAATTTCATGTAGAAACCCATAATAAATCTAAGTTAAAGGGAGATAACCTAGTTAAAATTGTCACAGCTCAAAAATTTTGGAATATGCGCATGTTCACTTAGTAGTGATGATGTCTGTAAACTTTCGTCCAAATTGATTGATAAATGTAGGAGGAGTTGTGCACACAAGAATTTCATGCAGAAACCCATATTAAATCAAAGTTCAAGAGAGATAACCTGGTTAAAATTGTCGCAGATCAAAACGTTTGAAATATGCACATGTTCACTTAGTAGAGATGATGTTTGAAAGGTTTCATCAAAATCGGTTCATTAATGTAGGAGGAGTTGCGCACACAAGAATTTGTTCGAACGGAAAGACATAATAAATCTAAGTCAAAGGGAGATAACCTGGTTAAAATTGTCGCAGATCAAAAATCTTGGAATATGCGCATGTTCACTTAGTAGTGATGATGTCTGAAAAGTTTTGTCCAAATTGATTGATAAATGTAGGAGGAGTTGCGCACACAAGAATTTCATGTAGAAACCCATATTAAATCAAAGTTCAAGAGAAATAACCTGGTTAAAATTGTCGCAGATTAAAAAGTTTGGAATATGCACATGTTCACTTAGTAGAGATGATGTTTGAAAGGTTTCATCAAAATCGGTTCATTAATGTAGGAGGAGTTGCGCACACAAGAATTTGTTTGGATGGAAAGACACAATAAATCTAAGTCAAAGGGAGATAACCTGGTTAAAATTGTTGCAGATCAAAAATCTTGGAATATGTGCATGTTCACTTAGTAGTGATGATGTCTGAAAAGTTTTGTTCTAATTGATTGATAAATGTAGGAGGAGTTGCGCACACAAGAATTTCATGTCTGGAAAGACGGACGTACGGACGTACAGGGCGATTCCTATATAGCCCCCACTTCTTCGAAGCGGGGGTATAATTACTATAAATTTTTTTACATTTTTATACTGTACCAATGACCCAGACTTAGCTGAATAGTAAACAGGCTGGAGGGACCAGGACATAAAGGAAAATCCAATAGGCTCAATTACATATAACAGAATTATCCCCTCAAGGAGAAAAGGAGAGATAGGATTTATATGTATCTTTCTTATTTTTATGAAAAAAGAAAGACACAAAACCATTCCGTAATTGAGCACAAACACATCAATGATCTCTATTAATATCCAGTATAACCCTTTATACTAATTGTTTTTAAAGGTAAGCCAATAAATAAAGACAGTCCAGAGAAATGAGACTCTTTATACTCATTAAAAAGTGTCCGAGGATTGTATATTAACACCTGTTTAACACGTAACATATACAAATGCTTCACACCGAGCTACACTTTAAAAATATTACATGACATGAGTAAACATTAGCTTTACACTTTAAAACCATCCCGGTACCAACTCGGAATTACTGACTCTGGGGGAGGTATTCCCTTGCTTTTCACTATAAAGCAGGTGACCTAAGGGAACACCCCCCCCCCCCCCCCTTCCCCTGGGTCAAATACCCCAGGGCAAAGAGGGCAGCAGGACAGAGTCACTGCCAGAACAGAAAGCCTAGATAACTATAGTTGCAACTCTTTAGTGGACGATATTCTGAGCAACAGATAACAGACCTAAACAATGTAGATCTCCAGAAATGGACTCAATATTTCTAAGATAAAAATTAGTGAAAGTGGAAGGCTGAGACCAATATGCAGCCTTCATTAAATCTGTAATAGCAACACTATTAGCATAAGCCCAAGATGTTGATAGAGCTCTTACTTCATGAGCTGAAATCTTGAGAGCAGACTGCTGAGAAGAAGATAACTTTTCATAAGCAGTACGTATAGTTAATTGAATCCATCTAGCAATAGAATGAACCATAATGTCCTTTCTATTAGGCATCAAAGACAAAAAGAAACGCTTACGTCCCTTTCTAATAAACTCAGACCTACGTTTATAAATACGTATTGCTCTAACAGGACAGAGTAAAGGCCTACGTCCGTCTGAAGACAGAAGGGCCCTAACAACAATAGGTTCCGGATACTTATTAGGAGCCTGATTCTTAGCCAAAAATCCAACATTAGTAGTAAAAGTAATAGTATTACCAACACTACGATAGTGAGAATCATCTACCGATAAAGCATGAAGCTCACTAACTCTTCTAGCAGAAGAGAAGGCTAAGAGAAAAGCTGTCTTATATGTTAAGAATTTGAAATCCACTGTATCAAGAGGCTCAAAAGGTACTTCTTTTAGCATAAGAAGAACCCATGCTAAATTCCATTTTGGAATTAATCTAAGAGTTCTAGGTCTATTTATCGAAAAATTTCTAACTAATTTAGATAAAGAGACATTAGAACCAATCATTAATGTATCATGGTGAGCGTAGGTATCAGATAACATAGACCTATAACCCTTGATAGTAACAGGCTGCAGTTTGATCTCGTCAAACAAATAGACCAGGAAATTAGCAATGTCAGGAATGGAGGGATCATAAACATCGACCGAGTGATCCCTACACCACTGGCGAAAGACCTTCCACTTAGCAGCAAAATTTAGTGAAGAGGAGGTCCTCCTGCAGTTAGAAATTGCGTCCACTGCTCATCCTATAGAACGCTTACTGAGCAAGAAGGACCGCACAACGGAAATACGTGAAGGTTGAGACCTTGCGGATTGTGGTGAAGCGTGCACAATTTCCCCGGTGACAGAAGATCCTCTCGTGGATGAAGCTTCCGCGGCATGTCCCACAACAGACACCTGAGTAGATTTATCCACGGTCTCTGTGGTGACAGAGATGCTACCAACAGAATCTTGCAGTGGGATTGCTTTATCTTGAGCAATATCCTAGTATCCCATCCCACGGGATCGACAGAGCGTCTACTACAAACGCTCGAGGATCCGGACATGGGGACTGCAACTGATTGTTGAGATACGTCGCAAACAAATCTATCATTGGTTGCTCCCACTGGTAGCAAATCTGATTGAAAACCTGTTTGTTGAGAGTCCATTCCGACGGCAACAGGCGACCCTTCCGTGAAAGGGAGTCTGCTAACACATTCAGACGACCCTGACATTGACGGACCGATAGTAGAACCTGATGTTCCAGTACAAACAGAAGGATTCTTTCCGTTAGATTGAACAACGGAATGGAATGAGTGCCTCCCTGATTCCGAATATACGCCACTACCGTCGTATTGTCGGACAAAATTTGAAAGTGTGTGTTCTGAATAACGTCCATCTAATGACGCAACGCAAGCCAAATAGACATCATTTCCTTGATATTTATGTGCTTGCCTAAGAATTGAGGATCCCAAAGACCCTGGCACCTCGAATCCGACGGGCATAGTGTCGTGCCCCAACCTGTTTGACTGGCATCCGTCATGATAGTAAAACTCGGATCCGGCAATTGCAGTGGAACTCCCCGAGTTAACCACTGAATGTCTGCCCAAGTCTGAATCTCTTGTTTCACTAGGTCTGACAAGAGGATGTCCGCATTGAGCGAATGAGTCTTCACTTTCCAATTCTGAGTCAAAAAGATTTGGAGAGGACGAGTGCGTTGTCGCCCCATTGGAATGAGATCCACGGCAGCTCCGCACAGACCTATCAGTCTCATGAATTCTCTCGCTGTAACCTTCTCTGAGTTTAGACAATAGCGAGCATAGCAACTAACTAATTTCGCTCTGGTTAACGACAGATGAACTTGATTGTTGTGCATCTCGAAGCTCATCCCCAGGTGGGTGAATGACTTGGATGGCACCACATCCGACTTCTGTTCGTTTACTATAAAACCGAGACGTCAGAGCAATAGTAGAAGATTCTGCACATCGTTCTGAAGCGTTAACTCGTTGCCGTACCTCTGAAGAATATTGTCCAGGTAGGCCGACGTTACCGCAGACAAATGAGCTCGGAAGTAAGTCATGACCGAGTTCATTATCCGAGTGAAAGCTCAGGGCGCCAGATTCAGACCGAAGCACATCGCACGGAACTGATATACCACCCCTAGGACAGCGAACCGAAGATACTTTCTGAACGCCGGATGTACCATGACGTGAAAGTATGCATCCTTGAGATCTATGCTCGCAGCATAGTCATTCACTTGAATGTTCGTTCTGACCGATCGAGTGTTCTCCATATAAAATTTTGGAGCCACAATCAGCTTGTTTATCCAGCTTAAATCTATTACTGGATGGAACGAGCCGTCTGGTTTGGGAACCAGAAACAGATGGCTGTAGAAACCTGGAAATTCCTGGTTTTCTACGACCTCTATCACATTCTTCAGTAAAAGAGATTGCACTTCTGAAAGAAGAGCATCTCTTTTTAGAATATTTGACGGAAGGTCCATCTTGGACTTCGAGTTAATGGAAGTTTTCCTTTGAAGGACAGTTTCAGTCCTTCCGCAATTACCCTTCGAACCCAAGGGTCCTCCGTAATCAATTCCCAATTTTGTAAATAACTCGACAACCTTCCGCCCACAGGAACGCGACTGAGGTCTACACCATCACTTCATGGACCTGTGAGGCTTGCGGAAGGAGAAACCACGTCCTCCCTGACCCACACCTCGCACCGTCGACCTAGGGGTGTCTGACCTATTACGGCCAGCGTTACGGCCCCTGCTAGAGTCGCTGCCTTGACGGTCTCGAGAATAAGGCCTAGAGGGCGCGTACGCACCTCTAAAGGAACTTCCCCTGGACGTGCTCGTCCCAGAAGATCCAGGCCTACTTTTTTCTACTGGTTCCGACTTACTAGAAGCAGACTTAAAAAGCAGAGAGTCTGAAGCTTTCTTAGTTAACTTATCGTAAATAGCAGAAAGCTTGCCGTCAAAGAGAAGCTCTCCGGAGACCGGAGCGACTCTAAGAGAGTTTTTCACCTTACTATACATTCTTGTGGACGTAGCTAGGGTTCCATCACGTCTAACCAACTCCAGATTAGCCACTGAAAGGGCGGAGTTATATGTAGAATAGGCAATAGCCCTTGACAGAACTCTCAGAGACGTTTGTACGTCCTGAAATTCTTGCCCTTCAAGGCGTAACGATAATGCTCTGGTAAGGTGATCTGAGTACGAGAGTGCATCTAAATTTGCTCTATTCGAAGATATTGTAGTTTCCAAGATAGAGCTATAAATAGACATAGACAACGGCATGGATAATTCCAGTTCTTCAGCCTGGGCATCTAGACGCAGAGGAACTCTCTGAACGCCCTGTCCTGCCGTTTCAAATCTATTCCTGGCATTAATGAAAGGCAGATTCAGAGCATTAGCCGATAGGAAAGCTGACTTGCCCGATTTACCGGCAAGTTTATTGATAGCGTCGTTTAAAAGTTCAAATGTCCGTGAGACATTCCTGGACTGAGATGGAAACTCTGATACAGTGTCCCTAAACCGATTAAAAAAAATTGGTGTCCAGTGGCGCTATAAGCCTCCTATCAGGCTGAGCAGCATCCTGGTCCACTGGAACAATATCAGGAAGAAAATGGCGGATTAACTCAACGGCGATTTTGTGTTGTTCCGAAAGGGAGAACAGAACTCCAATTCATCCATATCCCTTTTGCCATCCTGACGGACCTCCTGGATATCTCGGCCATCCGCTCCCGATCCAGTTGCGGAACGTACCGACCCAGCATCATCAGATTCTTCCCGCTCTGATCGGGCTTCTGCCAGATGCTGGGATGCTGCTATGATTTGTGCTATCTGCGATAGCACGTCCGTTAACGAGGCCTGCGGAGCTGCGGTCTTTCCTGATTTAGCCGCAGGAAGCTCCGTGGACGTTATCTCCTGCATACCTCTCTTATGCAAACGTCCAGAAGAAGGTGGCCTCGAATCCCTGGCTACCAGATGGCGTGACCTGGCAGTAGAGGGATCTCTGGAAGGCGATGCCGGCTGGATATCGGCAGTCTCGTAGCCAAGGTGCGGTCGAGTGCGCTGACGTGAGGAGGAAGAAGCCCTTGATACAGCCTCTCCGGACTGTTTATACACCGGAGCGTCCCGAGGGGTGGACGTAAGCTCCGACTGAGGAACAGTTTGTACGACAACATCTGGACTGCGATGTTGTTGTATGAGAGAGTGACCTGTCTCGCTCACAGCCCGTGCGGAGCTGGACGAGCCAAGATCCATCGTCACTGGGTGTGCCTGAGAAATGTTTATAGTGCTCGCAACACCCTTAATTCTTTCCTGGACCGCAACGGACGAACCCGGGTGCTGTACCATTCGGTAAATGGACGCGACACCGGGCGAGCTAGCGGACGTAGACGCCAATGCCTCTTAGGCAATTGCCGTATATCCATGAGCACTTTTGCCGCTAGCTCTTCTCTGGATTGTGACGACGGATGCACACTGGAAGACAACATCACGGAAACATCACCCAATTCTTGTTCCTCTGAAAAAGAGAGTGAAAAACTTGAGTGACCTTGCGGAGAGAGGACTGGCATGTCCTGCTCCCCGCTATCAATATACCGTGACACACATGTCCAACGTTTGTCATCCCATTTGGAACATAAAGAACAAGGCTTAGTGCGGGTACACTGACTACAATTAATGCAGAAATCATGAGAATCAGAGGAAGATTTCCTTCCATTACAATTTGAACAATAATCTTTCATTGTAAAAATAATCAATCACAGTACCCGCAATAAACCTTGCAAACAAAGATACATAGTATAAAAATCCATTATAATAACATGAAAAAACAATTCAAAAAGAAAAAAATTTTTGAAAAAAAATTTTTTTCAGAAGAGCCCAAATTTCCAAAGGGAACCCAGAGCCCAAATGGATCCCAAAAAAGCCTAAGTGTGGACAAAAATTTTAAATCATTCTGAAAAAATTAATGCAACCTTACGGACAATATTAATGTATCTTAATATGAAGAATCAATGCAGAAGACAATGAATCACTTATCAGAAGTAACCGTTGTCAACATAAACAAACAGTGTAAACAAATCAAAAAACTGACTCCAGGCACTGGTAAACATGGCCCAGTAATCAGTGTCCAATTTAAACACTATCTGATGCTAAACAGAGCCTTCCCCAGAAGAGACTGCAGAGCATCAGATGGTAGATGCAGACCTAAACGCCTAAATACCCTTAGGGTGAGGACGTAAACATGGGGACAGAACAGAAAAAAATTCTGTTACCAAGCCAAAACTCCCAAAAAATTTTTAGTAATAAAAATTACAAAAATAAGCCAAAAGCATGGGAGAATGGCAAGGGGGGAGAGAGGAAACACGGAACAAACAATGGAACATTCATGGCAAGAATGACAACAGCAGGGCTATGCCTCGAAAATAGGTAACATGAATAAATTTTTATTAAAAAAATTTTAAGTTACAGCCCTGAACATTGGAAACCACTGTTTTTCTCCTCTCCTCATCCTAAATGCACTTCCTATCCACCATTTCTCTCATAATTATGTTTCTGGCATCATTAAAACTGAGATTTACAGCACAAATATCAGTGATGTGACACTATTTACAGGGCCAAACAAAGAATGACATTTTGGCGGGAATTTCGAGACCTCCTTGACACTGCGCATGCGCAGTACAGTAAAAGTGTGGAGGACCTACCAGGACATCAATTTTTTGGTTTTTGATGCAAATTTTGGGGATTGGGGGGGGCAAAATTTGGTTTGGCCCTGAATTTATTGAGTTTGCACCAGCTAAGTCTGGGTCATTGGTACAGTATAAAAATACTTGTTTTTCCAGATTTATACATATTTACTGGTGCAGCTGTATGTTCAGAGATCTTTATCAGTTTGGACATCTTGTCCAGAAGTAATTTAATAAACAAACCGATCACCTTTAGGAAATGAGCACATATCTCTCTACAACTGGATTCCTGGAACGCTCACTGGTCACAAATAGAAATGAGTCCCACTTGCTGCAATGTTGGAGAGGGTGGGGTCAGTTTTTCCAAAATATAGACCATGTTCAACAATACCTTTTTCTGCGATAATTTTCCAACACCTGGCAATCACCAATTGCTTTTTAAAGAATATGCTTTAATGTCTATGGAAAACGAGCATGATGATAATGCACATAACAGTTTTCACAGCAATCCTGAATATTTTAGTTATTAGGCTATTAAAAAAAAATCTTGTTTCTCAGGCACCTCCCTCGTCATGGAAAATCTACTTCATCACCATTTTTTTCACCTGACAGAGATCTGTCAAACAAGATATAGTTGGTTAAATTTTCAAGTACATTAAAGGAAATCTTCACTGCTGAAAACATTGGTTTGCCACATAATAGAGTAAGTAGTCAAATTTCCAATTCCAACTATTTTCATAACTGTTTTGTGTAAACAAAACCAGAGGCTCAAGTGAACCTAAAACCCTCACCTGGCTCAAGTTGTCAAAAGAGATGAGTGTATCAGTAAGTGACTAGCATACAGAGCCCAAATAGTAACCCAGGGACTCAATTTGAACAAATTTGAATCTGACACCCCTAGATATGTCACACACCAAAAATGAAAAGATTCTAACTGATGAAACCGAAGAAGATTTTTCAAGAAATTTTCTCACATTGCACAGAGTTAAACTATGGGCCTCAATAAGGAGCCCAAATATTAACCCAAGGGCTCAATCTGAACACAATTGAATCTGGTCCCCTAGAAATGTTGTATACCAAATATGACAATATTCTGACTGGTGGATGTGAAAAAGAAGATTTTTAAAGAAATTCCCTCATATGGTAGTATATTACAATTAACTCAGGGAGAGGATTTGAACAAACTTGAATCTAACCCCATTAGAGTTGTTGTATACCAAATATGAAAAGATTCTGACTGGCTGATCTGAAGAAGATTTTAAAAGAAATTTTCTCATATTGCACTAAGTTCAACTTTGGGCTCCAATAAAAGAGCCCAAATATCAAAACAGGTATCCAATTTTAACAAACTTGAATTTGAACCCCCTACAGATGTACACCAAATATCAAAAGAATCTGACTGGTGGATCTGAAGAAGATTTTTAAAGATTATTCCCCATAGTGCACTAAATTAAAATTCGGACTCCCATGGGGAGCCGAAATATTTACCCTGGGACTCAATAGAATCCTGATTGGTGGATCTGAAGAAGAAGATTTTTAAAAAAAATTTATTATATTGCATTAAGTTCAACATTGGACTCCAATAAAGAGCCCAAATATCAACCCAGGGAAGAAGATTTTTAAGCTTATTTTCCATATTGCCCTAAGTTAATTATTTGGGCTCCTGTATTGAGCCCAAATATTAACTGAGGGGTTTAATCTGAACACACTTGTTAATCTGAACACACTTGTATCTGTACACCAAATATCAAAAAAATCTGACTGGTGGATCTGAAGAAGATTTTTAAAGACTATTCCCCAAAGTGCACTAACCTCTCTAGAGATGTTGTATACCAAATATGAAGAAGATTTTTAAGCTTACTTTCCATATTGCCCCAAGTTAATTATTTGGGCTCCTGTACTGAGCCCAAATATTAACCGTGGGGTTTAATCTGAGCACACTTGTATCTGACCCTCCCCCACCCCTATCCTATTTTTCAATTTTGGCAAATATGCAGACTTTTATTTCGATACCCGGTACAGAACAGCCTGACACAACCGATGGCATTTTTTTTTTACGATTCCATTCTACTGGTCCTAAGGATGCTTCATCCCAAATAACAGTTCTCTGTTCCATGTGGTTTGGGTTTGGGAAATATGGGCGTTTTAATTCTTTCTATTTTTAGCCTGGGGTTCCCACGGGGCTCTAAAAAAAATTTCGGACATCAATCAATTACTTAGGACCCACTTATATACATGCCAAATTTGGTTCAAATTGACCCACCTCTTTAAATACAAATTTGGGGCAGGCCCAAAATGGATCTGCTACCACAAAGAGCCCAAATATTGACCTACCAGCTTACCTTGAACAAACTTTCATTTTCAACACCAAAGGATGTTCCATACCAAATATCAAGGCATTCTCTCTGGTGGTTCATGGAAGATTTTTAAAGGCTTTTGGGGCATTAACCAGAGCCCGAAGATGGCAGCTGCTTCATTTGAACAATATAGAAAGGGTATACTCCATAGATGGTCTGTACAATATATGTTTGAATTTGGCTTAATGGTCATGAATAAGAAGACAAGTTTCCAAAAGTTAATGGACGGCGGAAAAAGCCTCCCTCCCTCATCATAAAATTGAGGAAAAATTACCAGAGAAACAAGAATTTTTTTTATAGGCCTTATTCACAAAAACAAGTAAATGAGTGCTGATATTGGAAAGTTGATACAGTGTTACATGTTTTCATTTGATATTTGACCATGTTAAAACTGTTAGGCTGTGACTGCAGTCACAGCATTACAGCTTTCCCTTATCAAACATCATCCATGGGAGTTACACATGTTGACTGACCTGATGTCACATTGAGGGTGGGGTGGGTGAGATTGTGCTGTGACATCTTTTGCTAATATTCCACCGAAAGGAGGGGTGGGGGGGGCAGACTGAGTTTTTTTAAATAATTTTACGGGGTGAAATAAGAGGGATTTTTGTACATTTTAGAATGGCCTATTTAACTCAAGGGTTTACAGATTTTTATTCATATTTGTTCCACTTTGACAGGCTACATCCTGTGTTGTTGCAGTTGATTTCAAGCCAGTCTTGGCTGCCTATAAAGGCAGCCAAGACTTGCCTAAAAACTCCTAAGGTACTTAGAATGTAACTTGTGAGTTAACCTAGGTACTTCATGTTGGGGCACTTGTTCTGTTTCAGTAGAAGTTGTTAAAGTCAGAATTAGGCCCTTAAAAATTATTAAACCATATTAAAATATAATTAACAAGAAAGACCTATTGGTGAGGCACTGATGAAAAATCAAGGTAAACAAAGCAAGATGATAAAAAAAGAGATCCCCAAATGTCCAGTGATAGAAATCTGATGCAGCCATTTGTTTTACACTTCTACCACTCGTGCAATTTTAATATCCCACGTTAAGCATTTGTCTGCCTAGTTTCAGTCATTTTTTTGACATTATTTATTTATCTATTGGTACTTAATGTCATATCAGCAGCTAAGGTTATATCATAGAGAGAAAATGGTGGAAAGTAAAACATGTCATTGTCAAGTATGAAGTAAAAAGATTGAATAAAAAAATGGAAAATAATTACAATAGAAATGTCAAAGACAGGAGTGATTTGAACAGTAATGAGTAATAAGACAAGAGAAGTGAATAACTTTTAATCAACCTGATGATTTGAGACTAGAAGAGTCTAGATTGAAAGAATAAAAATGTTTTAAAAAATTATTAAAAAGGTTTATTACTTTCAGAAATGATAGAATTGTGTGCGGGTAAAAACAGATCTGTTGGAGATCCTACAGTTAAGTACTGCCTTTCGACATGATTGAAATCACCGAACACACTCTGTTTTTGACACTGCTGGTATCTCAGACACTCTGCGTGGGCTCAATTTGGAAAGGGTAAAACAAGTGGTCTGATCAGTCTGGGGTAGGGGTGAGTCAGGCTGTTAATGTTAATCATTCCTGTTGGGCCATCAATAAACCTCATTGCCCTCCAAAATCATGTTATTGTCATCTCTTCTATAAAAATATTATTTCAGTTTTCATACATCCCTATCTGCTGGCATGGGAAGATTTGTTGAATTTTTAAAATCCCTCTACTCCCTCCCCCCCAACCCCCATATGGGCTGACTGAGCAAGAAGTTCTGTCTGGAACCCAGGCAGAACTTCTTGCTCAAATCGGCCCATACTTGGGCCGAGGGGTGTGAAAAAAACAGACACAGGTTCAACAGCAGTTTATTAGCACTGTTTGGGTTGAATGCATTCCATGGACACCACACACCATTTACTAGGCATTTAGAGTATGTTTGTGAAGCAAAACAATGAAAAATAGTCCAGGAGAGCAATTTGCTCACCTAAGTAGCTCCCAGGAAAGCAATGTTTTTGCCACCCTGGATTTTAAAAAAAACTGAGCCTGAATGTCCCCATGTATACCAGGCAACATGAAAAAACATTCACTGAGGGCAAACATACCTGTTTGAGAATTTCAGCAATGGATGAAAATTTCTCTTTACTGATTTGACTCAAATCCTGCAGCTGGTTTGGATGAGGATTATCTGTTGGTCGAAGTCTCTCCTTTTGTTGTAACAAGTCCACTGACTGCACAAGTAAGCGTGATTTGCTGGGCACAAGCTGCTTTTTATTAGTTTGTTCCTTTGCATCAGTTGTAAAGGATGCACTACATTTTGTGGAATGATGTGGTGGAACTGGTGGTGGCAGTGGCGGAGGGAGAAAAGCAGGAATCTTGTCAACTAAACAACCAGAACATTCATAATTCAATTTTGATGAATTGTTAAAACTTTTATCATCAGATTTTGTGGTATCCCTTTTGTTTGTTGACAATTTACTCTGAGACTGGCAGTCCTGTACTAGTGTTACTGGAGATGTGGCTGAATGTTCCCTATCTAAAGACATCACTGATTCAATTATTTCTGCATCCAATGTTGTAGTCACAAGACTAATTATATCTCTTGCTGACTGAAGATCATCAAGAGCTTCTCCTGGAACTTCTGCTGCATTAAATAATGCTCTCCATGATGGTGGAAAAGAAAGATTCTCCAGTGCTACCAGAATGTCCTATAAAAAAGACAAACAAAATAATACTGACAATCAAAAACTGCATTATTCATAAAAAATCATCACCTTTTGCAACAGCAGGTTTTCCCGTAAATGATGAAATGGGAGCCAAAAGCAAAGTGGATCGGAAATGAAAGCTGGATCAAATATCATAGAGCAATTACAGGACATCACTACTCCAAACAAGAAGAATGTTACTAAGGTAACACTTCCCCCCCCCTCCCATGACCTTCACCTTGCAGATGCGGCGGAAACTATTATACGCGACACACCTTCTGACTGTCCTTAACATTTGTAAAAAGTTTAACAATTGTACTATGATTCGTTTCTGAGTTATGGCTGAGACATGAATATTGACCGATTTTTAGAATGACCTTGACCTTGAAGGTACGAACCCAGCTATGGAGTGTGACACATCCTCCCATGGTCCTTTATAATTGTATGAAGTTTGATGACTGTGGCCCTAACAGTTTCAAGTTATTGGCTCGGACACGGACGGACACACACACACTTCAATCATTATATGCCACCCGACTTAAGTCGGGGGGCATAAAAATAGATAGACCTTAGTAATTTTCTTGGAAATGATCAGATGTTTATTTTGTACTGTATCCTTTCTTACAAAATCATGCAATAAAGTTCAAATGACTTATAGCAACCCTTAGCCCGTTTTTTTTTTGTTCTTAAGATCCGATTTTTAAGGTACTTCTTCAACTACAGCCATGAAATCTGGCACACATATTAATAATGAGTTGAAGATTTCCAAATTATTTTAACATTTTTAAAATTTCCACCTTGATCAAAACCTGTGGTCAATTTAGTTGTTTTTTTTTATAGTTTTTAATATCAATACCTGTATCAAGCAACCCTCTTTTAAATTTTGAATATACCATCTCCAACAAAAAACATGACATTTTAGTATGGTGTCGAGATAAAAAAAAACACGAAATAGCTGTTTAGTTTTTCGATTTATCCCCATTTCTGACATTTTTACGTCAATTGAAGTTTTAGCTCTTTTTAGCTTTTGAAACCTAACAGGCCAAACTCCCTCAATACAGTATCAGTGGCCATGAAACTTTGTAACCTTGCTCACACTTTGGAGATCTAGTGCATGTCATTTTAATATTTTCAAATTACAACCTTTATCCAAAACATCAGTTTTAACCTTTTGTTTTCTTACTGTTTTAATGTCAATGCCTGTATCAATCAAACCTTCCTATTTCAAATTTTTGATATATCATCTCCAACAAAATCCCTTTCTAAAATGTTTGTACCAACTTGGGAATTGCCAACAGTTATGGCGAAATTTAAGGTGACATTATTGATGTAAATGTCACAAATTAAATGACATCTGATTCTCAAGAAATTTTACTTTGTTTTACTATGCTGATTTTAACGTTTTTTCTCCATCTACTAATATCAATGCCTCCCACTTTCAAATTTTGGATATATCATCTCCAACAAAAACCATATCTAAACATTTGGTGCCGACAAGGAAAATTCCCAATAGTTATTGCCAAATTTAGGGTGACGGTATTGACGTCAACATTACTAAAAATTAAATGACATGAGATTCTCATGAAATTTTGTTATGTTGTAGAGCAGGGCTGGGAGCAGTTAATTTTTTTCTTAACGCGTTAACGCGTTAAAGAAATTCACATTAACGTGTTAAAAATGGTTAAAATGCTCGAAAAGAACAACAAACCCAATTTCAACTCAATTTGTATGTTTGAACGAAACTTTATGTGCTGAAAGCATAAAACCATAGTCCATAGGTGCAACATAATCTAAAAGGTGAATTCTGATGAGTTTTCGTGCAGGAAAGTTAAAAAATTTATAGTAATTTATATATTTTTTATACTTACCAATGACCCAGACTTAGCTGGTGCTAACTCCAACAAAACCAGGGCCAAACACAAATTTTGCCCCCCAATCCCCAAAATTTGCATCCAAAACAAAAAGAAATCATGTCCTAAAGGACCTCCATACTACGCCTCTACTGCGCATGCGCAGTGACGCAGTCGTCCCGAAATTGGCGCCAATTATCATTCTTACTGGCAGTGCCTGGTCAGCGCTATGTACTCAGCGGGGAGGCAAGAGTTCCCAACTCCAGGGAGGGCCATCCCCATCTGGGTCATTGGTAAGTATAAAAAATATATAAATTACTATAAATTTTTTAACATTTTTATACTGTACCAATGACCCAGACTTAGCTGAATAGTAAACAGGCTGGAGGGCCTAGGACATAGAGGAAAATCCAATAAGCTCAACTATATAGTAAAGAGGTAACCCCTTAAGGAGAAAAGGAGTATTAGGCTTTACATGTATCTTTCTTATTTAATATTAAATTAGAAAGATACACTACCCTTAATAATTGAGCACAATAACATTCATGTTCTCTATTAACATCCAGTATAACCCTTATACTAATTATTTTTAAAGCAAGCCAATAAATAAAGTAGTCCAGAGAATTGAGACTCTTTATAATCATTTAAAAGTGTCCGAGTATTGTATATTAAAGACCGTTTGACACTTGACATATACAAATGCTTCACACCGAGCTACACTTTAAAAATAAGACATGAATGAATTTAAACATTAATATTACACTTTAAAACCATCCCGGAAGCGACTCAGAAATACTGACTTGGAGGAGGCATTCCCTTGCTTTTCACTATAAAGCAGGTGACCTAAGGGAACACCCGCCCCCCCCCCCCCCCCCCCCTTCCCCTTGGTCAAATAGCCCAGAGCGAAGAGGGCAGCCGGACGGAGTCACTGCCGGAACAGAAAGCCTGCATAACTATAGTTGCAACTGTTTAGTGGACGACATTCTGAGCAACAGATAACGGACCTAAACAATGCAGGTCTCCAGAAATGGACTCAATATTTCTGAGATAAAAATTCGTAAATGTGGATGGCTGAGACCAATAAGCAGCCTTCATTAAATCTGTAATAGCAACACTATTAGCATAAGCCCAGGAAGTAGAAAGAGCTCTTACTTCATGAGCAGAAATCTTAAGCACAGACTGCTGAGAAGAAGATAAATCTTCATAAGCAGTACGGATAGTTAACTGAATCCATCTAGCAATAGAATGGACTGAAATGTCCTTTCTATTAGGCATCAAAGACAGAAAGAAACGTTTCCATCCCTTTCTGATAAACTGAGATCTCTGTTTATAGATACGTAGTGCTCTAACAGGACAGAGTAAAGGCCTACGCCCGTCTGAAGACGGAAGAGCCTTAATAACAATAGGTTCCGGATATTTATTAGGAGCCTGATTCTTAGCTAAAAATCCACATTAGTAGTGAAGGTGATAGTGTTCCCAACACTATGATAATGAGAATCATCCACCGATAGTGCATGAAGCTCACTGACTCTTCTGGCAGAAGAGAAAGCTAAGAGAAAAGCTGTCTTATAAGATAAGAATTTGAAATCTACTGTCCCAAGAGGTTCAAATGGCTTTTCCTTCAATTTAAGGAGAACCCAAGCTAAATTCCACTTAGGAATTAATCTAAGAGTTCTGGGTCTATTTATCGAAAAGTTTCTAACCAACTTCGATAAAGAGACATTAGATCCAATTTGTAAACTATCATGATGTGCATAGGTATCAGATAACATAGATCTATAACCCTTTATAGTAACAGGCTACAGTTTGATTTCGTCAAACAAGTATACTAGAAAGTTTGCAATGTCTGGTATAGAGGGATCAAATATATCTACAGAATGATCCCTACACCAACGACGAAAAACCTTCCACTTAGCCGCATAGTTTAGCGAAGAGGAGGTCCTCCTACAGTTAGAAATTGCGTCCACTGCTCGTCCTGTAAAGTGCTTGCCATGCAAGAAGGACCGCACAACGGAAAAACGTGAAGGTTGAGACCTTGCGGGTTGTGATGGAGTTGGCGCGATTTCCCCTGCGAAAGAAGATCCTCCCGTGGAGGAAGCTTCCGCGGTAGGTCCCACAACAGACACCTGAGTAGATTTATCCACGGTCTCTGTGGCGACAGAGATGCTACCAACAGAATCTTGCATTGAGATTGTTTTATCTTTAGCAATACTTGTTGAATTAACGGCGCTGGAGGATACGCATATCCTATCATTCCGTCCCAAGGGATCGACAGAGCGTTTACTGCAAATGCTCTTGGATCCGGACACGGAGACACATACGTCTGCAACTGATTGTTGAGATGTGTCGCAAATAAGTCTATCATTGGCCGTTCCCATTGGTAGCAAATCTGATTGAATACTTGTTTGTTGAGAGTCCACTCCGACGGCAACAAGCGACCCTTTCGTGAAAGGGAGTCTGCTAGCACATTCAGACGACCCGGTATGTGACGGACCGAAAGAAGAACGTGATGTTCTAACGCAAACAGAAGGATTCTTTCCGTTAGATTGAACAACGGAACTGAATGAGTGCCTCCCTGATTCCGTATATACGCCACTACTGTCGTATTGTCGGATAGGATTTGGACATGAGCATCGTGAATAATGTCCATCCAGTGACGTAAGGCAAGCCAAATTGACATCATTTCCTTGATGTTTATGTGCTTGCACAGGAATTGCGGATCCCAAAGACCCTGGCATCTCGAATCCGTTGGGATTAATGATGCACCCCAACCTGTTTGACTGGCATCCGTCATAACGGTAAAACTCGGATCCGGCAACTGCAGCGGAACTCCTTGAGTTAACCACTGAATGTTTGCCCAAGTCTGAATCTCTTGTTTCACTTGATCTGACAAGAGAACGTCTACATCGAGCGAATGAATTTTCACACTCCAATTCTGAGTCAGGAAAATTTGAAGAGGACGTGTGCGTAGCCGCCCCATCGGAATGAGATCCGCGGCGGCTCCGCACAGACCTATCAGTCTCATAAATTCTCTCGCCGTGACTTTGTCTGCATGCAGACAATAGCGAGCGTAACAACTGACTAATTTCGCTCTGGTTAACGGCAGACGAACGAGATTGTTGTGCGTCTCGAAGCTCATTCCCAGATGAGTGAATGACTTGGACGGCACCAGATCCGACTTCTCCTCGTTTACTATAAAACCGAGACGTCGGAGCAATAGAAGAAGATTCTGAACATCGTTCTGAAGCGTTAACTCGTTGCCGTACCTCTGAAGAATGTCGTCCAGGTAGGCCGACGTTACCGCAGACGAATGAGCTCGGAAGTAGATCATTACCGAGTTCATTACCCGAGTGAAAGCCCAGGGTGCTAGATTCAATCCGAAGCACATCGCCCGGAATTGATACACCACTCCCAGGACTGCAAAGCGTAGATACTTTTGGAATGTCGGATGTACCATGACGTGAAAGTACGCATCTTTGAGATCTATGCTCGTAGCATAATCGTTCACCCGAATACTCGCTCTGACCGATCGAATCGTCTCCATATAAAACTTCGGAGCGACGATCAGCTTGTTTATCCAGCTCAAATCTATGACTGGACGGAACGAGCCGTCTGGTTTCGGAACCAGAAACAGATGGCTGTAGAATCCCAGAGATTCCTGGTTTTCTACGACCTCTACCGCGTTCTTCATTAAAAGAGACTGCACCTCTGATAACAGAGCGTCTCTTTTCTGTGGATTTGACGGAAGATGAGTCCACTTTGGACTTCGAGTTAATGGAGGCTTTCGTTTGAAGGATATCTTTAGACCTTCCGAAGTCACTCCTCTCACCCAAGGGTCGTCCGTAATCGACGCCCACTCTTGTGAAAAACTCGACAACCTTCCGCCAACCGGAACGCGATAGAGGTTTAAGCCATCACCTCCTGGACCTGCGAGGCCTGCGGTAGGAGAAACCACGTCTTCCACGACCCGCACCTCGCCTCGTCGACCTCGGGGCGTCCGACCGATTGTCCCGGCCTGAAGGACGTCCCGAACGAGAGTCGCTATCCTGACGGTCTCTCGAATAAGACCAAGAGGACGCACCGGAACCTCTATAGGAACCTCTCTTGGGCGCATTAGACCCAGAAGTGCCTGTCTTATTCGTGTCTGCTGTATCCGACTTTTTAGGAGCCGATCTGAACAACAGAGAATCATTAGCTTTCTTTTTAATTTTATCATAAATAGCGGAAAGCTTGCCGTCAAAGAGAAGTTCTCCTGAGACCGAAGCGACTCTAAGAGAGTTCTTCACCTTAGAATCCACTAGTGTGGATGTAGCTAGGGCTGCGTCACGTCTAACCAACTCCAGATTTGCCACTGAAAGGGCGGAGTTACACGTGGAATAAGCTACTGCCCTTGAAAGAAGTCTTAAAGAGGATTGTATATCCTGAAACTCTTCCCCTTGAAGGCGCAGTGATAACGCCTTAGTAAGGTGATCTGCGTAAGATAAGGCATCTAAATTGGCTCTGTTAGACGCAATAGCTGTTTCCAACACCGCGGTTGGAATAGAAGCTGACGACGGTAATGATAGCTCTAAGTCTTCCGCCTCGTCGTCCATACGCAGAGGAACTCTCGGTATACCCTGTCCTGCCGTATCGAATTTATTCCTTGCATTAATGAAAGGCAGGTTGAGAGTATTAGCGGACAAGAAACCTGCTTTCCCCGTCCTGGAAGCAAGTTTAAATATAGCGTCGTTCAATAATTCAAATGTTCTAGCAACATTATTGGACTGCGACGGAAACTCGGGAGCGATGTCCCTGAACTGCTCAAAAAATTCAGAGTCCAATGACGCTATAATTCTCTTGTCCGGAAGCGCAGCAGTCTGGCCCGACGGAACAACTTGAGGGAGAAAGTGCCGGATGAAGTCCACGGCAGCTTTATGTTGTTCCGAAAGGGATAGCTCCAAGTCATCCGTATCCCTTTCACCATCCGGTCGGACCTCACGATGTTCCCGGTCGTCCGCCCCCGATGCTTCGGCGGAGCGTACCGACCCAGCGCCGTCGGATAATTCTCGATCCGACACCGTTTCTGTCGGCTGCTGGGATGCTGCGATAAGCTGTGCTATCTGCACAAGAATGTCCGGCGTCGAGACCTGCGGAGGCGCAGTCTTTCGCTGCTTCGCCGAGGGCAGCTCCGCATCAGATGGCTCCCGCATACTTTTCCTATGCGAACGTCCGGAGTCCATCGGTCTCGAATCCCTGGCTGCCGGATGGTGTGACCTGGTCGCCGAAGAATCCTTCATCGGCGAAGCTGGTAATATATCGGCGGTCACGCAGCCAAGGTGCGGTCGTGTGCGCTGACGAGAAGAGGAAGCCTTAACAGTCTCTGCGGGCTGCTTATACAACGGAGCGTCCCGAGCGACGGACGTATGCTCCGCTAAAGACACATTTTGTACCACAACATCTGGTCCCAGATGTTGTTGTACGAGAGAGGGACCTCTCTCGCTCGCGGCCCGGCTGGACCTGGACGAGCTAGGAACCGGACTAAAAGGCTTCCTACGTTCTCGCTTACTATCCGCCGTCACTGGGTGTGCATCTATTATGTTTATAGTGCTCGCATCACCCAAAATTTCCTCTTGGACCGCATCGGACGAACCCGGCTGCCGAACCATTCGGTGAATGGACGCTACACCGGGCGAGCTAGCGGATGACATTTGTCTAATCTCCATGAGCACTTTTGCCGCTAGCTCTGAATTCATTTGTGATGACGGACGCACACTTGAAGAAGATAACATGGAAACATCACCCTGTTCTGGTTCCTCTGAAATAGAAACTGAGAGAGTAGAGTGACCTTGTGGAGAAAGAGCCGGAATCGCTCTTTCTCCAGAAACAACATATCGTGACACACGTTTCCAATGTTTCTCATCCCAATGTTCACATATAGGACAGGGATTAATGCGAGAACACTGACTACAATTAATACAATGATCATGAAAGTCAGAGGAAGATTTCTTCCTATTACAATTTGAACAACGTCCCTTCATTGTGAAAGAACAACAATAAGTCCTAGTTACTCGCAAAAACCCCTGACACAAAGATACATAATAACATGATCCATTAATAAATGAAAAAACAATTGCAAAACAAAATAATTTTGAAAAAATATTTTTTCAGAGAAGCCCAAGTTGCTGAAAAGTAACGTTGAGCCCCGATGGATCCGATGGCAAAGTGTGGTCAAAAATTTTAAATTTATATAAAATAATTAATGAGACACTTTCGGATAATATAAATGTATCTTATAATGAGATAAACTACCACAAAGGCAAACAGCCCCCCTCAAAAAAGGCTGTTGCCAATGAAAACAAACAGTGTAAACACACTAGAAAACATGACTCCAGGCACTGAAAAAACTGGCCCGGAATCAGTCATCAATTACACTCTATCTGATGCAAAACAGAGACTCCCAGGGGAGAATCTGTAGAACATCAGATGGAAGATGCAGAACACAAACGTTATACACCCATGGGCGAAAACGTAACTATGGGGAAAATAACAGAAAACATTCTGTAACCAAGCAACTCTCCCAGGAAATTTTAGAAATGAAATTTCTCAAAAATATGCCAAAAGCATGGGAGAATTGCCAGGGGGGACTTTAGAAGGCTAGGGGAGAGGAAACACTGAATAAGCAGTGCAACAATTAGCAAGAATGACAACAAGAGGCCCATGCCTCGAAAATAGGCAACTTAACATAATTTCATCAAAAAATTTTAAGTACAGCCCTGATTATTTTTTGCCACTTCTTTTTCCTCTCCTCCTTCTATCCTCCTTAGAATCACATTTTCTCCAAAAATTACGTGTCTGGCATCCTTTAAACTGAGATTTACAAGCACAAAGATCAGTGAGATGTTGACTGATGAAGGGCCAAACAGAGAATGATAATTGGCGCCAATTTCGGGACGACTGCGTCACTGCGCATGCGCAGTAGAGGCGTAGTATGGAGGTCCTTTAGGACATGATTTCTTTTTGTTTTGGATGCAAATTTTGGGGATTGGGGGGCAAAATTTGTGTTTGGCCCTGGTTTTGTTGGAGTTAGCACCAGCTAAGTCTGGGTCATTGGTACAGTATAAAAATATAATAGCAGATGCCGTTTCTCTCGGCAGCGACATGCGGCGGTGCTAAAAAACTAAACCAAAAGCAGAAAATAGTCTCTCTGACGAGGTGGAAGTTGCCGGCACTACTAAATAGCACTTTGCTAGTTTGGCTAATCTGGGGAAGACTGTCTCTCGATTCTTCCACCAGACTAGTGGATCATCGGCGATGGACAGTGACCTTGACCTTTCATACTCCGCTATCTCATCATCAATGTCTGCCCTTTTGCAGTTTTCACTGGACTCATGCCCGTCTCCAAGGAATTCTTCTAAGAATGACTTCTTAACCTTCGCCGGTGGTTCATCATTTGAGACAGAACCTGTAACATTTCCCGGTTCTACTTCGACAGGGCACATTTTAGTTACTTCTTCTTTAATGATAGTTCTAACTGAGTCAGAGACAGTGGTCGGAACAAAAGAAAGTTTTTTGAATCGGTGGTCCAGGTAGCTCGAGATCAAGGGGATGCTCATGCTACCTAGGAATTCCTCATCGTCCATCGAAAGTCGTTCTGTTATGTAACTTCCGACCACTGTCTCTGACACAGTTAAAAACTTGAGACAATGAGAAAAGAGACTAACGTGTGTATTTTCTAATATATTACGAATTATAATGGCGCCATGTTATAAAATCATATAGTCATAAATTTACACAGGCGAATTTAAGGAGGTGGCACATGCCTCCCCCCCCCCCCCACACTCCTATTGGCCAGACAAAACACAAAACCCTTAAAATAGCTAAATTAGGTGGTTTAATCAATATTAAATGCACAAATTAGGCTTTGGGACAGGATGGCACATGTTATCCTAAAATCCTGCATCCGCCTCTGAATTTAACGTATCAACTGACGTTAAGAGAATGTTAACACATTAAAATATTTTAACACGTTTAATGCGTTAACAGTTAACTTCTCCCAGCCCTGTTGTAGAGCTCAAACAATTAGGACATAATTGTTTTTTAGTTTTTCAATCAATACAAATATTTCCATACTTCTTCAAGAATTTCAAAATGGCATAAGAGGGGGACAATTTGCTTCTATCATGACTGTTGAAGAAGTGAAGATATGAAGTGAAAACTAGAAATTGAGAGTCTGGCACCCAAGTAATAAAAGTCATATTACCTTAAACAGAGGTCTCATAGCTGGATTGCGATGCCAGCATTTGCAGATAAACTGACGTAACTCATCTGGACAGTCCGATGGAATTGGAGGTCTTTTGTTTTTCCTCAAGTTTTCTAAAATCTTGAAAATAAAATGCATGAAGAAATAGTTACAAATTTTCTAAAACTGCTCCTTTTAACCCTTCACTTAATGTCTCATCTATTTTGAGTTATTTATTCTATTTATATGTTGGAACTTAAGTTACAGTCCATGAAAATCATTTACTGAATAATGCCAATTGGCACACAATAAGATGACAGATATTTCTCTTTTCAATTGAAATAAAAACTTGAGAGATGTCGTCTTGTGAGAGCCATAAGGTTCTATCTTCTCTTGGAAGATAGAACCTTATGGTTCTCACATGCCAATGTGTTCATAACTTCAACAGATCACAAAACAGAACAAGAACACCGCCTAGCAGGGCAACATATGCCCATCAAAATTTAAACATGCACAAGTTTCTCTGGGTAAAGTTTGAAATTTTTGTTGATTCGACTATGTCTGTCCCCTCCCCCCTCCAATCATTGCCCATTCCCCTGTCCTGTCTGGGGTAAAGGGTTTCAAATTGTATGCTTGTCTGCACACATTTCATATTGTTTTTGTGAAATTTTAGTATGCAGAAAGGAAACACAAACAATTTTTAGGTTTAGAAGATTCTCCTCACCGTTTCTATGGTAGCATCCTTTCATTGACAGGTTAACTTCATTGATAATGATTGAAGATAGGTGGAGCCAAGGAATAGGACACTTTGAGGATCATAACAGCTATAAATGGCGAGGATTCTTGTCGTTTAAAAATAAAATGGAGTTATCTGCTCCTGTCACGTGCACAACGACAATTGATGATCAACATGGGTGCAAAGTTTGAACAATAAAGCAAGTAAAATGTTGAAGGAGTAGGCGACACAATAGTGTAATGTTTGAAGTACTAAAAGGGGCATAACTCTGGAAATACAAAACAGAGTTACCTGCTGTTGTCACATGCACAATGGCAATTGGTGATCAACATGTGTGCAAAGTTTGAACAATAAAGCAAGTAAAATGTTGAAGGAGTAGGCGACACAATAGTGTAATGTTTGAAGTACTAAAAGGGGCATAACACTGGAAATACAAAATGGAGTTACCTGCTCTTGTCACATGCTCAACGGCAATGGTGATCACCATGTGGGCAAAGTTTGAACAATACAGCATGTAAAATGTTGAAAGAGTAGGCGTCACAATACTGTGATGTTTCAAGTACTAAAAGAGGCATAACTCTGGAAATACAAAATGGAGTTACCTGCTCTTGACACATGCACAACGACAATTGGTGAGCAACATGTTTGCAAAGTCTGAACAATATAGGATGTAAAATGTTGAAGGAGTAGGTGACAAAATACCATAATGTTTAAGTACTAAAAGGGGGACATAACTCTGGAAGTTCAAAACAGAGTTACCTGCTCTTGTCACATGCACAGCAGCAATTGGTGATCAACATGTGTGCAAAGTTTGAACAATATAGCATGTAAAATGTTGAAGGTGTAGGCGACACAATACTGTAATGTTTTAAGTACTAAAAGGGGCATAACTCTGGAAATACAAAATAGAGTTACTTGCACTTGTTACATGCACAACGGCAATTGGTGATCACCATGTGTGCAGAGTTTGAACAATATAGCATGTAAAATGTTGAAGGAGTAGGCGACACAATACTGTGATGTTTCAAGTACTAAAAGGGGGCATAACTCTGGAAATACAAAGTGGAAATACCTGCTCTTGTCACATGCACAACGGAAATTACTGATCAACATGTTTGTAAAGTTTGAACAATATAGCATGTAAACCTTTAGAGGAGTAGGCGATACAAAAATTGTTTATGGGCAGACAGAACACGCCATAACATAATATGTCCCTCAAAAAATGACGGGCATATAAAAAGTGTTCAATTCTGAACTTAAAGTAAAATGGCCTGAACACAGCTACAAACATCACATTTGGTCAGTGAAGATTATACTGAATTTGAGACTTTCCAAACAGAAGCCTGGGGCAGCTGGGAGGGGGGGGGGGGGGGGGGTCAAGGGGAGGGAGGAGGGCCTTCCAAACGTTTCTAAATACCCTTGATTTCTTATTTTCATCTTCAAAGCAAATATTCGTTTTGGGAGTTTTTTCTCATCAAGATACAATTCAAAGCTTCCTTTGATAAGAGAGCTTATACCTCCAGTAGGAGAAACTCTCTTATGCAAGAATTTAATGGAAGATTTGTCCAACACGGACAACCTGTTAGTGGGGTTTTACTCGGAATGATAGGCGTAAGCCATCAGAGACTATACTTCTCATCTGCTGATCTTCCGTGATTGTTATTCAGTTTTTCGCGGAGCTTGATAACCTTCCGCCAACTGGCCAGCAATAGAGGTCTAAAGCATCACCTAAATGACCTGCGAGGCTTACGGGAGGAGGAACCACGTCCTCCCTGCGAAAAACCTTGTCTTGTCGGCCTAGGGGCATCTGACCTATAGTCCCGATCAGACCTACGCCCGTTTTCCAAGTCGCTATACTGACGACCTCCAGAGTAATTATAAGAGGGTTTCTTGTACCCTCGTGAGGAGTTTCCTTTTGACGATTTTATTCTGGATTGCCCACCTTTACTCTTGTCTGCTGAAGTGGGTCATTGATACGCCGACTTCAAAAGCAGAGCAATAGACGCTTTGTTGGTAGCCTGTTCATAGACTAACGAAAGCTAGTCGTCAAAAATAAAATGTCTGGAAACCGGAGCGACTCGGAGAGAGCTTTTCACCTTGTCATCTTATCAGAGATGACGACGCAAGGGCAGCATCATGTCTGATTAACTCCAGATTGACCACCATTAGGGTGGAGTTGTACGTGGTATACATAATTGCCCTGGAAAGAACTCTAAGAGAGGTACGAACATCCTCAAAATTGCGCCATAGCTCTTGTAAGATGATCTGCGTAAGACATAACGTCCAAATTCGCTCTATTTGAAGAAATTGCCATCTCAATTGCATCTGAGCGAATAGTGAATGATACAGGTAAGGATATCTCTAGATCCTCAGCCTGCTCATCCAAACGCAGAAGAACTCTCTGAACATCTTCCCGACCGTTTTTAAATTAACATGGTCCAAAAAACGGTATGTATATGGAAGATGAAGATAAGGAACTGCCTTCTTCCTTGCACTCAAGAGGATAAATACGGTGGCGTCTGTATGGCCGAAGGCCAGCGACACCTACATAAACTGAACCGGAAAAGAAAGGACTTCCTCCTTTGTTCGGATAAAGTCTGCGCCTAATGACGCCAGCGGTTTCTCTCTTGTCATCGCAGCATTCTGATTAGGAGGAACAAAAGCAGGGTAGTATTGATGGATGAAAGCCATCGCAACCATGTACTGTTCCGAAAGGGAAGGGTAATCCTCTTCCTTATCCCTTTCACCATCCAAGAGAATCAGTTGCGAATCTCGGTCCATTGCATCTGCGGGAAAAGACGACTGGACCGATCCAGCACCATCCGACAGCTCAGATTCTGAAGGAGGCTGCATCTGCACATGCTGGGATGTTGCGATTAGCTGCGCAATCTGCGACAGCAAGTCCGTCATCGAGGCCTGAGGAGCAGCGGATTTCCATTCCTTAGCCGCATGCTGCTCCTGGGACGGTGTGTCAGAAACGGATCCTTTCTCCGAGCGTCCCAATGATCAAGGCCTCGTCTCCCTAGCTACCAGATGGTCCGACTTCACGGGCGAAGAGTGGTTCCTTCTTCGTGCAGCAGGCTGGATATCCGAAGTCGGGTAGCTAGGATGTGGTCGTGTGTACTTAAATAACGTAGCGGAGGAAGCTGTGACTGAAGCCTACCCTGGCTGCTGACTAGGCGGAGCATCCCGAGAGGCGGGCAGACATATGCTCCGTCTCATGTAAGTTTCCAACCAGAAAACTTCATTTCAGCCTTGTGAAACATAACGGAGGAAGCCTTGAATGAAGCCGACCCCGGCTGCAGACTAAACAGAGTGTCCCGAGTGTAGGGTGGACATATGCTCTGGCTTGTGTAAGTTTCTCAAAACAACATCTGACCCCAGATGCTGCTATATTAGAGAGGGGGGCCTCTCCCACTCGTGGTCTATCAGACCTCGCTGAGTACAAGAACTTGCCGACTTCCTCCCTATTTCCTCCCTATTTCCGTTGTCGCTGGGTGAGCTATTTATATTATAGTGCTCGCTCTACCCAATCCACCTCTTAGACTGCAATGGACTTACCCCGGCGTTATGGTACCCACGGGCGGAGTATCGCTTCACCGGTCGAGCTAGCTGCTTGCAAGAGATTAAAACTTTTACCCAAAGGCCCTAACTCTTGCAATAATGAGCACTGCAGCTAGCTCTATATGTTCCATGGAGCGCGACGACGGGAGCACACTTGGATGGGTGTCAGAAAATCATCACCATGTTCATGTTCCTCTGAAATAGAAATTGACATGAATTAAAATGTGGTAAGAGGCTCTGATCTTCAGAACCTCACTGCCACCAACATACCACGACACCCGACTCCAACATCAGTCCTCCCAGTGCAACACAAGAATGACAAGAGTCCACAGGAGTGTATCAACTAAAGTCGATATCAGTCCTCCAAACTCCACAACAGTATATATATATAACTGAGCCGATATATATATAATAGCCCCAATAGTATATAACTGAGATACATGAATAGCAAACATAATTAAATTCAAAATTTTTTTTGAAAAACGCCCAAGTTCCCAAAGGGAACATGAAGAGCCCAAGGGTATCCCGATAGAGCCTAAGTGTGGACAAAATCCAAACTTTTTTAAACTACACTACCGGAATAATAATCCATTTATTCTACAGTATATTACAGTAATAGAATATAAGAAACTACCTATATATGAGGACGTTGATAATGTAAACAACGTCAATGTAAACACGACATCAGGCACACAAAAAGGCCCAAAATCAGAACCAATTGAAATGCTATCACATGCAAAGCTAGATCTTCATACGAAGAAAAAACGATACATTGGATAGAAGATGCAAGACTAAATGGCCTAACACCCCTAGGGTGAGGACGTAACCTTGAGGAAAAAACAGGAAATTTAATAAAAAATTTCAATAAAAAACAGACAAAAAGCTTAAGAGATTAACAGGAAGCGTTCATTGAAGGATAGGGAAGGAATACTTAACACACAGTGGAATAATCATTTTTAAAAATGATGACATTGGGCATATGTCCCGAAATTGGGAAACATAAAATAATTTTATAAATATTATAAAGTTACAGCCCTGAACGTCCAAAACCACCGTTGACCACTTCCTCACTCCAATAACAGCCTTGTATCCACCAATTCTTGCATTGATTTGTGTCTGGCATCCTCAAAAAAGGAGATTTTAAAGCACAGATGTCATTTCATTGTTGATGACTTTTAGGGCCAAACAAAGAATGATGTTGGCACCAATTTCAGTCACTTCCTGATGTCTGCGTATGCACAGAGAGTAAATGTATGGAGGGCCAGATAGGACTTTTAATCTTCGATTTTGCAAGCAAATTTTGGGGATTGGGGGGGTTCAAAATTTGTGTTTGGCCCTTAGTTACTTTGAGTTAAGCACCAGCTAGTCTGGGCCATTGGTTTACAGTGTAAAAATATAAAAACAATTGAATACCACAACATACAACAGTTAGTCGACTAATTGAATAATTGCAACAGTCCTAGTATGCTGTGTGGCACACCCTCCCGCTATCTTTTATAATTCCTTTATAATTGTGTGAAGTCTGATGATTGTAGCCCCAGCAGTTTCTGAGTTACACCTCAGAAATGATTTGTGATGTTGAACATATTGAGGTCAAGTGTGACCTTGACCTTGAAGATGCACAAGCAATGATTACATGCAACACACCTTATGACTGTCCTTAATATTTGTATGAAGTTTGATAATTCTAGTTTGATTTATTTGAGTTACAGCTGAGAAATGAATATTGACCAATTTCAAGTGTAACCTTGAAATGTGATCTTGACACTGAAGTTATAGACCTGGATATGGTGTGAAACATATACATCCATTGTCTTTTATACTTGTGATATGTATGATGATTGTAGCTCCAATAATTTCTGAGTTATGCCAGAGACATGATTTGTGACCTTGAACATATGTAGGCTAAGTGTGATCTCACAAGCAACTATTATACATGACACACTTTCTGACTTTCTTTAACATTTGATGACTGTAGCCCCAATAGTTTTCAAGTCACTGGCTTAGACACAAACACATGTGTGTATCAATCACTATATTATGCCACCTGACCTAAGTCAGTTGACATAAAAACTACAGGTCTGTAATAGCTATTCTCAACTAGTAGGACTGAATCATTTAAACTTACTGGACCTGACTGTATGAAGATTTATGTTCCAGAATAAGTGAGACTAACCAATTTCACATACAACAAGAAGGACGCCAACGCCCTATAGCTCACCAACATTCCTCTTTGATAGTAACTTTGGAAAACACAAAAACTGTATCAAACAGGCTCATAACATGCGACAAAGCTTTCCTAAACAAAACCTCTCAAAAGTAAAACACAGAAACTGACATAAACACTAAATTAAACATGAAATTCTGAGCTAAATAGAAAACTAAACGCAACTAAAAATGTCAAGAAAAATGTTTAAAATGCAGGGTATGAGGGGTTAAACACGGAACAATGATGTTGAGGAACATGTATGATGAATATAAGTGCCATGGGAAGAGAAGGAGCACAGCAGCTGACCTAAACACCAAGTTAAACATGAAATTCCGAGCTAAACAGAAAACTAAATGCAACTAAAAATGTCAAGAAAAATGTTTAAAATGCAGGATATGAGGGATTAATCATGGAACAATGGTACTGAGGAACATGAATGATGAATATAAGTGCCATGGGAAGAGAAGGCGCACAGCAGCTGACCTAAACACTTAGTTAAACATGAACTTCTGAGCTAAACAGAAAACTAAACGCATCTAAAAATGTCAAAAAAATGTATACAATGCATGTATGAGGGGTTAATCATGGAACAATGATAATGAGCAACATGTATGATGAATATAAGTGCCATTGGAAGAGAAGGAGCACAGCAGTTGACCTAAACACTTAGTTAAACATGAAATTCTGAGCTAAACAGAAAACTAAATGCAACTAAAATTGTCAAGAAAAATGTTTAAAATGCTGGGTATGATGGGTTAATCATGGAACAATGATACTGGGGAACATGTATAATGAATATAAGTGCCATGGGAACAGAAGGAACACAGCAGCTGACCTAAACACTTAGTTAAACATGAAATTCTGAGCTAAACAGAAAACTAAACGCAACTAAAAATGTCAAGAAAAATGTTTAAAATGCAGTGAATGAGGGGTTAATCATGGAACAATGATACCGAGGAACATGTATGATGAATATAAGTGCCATGGGAAGAGAAGGAGCACAGCAGCTGACCTAAACACCAAGTTAAACATGAAATTCCGAGCTAAACAGAAAACTAAATGCAACTACAAATGTCAAGAAAAATGTTTAAAATGCAGGGTATGAGGGATTAATCATGGAACAATGATACTGAGGAACATGTATGATGAATATAAGTGCCATGGGAAGAGAAGGAGCATAGCAGCTGACCTAAATACTTGAACATGAAATTCTGAGCTAAACAGAAAACTAAACGCAACTAAAAATGTCAAGAAAAATGTTTAAAATGCAGGGTATGAGGGGTTAATCATGGAACAATGATACTGAGGAACATGTATGATGAATATAAGTGCCATGGGATGAGAAGGAGCACAGCAGCTGACCTAAACACTTAGTTAAACATGAAATTCTGAGCTAAGAAAACTAAACGCAACTAAAAATGTCAAGAAAAACATCAAAAATGCAGGGTATGAGGGGTTAAATCATGGTAAAATGATAATAATCATCATATAGCAGCATTATAAAAGCCATGATATCGAAATAGGGTGAGTAAGTGACCTAAACAGAAGCTTTAATATTATTGGACACGTACGCCGACCGACCGAGCCATGCCATAAGCTCACACAACTAAAGTTGGTGAGCTAAAAACAATAGGTACTGAGACATGGTAGAATGAGAACATTCACATTTTATGCAACAAAAGATGAAAAACAATCTTCAACAATAACAGCATACCTGAAAAACTGAACAACCCTCATGAGGTTGCTTTCTTGTTAACATCTCCCACAGGATGATTCCATAGCTGTATACATCCACTTTTGAAGTCACTTCTCCACCACTGAGCAGTTCGGGTGCCATCCAAGCAGGTGTTCCTGGTGTTTGTTTGTTCTTGCTGCCTGACTCATGTCTAAAAATGAATTACATTACACATATAGTCTACAAACTAGATTTCTCTACTCTGTGTAATATACTGACTAATTAATGGGTACTGGAAGCTTTTAATCCTCTACCTAATGTCGTGACTAAAATCAGCCAATGCAATTCTTATTGTTTTATTTTTGTTATTTTCTCATTTTTAGTCAATGAGCTCACAGTGGAGGAGGGTGGGTGATAAACTATGTTTTTGTGACAAAAACCCCTGAAAGGTTGACAGTTTGATCATGGCCAGTGGTAACTGCATTGTGTCCTAGGGAAAGATACTTAATCCTGATTACCCATGTGGGAGCACAGTTGTGGTGCTGTGTACTAAGGCATACTGCATGTCGATGGTGCACTTGCCTTCAACCGCTTTTCAGCTGCTTTTGAAATAAAATATATAAAATGTTTCATAGCACAACATATCAAACAGGAACTTACATACATAATTTTTACACAATTTCTGTTGCATGCATCAATATGGTGGGGACACTCATTACAATGGTTTGCCAAACATAATTAATTAGCAAAAGAAAATTAAATCGACTTTTTAAATAGAAATGTGTGCATTCCCAACAAAACATAATGAGAAGCACTTGAAATATTGAAATGAGTTGTGTGATGTCACACTGGGAACCAGCAAAGAATCAATATTAACCCTCTGCACTCTGATGTCAAAATACCTAAATTTTCAGAAGCAATTTTTTTCCCATAATGCACCTGGGAATTTAAACACTAATATCTTGTTTGATAGAGCACAATGAGTTAAAAGGTCACTGTGACCTTGACTTTTGGCAATGACCCCTAAGTAGATATGGTTCTTCCTCACATCATACCCAACCCACATGTTAAGTTTGATTTTGGTTGGCACAGTGTAAGTTTAATTAAAGAGTGTAAACCAAGAAAGCATGTTGACCTTGACCTTTGGCACGATGACAAGCAAACAAATTGTGTTCCAGTTATCACACTCAACCCACGCCAAGTTTGCTTCCGGTTGGCCAAGCAGAAGTTTAATTAGAGAGTGGAAACCAACTTGCAGAAAATTCTCAAGTTCAAAGTCACTGTGACCTTGGCCTTTGGTACAATGCCCCAAAATACATAGGAATCTTCCTCTCATCATGCCAAACCCAGCTCCAACTTACAGCCAGCCAGACAGTGCCACAGCAAATTCCCCCCTCCACCCCCCCCCCCCCCCCCCCCCAAAGAAAATAAAAATAAAGAAAAAAATGAAAATAAAAAAAAAAGATTTCAGGAGAATAAACATTCACATCCCAGACAAAGGCATCCCCACAACTTAAATCATACATGGTATGCAAGTAAAAAAGGCCAATAGGAGACCAATATGAGGAATTTTCCAGAGCTGATTGTGATGCCCAATCCATCCCTTGTATGATCTAGTGCTAACTATCAGCGATGGTAACAACGTTCTGTAAAACCAATTTATTTTAATAAAATTATTTTACACAACAAGTTGTAAGACACATGCTTATCAGAGTTCCCAAATATAAGTGGACTAGCTGTTCAAAACTTCAAAGAAAAAGTAATTCAGTGACAAAAGCATGCATACCTGAGTTTGGAGAATCCAAAGTCAGCGATTTTTGCTCTATTACCATTTCCAATTAAAACATTTAATGACTTAAGATCAAGGTGAAGGACTGATGGTTTGTGGTTGTGTAGATAGTTCATGCCCAGTGCTGTATCTCTGGCTATTTGATAGTACTCCGCATGATCTATAGTTTCCCTAAAAATAAAAACTAGATGGTGTTATTTGTGTGCAAAGCATGCTATAGTATATCCCTGCATTGGCATTCTTGATTATTGGTTAATCCTTGATACAGACGAAAATGAAAAGGTATTGAATAAAATCTGAAACCTTTGTGCACATATTGAGACACTACCTGAACATATGAACATTCATTCAATGCTTCGAATTAAACCACTTAGGAGACTTTTGCATGAAACTGATTGTCTAATGACAAATGTGTCGCTATGGGTGCCACATGGTGCCAAATCAAAAATCCCAAACCTTTATACACATCTAGAGACCCTACCTGAAAATATGAACACACTACCAACATTTCGAATTAAACCTCCAGGACCCATTTGCCGCAAACTGATTGTCTAACGAAAAAAGTTGCAAAATGGGAGCCACATGGGACCAGATCAAAAGTTCAAAACCTTTATGCACATCTTGAGATCCTACATGACCATGTGAACACACTTTAAGCATTTTGATTTAAAGCCCCATGGTGCCTTTTGCTGAAACTGATTCTCTGATGATAAAAGTGGTGCTATGGGTGCCACATGGGGCCGAATCAAAAATCTCAAACCTTTATGCAGAACATATGAACAACATTTCAACATTTCGAATTAAAACCCCAAGGAGTTTTTTTGCCGGAAACCAATTCTCTAACGACAAAAGTGGTGCTACAGGCACCACATGGGGCTGAATTAAAAATTCAAAACATCCTACTGGAATGTATGAACACACTTTCAACATTTCAAATTAAAAATCCCTCGGAGCTTTCGCTGGAAACCAATTCTTTAATGACAAAAGTGGCGCTACGGTGCCAAATCAAAAATCTGAAACCTTTATGCACATCTAGAGACCCTACTGGAACATCTGAACATACTTTCAACATTTCAAATTGAAATCCCTAGGAGCCTTCCACCGGAAAACGATTCTCAAATGATGCAAGTGGTGCTATGGGTGCCACATGAGGCCAAATAAAAAATCCAAAACCTCTATGCATGTCTAGAGATCCTACCTGAACATATGAACACATCTCCAGCATTTCAAATAAAAACCCCTATGAGCCTTTTGCTGCAAACGGATTCTCTATTGACAAAAGTGGCGCTATGGGTGCCACAAGGGGCTGAATCAAAACTCTGAAACCTTTATGCACATCTAGAGACCCTACCTGAACATATGAACACACTTTCATTGTTTCGAATTAAAACCCATAGGAGCCTTTTGCCTGAAACTGATTCTCTAATGACAGAAGTGGTGCCACATGGGGCCAAATCAAAAATTCAAAACATTCATGCACATCTAGGCACCCTACCAGAACATATGAACACACTGTCAACATTTCGAATTAAATATCCTAAGAGCCTTTTGCCGGAAACCGATTCTCTACGGGTGCCACATGAGGCCGAATCAAAAATCCAAAGCCTTTATGCACATCTAGAGACCCTACTGGAACATATGAACACACTTTCAACATGTTTAATTCAAACCCCTAGGTGCCGTTCGCCAGAAACTGATTCTCTAACAACAAAAGTGGTGCTACGGATGCCACATGAGGCCAAATCAAAAATCCAAAACCTTTATGCACATGTAAAGACCCTACCTGAACATATGAACATACTTACAACTTTTTGAATTAAAACCTCTAGGAGCCTTCCACTGGAAAGTTAAAAAATTTATAGTAATTTATATATTTTTTATACTTACCAATGACCCAGACATAGCTGGTGCTAACTCTTAAAATATAGGGCCAAACACAGATTTTGCCCCCCAATCCCCAAAATTTGCATCTAAAACCAAAGAAAACATGTCCTGAATGGCCCTCCACACTTCACCTCTACTACGCATGCGCAGTGTCAAGGACGTTCCGAAATTGGCGCCATTAATCATTCTTATAACCAGTGCCTGGTAAGCGCTATGTACTCAGCGGGGAGGTATGAGTTCCCAACTCCTGGGAGGGCCATCCCCGTCTGGGTCATTGGTAAGTATAAAAAATATATAAATTACTATAAATTTTTTAACATTTTTATACTGTACCAATGACCCAGACATAGCTGAATAGTAAAAAGGCTGGAGGGCCTAGGACATAGAGCAAGTTGGAATACGCTCAATTATATAAAATAGAGTCATCCCCTCTAGGGAAAAAGAAGTATTAGGCCTTACATGTATCTTTCTTATTTATGATAAATTAGAAAGATACAACACCTTCCAAAATTGAGCATCATACATCCATGTACTCTATTAATATCTAGTATAATCCTTATACTAATAATTTTTAAAGTAAGCCAATAAATAAAGAAAGTCTAGAGAATAGAGACTCTTTATACTCCTAAAAAGTGTCTGAGGATTGTATAATAACGTCCGTTTGACACGTGCTATATTCAAAAGCTATACTTTAAAAACTAAGACCTGAATGAATTTTTAAAACATAAACTTCTCACTAAAAAACCATCCCAATAACAGCTCAGAATTACTAACTCTGGAGGAGGTATCCCCTTGTTTTCATAGTAAAACAGGTGACCCAAGGGAACACCCTCCCCCCCCCCCTTTTTTCTTGCCCTGGGTCAAATAGCCCAGAGCGAAGAGAGCAGCAGAATGGAGTCACTGCCGAAACAGACAGCCTACCTAGCTATAGTAGCAACTGTTAAGTGAATGACATTCTGAGCAGTAGATAATAGACCTAACAATAGAGGCCTCCAGAAATGGACTCGATATTTCTGAGATAAAAATTCATGAATGTGGATGGCTGAGTGCAATGAGCAGCCTTCAACAATCTATAATAGCGACACTATTAAAGTAAGCCCAAGATGTAGAAGAACTCTTACTTCATGAGCCGAAATCTCAAGCACAACTGCTGAGTCAATGATATACCATAAGCAGTATCGATAGTTGATTGAATCCATTAGCAATAGAATGGAGCGTAACGTCCTTCTATTAGGGATCAAAGACAGAAGAAGCTTACGCCCGTAGTAATAAACAGATATCTGTTTATAAATACGTAAACTCTAACCGGACAGAGTAAAGGCCTATGCCCGTACGAAGACGGAAGGACCTTAATAACAATAGGTTCTGGATATTATTAGGAGCCTGACTCTTATGCAAAAATCAAACCTAAATAGTAAAGGAAGTAGTGATTCCGAAACTACGAAAGTGAGAATCATCCACCGATAGTGCATGAAGCTCACTGACTCTTCAGTAAAAGAGAAGCCAACAGAATTACTGTCTAAAAGGTCAGAATTTGAAAACTACTGTTTCCAGAGGCTCAAATGATTACTTAGCTAAATAAGAACCGAAGTTAAATTCCGTATAGAAATTTAATCTAATGATTCTAAGTCTATTTATCGAAAAGTTACTAACTGACTTAGATAAAGAGACATAAGACTCAATTGTAAACTATCATAGAGTGCATAGGTATGAGATAACATAAACCTATAACCTTAATAGTAACAGGCTGCAGTAGATCTTGTCAAACAAGTATACTAGAAAGTTGCAATGACTAGTATGGAGGGATCAACAATATCAACATAGTGATCCCTACACCAACGACGGAAGAGCCTCCACTTTAGCCGCATAGTATAGCGAAGAAGAGGTTCTCCTACAGTAAGAAATCGCGTCCAAAGCTCGTCCAGTACAATGCTTACAATGCAATAAGGACCACACAACGGAATACGTGAAGGTTGAGACCTTGCGGGTTGTGATGAAGATGACACGATTTTCCCCAGCGAAAGAAGATCCTCTCATGGGGGAAGTTTTCGCGTTAAGTCCCACAGTAGACATCTGAGTAAATATGCCCACGGTCTCTGTGAAGACAGAGATGCTATCAACAGAAATGTATAGTGGTTGTTTATCTTAGCAATACTTGCTGAAACAACAGCGCAGGAGGATACGCATATCCTATCATTCCGTCCTATTAGATCAATAGAGCGTTAACAACATAAGCTCAGAGATCCGGACATGTAAACACATACGTCTGCAATTGATTAGCAAGTTGTGTCGTAAATAAATTATCATTGGGTGCTCCCATTGATAGCAAATCTGATTGAATACTTGTTTGTTGAGAGTCCAGTCTGACGGCAACAAGCGACCCATAAGTGAAAGGGAGTCCGGTAATACAATCAGACGACTCGGAATATGACGGACCGAAGCAGAACTTGGTGTACTATAACAAACAGAAGGATTCTTTCCAGTAAATTGAATAACGGAAACGAAAGAGTGCCTCCCTGGTTCCGGAGATACGCCACTACTGTCGTATTATCGGACAGGATTTGGACATGCGTTTCTGAATAATGTTCATCCAATGACATAAAGCAAGCCTAAAAAACATTATTCCGTGGAAGATAAGTGCTTGCCTAGACACTGCGGAACCTAAAGACCCTGGCACTTCGAATCCGTTGGGATCAATATTGTATCCCAACCTGTTTGACTGGCAACCGTCATAATTATAAAACTCGGATCCGGCAACTGCAGTGGCACTCTCTGAGTCAACCACCGAATGTTTGCCCCAGTCTGAATCTCTTGCTACACTAGATAGACAAGAGAACGTGTAAATCGAGCAATTCATGGATTGCTGAAAAGTTGCCGTCGAAGAGAAGCTTCTCCGAGACCGAAGCGACTCTGAGAGAGTTCTTCACCTTACTATCCACACGCGTGGATGTAGCTAGGGCTGCGTCACGTCTAACCAACTCCAGGTAGCCACTGAAGGGCAGAGTTATACGTGGACAAACTACTGCCCTCAAAAGAAATCACATTGAGGATCATATCCCGAAATTTTTTCTCTTGAAGACGTAATGATAACGCCTCAGTAAGGTGGATTTTATGATAAAGCGTCTAAGTTAAGTCTATTAGACATCATTGTCGTTTCCAACATTGTGGTTGGAAAAGACATAGACGGCGAAAAAGATAATTTCCAGTCTTTAACCATGCCGTCTAGACGCATATGAACTCTCGGTATGCCCTGTTCTGCCAAAATAAATTCTTCCTAGAAATGATAAAAGGCAGAATTGAGCATTGCGGACAAGAAACTAAACTATCATGCTTGGTAGCAGGCTAATATATATATATAGCGATGATAAATAATACACATGTTCTAATGATATTATTGGACTGTGTCGGTAAGTCAGGGACAATGTCCCTGAACCGATCCAAAATTCCGTGTCCAATGACACTATAAGTCTCTTATCCAACATCGCAGCAATGTAGTCCGAAGGAACAATCACTGGAAGATAATGCCGGAAGAAATGTATGGCAGCTTCCGATGTTCCGAAAGGGAAAACTCGAAATCGTCCGAATCTCTTTCGCCATCCTGTCGGACCCTATAAAGCGTTCGGTCGTCCAAACCTGATGCAACAGCGGAGCGCACCGACCCAGCGCCGTCGGATAATTCCTGATCCGACCGAGAAACTGTCGATTGCTGGGATGCTGCGAAAAACTGTGCTAACTTGGATAGCACGTCCGTCACTGAGGCCTGTGGAGAAGCGGTCTTACGATGCATTGCCGCTGGAAGCTCCGTGATCGTTACCCCGTGCATACTTCTATTATGCGAGCGAACGGAGTGTATAGGCCTTGTGTCCCTTGGCTACCAGATGGCGTGACCTGTTCACCGTAGAATCACTGAATGACGAAACTGGTCGGATACTCGAGGTCACGTAGCCAATGTGCGGTCGTGTGCGCTGCTGTGAGGATGAGGAAGCATTATCGACAGTCTCTTGGACTGTCAATATAACGGAGCGTCCCGAGCGGCGGACATATGCTCCGAATGCAAAATATCTGAACCACAACATGCGGTCCCCTATGTTGTTGGACGAGAGAGGGACCTCTCTCGCTCACAGCCCGGACGGACCTGGACGAGCCAGGAACCGGACTAACAGGCTTCCTCCGATCTGTCCTCAATCCGTCGTCACTGGGTGAGTACTAAAGTTATTATAGTGCTTGCATCACCCAAATCTCCTTCCTAGACCGCAACGGACGAACCCGACTGCCGAACCATTCGATGAATGTACGCTACACCGGGTGAGCTAGCGAATGTCACTCCGTCGATCCTACAAGGGACCTCTTAGGCGATAAACATATTCCATGAGCACTTATTGCCGCTAGCTCTTCATTAACTATGACGACAGAGGCACACTTTGAAAGACATCTCCGTAACTTTGCGAACAAGAAACCAGAAATGCTTGGTAATACCAAGCATATAATAATATATATAGCGTCGTTCAATAATTCGAAAGTTTGTGTGACATTATTGGATTATGTCGGAACTGAGGGACGATGTCCCTGAACCGAACCAAAAATTTCTAAGTCCACCGACGCTATCAGTTTCTTATCCGGCATCGCAGCATTCTGGTCCGACGAAAGAACCTGTAGAAGATCAAGTCAGATGACATACACAACAGCATATGTTGTTCCGAAAGGGAAAGCGCGAAATCCTCCGAATCCCTTTCGGTATCCCGTCGGACCGGATGAAATTTTCGGACGTCCGTACCTGCTTCCGCGGAGCGTCCCGACCCAGCATCGTCGGATAATACATTATGCGACAGATTCAGTTGTTGCTGGGATGCTGCGATAAGCTGTGCTATTTGGGATAGCACGTCCGTCCCCGAGGCCTGTGCAGTAGCGGTCTTACGATGCATTGCCGCCGGAAGCTCCGTGTACGTTGACTCCTGCACACTTTCTTATGCGGACGTCCGGAGTTTGCAGGCCTTCGTGTCACTGGCTACCGGATGGTGTGACCTGGTCGCCGATGATTCTCTGATTGGCGAAGCTGACTGGATATCCGAGGTCACGTAGCCAAGAGCGGTCGTGTGCGCTACCATGAGAATGAGGAAGCCTTATTGACAGTCTCTCCGGACTGACTATTTGTCGGAGCGTCCCGAGCGGCGGACGTATGCTCCGAATGCGAAACATTTTGTACCACAACATCTGGGGCCAGATGTTGTTGTACGAGAGAGGGGCCTCTCTCGCTCGCCGTCCGGATGGACCTGGACGAGCTAGGAACCGGACTAAAAGGCTTCCTCCGTTCTCCCTCTAATCCGCCGTCACTGGGTGTGCATTTGGTTGATTTATAGTGCTCGCATCACCCCAAAACTCCTTCTAGACCGCAACGGACGAACCCGGCTGCTGAACCATTCGATGAATGGACGCTACACCAGGCGAGCTATAGCGGACGTCAAAGGCCGTCGAACCTACTAGGGTCCTCTTAGGCAATTGGCGTATTTACATGAGCACTTTTCCGCTAGCCCTTCATTAATTGTGACGACGGAGGCACACTTTTGGAAGACATCACAGATACATCACCCTAATCTTGATCGTCTGAAATAGAAATTGATAAAGTAGAGTGACCTTGCGGGGAAAGGACCGGAATGTCCAATTCCCCACTAACATACCGTGACACACGCTTCCCATGTTGTCATCGAAATCATCACATACAGGACAGGAGTTAGTGCGAGTACACTGACTACATATAGAATGATTATAAAAGTCAGAGGAAGATTCCTTTTATTACAATTGACCAAAATCCTTTCAATGTGAAAAGAAAACAAAGTCCTAGTACTCGCACCAACCCCTGACAATCAAAATACATAATAATATGATCCATTAACATAGAAAAAATAATTGAAATCAAAATATTTTGAAAAAATATTTTTTCAGAACAGCCCAAGTTTCTGAAAAGTAACGTTGAGCCCCAATGGATCCCAAGCCTAAGTGTGGACAAAAATTTTAAAAATATTTTAAACAATTTAAGCAACACTTACGAACAATAATAATGTATCTAGTTATGATTAAATTAACATCAAGATATTATTTTCAAGAAATCCCTCCTCACACAGAGGGCTGTTGTAAATGTAAACAATAAGTGTAAAAACACTAAAATAAGACTCCAGGCACCCAGGCCCGAAATCAGTTACCAATAATACACTATCTGATGCAAAACAGAGACTTCCAGGGAAGGAAATGCAGAACATCAGATGGTAGATGCAGAACACAATGCCTAACCACCCATAGGTGAAGACGTAAACATGGGGAAAAGAACAGAATTCATTCTGTTATTCAGCTAAAACTCCCAAGAAATTTTCGTAATAAAATTACAGAAAATATGCCAAAAGCATGGGAGAATAGCAAGAGGGGACTTAAAGGAAAGGGAGAGAGGAAAACACTGAACAATCAGTGTAACTTCATAACAAGAATGACAACAAAATGGCTGCTGCCTCGAAAATAGGTAACTTAACATAATTTCATTAAAAAATTTTAAGTTACAGCCCTGATAATTTTCTGTCACACATTTTTCCTCTCCTCCTTCTATATCCTCCTTAGAATCACCATTTCACTAATATTTATGTGTCTGGCATCATTTAAACTGAGATTTACAAGCACAAAGATCAGTCAGATGTTAACTGATGAAGGGCCAAACTAAGAATGATTAATGGCGCCAATTTCGGAACGTCCTTGACACTGCGCATGCGTAGTAGAGGTGAAGTGTGGAGGGCCATTCAGGACATGTTTTCTTTGGTTTTAGATGCAAATTTTGGGGATTGGGGGGCAAAATTTGTGTTTGGCCCTATATTTTAAGAGTTAGCACCAGCTATGTCTGGGTCATTGGTACAGTATAAAAATCTGATTTTCTAATAATAACAATAAAAGTGGTTCCACAGGAACCACTTGGGGCTGAATCAAAATTCCGATACATTTATGGACATCTACAGATGCTACCTGAACACCTCAGCATAGTTTAAATGTTTCGAATAATATACTGTTGGTGATATGAAATCTGGATGGGACGGACAGGACAGAACAGATGGGGATCACCATAATATCCTCGCTTTTTTAAAAATATGCAGGGATAACAATGCATTTTTGCACCTCACCAATATATTGGTACAGTGGAGCCCACTTAAATGGATATCTCTTTACTAAATAATTCTGTTAATTGAATATGATTTCTCCACACAGACCCATTTACCATACCTCCAATACAAATTTGACCTGTTATGGTTATAGAATAAACTTCTGCCTCAGAACACTCAACACAGGCATTTAATCTATTATATCTTGTTTGACAGAGCTCAATGGGCTCTGTCAAACAAGATATAATTGAATATATGCTAAGTTTATCTCCAGAATACAGGAAAGTGAAAAATTCCCTGTTAACTGAATATTCTGTTAATTGATTAATTTTCATTGGCAAATTAAAGTGGCTCTTCAGTTAAGAGGGTTCCACTGTTGTTTTGTTTTTCGATAAAGAACAAGACTACAGTCATCCTGTTCTACCTCTTTAAAACTTTTCCTCAAGATGTCACTAATTTCAGTTTGACATCAAGCATCCATTTTGAAAGAAAATGTTTAACCCTCTGCACAATGATATTGAAATATCAAAATTTAATCCAGTAGATTTTGCCCATAATGCAACTAGGAATTTAACCAATTCAGTCAAGCCTGGTTAGTCCTTGGATGGATGACTGTCCGAGCGATCGATTCTGACTCCCACGTTGTGTCCTTGGGCAAGGCACTTAACCCCAATTGTCCACATGGGGGCATGATAATGCTGTGTGCTAAGGTGTACTGTGCATCGATGGTGTGCATGTCTTCAACCAATCTAACCCTGCCTGCGCTGCAGTGCAGAGTTATGATGTTGGGGAGCTGGCAGCCACTTGTTGTTGCTCGGTGGTTCTCTCCAGTACTCTGGCTTCCTCCACCCGTAAAACTGTCACCGACACGATATGACCTTGACTGTTAATATGTCGTTAAACCTTAATAAACAAATAAATAAAAAATTGCGACATCGACACTGTAGCTGCGACAGGTGGTGCAATTTCACAAAATTCTAAGTTCATCAAGGGCCATAACTCCAAGAAAAATATTTGGAACAACACATGCATTGAACAGTGGCTAGACATCAATAAGATACACTTACATGCCAAATATAAAGTCATTCCATCAAGTATTTCAAAAGTTATTGAGTTTTGAAACTCGTTGGTCACAGACAGACCGACCGACATTCTAAGTTCATCAAGGGCCATAACTCCAAGAAAAATACTTGGAACAACGCATGCATTGAACAGTGGCTAGACATCAATAAGATACACTTACATGCCACACATAAAGTCATTCCATCAAGTATTTCAAAAGTTATTGAGTTCTGAAACTCGTTGGTCACAGACAGACCGACCAACCGACCGACAGACAGACCGACAGACAGACCGACAGACAGACCAACAGACAGACCGACACTGCCACTTATAGAGCTGCTAGTCGCAGCTAATAAATAACCAATTCAGCCTTGATTGATAGAGCTTATTGAGTTCTGTCAAACAAGACTGAATCTATTAAATTCCTAGTTGCAATGTAGGAAAAATGTGCTAATTAAAATTTTGGTACTTTGACATCAGAGTGCAGAGGGTTAGCTGGTAGAGTGCTTGAAGCCCAAATTATGGCTTTACTCTGAAGTGCAGGTACCATAACTCAAAGGGTTCATATTCAGTGGATATGCTTCATATTATCTTTGAAGTAAAATACATAGCCTGTATGGATTTGCATTGTTACAATTTATGAGAGAGTGCCAAAAGGCACTCTCCCATAAATTGTACAAGGCAAAAACATGTGAACAAATTTTGGTGTCTAAAAGTAATTTAAAGAGAAAATTGTTCCTAAGCTGTAAAAACGAAAAAAGTTACAAGTTCATAAAGGGCAATAACCCTGACAAAAATACTCCAAATAAAGCTAGCATTGAACATAGGACTAGACATCAATAGGACACATTTTCATACCAAATATGATGTCATTCCATCAAGTGTCTTAAAAGTTATTGAACTTGGTGGTAAAAATACTTTATAAGTTGCTGAGTTCAAAACTCATTGGTCACAGACCAACCGACAGACCCACTACATTTTCAGATATAGAGCTGCTTGTCGCAGCTTAACAATCTAAGATGACTGCCATCACAGTCATATTGGATATGTCCAAATGCTGGTTATCAGAAGGAATCTCCCTGTAGTCAACAGAAAGGCACCAGAAAAAATTCACCAGAATCTACTGGTCATTCATTTTTTTTTTTTGTTCGGACAAGCAAGAATCACAAAAAAAATCCAAGATGGTGCCATATTGGATACGCGAGAATACAGATTGTCACAAGAAATCTTCCTCTAGTCAGGTGTAATCCACCACAAAAATGGGATAGATTGCACATATAGTCATCAAGTAATTGCTTTAACAAGTAAATGTTAATGGATGGACAGTGAGAATGATAGGCACTGTCTTACCATAATATGGCTTACTTCTGTGCATCGCCGTATAAAAAGTGCATCTTATTGTGACAACTTAACAAACCTGTTTGTTTCTCAAAGTATCCATTCACATATGTGTGCATGTGCTGGGTTTCCTACATTTTTACTAAACCGTGTGCATGCATGCATGCATGTGTACAAGCATGTGTGCATACATGCATGCATTGGCAGTAATGGGGAAGTGGGAATTTAAAACGTAAATGACAGGGACTGCTGAATCACCTGCGATACACTTAACCCTTTACCCAATGTAATGGCCAAAATCAGGCAGCTATTCTAAAAAATTGTCAATTAATTTTCATTATTTTTTTCATTTTTGTCTCAAAAACATAGGTTATGACCCCTCATTGGAACGAGCTCATCTGGAATGAGCTCATCGAGCTCGTTCCAATGAGGGGTCATAACCTATGCTTTTGAGACAAAAAATGAAAAAAATTAGTTATTCAAGAATTTTTTTTTGCAAATGTCGTCTGCTTTTCATGTTAGGTAAAGGGTTAATGATTTTCATTCACAAGAGATATCTTAGCAACACATGAAATGATAAACTTATTAGAAGTTGTATAAACACTGACCCTCCAGAAAATTCATTTTCCCCATAAAATTTAAAAAAAACTCTTACTTGTTCGTTTGGTGTATTAGTCTATAAAGACTTCCACTTGGCATGTACTCCAGTACCATCAGTGGTATTCGTTCTGACACACAAACACCAATGAGCAACACAACATGTGGATGTCTCAACTCTTTCAATAAACTAACCTGTAAAATTACCAATAAAACACACACTCTAGTACACATATTCAAGCCTGAATATAAGCAACCTGTCATTTACAAAATGAGGTCCCCAGAGGGTGAATTTGCTGATGCTATCCCATACAGTGGGCCAATTTAACCTTTGGATACATCCTTCTGTTTTGACTTGAAATCTTGATTCAGACTGAGGTTCACAGAGGGTAAATTTTGTGATGCTACCCTGCTGTGCAGGGTAGCATCACCAAATTCACCTGTTGGGTACCTCATTTTGCAGATGACAGTCTGCTTATTTTCAGGCTTGCACATATTATGATGACATGACTACCATTCTTGATATATTCTTAGAAGATTTCTGTTGAGGCTAACATCAGTTGAAGACTGCAATTGTTAAAAGGAAGTGCTTCAACTTTTTCAAGAATTTTTCACTTAATAATGTATTTGAACATTTTAGAGAACACACCTACAGTTAAAACTAGAAGACCTGTCATGAAATGCACACAAACAGCACGTCGATCTGCGTGTTAATCTACGCGTTATGACCATAATAAGGCTATCAAATTCTGTACATTGGGCCTGTGAATAAGCAATGTTTCAGCCAATGGACCTCCAGTTAACTCAGAGGTGCATTGGTAGAAACATTGCCTCTGTTTGCTATGAGTAACCAGGAGAACCTGTCGTGCTTTGGATGCCATTTGATATGGCAATTGCACGCAATTAAGCCTTTATAAGTGCACAGTTTGTGACAGGACTTCTAGTTTTAACTGTAAAATCAGTTGATGACTGCAATTGTTAAAAGGAAGTGCTTCAACTTTTTCAAGAATTTTTCACTTAATGTATTTGAACATTTTGTAGAACACACCTAGAAGACAGCACATGCAAATAAATTTTCAAATAACTTAAAACTTTCTAATTCGGCTAAAAAGTTAAAAAATTTATAGTAATTTATATATTTTTAATACTTACCAATGACCCAGACTTAGCTGGTGCTAACTCTAAAAAATCCAGGGCCAAACACAAATTTTGCCCCCCAATCCCCAAAATTTGCATCCAAAACCAAAAGAAATCATGTCCTATAGGACCTCCATACTTCGCCCCTACTGCGCATGCGCAGTGTCAAGGACGTTCCGAAATTGGCGCCAATTATCATTCTTACTGGCAGTGTCTGGTCAGCGCTATGTACTCAGTGGGGAGGTAAGAGTTCCCAACTCCTGGGAGGGCCATCCCCGTCTGGGTCATTGGTAAGTATAAAAAATATATAAATTACTATAAATTTTTTAACATTTTTATACTGTACCAATGACCCAGACTTAGCTGAATAGTAAAAAGGCTGGAGGGCCTAGGACATAGAGGAAAATCCAATAAGCTCAACTATATAATATAGAGGCAACCCCTCAAGGAGAAAAGGAGTATTAGGCTTTACATGTATCTTTCTTATTTTATGTTAAATTAGAAAGATACAATACCCTTCATAATTGAGCACAATAACATTCATGTTCTCTATTAACATCCAGTATAACCCTTTATACTAATTATTTTTAAAGTAAGCCAATAAATAAAGTTAGTCCAGAGAATTGAGACTCTTTATATTCTTTTAAAAGTGTCCGAGGATTGTATATTAACGCCCGTTTGACACTTGACATATACAAATGCTTCACACCGAGCTACACTTTAAAAATATGACATGAATGAATTTTTAACATTAATATTACACTTTAAAACCATCCCGGAAACGACTCAGAAATACTGACTTCGGAGGAGGCATTCCCTTGTTTTTCACTATAAAGCAGGTGACCTAAGGGAACACCCTCCCCCCCCCCCCTTCCCCTTGCCCTGGGTCAAATAGCCCAGAGCGAAGAGGGCAGCCGGACGGAGTCACTGCCGGAACAGAAAGCCTGCATAACTATAGTTGCAACTGTTTAGTGGACGACATTCTGAGCAACAGATAACGGACCTAAACAATGCAGGTCTCCAGAAATGGACTCAATATTTCTGAGATAAAAATTCGTGAATGTGGATGGCTGAGACCAATAAGCAGCCTTCATTAAGTCTGTAATAGCAATACTATTAGCGTAAGCCCAAGATGTAGAAAGAGCTCTTACTTCATGAGCCGAAATCTTAAGCACAGACTGCTGGGAAGAAGATAAACTTTCATAAGCAGTACGGATAGTTAATTGAATCCATCTAGCAATAGAATGGACCGAAATGTCCTTTCTATTAGGCATCAGAGACAGAAAGAAACGTTTTCGTCCCTTTCTGATAAACTGAGATCTCTGTTTATAAATGCGTAAAGCTCTAACAGGACAGAGTAAAGGCCTACGCCCATCTGAAGACGGAAGAGCCTTAATAACAATAGGTTCCGGATATTTATTAGGAGCCTGATTCTTAGCTAAAAAACCCACATTAGTAGTGAAGGTGATAGTGTTCCCGACACTACGATAGTGAGAATCATCCACCGACAGTGCATGAAGCTCACTGACTCTTCTAGCAGAAGAGAAAGCTAAGAGAAAAGCTGTCTTATAAGATAAGAATTTGAAATCTATTGTCCCAAGAGGTTCAAATGGCTTTTCCTTCAGTTTAAGAAGAACCCAAGCTAAATTCCATTTAGGAATTAACCTAAGAGTTCTGGGTCTATTTATCGAGAAGTTTCTAACCAACTTAGATAAAGAGACATTAGATCCAATTTGTAAACTATCATGATGTGCATAGGTATCAGATAACATAGACCTATAACCCTTAATAGTAACAGGCTGCAGTTTGATTTCGTCAAACAAGTATACTAGAAAGTTTGCAATGTCTGGTATAGAGGGATCAAAAATATCCACAGAATGATCCCTCCACCAACGGTGAAAAACCTTCCACTTAGCCGCATAGTTTAGCGAAGAGGAGGTCCTCCTACAGTTAGAAATCGCATCCACTGCTCGTCCTGTAAAGTGCTTGCCATGCAAGAAGGACCGCACAACGGAAAAACGTGAAGGTTGAGACCTTGCGGGTTGTGATGGAGTTGACGCGATTTCCCCTGCGAAAGAAGATCCTCCCGTGGAGGAAGCTTTCGCGGTAGGTCCCACAACAGACACCTGAGTAGATTTATCCACGGTCTCTGTGGACACAGAGATGCTACCAACAGAATCTTGCATTGAGAATGTTTTATCTTTAGCAATACTTGCTGAATTAACGGCGCTGGAGGATACGCATATCCTATCATTCCGTCCCAAGGGATCGACAGAGCGTCTACTGCAAATGCTCTTGGATCTGGACACGGAGACACATACGTCTGCATCTGATTGTTGAGATGTGTCGCAAATAAATCTATCATTGGCCATTCCCATTGGTAGCAAATCTGATTGAATACTTGTTTGTTGAGAGTCCACTCCGACGGCAACAAGCGACCCTTTCGTGAAAGGGAGTCTGCTAGTACATTCAGACGACCCGGTATGTGACGGACCGAAAGGAGAACCTGATGTTCTAGCGCAAACAGAAGGATTCTTTCTGTTAGATTGAACAACGGAACTGAATGAGTGCCTCCCTGATTCCGTATATACGCCACTACTGTCGTATTGTCGGATAGGATTTGGACATGAGCATTGTGAATAATGTCCATCCAATGACGTAACGCAAGCCAAATTGACATCATTTCCTTGATGTTTATGTGCTTGCCCAGGAATTGCGGATCCCAAAGACCCTGGCATCTCGAATCCGTTGGGATCAATGATGCACCCCAACCTGTTTGACTGGCATCCGTCATAATGGTAAAACTCGGATCCGGTAACTGCAGCGGAACTCCCTGAGTTAACCACTGAATGTTTGCCCAAGTCTGAATCTCTTGTTTCACTTGATCTGACAAGAAAACGTCTATGTCGAGCGAATGAATTTTCACACTCCAATTCTGAGTCAAGAAAATTTGGAGAGGACGCGTGCGTAACCGCCCCATCGGAATGAGATCCGCAGCGGCACCGCACAGACCTATCAAGTCTCATAAATTCTCTCGCCGTGACTTTGTCTGCGTGCAGACAATAGCGAGCGTAACAACTGACTAATTTCGCTCTGGTTAACGGCAGACGAACGAGATTGTTGTGCGTCTCGAAGCTCATTCCCAGATGTGTGAATGACTTGGACGGCACCAGATCCGACTTCTCCTCGTTTACTATAAAACCGAGATGTCGGAGCAATAGAAGTAGATTCTGAACATCGTTCTGAAGCGTTAACTCGTTGCCGTACCTCTGAAGAATGTCGTCCAGGTAGGCCGACGTTACCGCAGACGAATGAGCTCGGAAATAGATCATTACCGAGTTCATTACCCGAGTGAAAGCCCAGGGTGCTAGACTCAATCCGAAGCACATTGCCCGGAATTGATACACCACTCCTAGGACTGCGAAGCGTAGATACTTTCTGAATGTCGGATGTACCATGACGTGAAAGTTAAAAAATTTATAGTAATTTATATATTTTTTATACTTACCAATAACCCAGACATAGCTGGTGCTAACTCTTAAAATATAGGGCCAAACACAAATTTTGCCCCCCAATCCCCAAAATTTGCATCTAAAACTAAAGAAAACATGTCCTGAAAGGCCCTCCACACTTTGCCCCTACTGCGCATGCGCAGTGTCAAGGACGTTCCGAAATTGGCGCCATTTATCATTCTAATAACCAGTGCCTGGTAAGCGCTATGTACTCAGCGGGGAGGCAAGAGTTCCCAACTCCTGGGAGGGCCATCCCCGTCTGGGTCATTGGTAAGTATAAAAAATATATAAATTACTATAAATTTTTTAACATTTTTATACTGTACCAATGACCCAGACATAGCTGAATAGTAAAAAGGCTGGAGGGCCAAGGACATAGAGCAAAATGGAATACGCTCAATAAAATAAAATAGAGTCATCCCCTGTAGGGAAAAGAAGTAATAGGCCTTACATGTATCTTTCTTATTTATGATAAATTAGAAAGATACAACACCTTCCAAAAATTGAGCTTCATACATCCATGTACTCTATTAATATCCAATAATCCTTATACTAATAATTTTTAAAGTAAGCCAATAATAAAGTAAGTCTAGAGAATAGAGACTCTTATACTCCTAAAAGTGTGTGAGAATTGCATAATCATGTCCGTTGACATATGCAATATTCAAAAGCTATACTTTAAAAACTAAGACTTGAATGAATTTTATAAACTTAAACTTCTCACTAAACAACCATCCCAATAACAGCTCAGAATTACTAACTCCGGAGGAGGTATCCCCTTGTTTTCATAGTAAAAACAGGTGACCCAAGGGAACACCCTCCCCCCCCCCCCCCCCCTTTTTCTTGCCCTGGGTCAAATAGCCCAGAGCGAAGAGGGCAGCCGAACGGAGACACTGCCGAAACAGACAGCCTACCTAGCTATAGTAGCAACTGTTAAGTGAATGACATTCTGAGCAGTAGATAATAGACCTAACAATAGAGGCCTCCAGAAATGGACTCGATATTTCTGAGATAAAATTCATGAATGTGGATGGCTGAGCGCAATGAGCAGCCTTCAAAAATCTATAATAGCAACACTATTAATGTAAGCCCAAGAAGTAGAAGAACTCTTACTTCATGAGCCGAAATCTTAAGCACAACTGCTAAGCCAATGATATACCATAAGCAGTACGCTAGTTAATAGAATCCATTAACAATAAAAAGGAGCGTAACGTCCTTCTACTAGACATCAAAGACAGAAGAAGCTTACGCCCTTGTAATAAACAGATATCTGTTTATAAATACATAAACTGTACCCGGAAAGAGTAAAGGCCTATGCCCATACGAAGACGGAAGGACCTTAAAATAATAGGTTCCGGATAATAGGAGCCTAACTCTTATGCAACAATCCAACCTAAATAGTAACGGAAGTATTGATTCCGAAACTATGAAAGTGAAAATCATCCATCGATAGTGCATGAAACTCACTGACTCTACAGTAAAAGAGAAACCAACAGAATTACTGTCTAAAAGGTCAGAATTTGAAAACTACTGTTTCCAGAGGCTCAAATGATAACTTAGCTAAATAAGAACCGAAGTTAAAATCCGTATAGGAATTTAATCTAAAGATTCTAAGTCTATTTATCAAAAAGTTACTAACTGACTTAGATAAAGAGACAAAAGACTCAATTGTAAACTATCGTAGAGTGCATAGGTATGAGGTAACATAAACCTATAACCTAAATAACAACAGGCTGCAGTAGATCTTGTGAAACAAGTATACTAAAAAATAGCAATGAGTAGTATGGAGGGATCAACAATATGAACATAATGATCCCTACACCACGACGGAAGAGCCTCCACTTAGTCGCATAGAATAGCGAAGAAGAGGATCTCCTATAGTAAGAAATCGCGTCCAAAGCTCGTCCAGTACAGTGCTTACAATGCAATACGGACCACACAACGGAATACATGAAGGTTGCGACCTTGCTGGTTGTGATAAAGATGACACGATTTACCCAGTGAAAAAAGATCCTCACATAGAGGAAGATTTCACGTTAAGATCCACAGTAGACAAGAGGGTAAATTACTCATGATCTCTGTGAAGATAGAGATGCTATCAACAGAAATGTATTGTGGTTCTTTATCTTAGCAATACCTGCTAAAACAACAGCGCCGGAGGATACGCGTATCCTATCATTCCGTCCTATAGATCAATAGAGCGTTAACAGTATTAGCTCAGAGATCTGGACAAGCCAACACATACGTCTGCAATTGATTAGCAAGCTGTGTCATAAATAAAACATCATTGGGCGCTCCCATAGATAGCAAATCTGATTGAATACTTGTTTGTTGAGAGTCCATTCTGACAGCAACAAGCGACCCGTAAGAGAACGGGAGTGTGATAAAACAATCAGAGGACCCAGAATATGACGGACCAAAACTGAACTTGGTGTACTATAACCAACAGACGGATTCTTTCCATTAAATTGAATAACGGAAACGAAAGAGTGCCTCCCTGGTTCCGGAGATACGCCACTACTGTCGAATTAAAGGACAGGAATTTGGGCATGCGTTACTGAATAATGTTCATGCAATGACATAAAGCAAGCCTAAAAAACATTATTCCGCGGAAGTTAAACTGATAGCTAAAAGACTGCGGAACCCAAAGACCCTGGCACTTCGAATCCGTAGGGATCAGTATATATCCCAATCTGTTTGACTGGCAACCGTCATAACAGCCACACTCGGGTCCGGCAACTGCGGCGGCACTCTCTGAGTCAACCACCGAATGTTTGCCCCAGTCTGAATCTCTTGTAACACTAGATAGACAAGAAAATGTATAAATCGAGCAATTCATGGATTGCCGGAAAGTTGCCGTTGAAGAGAAGCTCCTCCGAGAACGAAGCGACTCTGAGAGAGTTCTTAACCTACTATCCACGCGTGGATGTAGCTAGGGCTGCGTCACGTCTAACCAACTCCAATCAGCCACTGAAGGGCGGAGTTATACGTGAACAAACTACTGCCCTCAAAAGAAATTACATTGAGAATAATATCCCGTAAATCTTTTCTTGAAGACGTAATGATAACGCCTCAGTAAGGCGGATTACGTATAATAAAGCGTCTAAGTTAAGTCTACTATACATAATGTCGTTCCCAACATTGAAATTGGAAAAGACATAAACGGCGAAAAAGAATATATGCAGTCTTTAATCACACCGTCTAGACGCATATGAACTCTCGGTATGCCCTGCTCTGCCAAAATAAACTATTTGTAAAAAAGATAAAATGGCAGAAATGAGCCACGCGGACAAGAAACTAAACTATCATGCTTAGTAGCAGGCTTGTATATATATATAAATATATAGCGTCGAAAAATAAAACACATGTTGTAATGACAATATTGGACTGCGTCGGTAAGTCAGGGACAAAGTCCCTGTACCGATCGAAAAATCCGAGTCCAATGACGCTATAAGTCTCTTATCCAAGATCGCAGCAATGAAGTCCGAAAAATAATCACTGGAAGAAATGCCAGAAGATATGAAAGGCATCTTCCGATACTACTAAAGGGAAAACTCGAAATCTTTCGAATCCCTTTCGCCATCCTGTCGGACCCTATAATGCGTTCGGTCGTCCGTAGCTTGATGCAACCGCGGACCGCACCGACCCAGCGCCGTCGGATAATTCCTGATTCGACCGAGAAACTGTCAATTGCTGGGATGCTGCGAAACAACTGTGCTAACTCGGATAGCACGTCCGTCACTGAGGCCTGAGGAGAAGCGGTCTTACGATGCATTGCCGCAGGAAGCTCCGAGATCGTTACCCCGTGCATACTTCCAATATGCGAGCGAACGGAGTGTATAGGCCTCGTGTCCCTTGGCTACCGGATGGCGCGACCTATTCGCTGTGGAATCACTGAATGCCGAAACTGATCGGATACTCGAGGTCACGTAGCCAATGTGCGGTCGTGTGCCCTGCTGTGAGGATGAGGAAGCATTAAAGACAGTCTCTCGGACTGTCAATATAACGGAGCGTCCCGAGCAACGGACATATGCTCCGAATGTAAAATATCTGAACCACAACATGCGGTCCCCTATGTTGTTGGCTTCCTCCGATCTGTCCTCAATCTGCCGTCACTGGGTGAGTACTAAAGTAATTAAAGTGCTCGCATCACCCAAATCTCCTTCCTAGACCGCAACGGACGAACCCGGCAGCCGAACCATTCGATGAATGTACGCTACACCGGGTGAGCTAGCGAATGTCACTCCGTAAGCGATAGACATATTCCATGAGCACTTATTGCCGCTAACTCTTCATTAACTATGACGACAGAGGCACACTTTTGAAAGACATCTCCATAACTCTTCGAACAAGAAACCAGAAATGCTTGGATAGCAAGCATAAAATAATAATATATATAGCGTCGTTCAATAATTCGAAAGTTTGTGTGACATTATTGGACTATGCCGGAACTGAGGGACGATGTCCCTGAACCGAACCAAAAATTTCTAAGTCCACCGACGCTATCAGTTTCTTATCCGGCATCGCAGCATATGTTGTTCCGAAAGGGAAAGCTTGAAATCCTCCGAATCCCTTTCGGTATCCCGTCGGACCGGATGAAACTTTCGGACGTCCGTACCCGCTTCCGCGGAGCGTCCCGACCCAGCATCGTCGGATAAAATATATGCGACAGATTCAGTTGATGCTGGGATGCTGCGATAAACTGTGCTATTAAGGAAAGCACGTCCGTTCCCGAGGCCTGTGCAGTAGCGGACTTACGATGCATTGCCGCTGGAAGCTCCGTGTACGTTGACTCCCGCACACTTCCTATGCGAACGTCCGGAGTCTGCAGGCCTCGAGTCCCCGGCTACCGACCCAGCGCTGTCGGATAATTCTCGATCCGACACCGTTTCTGTCGGCTGCTGGGATGCTGCGATAAGCTGTGCTATGTGCACAAGAATGTCCGGCGTCGAGACCTGCGGAGGCGCAGTCTATCGCTGCTTCGCCGAGGGCAACTCCGCATCAGATGGCTCCCGCATACTTTTCCTATGCGAACGTCCGGAGTCCATCGGTCTCGAATCCCTGGCTGCCGGATGGTGTGACCTGGTCGCCGAAGAATCCTTGATCGGCGAAGCTGGTAATATATCGGCGGTCACGCAGCCAAGGTGCGGTCGTGTGCGCTGACGAGAAGAGGAAGCCTTAGCAGTCTCAGCGGACTGCCTATACAACGGAGCGTCCCGAGCGACGGACGTATGCTCCGCTAGCGACACATTTGTACCACAACATCTGGGGCCAGATGTTGTTGAACGAGAGAGGGGCCTCTCTCGCTTGCCGTCCGGATGGACCGGAACGAGCTATGAACCGGACTAAAAGGCTTCCTCCGTTCTCCCTCCGATCCGCCGTCACTGGGTGTGCATTAAGTTAATTTTATAGTGCTCGCATCACCCCAAAATTCCTTCTAGACTGCAACGGACGAACCCGGCTGCCGAACCATTCGGTGAATGGACGCTACACCGGGCGAGCTAGCGGACGTCAAAGGCCGTCGAACCTACTAGGGTCCTCTTAGGCAATTGGCGTATTACATGAGCACTTTTCCGCTAGCCCTTCATTAATTGTGACGACAGAGGCACACTGTTGGAAGACATCACAGATACATCACCCTAATCTTGATCGTCTGAAATAGAAATTGATAAAGTAGAGTGACCCTGCGGGGAAAGGACCGGAGTGTCCAAATCCCCAACAACATACCGTGACATACGCTTCCCATATTGTCATCGAAATCATACGATACAGAACAGGAGTTAATGCGAGTACACTGACCACATATAGAATGATAATAAGGTCAGAGGAAGACTTCCTCTTAAAACAATTGATCAATATCCTTTCAATGTGAAAAGAAAACAAGTCCTGGTACTCGCACTAACCCCTGGCAATCAAAATATATAATAATAATATGATCCATTAATATAGAAAAAATTATTGAAATCAAAATATTTTGAAAAAATATTTTTTCAGAACAGCCCAAGTTTCTGAAAAGTAACGTTGAGCCCCAATGGATCCCACGCCTAAGTGTGGACAAAAATTTTAAAAATATTTTAAACAATTTATTCAACACTTACGAACAATAACAATGTATCTAGTTATGATTAAAATAACATAAAGATATTATTATTTAGAAATCCCCCCCTCACACAGAGGGCTGTTGTAAATGTAAACAATGAGTGTAAAAACACTAAAATAAGACTCCAGAACCCAGGCCCGAAATCAGTTACAAAAAATACACCATCTGATGCAAAACAGAGACTTCCAGGGAAGAAACTGCAGAACATCAGATGGTAGATGCAGAACACAACGCCTAACCACCCGTAGGTGAAGACGTAAACATGGGGAAAGAACAGAATTCATTCTGTTATTCAGCTAAAACTCCCAAGAAATTTTAGTAATAATAATTACAGAAACTATGCCAAAAGCATGGGAGAATAGCAAGGGGGAACTTAAAGGACAGGGAGAGAGGAAAACACTTGAAAAAACAGTGTAACTAAATAATCAGAATGACAACAAAATGGCTGCTGCCTTGAAAATAGGTAACTTAACATAATTTCATTAAAAAATTTTAAGTTACAGCCCTGATAATATTCTGTCACACATTCTTTTCCTCTCCTCCTTTTCTATCCTCCTTAGAATCACCATTTCACTAATATTTATGTGTCTGGCATCATTTAAACTGAGATTTAAAAGCACAAAGATCAGTCAGATGTTAACTGATGAAGGGCCAAACTTAGAATGATAAATGGCGCCAATTTCGGAACGTCCTTGACACTGCGCATGCGCAGTAGGGGCGAAGTGTGGAGGGCCTTTCAGGACATGTTTTCTTTAGTTTTAGATGCAAATTTTGGGGATTGGGGGGCAAAATTTGTGTTTGGCCCTATATTTTAAGAGTTAGCACCAGCTATGTCTGGGTCATTGGTACAGTATAAAAATGTACGCATCTTTGAGATCTATGCTCGTTGCATAATCGTTCACCCGAATACTCGCTCTGACCGACCGAATCGTCTCCATATAAAACTTCGGAGCGACGATCAGCTTGTTTATCCAGCTCAAATCTATGAGTGGACGGAACGAGCCGTCTGGTTTCGGAACCAGAAACAGATGGCTGTAGAATCCCGGAGTCTCCTGGTTTTCTACGACCTCTACCGCGTTCTTCATTAAAAGAGACTGCACCTCTGATAATAGAGCGTCTCTTTTCTGCGGATTTGACGGAAGTTGAGTCCATTTTGGACTTTGAGTTAATGGAGGCTTTCGTTTGAAGGATATCTTTAGACCTTCCGAAGTCACTCCTCTCACCCAAGGGTCGTCCGTAATCGACGCCCACTCTTGTGAAAAGCTCGACAACCTTCCGCCAACCGGTACGCGATAGAGGTTTAAGCCATCACCTCCTGGACCTGCGAGGCCTGCGGTAGGAGAAACCACGTCCTCCACGACCCGCACATCATCCCGTCGACCTCGGGGCGTCCGACCGGTTGTCCCGGCCCGAAGGACGTCCCGAACTTGAGTCGCTACCTTGACGGTCTCTTGAATAAGACCAAGAGGACGCACCGGAACCTCTATAGGAACCTCTCTTGGGCGCATTAGACCCAGAAGTGCCTGTCTTACTCTTGTCTGCCGTGTCTGACTTCTTCGAAGCAGATTTGAACAGCAGAGAATCCGAAGCTTTCTTTGTAATTTTAAAATTTAAATTGCAGAAAGCTTGCCGTCAAAGAGAAGTTCTCCGGAGACCGAAGCGACTCTGAGAGAGTTCTTCACCTTAGTATCCACGAGTGTGGATGTAGCTAGGGCTGCGTCACGTCTAACCAACTCCAGGTTTGCCACTGAAAGGGCGGAGTTACACGTGGAATAAGCTACTGCCCTTGAAAGAAGTCTTAAAGAGGATTGTATATCCTGAAATTCTTTCCCTTGAAGGCGCAGTGATAACGCCTTAGTAAGGTGATCTGCGTAAGATAAGGCATCTAAACTGGCTCTGTTAGATGAAATAGTTGTTTCCAACACCGCGGTTGGAATAGACGCCGACGACGGTAATGATAACTCTAAGTCTTCCGCCTCATCTTCCATACGCAGAGGAACTCTCGGAATACCCTGTCCTGCCGTGTCGAATTTATTCCTTGCATTAATGAAAGGCAGGTTGAGAGTATTGGCGGACAAGAAACCTGCTTTCCCCGTTTTGGAAGCAAGTTTGAATATAGCGTCGTTCAATAATTCAAATGTTCTTGCAACATTATTGGACTGAGACGGAAACTCGGGAGCGATGTCCCTGAACCGCTCAAAGAAATCAGAGTCCAATGACGCTATAATTCTCTTGTCCGGAACCGCAGCAGTCTGGCCCGACGGAACAACTTGAGGGAGAAAGTGCCGGATGAAGTCCACGGCAGCTTTATGTTGTTCCGAAAGGGATAGCTCCAAGTCATCCGTATCCCTTTCACCATCCGGTCGGACCTCATGATGCTCCCGGTCATCCGCCCCCGATGCTTCGGCTGAGCGTACCGACCCAGCGCCGTCAGATAATTCCCGATCCGACACCGTTTCTGTCGGCTGCTGGGATGCTGCGATAAGTTGTGCTATCTGCACAAGTACGTCCGGCATCGAGGCCTGCGGAGGCGCAGTCTTTCGCTGCTTCGCCGAGGGCAGCTCCGCATCTGATGACTCCCGCATACTTTTCCTATGCGAACGTCCGGAGTCCATCAGCCTCGTGTCCCTGGCTACCGGATGGTGTGACCTGGTCGCCGAAGAATCCCTGATTGGCGAAGCTGGTAAAATATCGGCGGTTACGTAGCCAAGGTGCGGTCGTGTGCGCTGACGAGAGGAAGAAGCCTGAGCAGTCTCCGCGGACTGCCTATACCTCAAAGGCTTCCTCCGATCTCGCCTACTATCCGCCATCACTGGGTGTGCACGTTGAATGTTTATAGTGCTCGCATCACCCAACATTTCCTCCTGGACCGCATCGGACGAACCCGGCTGCCGAACCATTCGGTGAATGGACGCTACACCGGGCGAGCTAGCGGACGACATTTGTTTAATCTCCATGAGCACTTTTGCCGCTAGCTCTGTATTCATTTGTGACGACGGAAGCGCACTTGCGGAAGATAACATGGAGACATCACCCTGTTCTTGTTCCTCTGAAATAGAAACTGAGAGAGTAGAGTGACCTTGCGGAGAAAGAGCCGGCATAGCCCTTTCTCCACTAACAACATATCGTGACACACGTTTCCAATGTTTGTCATCCCAATATTGACATATAGAACAGGGATTAGTGCGAGAACACTGACTACAATTAATGCAATGATCATGAAAGTCAGAGGAAGATTTCTTCCTATTACAATTTGAACAATATCCTTTCATTGTGAAAAGTCAACAACAAGTCCTAGTTACTCGCACAAACCCCTGACACAAAGATACATAATAACAAGATCCATTAATAATGAAAAAACAATTGCAAATCAAAATAATTTTTGAAAAATATTTTTTCAGCGAAGCCCAAGTTTCTGAAAAGTAACGTTGAGCCCCGATGGATCCGATGGCTAAGTGTGGTCAAAAATTTTAAATTTATATTAAATAATTAATGCAACACTTACGGATAATAAAAATGTATCTTATAGTGAGATAAACTACACCAAAGGCAAACAGCCCCCCTCAAAAGAGACTGTTGCCAATGTAAACAAACAGTGTAAAACACCAGAAAACATGACTCCAGGCACTGAAAAAACTGGCCCGAAATCAGTCATCAAAATTACACTCTATCTGATGCAAGACAGAGACTCCCAGGGGAGAATCTGCAGAACATCAGATGGAAGATGCAGCACACAACGTTTATACACCCATGGGTGAAAACGTAACTATGGGGAAAATAACAGAAAACATTCTGTAACCAAGCAACTCTCCCAAGAGAATTTAGAAATGATCTTTCTCAAAAATATGCCAAAAGCATGGGAGAATTGCAAGGGGGGACTTAGAAGACCAGGGGAGAGGAAATACTGAATAAGCAGTGCAACTTTTTAGCAAGAATGACAACAAGAGGCCCATGCCTCGAAAATAGGCAACTTAACATAATTTCATAAAAAAATTTTAAGTACAGCCCTGATTATTTTTTGTCACTCCTTTTTCCTCTCCTCCTTCTATATCCTCCTTAGAATCACCATTTCTCCAATAATTACGTGTCTGGCATCCTATAAACTGAGATTTACAAGCACAATGATCAGTGAGATGTTGACTGATGAAGGGCCAAACAGAGAATGATAATTGGCGCCAATTTCGGAACGTCCTTGACACTGCGCATGCGCAGTAGGGGCGAAGTATGGAGGTCCTATAGGACATGATTTCTTTTGGTTTTGGATGCAAATTTTGGGGATTGGGGGGCAAAATTTGTGTTTGGCCCTGGATTTTTTAGAGTTAGCACCAGCTAAGTCTGGGTCATTGGTACAGTATAAAAATATATTGCTTATAATCACTCACTGGAATGAGCTCAATGAACTCATTCCAATGAGCAGTCCTAATCTATGTTTTGGAAGCAATAACTTTTTCAAGAATTTTTACTTAATATATTTGAACACTTTACAAAACACAACTAGAAGACAACACTGGAGATGGGTGGTATACCATAAATACCATTCCTTATTGGTATAGAGCCAGTAACAATTTACCGTACAAAGAGAATCTCAAAATACCAAAATTTTGGTCTTGAAAAATATTTCCGACATAAGTTAAAAAATAAAATGACAAACAACAGAACATTACACAAACTTCATGACAAGAAAAGAACATGGACTATGTATTTCTAAAGGCAATCGCCACTGGTCATTTGATATAGCAAAGAAGCTGAGAGAAAATACCCAGATGGCGATTGCCCACATTGCTTCCAACATTTTGACAATTTGGCAGCTTTGTCTGCTGTAAAACGGTAAACTACAGCTGAGCAATATACCAAAAATACCATTCAATATGGGTACTGGTGTGAGTACATGCATGTTGTTGACACCAAATATTGTACCGTTACCGAGGTAAATCATTCTAAAAATACCGATTACGAAACTAAACATGAAATTTCAAAACCACCCAACTCTCGACATTTTGCAAATAAATTTTTGTATAATTCAAAAGTTTCAATTTTTTAAAATATTACTTATAATCCCTTATTGAAATGATCTCAATTAGCCCATTCCAATAAGAGGTCATAAGGCAGGTTTTGGAGACAACATCTGAAAAGGCTCAAAAAAGAAATTGAATGGCATTTCTTTGTTAATGGAACTAATCTGATATGGTTGATTATATTATGTTAAAGGGTTAAACAGAATCATTAACTGGTTAAGTGCTGGAAGCCCAAATTTGGGATTTACTCTGAAGTACGGGTACTACAAGTTAAAGTCTTCATACTCTGTGAATGTACTTCATGTTATCTTTGAAGTGAATTTTTTTAGTCTGTAAGGATTTGCCTTGTTGTAATTTATGGGAGAGTGCCTATGGGCACTCTCCCATAAATTGTAACAAGGCAACGACATGTCAACAAATTTTGCTGACCAAAAATAATTTAGCACTCTACCAGTTAACTCATTTTATACCATGAATAATGTGCTTGTGAGCGTCAAATAATAATAAAATTGTTTTGTATGTTTTAGCAGATTTCTTTGTATATGATAGTCACAACAAATTCACAAACATTCTCCTAATTTTGTAACCCATTACCTGACACGAATAGCAGATAATATTTTCAAATGAAAGTGTCAATGACACTGCAGCTCAACTTGACCAAGAAGGGACTGAACTGAATAGAAAGATCCAGTAATGCCAAGTCATTCACTCAAGTTTCTACAGAGAAGAAATCACACCAAAGCTACATATGGAATCAGAAAAAAGATCGGGTGAGAGGTGCGGCCTGCAGGGTGTGCTTATGGAATTGTTGGCAGTTTATATGCCAAATCCAAGATGGCCACTGCCGGCAATATTTTTGAATGAAATTTAGAAAAATTAGATAGCTCCCATCTAGACATCACACCTGGACATTGCCCCAAAGCCTCGTATGAAATTTGAAACTGATTGGGTGAGAGCTGCAGCCAGTATGGAGAGCTAAAGGAATTGTGGATGGACAGAGGAATGTACATACAGATGTACAGACATATTTATTTATTGTGTTTAAGGTCACATACTTATGCACAATGGCTAATCATGACCGTGACAGTTTTACAGGTTGAGGGAGCCGGAGTACCCGGAGAGAACCACCAAGCAACGACGAGCAGCTGCCAGCTCCCCAACATCGGAACTCCGCATTGCCGCGAAGGCAGGGTTAGATTGGTTGAAGACATGTGCACCATCGACGTGCAGTATGCCTTAGTACACATCCTCACCGTGCCTCCATGTGGACAATCGGGGTTAAGTGCCTTGCCGAAGGACACAACGCGGGAGTCCAAATCGATCGCTCAGATGGTCACCCATCCGAGGACAAACCAGGCTCGACGTTGCTTAACTTCGGTGATCTGACGAGAACTAGTTACATCAATGTTACCATGCCCCCACATACAGACGGACAGAGACATACAGACAGATGATGGATCGCAACCCATCCCAATATCTCATACTTGACATTGTCAAATTGAGCTCAAAATATCTTGGATAACTAAAAATGTTCATATTTAGCCATCAACAGAATGAGCTAAATAAGCTTGTTCCAATGAGGGGTGGGCATAAGCTACGTTTTTTATGCAAAATTTAAAAAATAATAGAATATGAATGATGAATTCTGTGAATAGCACTGGTTGGTTTTGTAGTTACATAGGGTGAATGATAAATGTGATTTTCTTTGCCACTCAAACATCTATTTTTATCTCATCCACTAACAAATTGACAGTGCTTCACCACAGTCACACAAGACAAATTTCTTTTGGATGAGCTGGCAACAAAATATCAAGTATATTAAACATTTTGTAAAGGCATCACAAACATTATGAATTATTTTGATGAGTTGACGGTAACATGGTCTGAGGTTTTTATGTTCAACCGAGACATGAAGCTTCAAGGTTGAATATACGCTCCGAGCCGCAAACCTCAGACCATGTTACCGTCAACTCATCACAATAATGTATGTGTTCCAATAAGTTACTACCCATAGCCTAAAACATACACCCCGAAACACGAGAGGCTTATTTACTAAACTTGCGATCATTAAAAGTTGCCTTGTTCAAGGCAACTTTTATCGATCACAGATTTCGTAAATAAACCCCTTGTGTATCCACGAGAGTACTGGATAAATAATCAATAAACCAGATAAACTCATTCCATCTTAGTTCAAATCATAAATCGATTTGTAATTTAAACAACACTTCATCTGGAACACCGTCTGCTGCACACATGAAACATCCAGAAAAATTAAGTGGCTTGCTAGTCACTCTGTTGATGAAGTAGTTATGAAACAGGCAACGTCATTCCAAGTATTTCGCGTTGTGACATCAGACGGTAACATTTGCCACTTGAGCTGTAAACATAGAATATACTAAGCTAAAATTTTAGTCTTATTGGAACATAGCATGTTATTGACTATCAAGTTTTGAATATTAATTATTAAAATCAAGAATATTTTATTTTTAAAAAGGGGCTAGAAATTACTTCATATATTTCTCCAAAAAGAGCATTCGGAATATTCAAAGAACATATTTTAGTACCCATATTTCCCTCAGGCCTGTAAAAAAAATTCTTGTTTCTCAGGCAATTTATCGTCAATTTTAGGATGAGAGAGGATTTTTTTTTTTTTTGGTGGAGGGGGGGCTGAAAGTTAAAAAATTTATAGTAATTTATATATTTTTTATACTTACCAATGACCTTAGCTGCTGGTGCTAATGCTAAAATATCTAGGGTTAAACACAAATTTTGCCCCCCCCCCCCCCAATCCCCAAAATTTGCATCAAAAACCGAAAAATAGATGTCCTATATGGTCCTCGATACTTTTACTTCACTGCGCATGCACAGTGTCAAGGAGGTCTCGAAATTGGTGCCAATTGTCATTCTTACAACCACTGCCTGGTAAGCATTATGTACTCAGCGGGGGAGGTATGAGTTCCCAAATCATGGGAGGGCCATCCCCGTCTGGGTCATTGGTAAGTATAAAAAATATATAAATTACTATAAATCTTTTAACATTTTTATACTGTACCAATGACCCAGACTTAGCTGAATAGTAAAAAGGTTGGGAGGCCTAGGATATAAAGGAAAATCCAATAGGCTCAATTACATATAACAGAATTATCCCCTCAAGGAGAAAAGGAGAGATAGGCTTTACATGTATCGTTCTTATTTGTATCAAAAAAGAAAGACACAACACCATTCTGTAATTGAGCACAATAACATCAATAATCTCTTTTAACATCCAGTATAACCCTTTATACTAATATTTTTTTAAGGAAAGCCAACTAATGCAGGAGTCTAGAGAAATGAGACTCTATATACTCATTTAAAAGTGTTCGAGGATTGTATATTAACGCTCAATTAATCACGTGCTATATACGAATGCTTCACACCAATCAACACTAAAAAATATTACACAGATGAGTAAACATAGCCTTAACCAGGGGTCAGCCGAGTGGGCGACTTGGGCGAAGAAGTCGCCTTGTCATTCCTCAAGTCGCCTTGGCTTACATTGGGGGCGAAATTCAAGTCGCCCTCCAAAACTTCCTTGGGAGACATGGCAGTTTACTGTATTTTTTTATGTTTTATTTTTTAAAAACACCCGCTTCCGCATTCGCAAAAAAAAGTAAACACGGCTGCTGTTAAAGTCCGTCACACGGCTACGAAAATAGCCTAAACTAGCCCAATTTTATATTTCTGAAAAGAATTGTAATGTTGTAGTCGTTCGAACAATTCGCCCCAACTGATAGCAACCAGCACAAAATGGCTATTTAAAAACAAAGTGCCAGCCAAAACAACGAATCACACAAGACACGCATCGAGTTAATTAGAATTTATTAAAGTTAACCACCGTTTCAAAACAAAAAAAAATGTATTGGAGACAGTTCGTCCATATCGAAATTGCTTGCGGTTACGCTCTGTTCCACTGAAAAATTGGTTGCATTGAAATTCGCCCTGCAATTTGCACTGAATGTTTTTCTTTGAAAACTTGTGAAGTTGTGTTGGAAGGGGGTTAAATGTAATAAGGCTACAATAGAAATAACAGGTATTTGGATGGATTAGAATGGCAGACCTTCAAAGCACCAATCACACGTGTCAATGTAAGATGGTTGGCAGAAATTGTCAGTTTTCTGAACAGTGTATTATTACCCACCGCAGCCGGGAAGGGAGACAACTGAAATATTTTGTCATTTACCTAAGAAATAAACAAGAGGCCTGTCACGCCTAGAGAGCTCCGCTGAGGGCCACTGATCGCATGGGCATGTTTTCTAATACTAATATTGTTACTAGCCGAAAAAAAAATCAAAAATATCTTAAGATTTTCTTGATCCTGTGACCTGTGACCTTGACCCTGTGGATTTACAGACCGCAGAATAATTGATGACACACCGTCTATTGATAATACATACTGTTATGAAGTTTGGTGGAAAAATATTCAGCGGTTTAGAAATTATGGCTCGGACAAATAAAATGTTGACGATTTATTTATTTATTTATTTATTTATTGATGTTTAAGGTCACATATTTATGCACAAATGGCTAATCATGACCGTGACAGTTTTACAGGTGGAGGAAGCCGGAGTACCCGGAGAGAACCACCGAGCAACGACGAGCGGCTGCCAGCTCCCCAACATCGTAACTCCGCACTGCAGCACAGGCAGGGTTAGATTGGTTGAAGACATGCGTACCATCGACGTGCAGTACGCCTTAGTACACGGCGTCATCGTGCCCCCATGTGGGCAATGGAGATGAAGTGATGTTGACGATGGACGGACGGACGGATGGACAGACGGACAACAGACGACGGACGACAGACGACGGACGACGGACGAATCAGTATAAGAAAAGCTCTGCTGACTTTGTCAGCGGAGCTAATTAACTCAAATTGTTAATAACGCTTAATTTACGAAGGATATCGAAAACTTTTTTAACTACGCTTTTCAACTCAGTTAGGGTATTCAGAAACCATGAATGACCCAGCTTCTTATATGAACCTGAAATTTATTTGAAACACTTTAAATATTTTTTTAAAAAGAATACACCTTCTATAACAGAGAAGAACACTCTCACCATGGGTCATACTAAATTTTAAATCCACTGTGTTGAGGTAAATACAAAATCAACTGCATGGTAACCTTAGTCATCACTGTTAGGCAAAGAGTTAGGGGGTATTCAGAAACTATGAATGACACAGTTTTTTGTGGGGTGGGGGGGGGGGGGGGGGGAGAGAGGGGGGTGGAAGGTGGGATTTTAACCTACATTCTGTTATATACCATCTGACTTAGTTTTGTGTGTGTATGTATGTTTGTATAACTTTTATTTATTTTTTTCTCCACAATTGTGTCCTCTATGTTCATTTATTTTGTCACGATGTTATATACGTTTTATGTTTTTTTTCTGATTTCTCCTTCATGTCCACTGACTTCTCCCTCCTGGATCCTGACTTCTCCCTAAAGTCTTTGGAGGGAGAAGTCACTTCTCCCTAAAATCAGCTGCCAGGCTGACCCCTGGTCTTAACCCTAAAATGATCTCGGAACCGACACGGAATTACTAAGTCCAAGGGAGGTATTCCCTTGCTTTACACTATAAAGCAGGTGACCTGAGGGAACACCCCCCCCCCCCCTTTTCCCTTGCCCTAGATCAAATACTCCAGAGCAAAGAGGGCAACAGGACAGAGTCACTGCCGGAACCAAAAGCCTATACACACATAATTGCCACTATTTAGTAGATGACCTTCAGAGTAAAAAATAGCGGAGCTAAACAATGTAGATCTGTAGAAAAGGACTCAATATTCTCAGATACAAAATCGTGAAAATGGAGGGCTAACACTAATATGCAGCCCTCATTAAATCTGTAATAACCATATTAATAGCTTAAGCCCATGAAGTAGAAGAACTCTTACTTCATGAGCTTAAACTAAAACACAGACTGCTGAATGAAGAAATAAGCAGAACTGACTGTAGATTGAATCCATCTGACCATAGAATGGACCGAAATGTGGAGGAAGCTTCCACGGCACGTCCCACAACAGACGCCTGAGTAAATAGTCCACAGTCTTGTGGAGCTAGAGAAGCTACCAACAGAATTTGCATTGAAATAATTACACTAGAGCAAAATCTGTTGAATCAACAATGCTGTAAGATACGCATATCTTATTATTCCGTCTAACAAGATCGACAGAGCGTTTATTGCAAACGCTCGAAGATCCAAACATAATGACACATACGTCTGCAACTAATTGTTGAGATGCGTCGCAAATAAGTCGATCGTTGGCCGCTCGCCATGGCAGCAATCTGATTGAAAACTCGTTTGTTGAAAGCCAAATCTGGCGGCAACAAATGGCCCCTCCGTGAAGGGAGTCCGCTAATACGTTCGGATGACCCGGAATATGACGGACTGATAGGAGAACTTGATGTTCTAGTAGCAACCGAAAGATTCATTCCGTTAACATGAATAACAGGATGGAATGAGTGCCTCTATAATTCCGAAAATACGCTAATACCATCGAATTATCGGACAGAATTAGCATATGAACATTCTGAATTACGTTATCCAATAACGTAGCGCAAGCCAAAATGACATCATACTTGATGTTTGAGTGCTTGATAAGGAACTACGGAATCAAAAGACCCTGGCACTTCAATCCATTGGGCTCAATGAAAATGACCCAACCTGTTAACTGGCATCCGTCAAGACTGTAAAACTCGGATCCGGCAGTTGCAGTGGAACTACCTGAGTTAAGCCCAGAAAACTTGCCCATGTCTGAATCTCTTATTCACTTGATTAGACAAGACGATGTCTGTATCGAGCAAAAGAATCTTCACCCTCCAATACTTAATTAAAGAAATTTGGAGGGGACCAATGCGTAACCGCCCCATCGGAATAAAATCGCGGCAGTCCCGCCTAAAAGTATCAGTCTCATAAGATCTCTTGCTGAGAATTGCCTGAGCAAAGACAATAGTGAGCACAACAACTGAATAATTTCGTTCTGGGTAACGGCAGACAACACAACGAAAAAGTTGTGCACTACGAAGCTCATCCCCCGGTGGGTGAACGACTTGGATGATACCAGATCCGACTTCTCCTCGTTTACTTAAGAAACCCGAGACGTCGGAGCAATAGAAGCAGATTCTGCACATAGTTCTGAAGCGTTAACTCATTGCCGCACCTGTATGAATGTTGTCCAGGTAGGCCGACGTTATCGCAGACGAATAAGTTTGGAAATGAGTCATTACCGAGTCCGTTATTCGAGTGAAGGCCCAGGGGGTTAGATTCAGACCGAAGTATATTGCTCGGAACTGATATACAACTCCTATGATAAGGAAGCGAAGATACTTTCTGACGCCTGATGTACCATGGCGTGAAAGTACGCATCTTGAGATCTATGCATGTAGCATAATCGTAGACCCGAATACTGGCTCTGACAAATCGGGTGGACTCCATATATAAACTTGGAGCCACAATCAGTTTGTTATCCAGTTCCGAATAATGAGTGAACGGAACGAGCCGTCTGGTTTTTGGAACCAGAAAAGGATGGTTGTAGAAACCTGGAAATTCCTGGATTTCTACAATCTCCATCGTGATCATTCCAGAAGAGACTAGACTTCTAATGGAAGCAAGCCTCTATCCAACTGACTTGGCAGAAGCTGAGTCCATCTTGGACTCCGAGTTGACAGAGGATTTCGTTTGAGGAACAATTTAGTCCTTTCGAAATCACCCCTTGAATCCAAGGGACGTTCGTAATCTATTCCCAAATAATTGAGAAACTCGACCGCTCACTAGTACACGACAGAGGTTAAAACCATTACCTCCAGATCCTGCGAGGCTTGCGGAAGGAGAAGCCATGTCCTCCACGGTCCACACCTCGCCCCATCGACCTAGGGACGTCTGACCATAATTACGGCCCCTATATGAGTCGCTACCCTGACGATCTCTAGAATAAGACCTAGAGGATGCATAGGAACCTTACAGGAACTTCCCTTGGACGTATTCGGCCCCGAAGTGCCTGTCCTACTCTTCTCTGCTGAATCCGACTATATGGAAGCGAATTTTAATAGCAGAGAGTCTAAAGCTTTCTTAGTTAACTGATCATAGATTGCAGAAAGCTTGCCGTCGAAGAAAACTCTCCGGAGACCGGAGCGACTCTGAGAGTTTTTTCACCTTACTATCTACACGCGTGGATGTAGCCAGGACCGTGTCATGTCTAACCAACTCCATATTGCCACTAAAGGACGGAGTTTTACATGAGGCCCTCGAAAGAACTCTTAAGGAGATTGTGCATCCTAGAATTCTTTTTACCTGCGATGTAATGATAACATTCTGGTAAGGTGATCTGCGTACGATGATGTGTCTAAGCTGACCCTGCTAGATGATATTGTTATTTCCAACATCGTGGTTGGAATTGACATAGACGACAGTAAGAAACAATACTAGGTCCTGACCTGGTCGTCTAGACGCAGAGAACTCTCAGAATGCTCTATCCTGCCATTTCAAAATATTCGTTGAATTGATGAAAGGCAGATATAGAACATATTGCCGATAAGAAACCTGACCTGCCCATTTAGGTAGCAAGTTAAATAATATAGCGTCATTCAACAGATCAAATGTCCGTGAGACATATCTGGACTATGTCGGAAACTGAGGGATGATGACCCTAAACCGATTAAGAATTCTGTGTCAAGTGGCGCTATCAGTCTCTTATCCGGCAACGCAGCATTTTGGTCCGGAGGAACGTCAGATGACAATGCACTCTACAGCAATTATGTTGTTCCGAAAAGGGAAAATACAAATCATCCGTATCCCTTTCACCATCCTGTCGAACCACTTGTAATTCTTGGTCGTCCGTGTCTGAACCTGCAGGGGAACGTACCAACCCAGCTTCCTCGGATAATTCCTGATCCGACAGAGTTACTGTTGGTTGCTGCGATAATTGTGCTATCTGCGATAGCATGTCCATAACAGAGGCCTGTGGAGCTGCGGTCTTATAGGATTTAGCCGCTAGAAGCTCCTTGGACGATCACTTTTGCATACATCTAATATGTGAACGTCCGGAGTATGAAGGCCTCGTATCCTTGGCTACCGGATGGCGTGACCTGGTTGCCGTAGAATCCCTGGTCGGCGATGTTGGTTGAATATCACAGGTCACATAGCCAAGGTGCGGTCGCGAGTGCTGCCATGAGGATGAGGAAGCCGAAAAAGCAGTCTCTCCAGACTGTCTATATAACGGAGCGTCCCGAACGGTGGACGTATGCTCCGACTGAGCAACGTTTTGCACCACAACATCTGGGCCCAGATGTTGTAATACGAGAGAGGAACCTCTCTCGCTCGCAGCCCGATGGACCTGGACGAGCTAGGAACCGGACTAATAGGCTCTCCTGGTGAATGGATGCGACACCGGGCGGACTAGTGGGCGACAATGCATTCGACAGAACTAGCTAACTCCCAGCAATTGTTGTAATACCTTGAGCACTTCCCGCTAGCCCTACTATTGCAACGACGGAGACACACTTATTGAAGACATCACGGAAACATCACTCTGAATTCTGAAAAAGAAAGTGATAGTATCTGGTTCACTACGGAGAGAGGACCGTAATGGACCCCTCACCACTAATAAAATACTGTGACACCCGTCTCCAACGATGTCATATCAATCAACACACACAGAGCAAGAATTAATGCGACTACATTGACTATAAGAAACACAATGAACTTGTGAATTAGAGGAAGATATCCTCGCATTACGAATGAAGAATATTTTTTCCAACCAGAAAAAATATACACCGTCATATTACTCGCACTAACCCTTGAAATAAATATACATATATATTATAAATTCATTATAACATTTCAAAAGAAAATAATTTTCAAAAAAAAAATTTTTGAAAAAATTTTCAGAAGAGCCCAAGTTCCCAATGGGAACCTTGAGCCCAAAGGATCCCAAAAAAGCCTAAGTGGGGAGAAAATTTTTTAATGATTTTGAAAAATTAATGCAACACTAACGGACAATATTAATGTATCTTGCTATGAAGTAAATTAAGCAGAAGACAAGTAATCACTTTCAGAAGTAACAGTTGTCAACATAAGCAAAAGTGTCAACAAACCAGAAACATGACTCCAGGCACTGAAACAAACATAGCCCGAAATCAGTTACCAATTTAAACACTATCTGATGCAAAACAGAGGCTTCCAGAGAAGAAACTGTAGAACATCAGATGGTAGATGCAGACCAAAACGCCTAAACACCCCTGGGGTGAGGACGTAAACATGGGGAAAACACAGAAAAAAATTCTGTTACCAAGCAAAACTCCCAAAAAATTTTAGTAATAAACATTACAAAAAATAAGCCAAAAGCATGGGAGAATAGCTAGGGGGGAATAAAGGAAAGGGAGAGAGGAAACACTGATTAAACAATGGAACATTCATAGCAAGAATGACCACAACAAGGTCATGCCTCGAAAATAGGTAACATGAATAATTTCGTAAAGTAATAAGTTATAAGTTACAGCCCTGAACATTTGTTTCCACTGTTTTTTCCTCTCCACCTTCTATTTCCACCATATATCCACCATTTCTCTCATAATTATGCGTCTGGCATCATTTAAACTGAGATTTACAAGCATAAATATCAGTCAGTTGTAACTGAATTGAGGGCCAAACAAAGAATGATTTTTGGCGGCGTTTTCGAGACCTCCTTGACACTGCGCATGCGCAGTGGGGTAAAAGTATGGAGGACATATAGGACACGTAATTTTCGGTTTTAGATGCAAATTTTGGGGATTGGGGGGTAAAATTTGCATTTGGCCCTTAATATTTTAGAGTTAGCACCAGCTAAGTCTGGGTCATTGGTACAGTATAAAAATATTATAAGTTACAGCCCTGAACATTTCCTTCCACTGTTTCTTCTTCTCATCCTTCTATTTCCTCCTCATATCCACCATTTCTCTCATAATTATGTGTCTGGCATCATTTAAACTGAGATTTACAAGCACAAATATCAGTGAGATGTATCTGAATTGAGGGCCAAACAAAGAAGGACAATTGGTGCCAATTTCGAGACCTCTTTGATACTGCGGATGAGTAAAAGTATGGAGGACCATATAGGACATCTATTTTTCGTTTTTTTATGCAAATTTTGGGGATTGGGGGGGGGGGGGGGGGGTAAAAGTGGTGTTTGGCCCTAGATATTTTAGAGTTAGCACCAACAACTAAGTCTGGGTCATTGGTACAGTATAAAAATATAGTTGGAATCAGAAATTTAACTACTTGACTACACTATTATGTGGCAAACCAACATTTTCAGCAGAGAAAAGTGAGCTCTGACCAAAAAGGTATTATTGGTTAAATATTTGTTCTACAAGCGCAAAATTGTATCATAGAAGAGATTTCCAGGAGACAAAAAAGGTGATGAGGCAGATTTTCTATGATGAGGGAGGTGCCTGAGAAACAAGAATTTTTTTTTTTTAATAGCCTTACACTGAGAAATGTTTCAGTATATTGTGTGCAATTTGTTTATGATGCTTGAGATACTGTGAACATGTTTCAGCTTTTAGAAAGCAAAGGGCATGAAAGAAACTCACCTCTGCTGCAAAATAATTGTTATCCTGATGAGAAAGTGGAACACTCAGTTGCTTGACTGCAACATCAGATTTCTGATAACTTCCCTTAAAAACTTTAGAAAATGTGCCTTCACCAATCAAATCTAGAAAATTATAAAATCACCCAATTTTTTTTTTAAAAACTGATGAAGTAAATGTAATGAAACAAATATCAATAAAGTATAACTTAGCTTAGTATAATCCTTTACAGCAACCCAAATTTAATTAATGTTATGACACTGTGTTTTATATCTTTGTGTGTTTATTTTTGTTGCATGCACATGCACATAAAAAAATAAGTTTGTTTAAAAAACATGCAAACCCATGCACCAAATATGTTTGAAAAATCACTGTTCTTTACCTTAGCTGAGAGAGCACTAAACTACTTTTGAAAGAATTTGCTTATCAATAATTTGGGGCTACAGTTCACTGGAGTGTGCATATATGGATTACACCATGCAATGTTAAATATATAATGTCACTCTACGAGAGTCAGCACTGAAAACGTAATTTTTAACACCACTGGATGCACTGCTGCACGCTATGGAATCCCATAGAATGCAAAAATGCTTCCAGCAATGTTAAAAATTATGTTTTAGAGAAAATTCACATACAGTTAGGCCTACTTATAATTATAATAAATATTTTCCAGTATGTTCTATTTGTATACTGCACAATGTCAGAAAATAAATGAAAAGACTGATCTTTGTAGAAATTTATATTTGTATCATTCCAGTATATAAATATGTTATTGCAATAAATTTGTTATTTTTACAAATGGGTTGTTATCTTTACTTGGCCCAAGACAGTCATAACCCTGTGTACTAAACGTCCTAGCTTGTGTACAAAATGTCCTAAAAGTTTATGTACGAAACATTAAAAAATTTATAGTAATTTATATATTTTTTATACTTACCAATGACCCAGACTTAGCTGGTGCTAACTCTAAAAAATCTAGGGCCAAACACAAATTTTGCCCCCCAATCCCCAAAATTTGCATCTAAAACCAAAAGAAATCATGTCCTAAAGGACCTCCATACTTTGCCCCCACTGCGCATGCGCATTGTCAAGGACGTTCCGAAATTGGCGCCAATCACCATTCTTGCTGGCAGTGCCTGGTCAGCGCTATGTACCCAGCGGGGAGGTAAGAGTTCCCAACTCCTGGGAGGGCCATCCCCGTCTGGGTCATTGGTAAGTATAAAAAATATAGAAATTACTATAAATTTTTTAACATTTTTATACTGTACCAATGACCCAGACTTAGCTGAATAGTAAAAAGGCTGGAGGGCCTAGGACATAGAGGAAAATCCAATAAGCTCAACTATATACTATAGAGTGAACCCCTCAAGGAGAAAAGGAGTATTAGGCTTTACATATATCTTTCTTATTTTATTATAAATTAGAAAGATACAATACCCTTCATAATTGAGCACAATAACATTCATGTTCTCTATTAACATCCAGTATAACCCATTATACTAATTATTTTTAAAGTAAGCCAATAAATAAAGTTAGTCCAGAGAATTGAGACTCTTTATATTCATTAAAAGTGTCCGAGGATTGTATATTAACGCCCGTTTGACACTTGACATATACAAATGCTTCACACCGAGCTACACTTTAAAAATATGACATGAATGAATTTTAACATTAATATTACACTTTAAAACCATCCCGGAAACTCAGAATTACTGACTCCGGAGGAGGAATTCCCTTGCTTTTCACTATAAAGCAGGTGACCTAAGGGAACACCCTCCCCCCCCCCCCCTTCCACTTGCCCTGGGTCAAATAGCCCAGAGCGAAGAGGGCAGCAGGACGGAGTCACTGCCGGAACAGAAAGCCTGCATAACTATAGTTGCAACTGTTTAGTGGACGACATTCTGAGCAACAGATAACGGACGTAAACAATGCAGGTCTCCAGAAATGGACTCAATATTTCTGAGATAAAAATTTGTGAATGTGGATGGCTGAGACCAATAAGCAGACTTCATTAAATCTGTAATAGCCACACTATTAGCATAATCCCAAGATGTAGAAAGAGCTCTTACTTCATGAGCCGAAATCTTAAGCACAGACTGCTGGGAAGAAGATAAACTTTCATAAGCAGTACGGATAGTTAATTGAATCCATCTAGCAATAGAATGGACCGAAATGTCCTTTCTATTAGGCATCAGAGACAGAAAGAAACGTTTTCGTCCCTTTCTGATAAACTGAGATCTCTGTTTATAAATGCGTAAAGCTCTAACAGGACAGAGTAAAGGCCTACGCCCGTCTGAAGACGGAAGAGCCTTAATAACAATAGGTTCCGGATATTTATTAGGAGCCTGATTCTTAGCTAAAAATCCAACATTAGTAGTGAAGGTGATAGTGTTCCCGACACTACGATAGTGAGAATCGTCCACCGATAGTGCATGAAGCTCACTGACTCTTCTAGCAGAAGAGAAAGCTAAGAGAAAAGCTGTCTTATACGACAAGAATTTGAAATCTACTGTCCCAAGAGGCTCAAATGGCTTTTCCTTAAGTTTAAGAAGAACCCAAGCTAAATTCCACTTAGGAATTAACCTAAGAGTTCTGGGTCTATTTATCGAGAAGTTTCTAACTAACTTAGATAAAGAGACATTAGATCCAATTTGTAAACTATCGTGATGTGCAAAGGTATCAGATAACATAGACCTATAACCCTTAATAGTAACAGGCTGCAGTTTGATTTCGTCAAACAAGTATACTAGAAAGTTTGCAATGTCTGGTATGGAGGGATCAAAAATATCAACAGAATGATCCCTACACCAACGACGAAAAACCTTCCACTTAGCCGCATAATTTAGCAAAGAGGAGGTCCTCCTACAGTTAGAAATCGCGTCCACTGCTCGTCCTGTAAAGTGCTTGCCATGCAAGAAGGACCACACAACGGAAAAACGTGAAGGTTGAGACCTTGCGGGTTGTGATGAAGTCGACGCGGTTTCCCCTGCGAAAGAAGATCCTCCTGTGGAGGAAGCTTTCGCGGTAGGTCCCACAACAGACACCTGAGTAGATTTATCCACGGTCTCTGTAGAGACAGAGATGCTACCAACAGAATCTTGCACTGAGATTGTTTTATCTTTAGCAATATTTGCTGAATCAACGGCGCTGGAGGATATGCACATCCTATCATTCCGTCCCATGAGATCGATAGAGCGTCTACTGCAAATGCTCTTGGATCCGGGCACAGTGACACATACATCTGCAACTGATTGTTGAGATGTGTCGCAAATAAGTCTATCATTGGCCGTTCCCACTGGTAGCAAATCTGATTGAATACTTGTTTGTTGAGAGTCCACTCCGACGGCAAGAAGCGACCCTTCCGTGAAAGGGAGTCTGCTAGTACATTCAGACGACCCGGTATATGACGGACCGAAAGTAGAACCTGATGTTCTAGAGCAAACAGAAGGATTCTCTCCGTTAGATTGAATAACGGAACGGAATGAGTGCCTCCCTGGTTCCGTATATACGCCACTACTGTCGTATTGTCAGACAGAATTTGGACATGAGCTTTGTGAATAATGTCCATCCAATGACGTAACGCAAGCCAAATTGACATCATTTCCTTGATGTTTATGTGCTTGGTTAGGAACTGTGGATCCCAAAGACCCTGGCATCTCGAATCCGTTGGGATCAATGTTGCACCCCAACCTGTTTGACTGGCATCCGTCATAATGGTAAAACTCGGATCTGGCAACTGCAGCGGAACTCCCTGAGTTAACCACTGAATGTTTGCCCAAGTCTGAATCTCTTGTTTCACTTGATCTGACAAGAGAACATCTATGTCGAGCGAATGAATCTTCACACTCCAATTCTGAGTTAAGAAAATTTGGAGAGGACGAGTGCGCAACCGCCCCATCGGAATGACGCACAAACCTATCAGTCTCATAAACTCCCTCGCTGTGACTTTGTCTGCATGAAGACAATAGCGAGCGTAACAACTGACTAATTTCGCTATGGTAAACGGCAGACGAATGAGATTGTTGTGCGTCTCGAAGCTCATTCCCAGATGAGTGAATGACTTGGACGGCACCAGATCCGACTTCTCCTCGTATATAACAAAACCGAGACGTCGGAGCAATAGAAGCAGATTCTGCACATCGTTCTGAAGCGTTAACTCGTTGCCGTACCTCTGAAGAATGTCGTCCAGGTAGGCCGACGTTACCGCAGACGAATGAGCTCGGAAATACATCATTACCGAGTTCATTACCCGAGTGAAAGCCCAGGGTGCTAGGTTCAATCCGAAGCACATCGCCCGGAATTGATACACAACTCCTAGGACTGCGAAGCGTAGATACTTTCTGAATGTCGGATGTACCATGACATGAAAGTACGCATCCTTGAGATCTATGCTTGTAGCATAATCGTTCACCCGAATACTCGCTCTGACTGACCGAATCGTCTCCATATAAAATTTCGGAGCGACGATCAGCTTGTTTATCCAGCTCAAATCTATGACTGGACGGAACGAGCCATCTGGTTTCAGAACCAGAAACAGATGGCTGTAGAATCCCGGTGTTTCCTGGTCTTCTACGACCTCTACCATGTTCTTCATTAAAAGAGACTGCACCTCCGATAAGAGAGCTTCTCTTTTCTGCGGATTTGACAGAAGTTGAGTCCATTTTGGACTTCGAGTTAACGGAGGCTTTCGTTTGAAGGATATTCTTAGACCTTCCGAAATCACCCCTCTCACCCAAGGGTCGTCCGTAATCGACGCCCACTCTTCTGAAAAACTCGACAACCTTCCGCCAACCGGAACGCGATAGAGGTTGAAGCCATCACTTCCTGAACCTGCGAGGCCTGCGGGAGGAGAAACCATGTCCTCCACGACCCGCACCTCGTCCCGTCGACCTCGGGGCGTCCAACCGATTGTCCCGGCCCAAAGGACGTCCCTCACGAGAGTCGCTGCCTTGACGGTCTCTTGAATAAGACCAAGAGGACGCACCGGAACCTCTATAGGAACCTTTCTTGGGCGCATTAGACCCAGAAGTGCCTGTCTTATTCTTCTCTGTCGTATCCGACTTTTTGGAAGCGGATTTAAACAACAGAGAATCTGAAGCTTTCTTCATAATTTTATCGTAGATTGCAGAAAGCTTGCCGTCGAATAGAAGTTCTCCGGAGACCGAAGCGACTCTGAGAGAGTTCTTCACCTTACTATCCACGTGTGTGGATGTAGCTAAGGCTGCGTCACGTCTAACCAACTCCAGGTTTGCCACAGAAAGGGCGGAGTTATACGTGTAATAAGCCACTGCCCTTGAAAGAAGTCTTAATGAGGATTGTATATCCTGGAATTCTTTCCCTTGAAGACGCAGTGATAACGCCTTTGTAAGGTGGTCTGCGTAAGATGAAGCGTCTAAACTGGCCCTGTTAGACGTGATTGTCGTATCCAACACCGCGGTTGGAATGGACATAGACGACGGTAACGACAATTCTAAGTCTTCCGCCTCGTCGTCAAGACGCAGAGGAACTCTCGGAATACCCTGTCCTGCTGTATCAAATTTATTCCTTGCATTAATGAAAGGCAGGTTAAGAGCATTGGAGGACAAGAAACCAGCTTTGCCTGATTTGGAAGCAAGCTTGAATATAGCATCGTTCAATAATTCAAATGTTCTTGTGACATTATTGGACTGAGACGGAAACTCAGGGACAATGTCTCTGAACCGCTCAAAGAATTCAGTGTCCAATGACGCTATTATTCTCTTGTCCGGAACCGCAGCAGTCTGGCCCGACGGAACAACGTGAGGAAGGAAGTGCCGGATAAAATCCATGGCAGCTTTATGTTGTTCCGAAAGGGATAGCTCCAAGTCATCCGTATCCCTTTCACCATCCGGTTGGACCTCACGATGCTCCCGGTCGTCCGCCCCCGATGCTTCGGCGGAGCGTACCGACCCAGCGCCGTCGGATAATTCCCGATCCGACACCGATTCTGTCGGCTGCTGGGATGCTGCGATAATTTGTGCTATCTGAGCAAGCACGTCCATCATCGAGGCCTGCGGAGTGGCGGTCTTTCGCTGCTTCGCCGCGGAAAGCTCCGCATCAACTGACTCCCGCATACTCTTCCTATGCGAACGTCCGGAGTCTACCGGCCTCGTGTCCCTGGCTACCGGATGGCGTGACCTGGTCGTTGAAGAATCCTTTATCGGCGAAGCTGGTAGAATTTCCGCGGTCACGTAGCCAAGGTGCGGTCGTGTGCGCTGGTGAGAGGATGAGGAAGCCTGCGCAGTCTCCGCGGACTGCCTAAACAACGGAGCGTCCCGAGCGACGGACGTGTGTCTGATGTTGTTGTACGAGAGAGGGGCCTCTCTCGCTCGCGGCCCGGCTGGACCTGGACAAGCTAGGAACCGGACTAGAAGGCTTCCTCCGATCTCTCCTAACATCCGCCGTCACTGGGTGTGCACCTAGTATATTTATAGTGCTCGCATCACCCAACATTTCCTCCTGGACTGCAACGGACGAACCCGGCTGCCGAACCATTCGGTGAATGGACGCTACACTGGGCGAGCTAGCGGACGACAGCGCCGTCGATCCTACTAGGGACCTCTTAGGCAACTGTCGTATCTCCATGAGCACTTTTGCCGCTAACTCTTCATTCAATTGTGACGACGGAAGCGCACTCTTGGAAGATAACATGGAAACATCACCCTGTTCTTGTTCCTCTGAAATAGAAACTGATAGACTAGAGCGACCCTGCGGAGAAAGGACCGGTATACCCCTTTCTCCACTAACAACATACCGTGACACACGTTTCCAATGTTTGTCATCCCAATATTGACATATTGAACAGGAGTTAGTGCGAGTACACTGACTACAATTAATACAATGATCATGAAAGTCAGAGGAAGATTTCTTCCTATTACAATTTGAACAATGTCCTTTCATTGTGAAAAAACAACAACAAGTCCTAGTACTCGCACAAACCCCTAAACACAAAGATACATAATAACATGATCCATTAATATTGAAAAAAGCAAATGAAATTCAAAATAATTTTTGAAAAATATTTTTTCAGCGAAGCCCAAGTTTCTGAAAAGTAACGTTGAGCCCCAATGGATCCCAAGGGTAAGTGTGGTCAAAAAATTTTAAAATTATTTTAAATAATTATTGCAACACTTACAGATAATAATAATGTATCTTGTAGTGAGATAAACTACTCCAAAGGCAAAAAGTCCCCCTCAAAAGAGACTGTTGCCAATGTAAACAAGAAGTGTAAAAACACCAGAAAACATGACTCCAGGCACTGACAATACTGGCCCGAAATCAGTTATCAAAATTACACACTATCTGATGCAAAACAGAGACTTCCAGAGAAGAATCTGCAGAACATCAGATGGTAGATGCAGAACACAACGTCTAAACACCCATGGGTGAAAACGTAAACATGGGGAAAATAACAGAATTCATTCTGTAACCAAGCTAATTCTCCCAAGAAATTTTAGGAGTAATCTTACTCAAAAATATGCCAAAAGAATGGGAGAATAGCAAGGGGGGACTTACAGGATAAGGAGAGAGGAAACACTGAATAAGCAGTGCAACTTCAAAGTAAGAATGACAACAACAGGCCCATGCCTCGAAAATAGGCAACTTAACATAATTTTATAACAAAATTTTAAGTTACAGCCCTGATTATTTTCTGTCACTCCTTTTTCCTCTCCACCTCTATCCTCCTTAGAATCACCATTTCTCCAATATTTACAAGCACAAAGATCAGTGAGATGTTAACTGCTGAAGGGCCAAACAAAGAAATGGTGATTGGCACCAATTTCGGAACGTCCTTGACACTGCACATGCGCAGTGGGGGCAAAGTATGGAGGTCCTTTAGGACATGATTTCTTTTGGTTTTAGATGCAAATTTGGGGGATTGGGGGGCAAAATTTGTGTTTGGCCCTAGATTTTTTAGAGTTAGCACCAGCTAAGTCTGGGTCATTGGTACAGTATAAAAATATCCTAAATTGCTGTGGACAAAAAGCCTGTGTACAAAAAGTCCAGCCCCCTTCCAGACAGAATCACATGATTTTCAAAATGGAAAGGTCTATTGTAAACATACATATTGAATATCGGGCTTATGGCCGCTATGGGAAGAAAGAAATAAGTCAGATTTACCCGAGTCAGGGCAGTGTCTGTCGGTCTGCGTACAGGTTACCACATGATCACTATGAGTTTTAAATATAAGGGATTTAATCTTATTGGGAGAATATGTAGTATTCCACGAAGAGAGACACACTCAATCTGACATGAGTGATTCCGTTCTTCTCACTAAGGCATGGACTGCACAAAAAGATCAGATAAATTGTCTGGGGGAGTTGATTTGGTGGCGAGTTGACCAGGAACCAAGAAACACAACCCCACATTGACATTCTAATTGTTACTTTGCAGGGTTCGATAAAGTTATTCACGCATTTTCACAGAACTTAAGGCATCGGCATCAGTATCGGCCAATTATTAGATTTTTAACATCGGTATCGGCTGATGGTTCGTTTACCATATCGGTTCATCACTAATATTTAGAATGAGGTGGACTTTTGTTTTTCCGGTTTGGTTCCATTTTCTGTGGCAAACCAGAAAACCGAGCTGCACGAGCCAGCAAAAACCAGGAAAATTATAAACTTAAAGTAATTTGTATATTTTTATACTTACCAATGGCCCAGACTAGCTGGTGCTTAACTCAAAGTTATTAAGGGCCAAACACAAATTTTGAACCCCCCCCCCCCCCCCCCCCAATCCCCAAAATTTGCTTGCAAAACTGAAAATTAAAAGTCCGATCTGGCCCTCCATACATTTACTCTCCGTGCATGCGCAGACATCAAGAAGTGACCGGAATTGGCGCCAACATCATTCTTTGTAGAAGAGAGTACTACATAAAAATTCTGCAGGGATGTTTGAGTGCCCACTCGTTGAAGGGTCATCTCTGTCTGGGCCATTGGTAAGTATAAAAAACAAACAAATTACTTTAAATTTATCATATTTTTACACTGTAAACCAATCGCCCAGACTAGCTGAATCGGAACAAGAAGGACGCCAATGCCCTATAGCTCACCAACATTCCTCTTTGATAGTAACTTTGGCAAATATAAGAACTGTATCAAACAGGCTCTTAACATGCGACAAAGCTGACCTAAACACAACCTCTTAAAAGTAAAGCACAGAAACTGACATAAACACTAAGTTAAACATGAAATTCTGAGCTAAACAGAAAACTAAACCTAAGTAAAAAATAAATAAAAAAGTTAAAAGAATGGTTTAAAACACATAGGGTGAGGGTTAAATAGTGGTAGAATGATAATAAGCACCATATAGAAGCAATATAAAGGCCATGGGATGAAAAGGGTGTGAGCAGCTGCCCTAATAGCGGGGGAGGAATTCGTCACATACAGGTGAATTGTGCACTTGGTGATACCTTCTTGAAATTTGGCACACTGTTAGTGTAGGCTATGAGGTTCTCAAAAACGATCGGCTACAAGTTGACACCGACCGGTGGCGACCAGTAGCGGCACAATCCAAAATGGCCGCCAGCGGCTGAAGGGAACCTCCTTTTCGACGGTCTACCGACTATACATCCGATTGTAAGGGCGCGAAAGTGAACTCTGATCCACGCACGTGTTGGAAACAGACGTGGGAGATGATGTAGAATAAAACGAGATTCTCTATACGGACGCATCAATTTCTTGGAACTTGAAAAGAGCGTTGTTTCTCCGGGATCAGCGTCATTCAGGCAAACCTGAATGACGCTGATCCCGGAGAAACAACGCTCTTTATGAAGCAGTCTCTTTGCCATACAATCTCTTGTTTGGCGTAATTCCGCAAGCAATTCTGATTTGTCTGTCGAAATTAATTCGAGAACGCGATTGTTCACAAAAATCATTCACAGAATGAGTGAGAATCCTCTTCGTGTACGGACTAGTACTGACTGGGAACGTTGTTGCTTTTGCCAGCAAGACAGTTCCAAGAAATTGATGCGTCCGTATAGAGAATCTCGTTTTCATGACGCCTATAAAGCTATTGAGGAAGACATAACGCGCTTCCTAGATAATGGCGTTGAGCTTCCATATAATTTGACCATTGATTGTTTGATGAGAGAGAGTGATGAGTGTATGTCGATGTCACTGTTGACGAATAAGGCAATATATCATAAGACATGCCGTGACAGTATTCGGACTCACATCGTACAGCGCGTGCTACACAAGCGAGAGCGAAATGAGGCAGTGGCATCCTGCTCCACGCTGAGTCCTAAAAGAACACGGACAAGTTTTGAATCTGGCTGTGACAGGAAACTGCCCCAGTGTGTTTATTGTCACAAACGCGAAGGTGACAGCAGTGAGCCTATTTGCAGATCAATGTCTGATAACAATAAACTCAAAATTATGGCAAAGGAAGCCGAGAACTGGGTTGTTTTTTCTCGGGTCAATGCAGCATTTGATTCCGCTGCTAGTGATCTTTACTATCACAAAACCTGTTATTGTAAGCTTGCCAATGAAGCACGAGCGGCTAAATCTAAAAAGTCGAAGAACGCCGAACATTCCGCGTCAGGCCTGCCCTATGACCCTCTCGTTATGGCAGAGCTCATAACATTTGTTGAACACAACGATTCCGCGATGAAGCTTGTCGATCTCAAGAATCTGTACAGTCGGAGGTTGAAGCAAGTCGGTTCTGATTGGCTTAGTGAAGAAATACATTCCACTCGATTCAAAGAACATTTGTTGCAGAAATTGGGCGATGGCTGGGACGCCTTCACACAGGGTAGAGATGTGTTTATTTCAAGTAGGTTTCGAGTTGGCTCCTTGTTGTCCGAATCTTTAACTCGTATAGTGTCTGAGGAAGAGGCAAAAAAGATAGTTGATGTGGGTCTTCTTCTGCGTAAACACATACTCATATCTCAAGCTCCTTTCACGGGATCATTTTCATCTTATTGCTTGAGCGAGCCTGTACCCAACTCACTCCTGACTCTTCTTAGAGTTCTACTTGAGGGCACATGTAGTATACAGAACTTAGGCGATGATGAGACTGTTAATGCCAAGACTCGAGTGGCTTGTACTATTTCACAGATGTTGATCAGCAATTCAGCGAAACGCTCCGAACATGCACAAAATGTTCACCAGAGACGTGACAGAGAAACTCCAATGCCTCTTTATGTGGGTTTGAAGTTGCATGCCCATGATCGTATGAAAAATCTTATCAGAGATTTTCATCAAATGGGACTCTCTGTCTCTTATGATCGCGTAATGGATGTTCGCAGGAGTTTCGCGAGAGCTGTTTCACTGCGGTTCAAGAACGAAGGTGTTGTAGTCCCAGCTAACTGCAAACGTAATGTTTTCTCGATAGGAACCACTGATAACATTGATGTATCTGGTAGATCTGATATGCATGGTACGTCCATCACACTCATTGGTCAACTGAGCAGGGACAATGTGGGTACTGATCCCCCACCACTGAGTTTAGATGTTCCAGAAGACACACAAATTGAACTCCCAGACGACTATGCATTTGTTCCTTTCGTTGAAGACTTTGGTGGGGACATCAGGCTTGAATCTCCAGATGAATGTAATGTACGGCCCAATGAATATGCAGATTTGAACGTGGGAGAGAATGACTGGTTGTCTCATGTGTCACAGATCAGCAATAAAGGGAAGGTTGATGGCAGCTGGCAGCTTGATGAAGTCCCTGTGACCTTTTCAGGCTTCTTTTCAAAACATGAAGATCAAGACAATGTCAAACCTCGTGCAGTTATTGGGGTATTCCCTGTTTTCAGTGAGCAGAAAGCGGACTCACTCAGTATGCAGAAGCATGCTATGTATGTGGTCAGGGAAGCTACTGCTTTCGTAAACCCCGGCCAGATACCTGTCATTGAAGGTGACTGTCCGTTGTATGCCAGGCAGAAAAAATGTCAATGGCTGTTCCCAGAGGAGATAGGTGAGGATCGAATGGTGTGTATGATTGGATTCCTGCATCTTGAAATGTGCACCCAAGAAGCTGGTGGTAAGCTTATGGGTGGTTCTGGTTGGGAGCGAATGTTTCACCTCGCAAAGATATTCACACCCGGTGTAGCATCATCCCTACTTGGTGGGAAACATGTCAAGAGGACGCGACAGGCATATCTTCTCACTCTAGCTTGGCTTGAGATCCTCAGAAAGAATGCTTATGAGATTTACTGTCAGCAGACTGGGCCCCATGAGTCATTTGAAATGTGGGAACAGAGGATTCTTTCACAATCTCCAACTGCGCGCTATTGGGGTGAAATCGTTCGGAACTTTCTCTTGACAAGCTGTCAATTCGTTCGGAACCAACGAATCGGTAACTGGCCTGGTACACTGTGCTCTATCGATGAGTTGTGCAGTTACTTTTTTGCCCTAGGACATACAAATTATTGTCGGTGGGTCCCCGTATTTCTGAGAGACATGTCTCAGCTACCCAGGCGGCATCCTTCAATCCACAACAAATTCATGGAAGGCCATTTTGTGGTCCAGCGTAGTGAGAGGAAGTTCAGTATGATGGGTTTAGATCAGAGCCAAGAACATAGTATCCAACTACTCAAAGAAGACAGTGGTCCAAAAGGTCTCTATGGCCAGGCTGAAGAGAAAGTCGTTATTGAGCTTTCAAGGTCAGAAGTTCTGCGTGTTATAGATGAGTATGAATATGCAAGTTTCCACACAACATCATCAGATAACACGGAACACCCGGAAAGTTCGGTATCAGAGCAGAAAAAATTTCTGAATCAATTGAAATCTCTCCTCGATCTGGTGAATCAGGGACTCATTATCAACCCTTATGATGAAACTAGTGGTCAGCTGGTGACATTAGATACTGGTGAATATATGGACCCCGAAGTTAGTAAGAGTTTACGGTCATTACCCGAAAGGGGCAAGCATTTATATTCCACTTTCTTGAAGGAAAGGCTTGTGGAATGCACCGTACCCCTGAATGATGTTATTCCCAAGGCAAATATATATACCTTCCTTAACCCACCCCCAGCCAACCTGGACAAAGGCCGAGACAAACTCATGTCAAGTAAAGCAACTGCCGCAATAGTTACCCAGATGTTCGTTTCACTGCAAGCCCGGCCTGATTCAAACATGGATGAGTTTTTCATGCACGAGAATGCACGTGATCCGCCAGCATTATCCGATAGAGGTAAGCTACGGAGTGGGACAAAATCTCAAATTCTCAATTGTTTACCAGCTATTCCTGCACAAGGGAAGAATTCAGCAGCTAGACAAGCTTCAGTTGTCATCTTGGATATGCCTGCTGTAGTCCATGTAATCAAACCACAGAAAGCGGATCTGTTTGGAGAATATGCTCGATTGCAATTATTGCCATACATCGAATCTCTGATTAACACGAACACCACAAGGGTTGATGCGATCTATGACTGTTACCCCGAAGGCAGTTTGAAGAATCAGACGCGAGCAAAACGCCTCGGTGAGACAGCAGTTAGGTTGATACGGGTGTCCGAGAACGTCCCTTTACCTAAAGGGAAGAATTGGCAGGCATTCTTGAAAGTTAGTGAGAATAAAGACGAATTTTTCAAGTTCCTGTCTGCTGAACTGCTGAAATTAACATCAACATCCGAGTACCAGTTGTTAACGACATCAGGAGAATATGTACTATGCAATAAGGATGTTAGCTTATGTGACATATCTCCATCGAACCACGAGGAAGCAGACACGCGCATGATGCTTCATCTCAACCATGCAGTCTCACAAGGTCACAAAATAGCTTTTCTTCGCACGGTTGATTCTGATGTCGTCATTCTGTCTTTGCACCATTTCGCAACATTCCGTGACCTTGGACTCAGTGAGCTGTGGATTGGGTTTGGAATTGGAAAGGCATATAAAGATATGCCAATTCATGAGATAGCTTCACAACTTGGACCTGATTACTGTAAGGCCCTGACTTTCTTCCACGCCTTCACAGGTTGTGATGTAACATCCAGCATGCTCGGCATTGGGAAGAAGACAGGATGGAATGCATGGATGAATTTTCCCGCATCAACTGAAATGATGATAGAATTGACTGAGAATCCGCAAGTCTTTTCAGAGGATTCCCCTCATATGCAGCATATCGAAAAACTCACCATACAGATGTACAGTAACAGTTGTGTCAGTACACGTGTCAATGATGCGAGACGGCATATGTTCACACATGGCCTTAAGTCTATGGAAAACATCCCGCCCACCAAAGCAGCTCTGTATCAACATGTAAAAAGGGTAATTCTTGTGTCATCTTTCATTTGGCATCGTGCTCTGCAGAAACACTTATGTGTGCCAGACCCATCACAGTACGGATGGGAGTGGAATCCACGTCTCAATATTCTGGTCCCATTTTGGACTCACCTAGGAGACGCAAGTGCTGCATGTGCACTGATGCTCCACTGTAGTTGTGCCAAGGCCTGCAAGGGCAATTGCAAATGCTTGAAAGCTGGATTAAGGTGCACACCTTTGTGTAAGTGTGAAGGTGGCTGTTGTAACAATATTGAGTAGTATACTGTCATGTTAGGACCAGTCATCTCCTATTCTGGTATTTTTTTTTCCATTTTCGGCCAGTTAACACATGTCATGTTTCTAGTTGAGTTGATTTTGCTAACAAATGTTCATCCCATGTGGCTTGCTACATTGTCCGGGGTATAGGAATACAGTTTTAGATTTCGGAAAATAGTCTGTTATTTACTGCACAAGACGGTGTTAATTCATGCATAGCATGATACAATATCCCCAACTATTTTGCCTCTGTACAACAGTTGATACCTTCGTTCACCCGTGTGTTCATCTATGGTATCCTTGTCTTTCTCTGGCCATAGGCCACATGTGACTAGTCAGTTCCTACTCCATAGCAAATCAACTTGGAAATCCTTCATCTTGTAGCGCACTCATGTCTCAATGAATCCATACCTGAGTTGATCTAATAAATCTAACGTAAGGTATCAAATTGCCATACCGGATCATATTTCGATAAGTTATTCGCTAAAACATTTCGACCACTCATCGACATCAAAGGTCATGTTTTGGCTCCCAGTGGTGGCTATATCTCTATATCCCTGGTAAAGTAGCATACCATGAGGGATGGGCATTAAGTGTCGGCAACATTAATCCTGACTTGGAACACACCACATCTTAACTGGCCGAAAATGAAGAATACTACTTGTAGTCAAAAAATATTCCTGTACCTCGAATGACTGCAAACATACACTCACCCCTTCTAGTCCCATTTTGCCAATGTTCTATACTGGCAAGATAACATTGTATAATTAACAACGGGAACTAATGCATCCCGAGTTCATTCCAGCACTGCCCTTGCTGGCAGACGTGTCGCTATGGTGTTGAGATTGAACCAGAACTCCTCTAGAAATTTGATAGTTTTATTTTCTTAGAAAATAAATCTATCGAAAATGCCGGAAGTTGAGAATAGACTGTCACTTTAATTGGATTATCAAATGTCCAAGTATCCCCACTGCTGCATACTATCGAGTACCCTTGTTCATGTGTTGACAGGAATCTCTCATACCATGTTCATTTGACCATTGCATTCCCGAGAAACATTCAACACTAATTTATCTACGGACGGACGATCATACTGACAGTCAGACACACAGACGCACACATCGACGGAAATTCTGATCCCATTATCCATTAATCTTCCCCCCAACTTGTTCCAAGGGCTTCACTCCATCATTCACATCAATTACAGCACATGTATGGTGTTAGGTTTGGAGCTTCAGTTGTGCGATCGGCGAAAATAGCTTTTTTTCGATCCGCTTGGCGGCCATTTTGGATTTCGCTGCTAGTGGTGGCTAGAGGATGGTGCCAACTTGTAGCCGATCGATTTTGAAATCTCTGATGCCTACCCTTACATCATGCCAAATTTCAGGAAGGTATCACCAAGTGCACAATTCTAGCGAATTCCTCCCCCGCTATAAAGAGAAACATTAACACACTTAAAATGTCTAAGTGTGAGCTAAACAGAAAACTCAACATTCAAAAGTTGAAGAGAAATTTGAATTGAAATACAGTGGACAAAGGTGAAACCATGGTACAATGATAATGAATAACATATATGAGGAATATAAGCACCATGGGAAGAGAAGGAACAAAGCAGGTGACCTAAACACTAAGTTAAACATGAAATTCTGAGCTAAACAGAAAAGTAAACGTAACTAAAAAATGTTAAGAAAAAAGTTTAAAATGCACTGGGTGAGAATGAAATAATGGTAGAACGATAATAAGCACCATATGGAAGCAATATAAAGGCCATAGGATGAAAAGGGTGTCGGCAGCTGACCTAAACAAAAACTTTAACACACTGAAAATGTCTAAGTGTGAGGTAAACAGGAAACTTAACATTAAAAATGGGATGAAAAATTTGAAGAAATTCACTAGACAAGGGGTAAATGATGCTAGAATGATAATGAAGAACATGTATGATAGAATATAAGCACCATGGGAAGAGAAGGAAAACAGCAGCTGACCTAAACACAAACTTAAACATGAAATTCTGAGGTAAACAGAAAAGTAAACGGAACTAAAAATGGCAAGAAAAAGGTTTAAAACACACTGGGTGAGGGTTAAATAGCGGTAGAATGACAATAAGCAATATAAAGGCCATGGGATGAAAAGGGTGTCAGCAGTCGATGTAAACAATAAATTTAACCCACTGAAAATGTCAAAGTGTGAACTAAACAGAAAACTAAATGTTCAAAATTGGAAGAAAAATTTTAAGAAATTCACTGGACAAGGGTTAAACCATGGTAGAATGATAATGGAGAAGATGTATGATGAATATAAGCACCATGGGAAGAGAAGGAACACAGCAGGTGAGCTAAACACAAAGTTAAACATGAAATTCTGAGCTAAACAGAAAACTAAATGCAACTAAAAATGTCAAGAAAAATTATTAAAATGTAGAGTATGAGGGGTTAATCAGGGAACAATAATACTGAGGAACATGTATGATGAATATAAGTGCCATGGGAAGAGAAGGAGCGCAGCAGCTGACCTAAACACTAAGTTAAACATGAAATTCTGACCTAAACAGAAAAGTAAACGCAACTAAATAATGTTAAGAGAAACGTTTGAAACACACTGGGTGAGGGTTAAATAGTTAAATAGCGGTAGAATGATAATAAGCACCATACGGAAGCATTATAAAGGCCATGGGATGAAAAGGGTGTCAGCAGTTGATGTAAACAAAAAATTTAACCCACTGAAAATGTTGAAGTGTGAGCTAAACAGAAAACTAAACATTCAAAATTGGAAGAAATATTTTAAGAAATTCACCGGACAAGGGTTAAACCATGGTAGAATGATAATGAAGAAGATGTATGATAAATATAAGCACATGGAAAGAGAAGGAATACAGCAGGTGAGCAAAACACTAAGTTAAACATGAAATTCTGAGCTGAACAGAAAACTAAACGCAACTAAAAATGTCAAGAAAAATGTTTAAAATGCAGGGTATGAGGGGTTAAATCATGGTAGAATGATAATAATCATCATATAGCAGCATTATAAAGGCCATGATATGGAAACAGGGAGAGTAAGTGACCTAAACAGAAACTTTAACATTATTGGACATGTACGCTGACGCCAACCGAATGAGCCATAAGCTCACACAACTAAAGTTGGTGAGCTAAAAAGGTGGAGGGCCTAGCACTTCAGAATTAGTAGATCAACATAGTTCCAATCCTGTAATCCAAGGTGAAAGGAAATTAAAATTATTAGGAATTACATGTATGTCTCTCTATACAGTAATAGAGAAGACATATTATACAAAAGGAACCCAGTCCAAATAATTATGTGTACTTAGCATGAAGACTATGCTAATTGGATGTAATGAGATCCCTATTTTTAAGGTTAGCCCGGACTTAGCCCCAAAAATTAGGATGGCATATATGAGAATGAGAGAATATCCCCCACAAACATACGCCATATACAATAAAACTCCAGCTGTATGCAGGATATAATTACAGACAAAACAGCTTCCCTCATAGTTACATACCTATCAAGCCAGAGGAGAGGTAAAAAAATCACCCACCACCCTTTTCTTTTGAAGGAATCTTCAAAAAGAAAAGAGGGGAGTGCTCTGGAATCAGTAAAAAGCGGTACCAAAAAACAATATAAATATTCGTCGAACAGGCACTCAGGTATTAATTATTATTAATAAATGGTGCTTAATGCCACTTCAGAGGCTAAGGCTATAGCGACGTTCCCAGTAATTAATATCGCCCGATATATAACGTACACCGGCACGGGCATACGCAAATAGGTCGAAAACCGGAGATATAATATATAACATACACATGTCCAATAGAACCACAATGAACAATCTCTGAAAGTGACACACTTCCGAGGTAACCCACAGGCGACCCCATTCAGGCATACAATAAATATATAAAAGTGTAAACAAGGTGTATTCGATTGAGTACCAACATTAATAGAAACATGGATCTAGAAATGGAAGTAGGTATGATTAACAGGCTCGACACAGACCGCCCCCGAAATAATTCATAATTTCTAAGGTCCATAACATACAATAATGCGTCTGCCTAATAAATCACTATTATGCGCGTGAGCATTGAAAATCCGCATGTAATCATCTGAATACCAGTTAACTGGCTATGCAGCCTCCGAGGTACCCAAACACTAGCAATTTATTTATGAAGAATTATGCACTTGTATATGACATTTAGACGAACAATCACAGGAAACCAACCAACTAAAAAGTGGATGTGCTCATGAGGTCGCCATGACTCAGCTGCCAATCGAGAAGTCATGAAATGCATGTATGTATTTTAAACTCATATGAGGCTTGCGGGAAGAAAACTACGTCTTGCTCGGTAATCGCCTCAAAACACCCGCATTACTTAATCGTTCTTGTGTTAATCATAAAATAATATAGGAACCGAAATGGTTCCCTAACCGACTCCATTATGCCACTATGGGCGGAGAAGGACGTGAAGAACAAAAACTTCCCCTGATAAAGAAGGTCCACTCGTGGAGGAAGCTTCCGGGGAACATCCCATAACAGACACTTGAGAAGACTGATCCAAGGTTTCTGTGACGACAGAGGTGCTACTAGTAGGATTCACAATGAGACTGTTTGATCTTAAAAATAATCTTCTGAATCAACTGAATTGGAGGATACGCGTATCCTATCATTCATCCCCATGAGATCGGCAGAGCGTCTACTTCATACGCTCAATGGTCTGGGCATGGCGAAACAAACGACAGCAACAGATTGTTTCGGTACATCGCAAACAGATCTATCATAGGGCGATCCCTCTGGTAGGAAATCTGCCCAAGTACTCGCTTGTTCAGCGTCCACTCCAATTGCAACAGGCGACCTTTCCGAGAGAGCGAGTCTGCTAGTACGTTCAGACGACCCGGTATATGACGGATAGTAAGATGAACATGATGATTCATGACGTACAGGAAAATCTTCTCCGTCTGTTGGCATAATGGAAATGAATGGGTGCCGCCCTGGTTCCCGATGTATGCTACTACTGTCGAGTTGTCCGACCAAATTTGAACATGGATGTCCTTTATTATGTGAATCCAATGTTGTAGCGCTAGCCATATTGACATCATCTCTTTGATCTTTATGCGTATCTCCTGGAATTGAAGGTCCCAAAGACCCTGACACTTCCAGGCTGCAGGACTTGGGGTCGCGCCCCAACCCGTCTGGCTCACATCTGTCATAATCTTGAAAGCCACATCCGGCAGTTGCAGTGGAACTCCCTGAGTTAACCACTGAATATCTGCCCAATTTGAACCCTTGTTTTACTAGGTCCATTAAAACAATACTGGTTCAAGCAAAAGCGTCATCACACTCCAGTTCTGAGTAAAGAATATCTGGCGGGGAAGTGCGCGCAGGCGGCCCATCAGAATGAGATCCCCAGCCGCTCCGCACAGCTCCAACTGTTGCATGAATTCCCTCACTATTAATGCGTCTGAGTGTAGACAAAAGCAAGCATAACTCCTGATTAACTTTGCTATGGGTAACGGCAGATGAACCAGATTGTTGAGCCTCAAAGCTCAATCTCAAGTGAATAGATGACTTGTACGGAGCTAGATCCGACTTTTTCTCGTTTATAATGAAACCGAAACGTCGGAGTAATAGAAGCAGACTCTGAACATCGTTCTGAAGAATAATTCTGTTGCTGTATCCCTGCAGAAGGTTGTCCAAGTGAGCCAAAGTTACCGCAGACAAATGAGCTCATAAGTAAGACATTACCATGTTCATTATTCAAGTGAAATGCCCAGGGTGCCAGATTCAGATCAAAGCATATTATTCTGAACTGATACACCTTCCCTTGTACGGCGAAGTGGAGGTACTTTTAAAATGCCAGGTGTACCAGGACTTGAAAGTATGCATCCTTAGATCTATGCTTGCAGCATAGTCGATCACTCGAACGCTCACTTTTACCGACTGAATGATTTCCATAAATAAACTTTTGGAGCCATGATGAGCTTGTTATCCAGCTCAAGTCTATAACCGATCGGAATGAGCCGTTTGGCTTCAGTGCGAGGAACAGGTGACTGTAAAAATCTTGAGAATCCTGATTCTTGACGACCTGTATTGGTTCCTTTGATAAGAGAGCTTATACCTCCGGTAGGAGAAACTCTCTTATGCAAGAATTTGATGGAAGATTTGTCCAACGCGGAAAACTTGTTAGTGGGGTTATTACTCAGAACGATAGCCGTAAGCCGTCCGAGAATACACTTCTCACCCACTGATCTCTCTGTGTTTATTATCCAGTTTTTTGAGGATCTTGATAACCTTCCGCCAACTGGCCAGCAAGAGAGGTCTAATGCATCACCTGTGTGACCTGCGAAGCTTACGGTAGGAGGAACCATGTCCTCCCCACAAAAAAACTTGTCTTGTCAGCCTTGGGGCGTCTGACCTGTAGTCCCGATCAGATCTACGCACCTTTCCCAAGTCGCTATACTGACAACCTCCAGCGTAATTATAAGAGGGTGACTTGTACCCTCGTGAGGAGTTTCCTTTTCACAATTTTGTCTGGAATGCCCTCCTTTACTCGTCTGCTGAAGTGGGTCGTTGATATGGAGACTTCAAAAGCAGAGCACTAGATGCTTTCTTGGTAGCCTGTTCATAGACTTATGACAGCTAGTCATCAAAAATAAAATGTCCGGAAACCGGAGTGACTCAGAGAGAGCTTTTCACCTTGTCAGTGATAACGACGCAATGGCAGCATCACATCTGATTAACTCCAGATTAGCCATTGTTAGGGCAGAGTTATACATGGTATACTTAATTGCCCTGAAAAGAACTCTAAGAGAGGTACGAATGTCCTCAAATTCCTTTCCCTTGAGACGTTGCGCCATAGCTCTTGTAAGGTGATCTGCATAAGACATAACGTCCAAATTTGCTCTATTTGAAGAAATTGCCGTCTCAATTGTGTCTGAGCGAATAGTGAATGATACAGGTAAGGATACCTCTAGATCCCAGCCTGCTCATCCAAATGCAGAAGAACTCTCTGAACATCTTCCCGGCCGTTATTAAATGAATGTGGTCCAAAAACAAGAGGCCCCACTTGGCCTTAATCGCTCACCTGACAAAGTGACTCTAAGAAGTATTTTAGGTCACCTTCACCATGTCATGCCTCATCAACATTAACTGGTTGAGTGATAGATTTTGTTTGAAGTTCAACATTTGTTACCTAAAATTAGTTTTATTTAAAATCATTGGTGTGTGGCCAATCTCCAATGATTTTTAATAAAGCAAATTTATCTCTGCAGACAAACTGGTTTAGCATGAAGCACAAACAAGGAATGTGAAGAGATAGCCTTGGACATCTCTCCCCAACTGTGGATATCTTCCATGTGCTACATGTATATATTTGCATGCAAGAAAACAAAAATTTTCACAAATTTTCCAAAATATTAGTTTTTTTTATCATCATTAGAACAAGCTCAAACAGCTTATTCCAATAGGGGTATGGGAAGATCAGGTATATTTTTGAGACAGAAATGTGAATATATAAATAATGGTGTTTTTTTGTGAATGATGCTGGAGAATTTTGCGTAAAGATATGGTAAATGGTTTGTTCTAGATACAGAATGATGCAAAAGTATTTAAATTTGATTAGGCAAGTTGTTCCTATAATGCATTTAAAAATTGAAGTAACTGTTTTTTTGCTGACGAACTTTTAGATGTGTGTGTCTGTGTTTGTGTGTATGTGTGTGTGTGTGTGTTTGTGTGTGTGTGTGTGGGGTGGGGGGGGGGTAAGAGTGTTCTTGCAAACAAAATTCCTGAATAAATGGAAAATTTTATTTTTTGTGTGAAAGACATAGTGCGTGAATGTTGAATGGAACAAGCTTAGAGAGCTCATTTTAATGTGAAGTCATAAAGCTGTGTTTTACGTACGAAATTCTGGAATAACTAAAAAAAATTGCTTTTTTGACTCAAAAAGCATGGTGTGCGACCTCTCATTGGAATGAGCTCAAAAAGCTCATTCCAATGGGGTATTTACAAGCGATAAGTACATGTATGTTTAAGAGACAAAAATTAAAATTTGAATAGCGATTTTTGCGAAGAATGCTGACAAGTTTTGCTGGTAAAAAGGTAAGATATGCAAAGTGGTTGTTTTTTAGAGGCGACATTTAATTAAGGGGAATTAACCCTTGATTACTGAGGTAACTTCTAAAAGTACTGAAATTTCATGAAGCAATGTGAATAACAGACAACAGTTGCCTAAAAATTTCATGAATAACTAAAATTTTTATTCCTTTGTCTCGAAAACATGGCATATGACCTTTGTTGGAATGAGCTGAATGCGTGTGTTCCAATGAGGGGTCATAAAATTTGAATGGAGATTTGTGTGAATAATGCATTAGTACTGCTAGATTTGGGTAAACGGTTCACCCTGGATACCACCCCTTCTATAGTAGATCTTTTCTGCAAATTTTGTCTAAGATTCTATCAACTTTACAAATAAATACGTTCATGAATCACAATCAAATCCACCCCACAATGTTGCATACCAAATATCAAAAGATTCTGCCTGCTGGATCTGGAGAAGAAGATTTTTTAAGAAATATGCCTGAAATGCAGTAAGTTAAAATTTGGGCTCCTATACGGAGCCCAAATATAAACCCAGGGGGCCGATTTGAACAAACTTGAATCAGATCCACCCCACAATGTTGCTTACCAAATATGAAAAGATTCTGAAGCTGGATCTGGAGAAGAAGATTTTTTAAGAAATTTGCCTGAAATGCACTAAGTTCGAATTCGAGCTTCTATAGTGAGCCCAAATATGAAACTAGGAAGCCGATTTGAACAAACTTGAATCAGATCCACCCCACAATGTTGCATACCAAATATCAAAAGATTCTGCCTGCTGGATCTGGAGAAGAAGATTTTTTAATAAATTTGCCCGAAATGCACTAAGTGCGAATTCGGGCTTCTATATTAAGCCCAAATATGAATCCAGGGGGCTGATTTGAACAAACTTGAATCAGATCCACCCCGCAATGTTGCATACCAAATATCAAAAGATTCTGCCTGCTGGATCTGGAGAAGAAGATTTTTGAAGAAATTTGCCCGAAATGCACTAAGTTTGAATTCGAGCTTCTATAGTGAGCCCAAATATGAATCCAGGGGGGCCGATTTGAACAAACTTGAATCAGATCCACCCCGCAATGTTGCATACCAAATATCAAAAGATTCTGCCTGCTGGATCTGGAGAAGATGATTTTTTAAGAAATTTGCCTGAAATGCACTAAGTTCGAATTCGAGCTTCTATAGTGAGCCCAAATATGAATCTAGGAAGCCGATTTGAACAAACTTGAATCAGATCCACCCCACAATGTTGCATACCAAATATCAAAAGATTCTGCCTGCTGGATCTGGAGAAGAAGATTTTTTAATAAATTTGCCCGAAATGCACTAAGTCCGAATTCGGGCTTCTATATTAAGCCCAAATATGAATCCAGGGGGCCGATTTGAACATACTTGAATCAGATCCACCCCGCAATGTTGCATACCAAATATCAAAAGATTCTGCCTGCTGGATCTGGAGAAGAAGATTTTTGAAGAAATTTGCCCGAAATGCACTAAGTTTGAATTCGAGCTTCTATAGTGAGCCCAAATATGAATCCAGGGGGCCGATTTGAACAAACTTGAATCAGATCCACCCCGCAATGTTGCATACCAAATATCAAAAGATTCTGCCTGCTGGATCTGGAGAAGATGATTTTTTAAGAAATTTGCCTGAAATGCACTAAGTTCGAATTCGAGCTTCTATAGTAAGCCCAAATATGAATCTAGGGAGCTGATTTAAACAAATTTGCATCAGATCCATCCCACAATGTTGCATACCAAATATCAAAAGATTCTGCCTGCTGGATCTGGAGAAGAAAATTTTTTAAGAAATTTGCCTGAAATGCACTAAGTTCGAATTCGAGCTTCTATAGTGAGCCCAAATATGAATCTAGGAAGCCGATTTGAACAAACTTGAATCAGATCCACCCCACAATGTGGCATACCAAATATCAAAAGATTCTGCCTGCTGGATCGGGAGAAGAAGATTTTTTAAGAAATATGCCTGAAATGCAGTAAGTTCAAATTTGGGCTCCTATACTGAGCCCAAATATAAACCCAGGGGGCCGATTTGAACAAACTTGAATCAGATCCACCCCACAATGTTGCTTACCAAATATGAAAAGATTCAGCCTGCTGGATCTGGAGAAGGAGATTTTTTAAGAAATTTGCATGAAATGCACTAAGTTCAAATTCAAGCTTCTATAGTGAGCCCAAATATGAATCTAGGAAGCCGATTTGAACAAACTTGAATCAGATCCACCCCACAATGTTGCATACCAAATATCAAAAGATTCTGCCTGCTGGATCTGGAGAAGAAGATTTTTTAAGAAATTTGCCTAAATGCAATAAGTTCGAAATTGGGCTCCTATACTGAGCCCAAATATGAACCCAGGGGGCCGATTTGAACAAACTTGAATCAGATCCACCCTACAATGTTGCATACCAAATATCAAAAGATTCTGCCTGCTGGATCTGGAGAAGAAGATTTTTTAAGAAATTTGCCTGAAATGCACTAAGTTCGAAATCGGGCTCCTATACTGAGCCCAAATATTAACCCAGGGGGCCATTTTGAACAATCTTGAATCAGATCCACCCCACAATGTTGCTTACCAAATATGAAAAGATTCTGCCTGCTGGATCTGGAGAAGAAGATTTTTTAAGAAATTTGCCTGAAATGCACCAAGTTCGAATTCGGGCTTCTATAGTAAGCCCAAATATGAATCCAGGGGGCCGATTTGAACAAACTTGAATCAGATCTACCCCGCAACGTTGCATACCAAATATCAAAAGATTCTGCCTGCTGGATCTGGAGAAGAAGATTTTTGAAGAAATTTGCCTGAAATGCACTAAATTCGAATTCGAGCTCCTATAGTGAGCCCAAATATGAATCTAGGGAGCCGATTTGAACAAACTTGAATCAGATCCACCCTACAATGTTGCATACCAAATATCAAAAGATTCTGCCTGCTGGATCTGGAGAAGAAGATTTTCAAAGAAATTTGCCTGAAATGCAGTAAGTTCAAATTTGGGCTCCTATACTGAGCTCAAATATAAACCCAGTGGGCCGATTTGAACAAACTTGAATCAGATCCACCCCACAATGTTGCATACCAAATATCAAAAGATTCTGCCTGCTGGATCTGGAGAAGAAGATTTTTGAAGAAATTTGCCTGAAATGCACTAAGTTCGAAATCGGGCTCCTATACTGAGCCCAAATATGAACCCAGGGGGCCGATTTGAACAAACTTGAATCAGATCCACCCTACAATGTTGCATACCCAATATCAAAAGATTCTGCCTGCTGGATCTGGAGAAGAAGATTTTTTAATGTTTTTCCCATTGCCTACAGTGTTAAAAAGTGCTGACTCAGCACTTTTTCAAAGTCCCGAAACTGTACCCTATGATAAAACCGATGGCAATTTTTTTTTACCAATCCTTTCTGTTGGTCCTAAGGAAGCTGCACACCAAATAAAAATTCTCAGTGCTGTGCAGTTTTGGAGATATGGGCGTTTTAAATTTTTTCTATTTTTAGCTCCTGCGGTTCCCAGGGGGCTGCGGGAAATTTTTTTTTTGCATAAATCAAGTACTCATGACCCAATAAGCCCTCACATAAAATTTGGTTCAAATCAGCCTCTCGGTTTGGAAAATAGAAATTTTGGGCGGGGCAAAAAATTTTGCCCCTCTCATAACGACGCCAAGTATAGCCCCACAAACTTCTCTTGAACAAATCTGAGTCTACACCTCAAAAGGAAGCTGCACACCAAATATCAAGTCTCTGCTACTGCTGGTTCATGAGAAGAAGATTTACAAAGATTTTGGTGCCCCTTGGGGGAGTGGCACCACCCAGGAGGAGGGGCAACTTCATTTCAACAAATCTGAATTGGCATTAGGTAATAAACATTTAGCCAACATTTGAATAAAATTGGGCTAGTGGTTTAGGAGGAGAAGTCGATAATGTAAAGTTAACGCCGGACGGACGATGACGGATGACGGACGCCGGACAGAAAGTGATTAGTAAAGCTCCCCTTGAGCTTCGCTCAGGTGAGCTAAAAATGGTATGTATACGGAAGATGAAGATAAGAAACCGCCTTCTTCCTCGCACTCAAGAGGATAAATACGGCATCATCTATATGGCCAAAGGCCTGCGACACCTGCATAAACTGAACTGGAAAAGAAAGGACTTCCTCCTTTGTCCGGATAAAGTCTGTGTCTAACGACGCCAATAGTTTCTCTCTTGTCGTCGCAGCATTCTGATTCGGCGGGACAAAATCAGGGTAGTATTGATGGATGAAAACCATCGCAACCATGTACTTTTCTGAAAGGGAAGGGTAATCCTCTTCCTTATCCCTTTCACCATCCGAGAGAATCATTTGCGAATCTCGGTCCATTGCATCTGCGTGAACAGACGACTGGACCGACCCAGCACTGTCCGACAGCTCAGATTCTGAGTCTGAGGGAGGCTGCAACTGCACTTGCTGGGATGCTGCAATCAGCTGCACTATCTGCAACAGCAAGTCCATCATCGAGGCCTGAGGAGCAGCGGTCTTCTGTTCCTTAGACGCATGCTGCTCCTGGACGGTGTGTCGGAAATGGATCCTTTCTCCGAAAGTCCCGATGATCAAGTTCTCGTCTCCCTAGCTACCGAATTGTCCGACTTCACGGGCGAAGAGTGGTTCATTCTTCGTGCAACAGACTGGATATCCGAAGTCGGGTAGCTAGGATGCGGTCATGTGTGCTTCAATAATGTATCAGAGGAAGCCGTGACTGAAGCCGACCCCAGCTGTAGACTAGACGGAGCATCCCGAGTGGCGGGCGGACATATGCTCCGTCTCGTGTAAATTTGCAACCAGAAAACTTCATTTCGGCCTTGTGAAATGTAGAGGAGGAAGCCTTGACCGAAGTCGACCCTGGCTGCAGACTAGAGCGTCCCAAGTGGAGGGCAGACATATGCTCTGGCTTGTGCAAGTTTCTCAAAAAAACATCTGACCCCAAACATTGCTAGATTAGAGAGGGGGGGGCTCTCCCGCTCACGGTCTATCAGACCTAGCCGAGTACAAGAACTTGCTGACTTCCTCCCTATTTCCTCCCTATTTCCGTTGTCGCTGGGTGAGCTATTTATATTATAGTGCTCACTCTACCCAATCCACCTCTTAGACCGCAATGGACTTACCCAGCGTCACAGCACCCACGGACAGAGTACCGCTTCACCGGTCGAGCTAGCTGCTTGCAAGAGATTAAAACCTTTAACAAAAGGCCCTAACTCTTGCAATAATGAGCACTGCAGCTAGCTCTATATGCTCCATCAGGCACGACTGTAGCACACTTGGATGGGTGTCAGAATATCATCACCATGTTCATGTTCCTTTGAAACAGAAACTGACAGAATGAATTAAAATGCAGTGAGAGGCTTTGATCCTCAGAACCTCACCGCCAACAAACGTACCGCGACACCCGACTCAAACATCAGTCATACCAGTGCAATACAAGAATGACAAGAGTCTGCAGAAGTGTATCAACTAAAGTCGATATCAGTCCTCCAAACTCCACAACAATATATGAATATAACTGAGATACATGAATAATAGCAATCATAATTAAATTCAAAATATTTTTTGCAAACAAAAAATTTTGAAAAAACGCCCAACTTCCCAAAGGGAACATTAAGAGCCCAAGGGCATCCCGATAGAGCCCAAGTGTGGACAAAATCCAAAATTTTTTAGCTACACTACCGGAATAACAATCCATGTATCCTACAGTATACTACAGTAAGAGGATACAAAAAAAACTACCTATATATGAGGAGGCTGACAATGTAAACAATGTCAATGTAAACAAGACATCAGGCACACAAAAAGGCCCAAAGTCAGAACCAATTGAAATGCTATCAGATGCAAAGCTAGATCTTCATAGATAGAATATGCAAGACTAAACGGTCCAACACCTCTAGGGTGAGGACGCAACCCTGGGGAAGAAACAGAATAATATTCTGTAATAAATGTTAAACTCCCAAGAAATTTAATAAAAAATTTCAATAAAAAATGGCCAAAAAGCTTAAGAGTTTAACAGAAAGGGTTCATGGAAGGATAGGGAAGGAATACTTAACAAACAGTGGAATAAACATTTTTAACAAGAGCGCACGTATCGCTGAAGCAATACAATGTCCCCTACCGGACTAATGAACATTAATAATTATACAAATGTAAAAACCTAGATGTGATAAGCATGAATTCTGTTGAAGCATTTCCCAAAAAAGTCCAGAAAGTTAAAAAATTTATAGTAATTTATATATTTTTTATACTTACCAATGACCCAGACTTAGCTGGTGCTAACTCTAAAAAATCCAGGGCCAAACACAAATTTTGCCCCCCAATCCCCAAAATTTGCATCTAAAACCAAAAGAAATCATGTCCTATAGGACCTCCATACTTTGCCCTTACTGCACATGCGCAGTGTCAAGGACGTTCCGAAATTGGCACCAATTATCATTCTTACTGGCAGTGCCTGGTCAGAGCTATGTACTCAGCGGGGAGGTAAGAGTTCCCAACTCCTGGGAGGGCCATCCCCGTCTGGGTCATTGGTAAGTATAAAAAATATATAAATTACTATAAATTTTTTAACATTTTTATACTGTACCAATGACCCAGACTTAGCTGAATAGTAAAAAGGCTGGAGGGCCTAGGACATAGAGGAAAATCCAATAAGCTCAACTATATAATATAGAGGCAACCCCTCAAGGAGAAAAGGAGTATTAGGCTTTACATGTATCTTTCTTATTTTATGTTAAATTAGAAAGATACAATACCCTTCATAATTGAGCACAATAACATTCATGTTCTCTATTAACATCCAGTATAACCCTTTATACTAATTATTTTTAAAGTAAGCCAATAAATAAAGTTAGTCCAGAGAATTGAGACTCTTTATATTCTTTAAAAGTGTCCGAGGATTGTATATTAACGCCCGTTTGACACTTGACATATACAAATGCTTCACACCAAGCTACACTTTAAAAATATGACATGAATGAATTTTAACATTAATATTACACCTTAAAACCATCCCGGAAACGACTCAGAAATACTGACTTCGGAGGAGGCATTCCCTTGCTTTTCACTATAAAGCAGGTGACCTAAGGGAACACCCTCCACCCCACCTTCCCCTTGCCCTGGGTCAAATAGCCCAGAGCGAAGAGGGCAGCCGGATGGAGTCACTGCCAGAACAGAAAGCCTGCATAACTATAGTTGCAACTGTTTAGTGGACGACATTCTGAGCAACAGATAATGGACCTAAACAATGCAGGTCTCCAGAAATGGACTCAATATTTCTGAGATAAAAATTTGTGAATGTGGATGGCTGAGACCAATAAGCAGCCTTCATTAAATCTGTAATAGCAATACTATTAGCGTAAGCCCAAGAAGTAGCAAGAGCTCTTACTTCATGAGCCGAAATCTTAAGCACAGACTGCTGAGAAGAAGATAAATTTTCATGAGCAGTACGGATAGTTAATTGAATCCATCTAGCAACAGAATGGACCGAAATGTCCTTTCTATTAGGCATCAGAGACAGAAAGAAACGTTTTCGTCCCTTTCTGATAAACTGAGATCTCTGTTTATAGATACGTAACGCTCTAACAGGACAGAGTAAAGGCCTACGCCCGTCTGAAGACGGAAGAGCCTTAATAACAATAGGTTCCGGATATTTATTAGGAGCCTGATTCTTAGCTAAAAATCCCACATTAGTAGTGAAAGTGATAGTGTTCCCGACACTACGATAGTGAGAATCATCCACGGACAGTGCATGAAGCTCACTGACTCTTCTAGCAGAAGAGAAAGCTAAGAGAAAAGCTGTCTTATAAGACAAGAATTTGAAATCTACTGTCCCAAGAGGCTCAAATGGCTTTTCCTTCAGTTTAAGAAGAACCCAAGCTAAATTCCATTTAGGAATTAACCTAAGAGTTCTGGGTGTATTTATCGAGAAGTTTCTTACCAACTTAGATAAAGAGACATTAGATCCAATTTGTAAACTATCATGATGTGCATTGGTATCAGATAACATAGACCTATAACCCTTAATAGTAACAGGCTGCAGTTTGATTTCGTTAAACAAGTATACTAGAAAGTTTGCAATGTCTGGTATAGAGGGATCAAAAATATCAACAGAATGATCCCTACATCAACGACGAAAAACCTTCCACTTAGCCGCATAGTTTAGCGAAGAGGAGGTCCTCCTACAGTTAGAAATCGCGTCCACTGCTCGTCCTGTAAAGTGCTTGCCATGCAAGAAGGACCGCACAACGGAAAAACGTGAAGGTTGAGACCTTGCGGGTTGTGATGGAGTTGACGCGATTTCCCCTGCGAAAGAAGATCCTCCTGTGGAGGAAGCTTTCGCAGTAGGTCCCACAACAGACACCTGAGTAGATTTATCCACGGTCTCTGTGGACACAGAGATGCTACCAACAGAATCTTGCATTGAGATTGTTTTATCTTTAGCAATACTTGCTGAATTAACGGCGCTGGAGGATACGCATATCCTATCATTCGGTCCCAAGGGATCGACACAGCGTCTACTGCAAATGCTCTTGGATCCGGACACAGAGACACATACGTCTGCAACTGATTGTTGAGATGTGTCGCAAATAAGTCTATCATTGGCCGTTCCCATTGGTAGCAAATCTGATTGAATACTTGTTTGTTGAGAGTCCACTCCGACGGCAACAAGTGACCCTTTCGTGAAAGGGAGTCTGCTAGTACATTCAGACGACCCGGTATATGATGGACCGAAAGAAGAACCTGATGTTCTAGAGCAAACAGAAGGATTCTTTCCGTTAGATTGAACAACGGAATTGAATGAGTGCCTCCCTGATTCCGTATATACGCCACTACTGTCGTATTGTCGGATAGGATTTGGACATGAGCATTGTGAATAATGTCCATCCAATGACGTAACGCAAGCCAAATTGACATCATTTCCTTGATGTTTATGTGCTTGCCCAGGAATTGCGGATCCCAAAGACCCTGGCATCTCGAATCCGTTGGGATCAATGATGCACCCCAACCTGTTTGACTGGCATCCGTCATAATGGTAAAACTCGGATACGGCAACTGCAGCGGAACTCCCTGAGTTAACCACTGAATGTTTGCCCAAGTCTGAATCTCTCGTTTCACTTGATCTGACAAGAGAACATCTATGTCGAGCGAATGAATTTTCACACTCCAATTCTGAGTCAAGAAAATTTGGAGAGGACGCGTGCGTAACCGCCCCATCGGAATGAGATCCGCAGCGGCTCCGCACAGACCTATCAGTCTCATAAATTCTCTCGCTGTGACTTTGTCTGCGTGCAGACAATAGCGAGCGTAACAACTGACTAATTTTGCTCTGGTTAACGGCAGATGAACGAGATTGTTGTGCGTCTTGAAGCTCATTCCCAGATGTGTGAATGACTTGGACGGCACCAGATCCGACTTCTCCTCGTTTATTATAAAACCGAGATGTCGGAGCAATAGAAGTAGATTCTGCACATCGTTCTGAAGCGTTAACTCGTTGCCGTACCTCTGAAGAATGTCGTCCAGGTAGGCCGACGTTACCACAGACGAATGAGCTCGGAAATACATCATTACCGAGTTCATTACCCGAGTGAAAGCCCAGGGTGCTAGATTCAATCCGAAGCACATTGCCCGGAATTGATATACCACCCCTAGGACTGCGAAGCGTAGATACTTTCTGAATGTCGGATGTACCATGACGTGAAAGTACACATCTTTGAGATCTATGCTTGTTGCAAAATCGTTCACCCGAATACTCGCTCTGACCGATCGAATCGTCTCCATATAAAACTTCGGAGCGACGATCAGCTTGTTTATCCAGCTCAAATCTATGACTGGACGGAACCAGCCGTCTGGTTTCGGAATCAGAAACAGATGGCTGTAGAATCCCGGTGTCTCCTGGTTTTCTACGACCTCTACCGCGTTCTTCATTAAAAGAGACTGCACCTCTGATAATAAAGCGTCTCTTTTCTGCGGATTTGACGGAAGTTGAGTCCATTTTGGACTTCGAGTTAATGGAGGCTTTCGTTTGAAGGATATCTTTAGACCTTCCGAAATCACCCCTCTCACCCAAGGGTCGTCCATAATCGACGCCCACTCTTGTGAAAAACTCGACAACCTTCCGCCAACCGGTACGCGATAGAAGTTGAAGCCATCACCTCCTGGACCTACGAGGCCTGCGGTAGGAGAAAACCACGTCCTCCACGACCCGCACCTCGTCCCGTCGACCTTGGGGCGTCTGACCGGTTGTCCCGGCCCGAAGGACGTCCCGAACGTGAGTCGCTACCTTGACGGTCTCTTGAATAAGAACAAGAGGACGCACCGGAACCTCTATAGGAACCTCTCTTGGGCGCATTAGACCCAGAAGTGCCTGTCTTACTCTTATCTGCCGTGTCCGACTTCTTAGAAGCAGATTTGAACAGCAGAGAATCCGAAGCTTTCTTTGTAATTTTATCGTAAATTGCAGAAAGCTTGCCGTCGAAGAGAAGTTCTCCGGAGACCGAAGCGACTCTGAGAGAGTTCTTCACCTTAGTATCCACGAGTGTGGATGTAGCTAGGGCTGCGTCACGTCTAACCAACTCCAGGTTTGCCACTGAAAGGGCGGAGTTACACGTGGAATAAGCTACTGCCCTTGAAAGAAGTCTTAAAGAGGATTGTATATCCTGAAATTCTTTCCCTTGAAGACGCAGTGATAACGCCTTAGTAAGGTGATCTGCGTAAGATAAGGCATTTAAACTGGCTCTGTTAGACGAAATAGTTGTTTCCAACACCGCGGTTGGAATAGACGCCGACGACGGTAATGATAATTCTAAGTCTTCCGCCTCGTCGTCCATACGCAGAGGAACTCTCGGGATACCCTGTCCTACCGTATCGAATTTATTCCTTGCATTAATGAAAGGCAGGTTGAGAGTATTGGCGGACAAGAAACCTGCTTTTCCCGTTTTGGAAGCAAGTTTGAATATAGCGTCGTTCAATAATTCAAATGTTCTTGCAACATTATTGGACTGCGACGGAAACTCGGGAGCGATGTCCCTGAACCGCTCAAAGAAATCAGAGTCCAATGACGCTATAATTCTCTTGTCCGGAACCGCAGCAGTCTGGCCAGACGGAACAACTTGAGGGAGAAAGTGCTGGATGAAGTCCACGGCAGCTTTATGTTGTTCCGAAAGGGATAGCTCCAAGTCATCCGTATCCCTTTCACCATCCGGTCGGACCTCATGATGCTCCCGGTCGTCCGCCCCCGATGCTTCGGCGGAGCGTACCGACCCAGCGCCGTCGGATAATTCCCGATCCGACACCGTTTCTGTCGGTTGCTGGGATGCTGCGATAAGTTGTGCTATTTGCACAAGTACATCCGACATCGAGGCCTGCGGAGGCGCAGTCTTTCGCTGCTTTGCCGAGGGCAGCTCCGCATCTGATGACTCCCGCATACTCTTCCTATGCGAACGTCCGGAGTCCATCGGCCTCGTGTCCCTGGCTACCGGATGGTGTGACCTGGTCGCCGAAGAATCCCTGATCGGCGAAGCTGGTAAAATATCGGCGGTCACGTAGCCAAGGTGCGGTCGTGTGCGCTGATGAGAGGAAGAAGCCTGAGCAGTCTCCGCGGACTGCCTATACAACGGAGCGTCCCGAGCGACGGACGTGTGCTCCGCTTGCGACACATTTTGTACCACAACATCTGGTCCCAGATGTTGTTGTACGAGAGAGGGGCCTCTCTCGCTCGCGGCCCGGCTGGACCTGGATGAGCTAGGAACCGGACTAAAAGGCTTCCTCCGATCTCTCCTACTATCCGCCGTCACTGGGTGTGCACGTTGAATGTTTATAGTGCTCGCATCACCCAACATTTCCTCCTGGACTGCATCGGACGAACCCGGCTGCCGAACCATTCGGTGAATGGACGCTACACTGGGCGAGCTAGCGGACAACATTAGTTTAATCTCCATGAGCACTTTTGCCGCAAGCTCTGTATTCATTTGTGACGACGGAAGCGCACTTGCGGAAGATAACATGGAAACATCACCCTGTTCTTGTTCCTCTGAAATAGAAACTGATAGAGTAGATTGACCCTGCGGAGAAAGAGCCGGCATAGCCCTTTCTCCACTAACAACATATCGTGACACACGTTTCCAATGTTTGTCATCCCAATATTGACATATAGAACAGGGATTAGTGCGAGAACACTGACTACAATTAATGTAATGATCATGAAAGTCAGAGGAAGATTTCTTCCTATTACAATTTGAACAATATCCTTTCATTGTGAAAAGTCAACAACAAGTCCTAGTTACTCGCACAAACCCCTAACACAAAGATACATAATAACATGATCCATTAATAATGAAAAAACAATTGAAAATCAAAATAATTTTTGAAAAATATTTTTTCAGCGAAGCCCAAGTTTCTGAAAAAAGCAAATGAAATTCAAAATAATTTTTGAAAAATATTTTTTCAGCGAAGCCCAAGTTTCTGAAAAGTAACGTTGAGCCCCAATGGATCCGATGGCTAAGTGTGGTCAAAAATTTTTAATTTATATTAAATAATTAATGCAACACTTACGGATACTGAAAATGTATCTTATAGTGAGATAAACTACTCCGAAGGCAAACAGCCCCCCTCAAAAGAGACTGTTGCCAATGTAAACAAACAGTGTAAAAACACCAGAAAACATGACTCCAGGCACTGACAAAACTGGCCCGAAATCAGTCATCAAAATTACACTCTATCTGATGCAAGACAGAGACTCCCAGGGGAGAATCTGCAGAACATCAGATGGAAGATGCAGAACACAACGTTTATACACCCATGGGTGAAAACGTAACTATGGGGAAAATAACAGAAAACATTCTGTAACCAGGCTAACTCTCCCAAGAGAATTTAGAAATGATCTTTCTCAAAAATATGCCAAAAGCATGGGAGAATAGCAAGGGGGGACTTAGAAGACCAGGGGAGAGGAAACACTGAATAAGCAGTGCAACTTTATAGCAAGAATGACAACAAGAGGCCCATGCCTCGAAAATAGGCAACTTAACATAATTTCATAAAAAATTTTAAGTACAGCCCTGATTATTTTTTGTCACTCCTTTTTCCTCTCCTCCTTCTATATCCTCCTTAGAATCGCCATTTCTCCAATAATTACGTGTCTGGCATCCTTTAAACTGAGATTTACAAGCACAAAGATCAGTGAGATGTTGACTGATGAAGGGCCAAACAGAGAATGATAACTGGCGCCAATTTCGGAACGTCCTTGACACTGCGCATGCGCAGTAAGGGCAAAGTATGGAGGTCCTATAGGACATGATTTCTTTTGGTTTTAGATGCAAATTTTGGGGATTGGGGGGCAAAATTTGTGTTTGGCCCTGGATTTTTTAGAGTTAGCACCAGCTAAGTCTGGGTCATTGGTACAGTATAAAAATACTGATATTTTGGCGCTTTTCCATATTTCCAAGGGCCATAACTCACACAAGAATACTGCAATCAGCATGAAACTCGAACCTGATCTGTAAGTCATCGTTCTATAGTAGGTTACCAAGAATGAAATCATTCCGTTGAAGCATTTCCAAAAAAAGTCCGGAAAACTAAAGTATGACTGACTGACTGACAGACTGATGGATGGACAGAGTGCAAATGAAACTTGATCTGTACGTCATCGTTCTATAGTAGGTTACCAAAAATGAAATCATTCCGTTGAAGTTTTTCCAAAAAAAGTCCGGAAAACTAAAGTATGACCGACAGACTGACTGACAGACTGACAGATGGATGGACAGAGTGTAAATGAAACTTGATCTGTAAGTCATCGTTCTATAGTAGGTTACCAAAAATGAAATCATTCCGTGGAAGCGTTTCCAGAAAAAGTGCGGAATACTGACATTTTGGCGCTTTTCCATATTTCAAGGGCCATAACTCACACAAGAATAAGGCAATCAGCATGAAACTCAAACTTGATCTGTATGTCATCGTTCTATAGTAGGCTACCAAAAATGAAATCATTCCATTGAAGCGTTTCCAAAAAAAGTCAGGAAAACTGATATTTTGGCGCTTTTCCATATTTCCAAGGGCTATAACTCACACAAGAATAATGCAATCAGCATGAAACTCAAACTTGATCTGTATGTCATCATTCTATAGTAGTTTACCAAAAATGAAATCATTCCGTTGAGGCGTTTCCCAAAAAACTCCAGAAAACTGATATTTTGGTGCTTTTCCATATTTCCAAGGGCCGTAACTCACACAAGAATAATGCAATCAGCATGAAACTCAAACTTGATCTGTAAGTCATCGTTCTATAGTAGTTTACCAAAAATGAAATCATTCTGTTGAAGCGTTTCCAAAAAAACTCCGGAAAGTTAAAAAATTTATAGTAATTTATATATTTTTTATACTTACCAATGACCCAGACTTAGCTGGTGCTAACTCCAACAAAACCAGGGCCAAACACAAATTTTGCCCCCCAATCCCCAAAATTTGCATCCAAAACAAAAAGAAATCATGTCCTAAAGGACCTCCATACTACGCCTCTACTGCGCATGCGCAGTGACGCAGTCGTCCCGAAATTGGCGCCAATTATCATTCTTACTGGCAGTGCTTGGTCAGTGCTATGTACTCAGCGGGGAGGCAAGAGTTCCCAACTCCAGGGAGGGCCATCCCCGTCTGGGTCATTGGTAAGTATAAAAAATATATAAATTACTATAAATTTTTTAACATTTTTATACTGTACCAATGACCCAGACTTAGCTGAATAGTAAACAGGCTGGAGGGCCTAGGACATAGAGGAAAATCCAATAAGCTCAACTATATAGTAAAGAGGTAACCCCTTAAGGAGAAAAGGAGTATTAGGCTTTACATGTATCTTTCTTATTTAATATTAAATTAGAAAGATACACTACCTTTAATAATTGAGCACAATAACATTCATGTTCTCTATTAACATCCAGTATAACCCTTATACTAATTATTTTTAAAGCAAGCCAATAAATAAAGTAGTCCAGAGAATTGAGACTCTTTATAATCATTTAAAAGTGTCCGAGTATTGTATATTAAAGCCCGTTTGACACTTGACATATACAAATGCTTCACACCGAGCTACACTTTAAAAATAAGACATGAATGAATTTAAACATTAATATTACACTTTAAAACCATCCCGGAAGCGACTCAGAAATACTGACTTGGAGGAGGCATTCCCTTGCTTTTCACTATAAAGCAGGTGACCTAAGGGAACACCCCCCCCCCCCCCCCCCCCCTTTCCCCTTGCCCTGGGTCAAATAGCCCAGAGCGAAGAGGGCAGCCGGACGGAGTCACTGCCGGAACAGAAAGCCTGCATAACTATAGTTGCAACTGTTTAGTGGACGACATTCTGAGCAACAGATAATGGACCTAAACAATGCAGGTCTCCAGAAATGGACTCAATATTTCTGAGATAAAAATTCGTAAATGTGGATGGCTGAGACCAATAAGCAGCCTTCATTAAATCTGTAATAGCAACACTATTAGCATAAGCCCAGGAAGTAGAAAGAGCTCTTACTTCATGAGCAGAAATCTTAAGCACAGACTGCTGAGAAGAAGATAAATCTTCATAAGCAGTACGGATAGTTAACTGAATCCATCTAGCAATAGAATGGACTGAAATGTCCTTTCTATTAGGCATCAAAGACAGAAAGAAACGTTTCCGTCCCTTTCTGATAAACTGAGATCTCTGTTTATAGATACGTAGTGCTCTAACAGGACAGAGTAAAGGCCTACGCCCGTCTGAAGATGGAAGAGCCTTAATAACAATAGGTTCCGGATATTTATTAGGAGCCTGATTCTTAGCTAAAAAACCCACATTAGTAGTGAAGGTGATAGTGTTCCCAACACTACGATAATGAGAATCATCCACCGATAGTGCATGAAGCTCACTGACTCTTCTGGCAGAAGAGAAAGCTAAGAGAAAAGCTGTCTTATAAGATAAGAATTTGAAATCTACTGTCCCAAGAGGTTCAAATGGCTTTTCCTTCAATTTAAGGAGAACCCAAGCTAAATTCCACTTAGGAATTAATCTAAGAGTTCTGGGTCTATTTATCGAGAAGTTTCTAACCAACTTCGATAAAGAGACATTAGATCCAATTTGTAAACTATCATGATGTGCATAGGTATCAGATAACATAGATCTATAACCCTTTATAGTAACAGGCTGCAGTTTGATTTCGTCAAACAAGTATACTAGAAAGTTTGCAATGTCTGGTATAGAGGGATCAAATATATCTACAGAATGATCCCTACACCAACGACGAAAAACCTTCCACTTAGCCGCATAGTTTAGCGAAGAGAAGGTCCTCCTACAGTTAGAAATCGCGTCCACTGCTCGTCCTGTAAAGTGCTTGCCATGCAAGAAGGACCGCACAACGGAAAAACGTGAAGGTTGAGACCTTGCGGGTTGTGATGGAGTTGGCGCGATTTCCCCTGCGAAAGAAGATCCTCTCGTGGAGGAAGCTTCCGCGGTAGGTCCCACAACAGACACCTGAGTAGATTTATCCACGGTCTCTGTGGCGACAGAGATGCTACCAACAGAATCTTGCATTGAGATTGTTTTATCTTTAGCAATACTTGTTGAATTAACGGCACTGGAGGATACGCATATCCTATCATTCCGTCCCAAGGGATCGACAGAGCGTCTACTGCAAATGCTCTTGGATCCGGACACGGAGACACATACGTCTGCAACTGATTGTTGAGATGTGTCGCAAATAAGTCTATCATTGGGCGTTCCCATTGGTAGCAAATCTGATTGAATACTTGTTTGTTGAGAGTCCACTCCGACGGCAACAAGCGACCCTTTCGTGAAAGGGAGTCTGCTAGCACATTCAGACGACCCGGTATGTGACGGACCGAAAGAAGAACGTGATGTTCTAACGCAAACAGAAGGATTCTTTCCGTTAGATTGAACAACGGAACTGAATGAGTGCCTCCCTGATTCCGTATATACGCCACTACTGTCGTATTGTCGGATAGGATTTGGACATGAGCATCGTGAATAATGTCCATCCAGTGACGTAACGCAAGCCAAATTGACATCATTTCCTTGATGTTTATGTGCTTGCACAGGAATTGCGGATCCCAAAGACCCTGGCATCTCGAATCCGTTGGGATTAATGATGCACCCCAACCTGTTTGACTGGCATCCGTCATAACGGTAAAACTCGGATCCGGCAACTGCAGCGGAACTCCTTGAGTTAACCACTGAATGTTTGCCCAAGTCTGAATCTCTTGTTTCACTTGATCTGACAAGAGAACGTCTACATCGAGCGAATGAATTTTCATACTCCAATTCTGAGTCAGGAAAATTTGAAGAGGACGTGTGCGTAGCCGCCCCATCGGAATGAGATCCGCGGCGGCTCCGCACAGACCTATCAGTCTCATAAATTCTCTCGCCGTGACTTTGTCTGCGTGCAGACAATAGCGAGCGTAACAACTGACTAATATCGCTCTGGTTAACGGCAGACGAACGAGATTGTTGTGCGTCTCGAAGCTCATTCCCAGATGAGTGAATGACTTGGACGGCACCAGATCCGACTTCTCCTCGTTTACTATAAAACCGAGACGTCGGAGCAATAGAAGAAGATTCTGAACATCGTTCTGAAGCGTTAACTCGTTGCCGTACCTCTGAAGAATGTCGTCCAGGTAGGCCGACGTTACCACAGACGAATGAGCTCTGAAGTAGATCATTACCGAGTTCATTACCCGAGTGAAAGCCCAGGGTGCTAGATTCAATCCGAAGCACATCGCCCGGAATTGATACACCACTCCTAGGACTGCGAAGCGTAGATACTTTCGGAATGTCGGATGTACCATGACGTGAAAGTACGCATCTTTGAGATCTATGCTCGTTGCATAATCATTCACCCGAATACTCGCTCTGACCGATCGAATCGTCTCCATATAAAACTTCGGAGCGACGATCAGCTTGTTTATCCAGCTCAAATCTATGACTGGACGAAACGAGCCATCTGGTTTCGGAACCAGAAACAGATGGCTGTAGAATCCCAGAGATTCCTGGTTTTCTACGACCTCTACCGCGTTCTTCATTAAAAGAGACTGCACCTCTGATAACAGAGCGTCTCTTTTCTGTGGATTTGACGGAAGATGAGTCCACTTTGGACTTCGAGTTAATGGAGGCTTTCGTTTGAAGGATATCTTTAGACCTTCCGAAGTCACTCCTCTCACCCAAGGGTCGTCCGTAATCGACGCCCACTCTTGTGAAAAACTCGACAACCTTCCGCCAACCGGAACGCGATAGAGGTTTAAGCCATCACCTCCTGGACCTGCGAGGCCTGCGGTAGGAGAAACCACGTCTTCCACGACCCGCACCTCGCCTCGTCGACCTCGGGGCGTCCGACCGATTGTCCCGGCCTGAAGGACGTCCCGAACGAGAGTCGCTATCCTGACGGTCTCTCGAATAAGACCAAGAGGACGCACCGGAACCTCTATAGGAACCTCTCTTGGGCGCATTAGACCCAGAAGTGCCTGTCTTATTCGTGTCTGCTGTATCCGACTTTTTAGGAGCCGATCTGAACAACAGAGAATCATTAGCTTTCTTTTTAATTTTATCATAAATAGCGGAAAGCTTGCCGTCAAAGAGAAGTTCTCCTGAGACCGAAGCGACTCTAAGAGAGTTCTTCACCTTAGAATCCACTAGTGTGGATGTAGCTAGGGCTGCGTCACGTCTAACCAACTCCAGATTTGCCACTGAAAGGGCGGAGTTACACGTGGAATAAGCTACTGCCCTTGAAAGAAGTCTTAAAGAGGATTGTATATCCTGAAACTCTTCCCCTTGAAGGCGCAGTGATAACGCCTTAGTAAGGTGATCTGCGTAAGATAAGGCATCTAAATTGGCTCTGTTAGACACAATAGCTGTTTCCAACACCGCGGTTGGAATAGAAGCTGACGACGGTAATGATAGCTCTAAATCTTCCGCCTCGTCGTCCATACGCAGAGGAACTCTCGGTATACCCTGTCCTGCCGTATCGAATTTATTCCTTGCATTAATGAAAGGCAGGTTAAGAGTATTGGCGGACAAGAAACCTGCTTTCCCCGTCCTGGAAGCAAGTTTAAATATAGCGTCGTTCAATAATTCAAATGTTCTTGCAACATTATTGGACTGCGACGGAAACTCGGGAGCGATGTCCCTGAACCGCTCAAAAAATTCAGAGTCCAATGACGCTATAATTCTCTTGTCCGGAAGCGCAGCAGTCTGGCCCGACGGAACAACCTGAGGGAGAAAGTGCCGGATGAAGTCCACGGCAGCTTTATGTTGTTCCGAAAGGGATAGCTCCAAGTCATCCGTATCCCTTTCACCATCCGGTCGGACCTCCCGATGTTCCCGGTCGTCCGCCCCCGATGCTTCGGCGGAGCGTACCGACCCAGCGCCGTCGGATAATTCTCGATCCGACACCGTTTCTGTCGGCTGCTGGGATGCTGCGATAAGCTGTGCTATCTGCACAAGAATGTCCGACGTCGAGACCTGCGGAGGCGCAGTCTTTCGCTGCTTCGCCGAGGGCAGCTCCGCATCAGATGGCTCCCGCATACTTTTCCTATGCGAACGTCCGGAGTCCATCGGTCTCGAATCCCTGGCTGCCGGATGGTGTGACCTGGTCGCCGAAGAATCCTTCATCGGCGAAGCTGGTAAAATATCGGCGGTCACGCAGCCAAGGTGCGGTCGTGTGCGCTGACGAGAAGAGGAAGCCTTAACAGTCTCTGCGGACTGCTTATACAACGGAGCGTCCCGAGCGACGGACGTATGCTCCGCTAAAGACACATTTTGTACCACAACATCTGGTCCCAGGTGTTGTTGAACGAGAGAGGGACCTCTCTCGCTCGCGGCCCGGCTGGACCTGGACGAGCTAGGAACCGGACTAAAAGGCTTCCTCCGTTCTCGCTTACTATCCGCCGTCACTGGGTGTGCATCTATTATGTTTATAGTGCTCGCATCACCCAAAATTTCCTCTTGGACCGCATCGGACGAACCCGGCTGCTGAACCATTCGGTGAATGGACGCTACACCGGGCGAGCTAGCGGACGACATTTGTCTAATCTCCATGAGCACTTTTGCCGCTAGCTCTGAATTCATTTGTGACGACGGACGCACACTTGAAAAAGATAACATGGAAACATCACCCTGTTCTGGTTCCTCTGAAATAGAAACTGAGAGAGTAGAGTGACCTTGTGGAGAAAGAGCCGGCATCGCTCTTTCTCCAGAAACAACATATCGTGACACACGTTTCCAATGTTTCTCATCCCAATGTTCACATATAGGACAGGGATTAATGCGAGAACACTGACTACAAATAATACAATGATCATGAAAGTCAGAGGAAGATTTCTTCCTATTACAATTTGAACAATGTCCCTTCATTGTGAAAGAACAACAATAAGTCCTAGTTACTCGCAAAAACCCCTGACACAAAGATACATAATAACATGATCCATTAATAAATGAAAAAACAATTGCAAAACAAAATAATTTTGAAAAAATATTTTTTCAGAGAAGCCCAAGTTGCTGAAAAGTAACGTTGAGCCCCGATGGATCCGATGGCAAAGTGTGGTCAAAAATTTTAAATTTATATAAAATAATTAATGAGACACTTTCGGATAATATAAATGTATCTTATAATGAGATAAACTACCACAAAGGCAAACAGCCCCCCTCAAAAAAGGCTGTTGCCAATGAAAACAAACAGTGTAAACACACTAGAAAACATGACTCCAGGCACTGAAAAAACTGGCCCGGAATCAGTCATCAATTACACTCTATCTGATGCAAAACAGAGACTCCCAGGGGAGAATCTGTAGAACATCAGATGGAAGATGCAGAACACAAACGTTATACACCCATGGGTGAAAACGTAACTATGGGGAAAATAACAGAAAACATTCTGTAACCAAGCAACTCTCCCAGGAAATTTTAGAAATGAAACTTCTCAAAAATATGCCAAAAGCATGGGAGAATTGCCAGGGGGGACTTTAGAAGGCTAGGGGAGAGGAAACACTGAATAAGCAGTGCAACAATTAGCAAGAATGACAACAAGAGGCCCATGCCTCGAAAATAGGCAACTTAACATAATTTCATCAAAAAATTTTAAGTACAGCCCTGATTATTTTTTGCCACTTCTTTTTCCTCTCCTCCTTCTATCCTCCTTAGAATCACATTTTCTCCAAAAATTACGTGTCTGGCATCCTTTAAACTGAGATTTACAAGCACAAAGATCAGTGAGATGTTGACTGATGAAGGGCCAAACAGAGAATGATAATTGGCGCCAATTTCGGGACGACTGCGTCACTGCGCATGCGCAGTAGAGGCATAGTATGGAGGTCCTTTAGGACATGATTTCTTTTTGTTTTGGATGCAAATTTTGGGGATTGGGGGGCAAAATTTGTGTTTGGCCCTGGTTTTGTTGGAGTTAGCACCAGCTAAGTCTGGGTCATTGGTACAGTATAAAAATACTGATATTTTGGTGCTTTTTCCCATATTTCCAAGGGCTGTAACTCACACAAGAATAATGCAATCAGCATGAAACTCAAACTTGATCTCTAAGTCATCGTTCTATAGTAGTTTACCAAAAATGAAATCATTCCGTTGAAGCGTTTCCAAAAAAACTCCGGAAAACTAAAGTGTGACTGACAGACTGACAAACCTACAGACTGACAGACCTACAGACTGACGGATGGACAGAGTGCAAACCTATAGTCCCCTCCGGCGATGCCGGTAGGGGACTAAAAATGATGACATCAGGCATATGTCCCAAAATTGGGAAACATAAAATAATTTTATAAATATTATAAAGTTACAGCCCTGAATGTCCAAAACCACCATTGAACACTTCTTTCATCCAATAACAGCCTTGTATCCACCAATTCTTGCATTGATTTATGTCTGGGATCCTCAAAAAAGGAGATTTTAAACACAGATGTCATTTCATTGTTGATGACTTTAGGGCCAAATAAAGAAAATGATGTTGGCACCAATTCCAGTCACTTCCAACCGTCTGCGCATGCATGGAGAGTAAATGTATGAAGGGCCAGATTGGACGTCTAATTTTCTGGTTTTGCAAGTAAATTTTGGGGGAGGGGTAAAAAATTTGTGTTTGGCCCTTAATAACTTTGAGTTAAGCACCAGCTAGAATGGGCCATTGGTTTACAGTGTAAAAATACGGTTTTACTGTGTCTGCTCAAAAACTTATCTAAAAACTATCTTAAAGGGAGGGAATAGGACTTGCGGCCAATATGGATTCTCAGCATTTAGTCTATCTGGCAAAGGGGCAAATATGTCATGAACGTTAAAAAATTTATAGTAATTTATATATTTTTTATACTTACCAATGACCCAGACTTAGCTGGTGCTAACTCTTAAATATTTAGGACCAAACACAAATTTTGCCCCCCCAATCCCCAAAATTTGCATCAAAAACCCAAAATTACATTTCCTATATGGTCCTCCATACTTTTACTCCACTGCGCATGCGCAGTGTCAAGGAGGGCTCGAAATTGGCACCAATTGTCATTCTTACAACCAGTGCCTGGTAAGCATTATGTACTCAGTGGAGAGGTATGAGTTCCAAACTCATGGGAGGGCCATCCCCGTCTGGGTCATTGGTAAGTATAAAAAATATATGAATTACTATAAATTTTTTAACATTTTTATACTGTACCAATGACACAGACTTAGCTGAATAGTAAAAAGGTTGGAGGGCCAAGGACATAAAGGAAAATCAACTACATATAACAGAATTATCCCCTTGAGGAGAAAAGAAGAGATAGGCTTTACATGTATCTTTCTTATTTGCATCAAAAAAGAAAGACACAACACCATTTTGTAATTGAGCACAATAACATCAATGATCTCTATTAACATCCAGTATAACCCGTTATACTAATTATTTTTAAAGGAAAGCCAATAAATAAAGGAAGTCCAGAGAAATGAGACTCTTTATACTCATTAAAAGTGTCCGAGGATTGTATATTAACGCCCGTATGACATGTGACATATACAAATGCTTCACACCGAGCTACATTTTAAAAATATTACATGGTTGAGTAAACATTAGCTGTACACTTTAAAACCATCCCGGAACCAACTCAGAATTACTGACTCCAGGGGAGGTATTCCCTTGCTTTTCACTATAAAGCAGGTGACCTAAGGGAATACCCCCCCCCCCCCACCCCTTCCCCATGCCCTGGATCAAATACTCCAGAGCGAAGAGGGCAGCAGGACAGTGTCACTGCCGGAACAGAAAGCCTACATAACTATAGCTGCAACTGTTTAGTGGATGACATTCTGAGCAACTGATAACGGACCTAAACAATGCAGATCTCCAGAAATGGACTCAATATTTCTAAGATAAAAATTTGTGAAAGAGGAAGGCTGAGACCAATATGCAGCCTTCATTAGATCTGTAATAGCAACACTATTAGTGTAAGCCCAAGATGTTGATAGAGCTCTTACTTCATGAGCTGAAATCTTAAGCACAGACTGCTGAGTTGAAGATAATTTGTCACAAGCAGTACGGATAGTTAATTGAATCCACCTAGCAATAGAATGGACCATAATGTCCTTTCTATTAGGCATCAGAGACAGAAAGAAACGCTTACGTCACTTTCTGGTGAACTCAGATCTACGTTTGTAAATACGTATAGCTCTAACAGGACAGAGTAAAGGCCTATACCCGTCTGAAGACGGAAGAGCCTTAATAACAATAGGTTCCGGATACTTATTAGGAGCCTGACTCTTAGCCAAAAATCCAGTATTAGTAGTGAAGATAATAGTATTACCGACGCTACGATAGTGAGAATCATCCACAGATAGTGCATGAAGCTCACTGACTCTTCTAGCCAAAGAGAAGGCTAAGAGAAAAGCAGTCTTATAAGATAAGAATTTGAAGTCCACTGTGTCAAGAGGCTCAAATGGCGCTTCTTTTAGCTTAAGAAGAACCCAAGCTAAATTCCACTTAGGAATTAATCTAAGGGTTCTAGGTCTATTTATCAAAAAGTTTCTTACTAACTTAGATAAAGAGACATTAGATCCAATCAGTAAACTATCATGGTGTGCATAGGTATCGGATAGCATAGACCTATAACCCTTAATGGTAACAGGCTGCAGTTTGATCTCATCAAACAAGTAGACTAGAAAATTTGCAATATCTGGAATGGAGGGATCATAAATATCTACAGAATGATCCCTACACTACCGACAAAAGACCTTCCACTTAGCGAAGAGGAGGTCCTCCTACAGTTAGAAATCACGACCACTGCTCGTCCTGTAAAATGCTTGCCGTGCAAGAAGGACCACACAACGGAAATATGTGAAGGTTGAGACCTTGCGGGTTGTGATGCAGTCTGCGCGATTTCCCCTGCGAAAGAAGATCCTCCTGTGGAGGAAGCTTCCGCGACATGTCCCACAACAGACACCTGAGTAGATTTATCCACGGTCTCTGTGGAGACAGAGATGCTACCAACAGAATTTTGCATTGAGATTGTTTTATCTTGAGCAATATCTGCTGAATCAACAGCACTGGAGGATACGCATATCCTATCTTTCCGTCCCACGGGATCGATAGAGCGTCCACTGCAAACGCTCGAGGAGATGGTGTCACATACGTCTACAACTGACTGTTGAGATGCATCACAAATAAGTCTATCATTGGCCCCTCCCATTGGTAGCAAATCTGCTTGAATTCTCGTTTGTTGAGAGTCCATTCTGACAGCAACAAGCGACCCCTCCGTGAAAGGGAGTCTGCTAATACGTTCAGACGACCCGGAATATGACGGACCGATAGGAGAACTTGATGTTCTAGTACAAACAGAAGGATTCTTTCCATTAAATTGAACAACAGAATGGAATGAGTGCCTCCCTGATTCTGAATATACGCTACTACCGTCGTATTGTCGGACAGAATTTGCACGTGTGCATTCTGAATAACGTTCATCCAATGACGTAGTGCAAGCCAAATTGACATCATTTCTTTGATGTTTATGTGCTTGCTTAGGAACTGTGGATCCCAAAGACCCTGGCACTTCGAATCCGTTGGGCTCAATGTTGTGCCCCAACCTGTTTGACTGGCATCCGCCATAATTGTAAAACTCGGATCCGGCAATTGCAGTGGAACTCCCTGAGTTAACCACTGAATATCTGCCCAAGTCTGAATCTCTTGTTTCACATGATTTGACAAGAAGATGTCCGTATCGAGCGAAGGAATCTTCACCCTCCATTCTGAGTCCGAAAGATTTGGAGAGGACGAGTGCGTAGCCGCCCTTTTGGAATAAGATCCGTGCCAGCTCCGCACAGACCTATCAGTCTCATGAATTCTCTCGCTGTAACTTTGTCTGAGTGAAGACAATGGCAAGCCTAACAACTGATTCATTTCACTCTGGTTAACGGCAGACGAATGAGATTGTTGTGCGTCTTGAAGCTCATCCCCAGGTGGGTGAATGACTTGGACGGCACCAGATCCAACTTCTCTTCGTTTACTATGAAACCGAGACGTCGGAGCAATAGAAGCAGATTCTGCACATCGTTCTGAAGCATTAACTCGTTGCTGTACCTCTGAAGAATGTCGTCCAGGTAGGCTGACGTTACCGCAGACGAATGAGCTCGGAAATGTGTCATTACTGAGTTCATTATTCGAGAGAAACCCCAGGGCGCTAGATTCAGACCGAAGCACATTGCTTGGAACCGATACATGACTCCTAGGATGGCGAAGATACTTTCTGAACGCCGGATGTACCATGACGTGAAAGTACGCATCCTTGAGATCTATGCTCGTAGCATAGTCGTTCACCCGAATGCTCGCTCTGACCGATCGGGTGGCCTCCATATAGAATTTTGGAGCCACGATCAGCTTGTTTATCCAGCTCAGGTCTATGACTGGACGGAACGAGCTATCTGGTTTCGGAACCAAAAAAAGATGGCTGTAGAAACCTGGAGATTCCTGGTTTTCTATGACCTCTATCGCGTTCTTCTCCAGAAGAGACTGGACTTCTGATAGAAGCGAGCCTCTCTTCTACGGATTTGCCGGAAGCTGAGTCCATCTTGGACTTCGAGTTAACAAAGGTTTTCCTTTGAAGGACAGTTTTAGTCCTTCCGAAATCACCCCTCGAACCCAAGGGTCCTCCGTAATTGATTCCCAATTGTTTGAGAAACTCGACAGTCTTCCGCCCACTGGAACACGATAGAGGTTTATACCATCACCTCCTGGACCTGCGAGGCTTGCGGAAGGAGAAACCACGTCCTCCACGGCCCACACCTCACCCCATTGACCTAGGGGTGTCTGACCAGTTGTCTCGGCCAGCATTACAGCCCCTACCTGAGTCGCTACCTTGACGGTCTCTGGAGTAAGACCTAGAGGACGCACAGGAACCTCTATAGGAACTTCCCCTGGACGTATTCGTCCCAGAAATGCCTGTCCTACTCTTCTCCGCTGAATCCGACTTTTTGGAAGTGGATTTAAATAGCAGAGTCTGAAGCTTTCTTAGTCAACTGATCATAGATTGCGGAAAGCTTGCCGTCGAAGAGAAGCTCTCTGGAGACCAGAGCGACTCTGAGAGAGTTTTTCACCTTACTATCCACGCGCATGGATGTAGCCAGGGCCGCGTCACGTCTAACCAACTCCAGATTTGTCACTGAAAGGGCAGAGTTATACGTGGAGAATGCTATGGCCCTTGACAGAACTCTTAAGGAGGTTTGTACATCCTGGAATTCTTGTCCTTCGAGGTGTAATGATAACGCTCTGGTAAGGTGATCTGTGTACGATAATGCGTCTAAGTTAGCCCTGTTAGACGATATTGTCGTTTCCAACATCGTGGTTGGAATTGACATAGACGACGGCATGGATAATTCTAGATCTTCAGCCTGGTTCGTCTAGACGCAGAGGAACTCTCTGAATGCCCTGTCCTGCCGTTTCAAATTTATTCCTTGAATTGATGAAAGGCAGGTGTAGAGCACTTGCCGATAAGAAACCGGACCTGCCCGTTTTGGTAGCAAGTTTATATATAGCGTCAATCAATAGTTCAAATGTCCATGAGACATTTTTGGACTGTGTCGGAAACTCAGGGACGGTGTCCCTAAACCTATTAAAGAATTCAGTGTCCAGTGGCTCTATCAGTCTCTTATCCGGCTGCGCAGCATTTTGGTCTGGTGGAACAACTTCAGGAAGATAATGAAGGATGAACTCTACAGCAATTTTATGTTGTTCCGAAAGGGAAAATTCCAACTCCTCCGTATCCCTTTCGCCATCCTGTCGGACCACTTGTGAATCTCGGTCGTCCGTGCCTGAACCTGCATCGGAATGTACCGACCCAGCTTCATCGGATAATTCATTCTTGCGGTCTTACGGGATTCAGCCGCTGGAAGCTCCTTGGACGCTGACTCCTGCATAATTCTTTTATGCGAACATCCGGAGTATGAAGGCCTCGAATCCCTGGCTACCGGATGGCATGACCTGGTCGCTGTGGAATCCCTGGTCAGTGAGGCTGGCTGGATATCACTGGTCACGTAGCCAAGGTGCGGTCGTGTGTGCTGCCGTGAGGATGAGGAAGCCAATGGAGCAATCTCTCTGGACTGTCTATATAACGGAGCGTCCCGAGCGGTGGACGTATGCTCCGACTGAGGAACGTTATGTACCACAACATCTGGGCCCAGATGTTGTTGTACGAGAGAGGGACCTCTCTCGCTCGCAGCCCGGATGGACCTGGACGAGCTAGGAACCGGACTAACAGGCTTCCTCCATACCATCCTCGAAATCTGTCGTCAATGGGTGAGAACGTTGTATATTTATAGAGCTTGCATCACCCAAATCTCCATCCTGGACAGCAACGGACGAACCCAGCTGCCGAGCCATTCGTTGAATGGTCACTACACAGGGCGAGCTAGCGGACGCCAAAGACATCGATCCTACTTGGGACCTCTTAGGCAATTGACGTAACTGCATGAGCACTTTTGCCGCTAGCTCTTCATTTGACTGTGACGACAGAAACACACTTTTCGAAGACATCACGGAAACATCACCCTGCTCTTGTTCCTCTGAAAAAGAGATTGAAAAACTAGAGTGACCCTGCGGAGAGAGGACCAGCATGGACCTCTCCCCGCTAACAACATACCGTGACACACGTCTCCAACGTTTGTCATCCCAATTGACACACACTGAGCAAGGGTTAGTGCGAGCACACTGACTACAATTAATACACTGATCATGAGAATCAGAGGAAGATTTCCTCACATTACAATTTGAACAATAATCTTTCATTGTGAATTACAAACAGTCATAGTACTCGCACCAAACCTTGAAAACAAAGATACATAATAAAATAATCCATTATAACATTTTGAAAAAATAATTCAAAAAGAAAAAATTTTTTGAACAAATTTTTTCAGAAGAGCCCAAGGTCCCAATGGGAACGATGAGCCCAAATGGATCCCCAAAAAGCCTAAGTGTGGACAAAATATTTTAAACCATTTCAAAACATTAATGTAACACTTACGGACAATATTAATGTATCTTGCTATGAATTGAATTAAGCAGAAGACAAGTAATCACTATCAGAAGTAACCGTTGTCAACATAAACAAAAAGTGTACAAAAACCGGAAACATGACTCCAGGCACTGGTAAACATGGCCCGAAATCAGTTACCAATTTAAACACAATCTGATGCAAAACAGAGGCTTCCAGAGAAGAAACTGTAGAACATCAGATGGTAGATGCAGACCAAAATGCCTAAACACCCAAGGGTGAGGATGTAAACATGGGGAAAAACAGAATATTCATTCTGTTACCAAGCCAAAACTCCCAAGAAATTTTTGTAATCAACATTACAAAAAATATGCCAAAAGCATGGGAGAATAGCTAGGGGGGAATAAAGGAAAGGGAGAGAGGAAACACTGATCAAACAATGGTACATTCATAGCAAGAATGACAACATCAGGGCCATGCCTCGAAAATAGGCAACATGAAATAATTTCCTAAAAAAATTATAAGTTACAGCCCTGAACATTTCCTGCCACTGTTTCTTTCTCTCATCCTTCTATTTCCTCCTTAGATCCACCATTTCTCTCATAATTATGTGTCTAGCATCATTTAAACTGAGATTTACAAGCACAAATATCAGTGAGATGTAACTGAATTGAGGGCCAAACAAAGAATGACAATTGGTGCCAATTTCGAGACCTCCTTGACACTGCACATGCGCAGTGGAGTAAAAGTATGGAGAACCATATAGGACATGTAATTTTCGGTTTTTGATGCAAATTTTAGGGATTGGGGGGGGGGGGGCAAAATTTGTGTTTGGCCCTAAATATTTAAGACTTAGCACCAGCTAAGTCTGGGTCATTGGTACAGTATAAAAATACAAGAGGCCGCAAGGGGCCTGAGGGCGCTCACCTGACATGGTAGCCTAAATATCAACCCAGAGAATTGATTTCAACAAGTTGCATCTGCTCCTCCTAAGAAAAGCTTATACCAAATATCCAAAGATTCTGACCAGTGGATCTAAAAAAAAGAAAGAAGATTTTTAAAGAATATTCCTCATATTGAACTAAGTTATAATTCGGGCTCCCACAGTGAGTCCAAATATGGACCTAGGGACTTGGCTTGAACAAAGTTGAATCTCACTCCCTAAGCATGGTGCATACCAAATATCAAAAGATTCTGCCTGGCGGATCTTGAGAAGATTTTTAAAGAAAATTCCTCATTTTGAACTAAGTTACAATTCAAGCTCCCATAGTGAGTCCAAATATGGACCTAGGGACTTGGCTTGAACAAACTTGAATCTCACCCACTAAGCATGGTGCATACCAAATATCAAAGATTCTGCCTGCTGGATCTTGAGAAGAAGATTTTCAAAGAAATTTGCCTGAAATGCATTAAGTTCGAATTTGGGCTTCTATAGTGAGCCCAAATAAGAATCCAGGGGACCAATTTGAACAAACTTGAATCAGATCCACCCCACAATGTTGCATACCAAATATCAAAACATTCTGCCTGCTGGATCTGGAGAAGAAGATTTTTTAAGAAATTTGCCTGAAATGCACTAAGTTCAAATTCGAGCTTCTATAGTGAGCCCAAATATGAATCCAGGGGGCCGATTTGAACAAACTTGAATCAGATCCACCCCTCAATGTTGCATACCAAATATCAAAAGATTCTGCCTGCTGGATCTGGAGAAGAAGATTTTTGAAGAAATTTGCCTGAAATGCACTAAGTTCGAATTCGAGCTTCTATAGTGAGCCCAAATATGAATCCAAGGGGCCGATTTGAACAAACTTGAATCAGATCCATCCCTCAATGTTGCATACCAAATATCAAAAGATTCTGCCTGCTGGATCTGGAGAAGAAGATTTTTTAAGAAATTTGCCTGAAATGCTCTAAGATCGAACTCAAGCTTCTATACTGAGCCCAAATATAAACCCAGAGGGCCTATTTGAACAAACTTGAATCAGATCCACCCCACAATGTTGCATAACAAATAACAAAAGATTCTGCCTGCTGGAACTGGAGAAGAAGATTTTTTAAGAAATTTGCCTGAAATGCACTAAGTTCGAATTTGGGCTTCTATAGTGAGCCCAAATATGAATCCAGGGGGCCGATTTGAACAAACTTGAATCAGATCCACCCCACAATGTTGCATACCAAATATCAAAAGATTCTGCCTGCTGGATCTGGAGAAGAAGATTTTTTAAGAAATTTGCCTGAAATGCACTAAGTTCAAATTCGAGCTTCTATACTGAGCCCAAATATAAACCCAGGTGGCCGATTTGAACAAACTTGAATCAGATCCACCCCACAATGTTGCATACCAAATATCAAAAGATTCTGCCTGCTCGATCTGAAGAAGAAGATTTTTTAAGAAATTTGCCTGAAATGCACTAAGATCGAATTCGGGCTTCTATAGTGAGCCCAAATATGAATCCAGGGAGCCGATTTGAACAAACTTGAATCAGATCCACCCCACAATGTTGCATACCAAATATCAAACGATTCTGCCTGCTGGATCTGGAGAAGAAGATTTTTTAAGAAATTTGCCTGAAATGCACTAAGTTCGAAATCAGGCTCCTGTACTGAGCCCAAATATGAACCCAGGGGGCCGATTTGAACAAACTTGAATCAGATCCACCCTACAATGTTGCATACCAAATATCAAAAGATTCTGCCTGCTGGATCTGGAGAAGAAGATTTTTTAATCTTTTTCCCATTGCCTACAGTGTTAAAAAGTGCTGACTCAGCACTTTTTCAAAGTCCTGAAAAAAGTACCTTGTGATCAAACCGATAGGGATTTTTTTTAACCACTCTATTCTACTAGATAAAAGTAAGCTTTATACAAAATAAGAATTCCCTGTGCCGTGTAGTTTTGGAGATATGGCAGTTTTAAGGTTTTTCCTATTTTTAGCTCCCGAGGTTCCCACGGGGCAATGAGAAATTTTTTTTTTGCATCAATCAACTACTTATGACCCATTATCACCTCATATCAAATTTGGTTCAAATCGACCTGACGGTTCTGAAAATAGAAATTTTAGGCGTGGCCAAAATTTTTGCCCCTCCCATAACGAAGGCAAATAATGCCCGACAAACTTCTCTTGAACAAACTTGAGTCTACACCTCAAAAGGAAGCTGCATACCAAATATCAAGTTTCTGCTATTGCTGGTTCTTGAGAAGAAGATTTTTTAAGAAATGGAGCATTTTTGCCCCATCCCTCTGCTCAATATGAGCTGAAACCTAATTTGACAAAAAATCAAAATGCCCTTATATAGCCCCTGCTCACATGAAATTTCATTAATATGCAGCCAGTGGTTTGGGAGAAAAAGGCCCAAACACCACCTTCACGACGGACGCCGGACGCCGGACGACAGACGACGGACAAAAAGTGATCAGAAAAGCTCACCCTGACTTTCAGTCAGGTGAGCTAATAACAGAACTTTATTCAAAGAATACTGTTGTGTACAAGTATAATGAATACAATAGGATACATATAGTTATTAGCACCTTCAGGAGGCATCATGGCCTATTTGGCCGTTTTCAGTCACTTTCCAGAAAAAAAACAAACAACAAAAAGGTGTTGTTAAATCTAGAGAGGTAAAAACAGTAGTAACATTTTTGGATAGGATATACATAAGACACTAATGATATGCTATTGCTTTAGGCTGGCATGGTACAATGCATGCATAATTACAGAATATAACTCGTGTATAAAAAGATACAAACACTGAGTGATTGAGTCAGACAAGATTTACCCTTTACCTAACAGGAAAAGCTGATGACACTTGCAAAAAATATTCTTGAATAATTATTTTTTTCATTTTGTGTCTCAAAAACATAGGTTATGATCCCTCATTGGAACGATCTCGATGAGCTCATTCCAACAAGGGGGCATAACCTTTGTTTTTGATATAAAAAATGAAAATTAATTGACGATTTTTTAGAATAGCGCTGGTCGGATTTGGCTGTTATGTTGGGTAAAGGGTTAAGAAAATAAAACAAAGTAATTTTTTTCTTGAGCCGTAAACTACCCCGCACATGCATATATAAACATACATATAAACATCACACACATGTATGTAATACCTACATATACATATATACAGTGATCATGTTTTCATTGTCACATTTATCCCCTTATTGACTCGTCCACCAAACGAGTCAATAAGGGAGGAAATGTCACAAGGAGAACACAATATAGATTAAGTGAAGTTTATTCATTGTTACAATACTTTATGATTTTTTCTGACTCAACAGAATAAGCAACTGATCCCCTAGAACCTCTAAGGATGATCAAAGGGGAATTAGGCTAAACCCAATGGAGATGCTTATGGACATGGCTTTGTGATGGGTGGTTTCGTACAAGCTATTGCATATTTTTTTCCAAGTTAAGGAGCCTAAAGTGTTATTCATTATCTGTTTGTAACACATAGAATAACCAAACTGAAACCCGAGGTTTTTTTCTGAAACCGAGTCTGAAATATCAAAACCACCCGTCTTGGAGAATATTAAACAAGCCAAAACCAATACCGGGTCTGGACCTGCGTCGCTGCATGCAATTTATCTGAAAAAATTAGATACACGATACAACTCATCATTATGAAGCAGCAGACCAAATATAAAATCATTCCCTTTCATAGAAGCCAAGAAAACTTTGACGGAAGAAGTGTTTCGGACAGATGGACGGACGGACGGATGGATGGAAGGACTGACGGATGGACTGACGGACAGACGGAGTCAAGCGGTTACTAGACCTGCTCTGCCGCTGGCGACGCAGGTAAAAATTAATTAGATATTATGCCTTCATCAAAGAATCAGTATTTTTCAAAGAAGGGCTTGAAATGAAAACTCTTACCTTCGACAGAAAATTTGATGTCTTCTGAATTTAATTCAAATGAATTGAATGGGTCTTTATGTTTTATCCTGCTTAACTCTGACTGAAGATGTCTGAAAACAGATTGAAAGCATGTAATAAAAAGCATGGCTGGAACATTATTCTCTGTAACAATTTTATTGGAAAGCTTTATAACTATTACAACTCATTCTCTACATAGTTATATTTATTTTATTTATTGGTGTTTAAGGACACATGTCTGCACAATGGCAACATGGATATAAAGTCAAGTCTAGCCAATCATTTATACCCATGTTGCCCATTTTAGAGGACTTCCACCCCATTTACCAGAACAACAGAGACTGTTCATTCTCTACTTAAATGTTGATTTAGGTGACCTTAAATGCCACCCAGTACTAGAGTCTGCATAATAAATCTGATAATATGCTGTTATCAGACAAATTCACAGAATGAAGGCCCATGACTTATTGTCTCAAGGATGGGGTTAACTCCATGACTTTCAGTAATATATTCTTGCCATTTTCAAGTAACTTTTAGGCAGTTTCTTTGACTATTCTCTGCTATTTTCTTCAAGATTAAAGTAAACTACTTATTAAGATATCACATAAAATGCTGTAGATCAGAAAAAAGACATATTTACCAGCCATGTAAAATATCAGATTGAACACTGAAGCCAGTATTTCAATTTTGAAAATGGGAGGTGTGTTGCATACTGCTCATTACCATTTGAAGAGTGATGTGCTATTGTCAAGTCCCGACATCAGAAAAATATTTTCAAGACAAACATCAACAAACTCTGCACACCACTGACTCTAATGGTGTGTAGTAAATAGGGATTCCAAAGATATTGCCCCATTTTCGAATAAGTTTTTCACGGCAGTAATCAAATATAATTTAGTTTGGTACAATATATGTGTATTGAAATGCACTTCAATGGAGCAAGCGCAAGTCAATAATATGATTGCACAGAATGCATGAGCAGAGAGACAGTCAGTAGCATTACTGGCCTTTGAACAGGGCTTGCCTTGAGTCGGGGCTGATCAGCCCAGGCCCCGAGATCAGCCCCGAGGAGCACTTGTCGGGGGCTTTTTTCAAGCCCCGACATTTTCCACAAAAAAGCACTAACAATAATGGACAAAATGGAAAATCAGCCCAGAAAAGGCCCCGACCTCAATATGTGAGGGACTTTTTTTAGGCCCCGACCATTTTACTCAAGGCGAGCCCTGCCTTTGAAGTTTGTCAAATTATGTTGTTTACGTTTACTTGGAAAGTGAGGTTTGATTTGTTTGAAGTCTTGGAATGTAACAGTTTATAATGCCTGGTATATTGTTAAACCTTTACCCAATGCAGACGATATCAAAATTTATTTTAAATATCATTTTTTGAAATTTTTCAAAAAATTTCAACAAAACCATGTCATGTGACCCCTTGTTGGAACGAGCTCAACGAGCTCGTTCCAATGAGGGGTCACATGATATGGTTTTGTTGAAATTTTTTGAAGAATAATATTTTTTCAACTGCTGAATTTGCTGCATATTACGCTGGCGGATGCAGCCGATTCATTGGGTAAAGGTTTAATATATATTGTTATTGTTAATGTAATATTATATTATTTAACAAATGTCCCACATTCAGATTTTAACCCTTTACCTAAAGCACAAGATATCAAAATTGGTTATTTCAAATTTTTCTCGAAATTCAAAAAATTTCCACAAAACCATTTCATGTTCAATTCGATTGAACCCAATGAGCTCATTCCAATGAAGGGTCATATGATATGAGCTTGTTCCAATGAAGGATCACATAATATGATTTTGTTGAATTTTAAAAACAAAAATTTTTCCAGTGCACAATTTTTATATTACGTGGCCCAACGTAGCATATTTATTAGGTGAAAGGTTAATCACTCACTTGGTGGAGCCAAGGTGTGCTGCTGTCTACTCGCAAAAAATAAAAATTGTGGGTGCAATGGCACACAAGCGTGTCAGCTCACCTCAAAACTGAAAGACTGACTGAAGCATATTTTAGTTTTAAGATTGCTTCAAACTTTTAATTTCTAAAATTAAAATGTGAAACTTTAGTTCTAAAAAATCAAGGACTTTCACAGCTAATCACTAATTTCAAGTCCTTGAAAATCTATTTTTCAATTTAAGGACAAGGACCACAATGAATCTGGAGATCCTCTATCTGTGGAGCAGGATCCTTTCTGCCACCAGATGCAACAAATTATTCCCCAAAATCCTTCTTCTTGTTCAAATTAAGTACCAACCCTCTCAACCGGGTATATGCATAAATATTTGCATAAATAAACAAGAGGCCCCATGGGGCCTGGGGCACACACCTGTCCAAAGTTGTTTAAAGAAGGATTCAATTACCATCTATATGGCTAGTTTACACAACAGAGGAATGAAGTTATTTAATTATTTATAACTCTGATGTCCATGCCAAATGATTTTTTTGTAGTATTGAGATACTACCACAGAAATAATGCCCAGATTTTCAGTAATAGAAAACTAAGGAATCCAAATATCAACCTGGGGATTTGAGTGGAACAAACTTGAAGGATGTTGTATACCAAATATCAAAAGATTCTGACTGGTGGTTCTGGAGAAGAAGATTTTAAGAATATTATCAATATTGAAATATGTTAAAAGTCTCACCCACCCCCATAGGGAACACAAATATCAACACGGGGATCTCATTGAACAAATTGAATCCGAACCCTCAAAGGATGAGGAGTACCAAATATCAAAAGAATTTGATTGTATCTCAAGAAGCAGATTTTTAAAGATTTTTCCTCATATTGCACTAATTTCAATTTTCGGGCTCCAATAGGGAGCACAAATATTAACAAAGGGACTTGATTTGAACAAACTTAGATCTGACCTCCTTAAGGATAGTGTATACCAAATATCAAAAGATTCGGACTGGTGGATCTGAAGAAGATATTAAAAGATGATTCTTCATATTACACTAAGTTAAAATTTGGGCTCCCTTAGAGAGCCGAAATATTAACCCAAGCACTTGATTTGAACAAATCTGAATCTGACCCCCTAGAGATGTTGTATACCAAATATGAAATCATTCTGACTGGTGGATCTGAAGAATAAGATTTTTAACGAAATTTCCTCATATTGCACTAAGTTAAAATTCAAGCTACCATAGGGAGCCCAAATATGAACCCAGGGTCCAGCATTGACCAAATTTGATTCTGAGTCCCTAGAAATGTTGTATACCAAATATGAAAGGATTCTGACCGGGGAATCTTAAGAAAAATATTTTAAAAGAAATTCCCTTGTACTGCACTAAGTTAAAATTTGGGCTACCATAGGAAGCCCAAATATTAACACAGGAACTCGTGTTGACAAATCTATTTTCAGGGTCCGTCACATACCTATCTTTAAGCTTTACATTTAATGACCCCTCGTTGGAACGAGCTTTTGTCTCAAAAACATAAGCTATGTTTTTGAGACAAAAAGTTAAAAAATTTATAGTAATTTATATATTTTTTATACTTACCAATGACCCAGACATAGCTGGTGCTAACTCTTAAAATATAGGGCCAAACACAAATTTTGCCCCCCCCCCAATCCCCAAAATTTGCATCTAAAACCAAAGAAAACATGTCCTGAATGGCCCTCCACACTTCACCTCTACTGCGCATGCGCAGTGTCAAGGACGTTCCGAAATTGGCGCCATTAATCATTCTAATAACCAGTGCCTGGTAAGCGCTATGTACTCAGCGGGGAGGTAAGAGTTCCCAACTCCTGGAAGGGCCATCCCCGTCTGGGTCATTGGTAAGTATAAAAAATATATAAATTACTATAAATTTTTTAACATTTTTATACTGTACCAATGACCCAGACATAGCTGAATAGTAAAAAGGCTGGAGGGCCAAGGACATAGAGAAAGATGTAATACGCTCAATTATATAAAATAGAGTCATCCCCTCTAGGGAAAAAGAAGTATTAGGCCTTACATGTATCTTTCTTATTTATGATAAATTAGAAAGATACAACACCTTCCAAAATTGAGCATCATACATACATGTACTCTATTAATATCTAGTATAATCCTTATACTAATAATTTTTAAAGTAAGCCAATAAATGAAGTAAGTCTAGAGAATAGAGACTCTTTATACTCCTTAAAAGTGTCTGAGGATTGTATAATAATGTCCGTTGACACGTGCTATATTCAAAAGCTATACCTTAAAAACTAAGACCTGAATGAATTTTTAAAACATAAACTTCTCACTAAACAACCATCCCAATAACAGCTCAGAATTACTAACTCCGGAGGAGGTATCCCCTTGTTTTCATAGTAAAACAGGTGACCCAAGGGAACACCCTCCCCCCCCCCCCCCTTTTTTCTTGCCCTGGGTCAAATAGCCCAGAGCGAAGAGGGCAGCAGAACGGAGTCACTGCCGAAACAGACAGCCTACCTAGCTATAGTAGCAACTGTTAAGTGAATGACATTCTGAGCAGTAGATAATAGACCTAACAATAGAGGCCTCCAGAAATGGACTCAATATTTCTGAGATAACAATTCATGAATGTGGATGGCTGAGCGCAATGAGCAGCCTTCAAAAATCTATAATAGCGACACTATTAATGTAAGCCCAAGATGTAGAAGAACTCTTACTTCATGAGCCGAAATCTCAAACACAACTGCTGAGTCAATAATATACCATAAGCAGTATCGATAGTTAATTGAATCCATTAGCAATAGAATGGAGCGTAACGTCCTTCTATTAGGCATCAAAGACAGAAGAAGCTTACGCCCGTAGTAATAAACAGATATCTGTTTATAAATACATAAACTCTAACCAGACAGAGAAAAGGCCTATGCCCATACGAAGACGGAAGGACCTTAATAACAATAGGTTCCGGATATTAATTAGGAGCCTGACTCTTATGTGAAAATCCAACCTAAATAGTAAAGGAAGTAGTGATTCCGAAACTACGAAAGTGAAAATCATCCACCGATAGTGCATGAAACTCACTGACTCTTCAGTAAAAGAGAAGCCAACAGAATTACTGTCTAAAAGGTCAGAATTTGAAAACTAATGTTTCCAGAGGCTCAAATGATTACTTAGCTAAATAAGAACCGAAGTTAAATAGGAATTTAATCTAATGATTCTAAGTCTATTTATCGAAAAGTTACTAACTGACTTAGATAAAGAGACATAAGACTCAATTGTAAACTATCATAGAGTGCATAGGTATGAGGTAACATAAACCTATAACCTTAATAATAACAGGCTGCAGTAGATCTTGTCAAACAAGTATACTAAAAAGTTGCAATGACTAGTATGGAGGGATCAACAATATCAACATAGTGATCCCTACACCAACGACAGAAGAGCCTCCACTTTAGCCGCATAGCATAGCGAAGAAGAGGTTCTCCTATAGTAAGAAATCGCGTCCAAAGCTTGTCCAGTACAATGCTTAAAATGCAATAAGGACCACACAACGGAATACGTAAGGTTGAGACCTTGCGGGTTGTGATAAAGATGACACAATTTTATCTAGCGAAAAAAGATCCTGTCATGGAGGAAGATTTCGCGTTAAGTCCCACAGTAGACATCAGAGTAAATTACCCACGGTCTCTGTAAAGACAGAGATGCTATCAACAGAAATGTATTGTGGTTGTTTATCTTAGCAATACTTGCTGAAACAACAGCGCAGGAGGATACGCATATCCTATCATTCCGTCCTATTAGATCAATAGAGCGTTAACAATATAAGCTCAGAGATCCGGACAAGCAAACACATACGTCTGCAATTGACAAGCAAGTTGTGTTGTAAATAAATCATCATTGGGCGCTCCCATTGATAGCAAATCTGATTGAATACTTGTTTGTTGAGAGTCCATTCTGACGGCAACAAGTGACCCATAAGTGAACGGGAGTCCGGTAATACAATCAGACGACCCGGAATATGACGGACCGAAGCAGAACTTGGTGTACTATAACAAACAGAAGGATTCTTTCCATTAAATTGAATAACAGAAACGAATGAGTGCCTCCCTGGTTCCGGAGATACGCCACTACTGTCGAAATAACGGACAGGATTTGGACACGCGTTTCTGAATAATGTTCATCCAATGACATAAAGCAAGCCTAAAAAAAAACATTATTCCGTGGAAGATAAGTGCTTGCTTAGAGACTGCGGAACCCAAAGACCCTGGCACTTCGAATCCGTTGGGATCAATATTATATCCCAACCTGTTTGACTGGCAACCGTCATAATAATAAAACTCGGATCCGGCAACTGCAGTGGCACTCTCTGAGTCAACCACCGAATGTTTGCCCCAGTCTGAATCTCTTGCTACACTAGATAGACAAGAGAACATGTAAATGGAGCAATTCATGGATTGCTGAAAAGTTGCCGTCGAAGAGAAGCTTCTCCGAGAACGAAGCGACTCTGAGAGAGTTCTTCACCTTACTATCCACGCGTGTGGATGTAGCTAGGGCTGCGTCACGTCTAACCAACTCCAAGCAGCCACTGAAGGGCGGAGTTATACGTGAACAAACTACTGCCCTCAAAAGAAATCACATTGAGGATAATATCCCGGAATTCTTTCTCTTGAAGACGTAATGATAACGCCTCAGTAAGATGGATTACGTATGATAAAGCGTCTAAGTTAAGTCTATTAGACATCACTGTCGTTTCCAACATTGTGGTTGGAAAAGACATAGATGGCGAAAAAGAATATTTCCAGTCTTTAACCACGCCGTCTAGACGCATATGAACTCTCGGTATGCCCTGTTCTGCCAAAATAAAATATTCGTATAAATGATAAAAGGCAGAAATGAGCACTGCGGACAAGAAACTAAACTATCATGCTTGGTAGCAGGCTTATATATATATATAGCGTCGATAAATAATACACATGTTCTAATGACATTATTGGACTGTGTCGGTAAGTCAGGGACAATGTCCCTGAACCGATCCAAAATTCCGTGTCCAATGACGCTATAAGTCTCTTATCCAACATCGCAGCAATGTAGTCCGAAATGACAATCACTGGAAGATAATGCTGGAAGATATGTATGGCAGCTTCCGATGCTACAAAAGGGAAAACTCGAAATCTTTCGAATCCCTTTCGCCATCCTGTCAGACCCTATAAAGCGTTCGGTCGTCCGTACCTGATGCAACCGCGGACCGCACCGACCCAGCGCCGTCAGATAATTCCTGATTCAACCAAGAAACTGTCAATTGCTGGGATGCTGCAAAAAAACTGTGCTAACTCGGATAGCACGTCCGTCACTGAGGCCTGTGGAGAAGCGGTCCTACGATGCATTGCCGCTGGAAGCTCCGTGATCGTTACCCCGTGCATACTACTAATATGCGAGCGAACGGAGTGTATAGGCCTCGTGTCCCTTGGCTACCGGATGACGTGACCTGTTCGCCGTGAAAACACTGAATGACGAAACTGATCGGATACTCGAGGTCACGTAGCCAATGTGCGGTCGTGTGCACTGCTGTGAGGATGAGGAAGCATTATCGACAGTTTCTCGGACTGTCAATATAACGGAGCGTCCCGTGCGACGGACATATGCTCCGAATGCAAAATATCTGAACCACAACATGCGGTCCCCTATGTTGTTGGACGAGAGAGGGACCTCTCTCGCTCACAGCCCGGACGGACCTGGACAAGCCAGGAACCGGACTAACAGGCTTCCTCCGATCTGTCCTCAATCCGCCGTCACTGGGTGAGTACTAAGTAATTATAGTGCTCGCATCACCCAAATCTCCTTCCTAGACCGCAACGGACGAACCCGGCAGCCGAACCATTCGATGAATGTACGCTACACCGGGTGAGGTAGCGAATGTCACTCCGTCGATCCTACAAGGGACCTCTTAGGCGATAGACATATTCCATGAGCACTTATTGCCGCTAGCTCTTCATTAACTATGACGACAGAGGCACACTTTTGAAAGACATCTCCGTAAGTTTGCGAACAAGAAACCAGAAATGCTTGATAATAGCAAGCATATAATAATAAATATATAGCGCCGTTCAATAATTTGAAAGTTTGTGTGGCATTATTGGACTATGTCGGAACTGAGGGACGAAGTCCCTGAACCGAACCAAAAATTTCTAAGTCCACCGACGCTATCAGTTTCTTATCCGGCATCGCAGCATTCTGGTCCGACGAAAGAACCTGTAGAAGATCAAGTCAGATGACATACACAACAGCATATGTTGTTCCGAAAGGGAAAGCTTGAAATCCTCCGAATCCCTTTCGGTATCCTGTCGGACCGGATGAAATTTTCGGACGTCAGTACCCGCTTCCGCGGAGCGTCCCGACCCAGCATCGTCGGATAAAACATATGCGACAGATTCAGTTGTTGCTGGGATGCTGCGATAAGCTGTGCTATTTATTATAGCACGTCCGTCCCCGAGGCCTGTGCAGTAGCGGTCTTACGATGCATTGCCGCCGGAAGCTCCATGTACGTTGACTCCCGCACACTTTCCTATGCGAACGTCCGGAGTCTGCAGGCCTCGTGTCCCTGGCTACCGGATGGTGTGACCTGGTCGCTGATGATTCTCTGACTGGCGAAGCTGACTGGATACCCGAGGTCACGTAGCCAAGAGCGGTCGTGTGCGCTACCATGAGAATGAGGAAGCCTTATTGACAGTCTCTCTGGACTGACTATATGTCGGAGCGTCCCGAGCGACGGACGTATGCTCCGAATGCGAAACATATTGTACCACAACATCTGGGGCCAGATGTTGTTGTACGAGAGAGGGGCCTCTCTCGCTCGCCGTCCGGATGGACCAGAACGAGCTATGAACCGGACTAAAAGGCTTCCTCCGTTCTCCCTCTAATCCGCCGTCACTGGGTGTGCATTTGGTTGATTTATAGTGCTCGCATCACCCCAAAACTTCTTCTAGACCGCAACGGACGAACCCGGCTGCCGAACCATTCGATGAATGGACGCTACACCGGGCGAGCTAGCGGACGTCAAAGGCCGTCGAACCTACTAGGGTCCTCTTAGGCAATTGGCGTATTTACATGAGCACTTTTCCGCTAGCCCTTCATTAATTGTGACGACGGAGGCACACTGTTGGAAGACATCACAGATACATCACCCTAATTTTGATCGTCTGAAATAGAAATTGATAAAGTAGAGTGACCCTGCGGGGAAAGGACCGGAATGTCCAATTCCCCACTAACATACCGTGACATACGCTTCCCATGTTGTCATTGAAATCATAAGATACAGAACAGGAGTTAATGCGAGTACACTGACCACATATAGAATGATTATAAAAGTCAGAGGAAGACTTCCTCTTATTACAATTGATCAAAATCCTTTCAATGTGAAAAGAAAACAAAGTCCTGGTACTCGCACCAACCCCTGACAATCAAAATACATAATAATAATATGATCCATTAACATAGAAAAAACAATTGAAATCAAAATATTTTGAAAAAATATTTTTTCAGAACAGCCCAAGTTTCTGAAAAGTAACGTTGAGCCCCAATGGATCCCAAGCCTAAGTGTGGACAAAAATTTTAAAAATATTTTAAACAATTTATGCAACACTTACGAACAATAATAATGTATCTAGTTATGATTAAATTAACATCAAGATATTATTTTCAAGAAATCCCCCCCTCACACAGAGGGCTGTTGTAAATGTAAACAATGAGTGTAAAAACACTAAAATAAGACTCCAGGCACCCAGGTCCGAAATCAGTTACCAAAAAAAAAAACACTATCTGATGCAAAACAGAGACTTCCAGGGAAGAAACTGCAGAACATCAGATGGTAGATGCAGAACACAACGCCTAACCACCCGTAGGTGAAGACGTAAACATGGGGAAAAGAACAGAATTCATTCTGTTATTCAGCTAAAACTCCCAAGAAATTTTAGTAATAATAATTACAGAAACTATGCCAAAAGCATGGGAGAATAGCAAAAGGAGACTTAAAGGAAAGGGAGAGAGGAAAACACTGAAAAATCAGTGAAACTAAATAACAAGAATGACAACAAAATGGCTGCTGCCTCGAAAATAGGTAACTTAACATAATTTCATTAAAAAATTTTAAGTTACAGCCCTGATAATATTCTGTCACACATTTTTCCTCTCCTCCTTCTCTATCCTCCTTAGAATCACCATTTCACTAATATTTATGTGTCTGGCATCATTTAAACTGAGATTTACAAGCACAAAGATCAGTCAGATGTTAACTGATGAAGGGCCAAACTTAGAATGATTAATGGCGCCAATTTCGGAACGTCCTTGACACTGCGCATGCGCAGTAGAGGTGAAGTGTGGAGGGCCATTCAGGACATGTTTTCTTTGGTTTTAGATGCAAATTTTGGGGATTGGGGGGGCAAAATTTGTGTTTGGCCCTATATTTTAAGAGTTAGCACCAGCTATGTCTGGGTCATTGGTACAGTATAAAAATATGAAAAAATAATGAAAATTAATTGGCTGTTTTTGAGAATAGTGCTGGCCTGTTTTGGCCGTTATGTTGGGTAAAGGGTTAACATTGCTGCATACCAGATGTCAGCTTTGTCATTGTGGATTGTATTTAGTTAGGGTGCTTAATGACTAATCTGGTTAAAATTTCACATCATTTTTCAGTTCATAATTGTTGTTCTTACAACTTCTCTGAATGTGCTGAATGGAGACTCCTGTACATTATAAAAAGTTAGTTATGAACAGGTTCTTATATTTAACTAAGTGTTTACAAAAACACACCAACACCCAACTGTGGATATTCAACATTTTTAACCCTTTACTCAACATGAAAAGCAGACAACACTTGCAAACAAAATTCTTGAATAACTAATTTTTTTCATTTTTTGTCTCAAAGACATAAGTTATGACCCCTCTTTGGAATGAGCTTGACAAGCTTGTTCCAAAGAAGGGTCATAACCTTTGTCTTTGATGCGCATGCACAGTGTCAAGAAAGTCTCGAAATTGGTGCCAATTATCATTCTTACAAGCAGTGCCTGGTCAGCGCTATGTACTCAGCGGGGAGGTACGAGTTCCCAACTCCTGGGAGGGCCATCCCCGTCTGGGTCATTGGTAAGTATAAAAAATATATAAATTACTATAAATTTTTTACCAATGACCCAGACATAGCTGAATAGAAAAAAGGCTGGAGGGCCTAGGACATAGAGGAATATCCAATAAGCTCAACTATATATAATAGAGTCGTCCCCTCGAGGAGAAAAGGAGGATTAGGCTTTACATGTATCTTTCTTATTTATGACAAATTAGAAAGACACAACACCTTTCATAATTGAGCATAATAACATCCATGTTCTCTATTAACATCCAGTATAACCCTTTATACTAATTATTTTTAAAGTAAGCCAATAAATAAAGTAAGTCCAGAGAATTGAGACTCTTTATACTCATTAAAAGTGTCCGAGGATTGTATATTAACGCCCGTTTGACACGTGACATATACAAATGCTTCACACCGAGCTACACTTTAAAAATATGACATGAATGAATTTAAACATTAGCTTTACACTTTAAAACCATCCCGGTACCGACTCAGAATTACTGACTCTGGAGGAGGTATCCCCTTGCTTTTCACTATAAAGCATGTTAGACTCACACACCAAAAATCAGCTCAATATCTGGAAGCGTGTAGAAAAAAAAGTCCAGAAAACAAGTAGGACTGACTGACGGACTGACGGACTGGTGGACTGACGGACGGACCAGTCAAAAACATTATACCCCTGCAACTTCGTTGCGTGGGATATAATAAGGGGTCACATGATATGGTTTTGTTGAATGTTTTTCTAAAAATTTCTACTGCACAGTTTGTATATTACGTGGAGAATGCAGCAGATTCGTTCAGCAAAGGGTTAATTGTTTGCTAGGTGGAACCGAGGCATGCTGTTGACTAAATGCAAAAGGTAAAAATTGCTGGAGGGATGGCACACAAGAGCGACAGCTTAACACTGAACTGAAAGACTGGAAAAATATTTGTGATACATTTCCTGCTGTCTTGTAAGGTAGCACTTATATAAAACATACTTTATTTGTTTTTTGTAATCATGTTTCTCTTTTCTAATCTTCTCAAGAAGTTCCCGCTTACTGAGAGACATGTACCCGCTTTCTGGTTTTGTTCTTGTATCCTTCACAACTTCATTGTTCAAAGTATCTTGACTAGATCCTCTTGAATGAGATGTTGGCACTATATCTTCCATACCTGGATCAATCACTTTGTCAGGTGCCAAACAACTTTCACCATAAGTGTTTCTATCTTGGTTGCTATCTTTTTCAGAGGTGTCAACAAGTTTACTTTCCATTTGAAGTAGATGTTTCTGAAGGTGTTTTATAATACCCAGACTGTCTTTATCTGATTTGGATCGCTCCTTTAGAATATGTAGCTGAAAATAAAAGCGTGAATTTGACAGGCTTAACAATGTCAGTGCTGATTTGAGACACTATTTGCAAACTGAAGCTGGAAACAAAGTATTCAGTATAGGTAAGGAACCAGCGTGTTCTGTGAGACCCACTGAATAGAATATTACTTAATTGAATAAATCTGTTAAATGCATATTACTTTCAAACACCAAATATTTACCATATCGGCATTAAAAATTTGATCTGTTAACAACATTTAGGTTGCAGAGTAAATTCAGAGTGTTTTTCTGATAACCACTGAATTCATGCTCAGACCTATTTGGTACATCCACAATAGGTATTTAATCAATTGAATCTTGTTTGACAGAGCACCATGAGCCCTGTAAAACAATATATCATAGAATAAATGCTTTGCTTATTGATAGGTTTCACCGTTGATATAAAAATATTTTTCAATGGCTAAGCGGCTATTCAATTGAGAGGGGTCTGTCAAGATAGGGTGATGCTTAAAGCAGCCAAGACCTCACTGAGGAAGTTGCCTTGTTTTGCAAAATGAAAAAATTTAAAGTAATTTATATATTTTTTATACTTACCAGTGACCCAGACTAGCTGGTGCTAACCTAAAAATATCTAGGGCCAAACACAAATTTTGCCCCCCAATCCCCAAAATTTGCATGCAAAACCGAAAATTAGAAGTCCTATCTGGCCCTCCATACATTTACCCTCCGCGCATGCGCAGACGGCAGGAAGTCATCGAATCTGGCGCCAACATCATTCTTTGTAAAAAAGATTATAATAATTCAGTGGGGAGGTATGAGTGCCCAGTACTGCCCACTCAAGGGCGGGCCATTCCCGTCTGGGTCATTGGTAAGCATAAAAAATATATAAATTACTTTAAATTTTTTCATATTTTTGTACCTTAACCAATGACCCAGACCAGCTGAATCATAAAAAGGTGGAGGGCCAAGAATTTCCGAATTAGTAGATCAACATAGATCAAATCTTTCAATCGATGATGAAGAAAATTAGAATAATTAGAATTTACATGTATGTCTCTTTATATCATAATAGAAGAGACATATCCTAATATGGATCCCAATTATGTAAATCCTAAATGCGAGCATGAAATCATGTTAATTAGGATGTAACAAATAAACAATTTTTAAGGCAGGTCTGGATTAAGCCCTAAAAATTAGAATGGCATATTGAGAATGAGAGAAAATTGCCCATAAACCTACGCCAAACAATAATACTACAGCTGATCGCCGAATATAGCATGGACAAAACAGCTTCCTTAATAGTTACATACCCAATAAGTCAGAGAAGTGGACAAAATGACCCCCCCTTTTTTGAACATATCTTCAAAAGAAAGAGGGGAGAGCTCTGGAATCAATAATCAAAACCCGGAAACGATATAAATAAACATCGATCAGGCACTCAAAAATTAATTCATGAATAATAAATGGTGCTTAATGCCACTTCACAAGCCAAGTTTATAGCGATGATTTTGGTAAATAACATTATCCGCTACAAAATATGCACTACAAATGGCGTATACAGGTACAACGAAATCAGTGAAATAATAATATAACATACACATACAAAAGCAAGATACGATGAACAATCTCTGCAGAGGAAACACACTTCAAGATCATTCACATGAGGCCTCTGTAATATTAAATCCGGTAAGAACACTATCCAATGTGTACTATTTACGGAAACTAATGCAACAGAACTGCATATATGCCAATGAGGGCGCCATCCAACATGACCCAAATGCAAGTATGTATGTTTTAAAATATATATACGCAACAGCATGAGTGCGGGTGGGGGGAATTTGAATATATGTCGAAACCTCCTCACCCACATTATTAATCATTGCTGGTACAGACAGCAATAATATAGTGACCACAAAGCTCTTTCACGTCTGACATACTCCGTAATGCCACTGAAAGCGGAGAATGCTGTGAAGAACAAAACTTCCCTTGAAGAAGAAAACCTCTCGAGGGGAAGCTTCTGACAAATGTTCAATAACAGACACCATAACCTCAATGAAATCAATAGAAACAAATGAATTGAAGGATACACATATACTATCATTCATTCCCATGAAACTTTAAAAATTTATAGTAATTTATATATTTTTTATACTTACCAATGGCCCAGACTTAGCTGGTGCTAACTCTAAAATATCTAGGGCCAAATGCAAATTTTACCCCCCAATCCCCAAAATTTGCATCTAAAACCGAAATTTGCATGTCCTATATGGTCTTCCATACTTTTACTCCACTGCGCATGAGCAGTGTCAAGTAGGTCTTGAAACTGCCGCCAAAAATCATTCTTGCAACCAGTGCCTGGTAAGCGCTATGTACGCAGCGGGGAGGCAAGAGTTCCGAACTCCTGGGAGGGCCATCCCCGTCTGGGTCATTGGTAAGTATAAAAAATATATAAATTACTATAAATTTTTTAAGATTTTTATACTGTACCAATGTCCCAGACTTAGCTGAATAGTAAAAAGGTTGGAGGGCCTAGGACATAAGGAAAATCCAATAGACTCAATTACCTATAACAAACCTATCCCCTCAATGAGAAAAGGAGAGATAGGCTAAATGTATCTTTCTTATTTGTATCAAAAAAGAAAGACACAACACCAATCTGTAATTGAGCACAAGAACATCTAGTATAATCCTTTATACTAATATTTTTAAAGGAAAGCCAATAAATACGTGAGTCTAGCGAAATGAGACTCTATATACTCATTTAAAAGTGTTAGAAGAATGTATATTAACGCCCAATTAATCACGTGATATATACAGATACTTCCCACCAATCAACACTTAAAAAATATTACACCGATGAGTAAACATAAGCTTTACCCTTTAAAATCATCTCGGAACCGACTCGGAATAACTAACTCCAAGGGAGGTATTCCCTTGCTTTACACTATAAAGCAGGTGACCCAAGGGAACACCCCCCCCCCCCCTCCCTTTCCCTTGCCTTGGATCAAATACCCCAGAGCAAAGAGGGAAGCAGGACAAAGTCACTGCCGGAACCGAAAGCCTATACACATAAAGTTGCCACTGTTTATTAGACGACATTCTGAGTAATAGATCTGCAGAAAGGACTCAATATTCTCAGATACAAAATCGTGAAAATGGAGGCCTATGACCAATATGTAGCCCTCATTAGATCTGTAATATCAACATTATTAGCTTAAGCCTATGATGTAGAAGAACTCTTACTTCATGAGCTTAAAACCAACTCACAAACTGCTGAATGAAGATATAATCATTAGCAGAACTGATAGTAGATCGAATCCCTCTGACCATAGAATGGACCGCAATGTGGAGGTAGCTTCCACGGCATGTCCCACAAAGGACGCCTGAGTAAATTAATCCTCAGTCTTTGTGGATATAGAGGAGCTACCAACAGAATTGCATTGAAATAATTACATTGAGCAATATCTGCTAAATGAACGGCATTGGAAGATACGTATATCTTATTATTCCATTTCACAAGATCGATAGAGCGTTTACTGCAAATGCTCGAAAATCCAAACATTGTGACATCTACATCTGCAAATGATTGTTGAGATGCATCGCGAAAATAGTCGATCATTGGCCGCTCTCCTGGTAGCAATCTGATTGAAAACTGGTTTGTTGAAAGTCCATTCTGGCGGCAACAAACGGCCCCTCCGTGAAGGGAGTCCGCTAATACATTCAGACAACCCGGAATATGACGGACGAATAGAAGAACTTGATGTTCTAGTACCAATCGAAAGATTCCTTCCATTAACATGAATGACAGGATGGAATGAGAGCCTCCATAAATCCGAAAATACGCTAATACCGTCGAGTTGTCGGACAGAATTAGCATATGAGCATTCCGAATAACGTTCATCAATAACGTAGCGCAAGCCAAAATGACATCATTCTTGATGTTTGTGTGCTTGATAAGGAACTATGGAAACAAAAGACCCTGGCACTTCAATCCGTTGGGTTTAATGAAACTACCCAAAGAGTTTGACTGACATCCATCAAAACTGTAAAACTCGGATCCGGCAATTGCAGTGGAACTACTTGAGTTAAGCACTGAAAACTTGCCCAAGTCCGAATCTCCTATTCACTTGATTTGACAAGAAGATGTCCGTATCAAGCGAAATAATCTTCACCCTCCAATTCTGAATTAAAAGAAAACTGGAGAGGACAAATGCGTAACTGCTCCATTGGAAAAACAGGCCGATGAAATCATCAGATGTGTACCCATACGCACAACTAGTAGAAAGCTGTATGACGGAAGGCCACCACATATGCCGACATTATGTACACCATACATGATATGGTACATATAGAAATGGATTGGAGGAGTGTCTAATTTGTTGGATAAAGGGTTAATATCTCCGGATCAAATTATCAGATTTACATAAAAAACTATACAGCACAGCACATCAGTAACCTGAACATATATATGAAGTAACATGACAATCGGATTGATATTTTTTGAGTTATCTCATGCCAAAGGGATTGGAGGAATTTTCAATTTGAAGGATAAAGGGTTAATATCTCAGGATCAAATTATCAGATTTACACCAAAAACTATACAGCTTGGCACATCAGTAACCTGAACATGAATATAAAGTAACTTGACAATCCAAGCAATATTTTTCAAGTTATCGAATACCAAAGGGATTGGAGGAATTTTCAATTTGAAGGATAAAGGGTTAATATCTCAGGATCAAATTATCAGATTTACACCAAAAACTATATAGCTCGGCACGTCAGTAACCTGAACACAAATATAAAGTAACCTGACAATCCAAGCAATATTTTTCAAGTTATTGAATGCCAAAGGGATTGGAGGAATTTTCAATTTGAAGGATAAAGGGTTAATATCTCAGGATCAAACTATCAGATTTACACCAAAAACTATACAGCTCGGCTAATCAGTAACCTGAACACAAATATAAAGTAACTTGAAAAACCAAGCAATATTTTTCAAGTTATCGAATGCCAAAGGGACTGGAGGAATTTTCAATTTGAAGGATAAAGGGTTAATATCTCAGGATCAAACTATCAGATTTACACCAAAAACTATACAGCTCGGCTAATCAGTAACCTGAACACAAATATAAAGTAACTTGACAAACCAAGCAATATTTTTCAAGTTATCGAATGCCAAAGGGATTGGAGGAATTTTCAATTTGAAGGGTAAAGGGTTAATATCTCAGGATCAAAATTACAGATTTACACCAAAAACTATACAGCTCGGCACATCAGTAACCTGAACACAAATATAAAGTAACTTGACAATCCAAGCAATATTTTTCAAGTTATCGAAGGCCAAAGGGATTGGAGGAATTTTCAATTTGAAGGATAAAGGGTTAATATCTCAGGATCAAACTATCAGATTTACACCAAAAACTATACAGCTTGGCTCATCAGTAACCTGAACACAAATATAAAGTAACTTGACAATCCAAGCAATATTTTTCAAGTTATCGAATGCCAAAGGGATTGGAGGAATTTTCAATTTGAAGGGTAAAGGGTTAATATCTCAGGATCAAAATTACAGATTTACACCAAAAACTATACAGCTCGGCACATCAGTAACCTGAACACAAATATAAAGTAACTTGACAATCCAAGCAATATTTTTCAAGTTATCGAAGGCCAAAGGGATTGGAGGAATTTTCAATTTGAAGGATAAAGGGTTAATATCTCAGGATCAAACTATCAGATTTACACCAAAAACTATACAGCTTGGCTCATCAGTAACCTGAACACAAATATAAAGTAACTTGACAATCCAAGCAATATTTTTCAAGTTATCGAATGCCAAAGGGATTGGAGGAATTTTCAATTTGAAGGATAAAGGGTTAATATCTCAGGATCAAAATTACAGATTTACACCAAAAACTATACAGCTCGGCACATCAGTAACCTGAACACAAATATAAAGTAACTTGACAATCCAAGCAATATTTTTCAAGTTATCGAATGCCAAAGGGATTGGAGGAATTTTCAATTTGAAGGGTAAAGGGTTAATATCTCAGGATCAAAATTACAGATTTACACCAAAAACTATACAGCTCGGCACATCAGTAACCTGAACACAAATATAAAGTAACTTGACAATCCAAGCAATATTTTTCAAGTTATCGAATGCCAAAGGGATTGGAGGAATTTTCAATTTGAAGGATAACGGGTTAATATCTCAGGATCAAGTTATCAAATTTACACCAAAAACTATACAGCTCGGCACATCAGTAACCTGAACACAAATATAAAGTAACTTGACAATCCAAGCAATATTTTTCAAGTTATCGAATGACAAAGAAATGGATACGGATGCCGGACGGACGCTCCAACATTTCGGGTTTATGGGCTACCAAAAAAACATTTTGTATGTCCAAAACCTTATTTTACCCAGAACCCACCCCCTCCACCCTAGAACTTATATTTAACCCTAACCCCACCCCTCACCAAAAAACCACACCCTAACCCTAACCCTACCCCACCCTGACCCTAAACCCTAAAAGCCCACGCCAGACCCTAACCCCCATCCATCCCCGGAACCTAACCCACAAACTTAAGCCCTACTCTGGGGCTACCCCTAACCCTAACCCCCACCCCACACCTGACACAACCCCACCCTAGCCAAACCAACAGGATTAGGAGCTATTTTTCGGTTTAGGGACTACTAAAACTAAAACCCCACCCCTGACCCCAACCCTAACCTTCCCCCCCGGACCTAAACCTCCCCAACCTTAAGCCCTACTCTGGGGCGACCCCTAACCCTAACCCCTCCCACTCCTAACCCTAACACTACCTTAATTTGGAGGTAGGCCCTAATAATAATATCCCCTAAACCCCCAATGTTGGCCCGGGCAGACCGCCGGACGGCTGGACAGACGGACGGACAAAAAAAAAATATACAGCTCGGCACATCAGTAACCTGAACATAAATATAAAGTAACTTGACAAACCAAGCAATATTTTTCAAGTTATCGAATGCCAAAGGGATTGGAGGAATTTTCAATTTGAAGGATAAAGGGTTAATATCTCAGGATCAAATTATCAGATGTACACCAAAAACTATACAGCTCGGCACATCAGTTACCTGAACACAAATATAAAGTAACTTGACAAGCCAACCAATATTTTTCAAGTTATCGAATGACAAAGAAATGGATGCGGACGCCGGATGGACAGACCGACAGATGGACGGATGGACAGATGCACAAACAAAAAAACTATACAGCTCGGCACATCAGTAACCTGAACACAAATATGAAGAAACTTGACAATCCAAGCAATATTTTTCAAGTTATCGAATGCCAAAGGGATTGAAGGAATTTTCAATTTGAAGGATAAAGGGTTAATATCTCGGGATCAAATCATCAGATTTACACCAAAAACTATACAGCTCGGCAAATCAATAACCTGAACACAAATATAAAGTAACTAAACAATCCAAGCAATATTTTTCAAGTTATCGAATGCCAAAGGGACTGGAGGAATTTTCAATTTGAAGGATAAAGGGTTAATATCTCAGGATCAAATTATCAGATTTACACCAAAAACTATACAGTTCGGCATATCAGTAACCTGAACACAAATATAAAGTAACTTGACAAGCCAAGTAATATTTTTCAAGTTATCGAATGGCAAAGAAATGGATACGGATGCCGAATGGACAGACCGACGCATGGATGGACGGACGGATGGACAGACGGACAAACAAAAAAAACTATACAGCTCGGCACATCAGTAACCTGAACACAAATATAAAGTAACTTGACAATACAAGCAATATTTTTCAAGTTATCGAATGCCAAAGGGATTGGAGGAATTTTCAATTTGAAGGATAAAGGGTTAATATCTCGGGATCAAATCATCGGATTTACACTAAAAACTATACAGCTCGGCAAATCAGTAACCTGAATACAAATATAAAGTAACTTGATAATCCAAGCAATATTTTTCAAGTTATCGAATGCCAAAGGGATTGGAGGAATTTTCAATTTGAAGGATAAAGGGTTAATATCTCAGGATCAAATTATCAGATTTACACCAAAAACTATACAGCTCGGCACATCAGTAACCTGAACACAAATATAAAGTAACTTGACAATCCAAGCAATATTTTTCAAGTTATCGAATGCCAAATGGATTGGAGGAGTTTTCAATTTGAAGGATAAAGGGTTAATATCTCAGGATCAAATGGTCAGATTTACACCAAAAACTGTACAGCTCGGCACATCAGTAACCTGAACACAAATATAAAGTAACTTGACAATCCAAGCAATATTTTTCAAGTTATCGAATGACAAAGAAATGGATACGGATGCCGGACGGACAGATGCACGGACAGACGGACGGACAAAGGATGGACGAACGACGGATGGCCACCCCGGATGATGGCATTATGTGTACCATACATAGTATGGATACACATAATAAAATCACAGCAGTTCTACAAAACATATCAGTCACATGAGATCTCTCGCTGAGACCTTGTCTGAGTGAAGACAATAGCGAGTATAACAACTGATTAATTTCGCTCTGGTTAACGGCAGATGAACGAGAATGTTATGGGTCTCGAAGTTCATCCCCTGGTGGGTAAATGACTTGGACGAAACCAGATCCGACTTCTCCTCGTTTACATATGAAACCGAGACATCGGATCGATAGGAGCAGAATCTGCACATCGTTCTGCGCTCTGGTTAATGGCAGACAAACAAGAATGTTATGCGTCTCGAAGCTCATCCCCCAGTGGGTAAATGACTTGGACGAAACCAGATCCGACTTCTCCTCGTTTACTTATGAAACCGAGCCGTCGGATCAATAGAAGCAGAATCTGCACATCGTTCTGAAGCATTAACTCATTGCCACACCTCTGAAGAATGTCGTCCAGGTAGGCCGACGTTACTGCAGACGAATGAGCTCGGAAATGAGTCATTACCGAGTTCGTTATTCGAGTGAAAGCCCAGGAACTAGATTCAGATCGAAACACATTGGTCGGTGCTGAAACACAATTCCTATGATAAAGAAGCAAAGATACTTTCTGAACGCCTGATGTACCATGACGTGAAAGTATGCAACTAGAAATCTATGCATATAGCATAGCCGTACACCCGAATACTCGCTCTGACCGATCAGATGAACTCCATATAGAAACTTGGAGTCATGGTCAGCTTGTTATCCAGCTCAGAATATGAGTGGACGGAATGAGTCGTCTGGTTTGGAACCAGAAAAGGATGGTTGTAGAAACTTGGAAATTCCTGGATTTCTACGATCTCTATCGCGATCATTCCAGAAGAGACTGGACTTCTGATGGAAGCGAGCGTCTATTCTACTGACTGACATAAGCTGAGTCCAAGTTGGACTCCGAGTTAACAGAGGATTTCGTCTGAGGAACAATTAATCCTTCCGAAATCACCCCTTGAATCCAAGGGACGTCCGTTATCTAATCCCAAATCATTGAGAAACTTGACAGTCTTCCGCTCACTAGTACAGGATAGAGGATAAAACCATAACCTCCTGGTCCTGTGAGGCTTGCGGAAGTAGGAGCCATGTCCTCCATGGCCCGCACCTCGCCTCGTCGACCTAGGGGCGTCTGACCGGATGTCTCGGTCAGAATTACGGGCCCTATCTGAGTCGCTACCCTGGCAGTCTCTAGAATAAGACCTAGAGGATGCATAGGAACCTCTATAGGAACTTCCCTTGGACGTATTCGTCCCAGAAGTGCCTGTCCTATTCTTCTCTGCTGAATCCGACTATATGGAAGCGAATTAATAGCAGAGGGTCTGAAGCTTTCTTAGTTAACTGATCATAAACTGCGGAAAGCTTGCCGTCGTAGAAAACTCTCCGGAGATCGGAGCGACTCAGAGAGAGTTTTTCACCTTACTATCTACACGCGTGGATGTAGCCAGGGTCGCGTCACATCTAACCAACTCCCTATTGCCACTAAAGGACGGAGTTTTACGTGAGGTCCTTGAAAGAACTCTTAAGGAGGTTGTACATCCTAGAATTCTTTTTCCTTGAGACGTAATGATAACGTTCTGGTAAGGTGATCTGCGTACTATTATGCGTCTAAGCTGTCCCTGCTAGATGATATTATTATTTCCAACATCGTGGTTGGAATTGACATAGACGTCAGTAAAACAATACTAGTTCCTGAACTGGTTGTCTGGATGCAGAGAACTCTCAGAATGCTCTGTCCTGCCGTTTCAAAATATTCAGTGAAATGATGAAAGGCAGATGTAGAGCATATTGCCGATAAGAAACCTGACCTGCCCATTTAGGTAGCAAGTTATATAAATATAGCGTCATTCAACAGATCAATGTCCATGAAACATATCTGGACTATGTCGGAACTGAGGGATGATGTCCCTAAACCGATTAAGAATTCTATATCCAGTGGCGCTATCCGTTTCTTATCCGGCAACGCAGCATTTTGGTCCGGAGGAACAACGTCCGATGATAATGCCAGATGCACTCTACGTCAATTATGTTGTTCCGAAAAGGGAAAATACAACGTATCCGTATCCCTTTCACCATCAGACCACTTGAAATTCTTGGTCATCCGTGCCTGAACCTGCAGTGGAACGTACCAACCCAGCTTCGACGGATAATTCCTGATCTGACAGAGTTACTGTCAGTTGCTGGGACGCTGCAATAATTTGTGCTATCTGCGATAGCATATCCACAACAGAGGCCTGTGGAGCTGCGGTCTTATAGGATTTAGCTGCTGGAAGCTCCTTGGATGTTCACTCCTGCATACCTCAAATATGCGAACGTCTGGAGAATGAAAGCCTCGTATCCTTGGCTACCGGATGGCGTGACCTGGTCGCCGTAGAATCCCTGATCGTCGATGTTGGTTGAATATCACAGGTCACATAGCCAAGGTGCGGTCGCGTGTGCTGCCGTAAGGATGAGGAAGCCGAAAGAGCAGTCTCTCTGGACTGTCTATGTAACGGAGCGTCCCGAGTGGTAGACGTATACTCCGACTGAGGAACGTTTTGTACCACAACATCTGAGCCCAAAAGTTGTAATACGAGAGAGGGACCTCTCTCGCTCGCAGCCCAGATGGACCTGGACGAGCTAGGAACCGGACTTAATAGGCTTCCTCCGTACCATCCTCGTATCCCTCGTCACTGGGTGTGCACATTATATTTTATAGTGCTCGCAACACCCAAATCTCCTTCCTGGACCGCAACGGACGAACCCGGGTGCTGAGCCATTCGGTGAATGGTCGCGACACCGGGCGAGCTAGCGGACGCCAAAGCCATCGATAGTACTAGGGAACTCCAGGCAATTGACATATCTACATGAGCACTTTGCCGCTAACTGAGCACTTTGCCGCTAACTCTTCATTAAACTGTGACAATGGAAGCACACTTACGAAGACATCATGGTAACATCACCTTGTTTATGTTACTCAATGAGACCTGTGGAGCCGCGGCCCTACGTGAATTATCCGCTGGAAGCTCCCGGGACGTTCATTCCTGCATTTATATAATATGCGAACGTCCCCACTGGAAAGGTCTCGTATCCTTGGCTAGCAGATGGAGTGACCAGGTCGACGTGTATTCCTTGGTCGGTGAAGAAGAGCACCATGGACGTTCAATCCTGCATTTATATAATATGCGAACGTCTCCTGTAAATCTGTGGTCACATAGCCAATGTGTGGTCGTGTGTGTTGACGAAGATAAGGAAGCCAATATAACAGCCGTGTCGGACTGTCATGCGATGGAGCGTCTCGAACAGACTATCCTCGGATCCGTCGTTGCTGCGTGTGCACATCTGAAGTTTTATAGTGCTGGCATCACCCAATCTGCTTCCCTGGACCGCAACGGACTAACCCGGGTGCTGTACCATTCTTATTTCTGACACTGGGAGGACTAGCGGGCGACAATGCCTTCAATAGAACTAGCTAACTCCCAGCAATTGTCGTAATACCTTGAGCACTTCCCGCTAGCCCTAATATTGCAACGACGGAAACACAGTTATTGAAGACATCACGGAAACATCACTCTGAGTTCTGAAAAAGAAACTGATAATATATAGTGACCGTACGGAGAGACCTCTTACTGCAACAAAATACCGTGACACACGTCTCCAACATTGTCATATCAATCAACACACACAGAGCAAGAATTAATGCGACTACATTGACTATAAGAAACACAATGAACTTGTGAATTAGAGGAAGATATCCTCGAATTACGATAGAATATTTTTTCAACCAGAAAAATATATACACCGTCATATTATTCGCACTAACTCTTGAAATGAATATACGTAATATATTATAATTCATTATAACATTTCAAAAGAAAATAATTTTCAAAAAAAATAAAAAAATTTTGAAAAAATTTTCAGAAGAGCCCAAGTTCCCAATGGGAGCCCAAAAAAGCCTAAGTGTGGACAAAAATTTGAAATCATTTTGAAAAAATTAATGTAACACTTACGGACAATATTAATGTATCTTGCTATGAACTAAATTAAGCAGAAGCCAAGTAATTATTGTCAGAAGTAACAGTTGTCAACATAAGCAAAAGTGTCAACAACCTGGAAACATGATTCCAGGCACTAAAACAAACATGGCCCGAAATCAGTTACCAATTTAAACACTATCTAATGCAAAACAGAGGCTTCCAGAGAAGAAACTGTAGAACTTCAGATGATAGATGCAGACCAAAACGCCTAAACACCCCTAGGGTGAGGACGTAAACATGGGGAAAAAACAGAAAATAATTATGTTTCCAAGTCAAAACTCCCCAAAAATTTTAGTAATAAACATTACAAAAAATAAGCCAAAAGCATGGGAGAATAGCTAGGGGGGAATAAAGGAAATGGAGAGAGGAAACACTGATTAAACAATGGAAAATTCATAGCAAGAATGACCACAATGAGGTCATGCCACGAAAATAGGTAACATGAATAATTTTGTAAAATAATTATAAGTTACAGCCCTGAACATTTGTTTCCACTGTTTTTTCCTCTCCACGTTCTATTTCCATCATATATCCACCATTTCTCTCATAATTATGTGTCTGGTATCCTTAAAACTGAGATTTACAAGCACAAATATCAGTCAGTTGTAACTGAATTGAGGGCCAAACAAAGAATGACTTTTGGCGGCAGTTTCGAGACCTCCTTGACACTGCGCATGCGCAGTGGAGTAAAAGTATGGAGGACCATATAGGACATGTAAATTTCGGTTTTAGATGCAAATTTTGGGGATTGGGGGGTAAAATTTGCATTTGGCCCTAGATATTTTAGAGTTAGCACCAGCTAAGTCTGGGTCATTGGTACAGTATAAAAATATGGTTGAGCGTCAAATGAATGCGCTCAAATGCCTAATACTGGCGACACAAATAATGGAAACTATTATTCTTGTGCGCCGCAAATTTAACTATCCTGAAGTGATCCTATATAAGATCATGTAATAGCCATACAGTTAGAACAAGCCCAAGATGTAGCTAAAGCTTTACTTCATGCGCTCAAATCTTAAGCACTGACTGCTGATTGGAACATAAATTTACCTAAGCATTACGAATAGCTAACTGACTTATTAAACAATAGAATGAAGGTAAACGTCCCTTCTATTGGAAATTAATGACAAAAGAAGAGTTCTTCTCTTCTGATAAACTCTGATCTGCATCTATAAATACATGAACTGTAATAATTCAATGATGCAGCATATATGTGGTTTCCAAAAACCGAGGGTCCCAAGATCTCTGCATAGGGAGACCATCGGACTCAGGATTGTAACGCAATATATGAACTCACATGCGTAATAATTGAGAAAAACGTTAAATATATGTCCAAACTTGACCTTATGTTAAAAGATTCTCTAAACAAAAGGTCTAGAGCGAAAAACGTCTACCACTCCAGTTAAGAATAACTGGAGGGGATGTGTGCGTAAGCGACCCATCGAAATAACTTCATAGCCACTCCGCACAACCACATCTGGCGCATAAAATTTTCTGCTGTTAATGCGTCAGATAACAGATAAAAGCGAGCCAAACAGCTGGCTAATTCGCTCTGTGAAACAACAGATGAACCAGCCAGATGAAAAAGAATTGTGGGATATGTGTATCCTATCATTAATCCCATGAGACATTATCTAGTTCACAAAACAAGTGATCTAAAGAACTATACTCGCTACATTGCCGAACGCTCGCTTTTCGACTGAAAGATAATCATAAATAACCTAATTATCCACTTCCAGTCAAAATCGGTCGGACCGAGCTCTATAAGAGCCTGGAACCACCGGCTCAGGGGAGTCTGATCAGTAACTCAGTCTGACGAGAAACCCCTATCCAAGTGGCTGTATAGACAATCCTAAAGAAATATATATAGGAGAGATAATTATACCTTCGCTATGAGCCCTTATAGGAGAATTGAGTCTAGGACAAACTCTCCTACTCTTTCTGTTGGTGTGGTCGATTAGACCCCAACTTAAAGAGTCGAGTATTGATGCTTTCTTGTAGCTTAATCCTACAATAATGAAAGCTAACCATCAAAGATTTAGGTATACCTATACCTTCGCTATGAGTCCTATAGACGATCTGAGTCTAGGACAACCTCTCCTACTCTTTCTGCTGGTGTTTGTCAATTAGACCCCAACTTGAAGAGTCGAGTATTGATGCTTTCTTGTAGCTTAATCCTACAATAATGAAAGCTAACCATCAAAGATTTAGGTATACCTATACCTTCGCTATGAGTCCTTTAGACGATCTGAGTCTAGGACAACCTCTCCTACTCTTTCTGCTGGTGTTTGTCAATTAGACCCCAACTTAAAGAGTCGAGTATTGATGCTTTCTTGTAGCTTAATCCTACATTAATGAAAGCTTACCATCAAAGACTAGAGTCTGGAAAACTAAAGCGACTGTAGCAAGTTTCCCACCTGGTCAAATGTTAAACATCAGAATAACTCCCACTTAACATTACCATATTTACTGTATGTATTGGGACAGCTAAAAATAATTATTTTCACAGGTGTCCCAATTCTTAGAAAATGGGGAAAGAACACAGCCTGGTCTTGATTTGATGCTGAATAAAGTTGAGTGTGATTCATTTTCCATCACTATATATGAAAATCATTGTCCAATTTCTTGTATATTTTCATTTTTTGCTTCCAAAACATAGCTTATGATCCCTCATTGGAACGGGCACATTGCGCTCGTTCCAATGAGGGATCATAAGCTATGTTTTGGAAGCAAAAAATGAAAATTTTTAGTTACTCAAGAATTTTTTTTATGAGTGTCATCTGCTACGAGCGACGGGTCAACTGGAAACAAATCTCCTGAATGTCCCAAACTTTGGAGCATAAAAAAAATATAGTTTTCTGGAAAAAATGTGTGTCCCAAATCATAGAGTGTCCCAATACATAGAGTAAATACGGTAGTTAAGACAAAGATATATATAGGTCTGGAAAGAAGTTTTAAAAGGTACAAATGACCACAAAATTCTTGTCCATATAGACGTTGCGTCACAGTACTTAAAATTGAATTACATAAGACCATGAGTCTAAATTCGCTCTGAATAAGAAATTATCTTCTCAATTGTGTCCGAGCGAACAGCAAAAGATGAAGGTAAGGCTACAACTAAGATCTTAGCCTGCTCATTCAACACAGAGAAACTCTCAACACATCTTCTCCTGTTGTTTTTAAAAGTATGTGAACAAACAAAAAATTACAGAAGATGATAAGAAACCGAATTACTTCTTCCCGCAGGAAGTTAAATATGGTGTCGTCTACACAATCGAAGTCCTGTGACACCCCTGTAGACTTAACCGGAAAGAGATCTTATTATCCTGCTCTTTGTCCAATTGAAGCCAGCGTCTAACGACGCTCGCGGTTTCTCATAATTACTTGCAGCATTGTAATTTACTGCAACAAGTTCAAGGAAACAATAATGTCTATTATCAATATCATCCATGAGTTGTTCCGAAAGGGAAAGTTACCATATCCCTTTCATCATTCGTCAAAATCAGTTAGAATCACGGTCACCAGCATCTGAACAGGCAGATGACTGGACCGATCAAGCACCATTCAACAGCTCAGGTTTTGAGACTGACGTTGAGTGCTTCAGCCTTAGCAGGAATACTGTGATTAGCTGCACAATATGCGACAGCAAGTCCGTTACGGAGGCTTGAGGAGCAGTGGTCATGAATTGCTTGTCTGCCGGTTGCTCCTGGGACCGGGTGTCCAAGATAACTATTACAGCGGATGTCCCAATGAATGAAGCCTCAACTCCTTGGCTACTAGATGGTGCGACTTTCTTCACAAAGACGGACCTTTTGACGACGCATACTAGATATCCTAAGTGACTTAGCCAAGGTGCAGACGGGAGTGATTGGTAGAGGCTAAAGAAGCCAAACTGTAGCCATCCCCAGCTAAGAAATGAACTAAGCGTACCGGACAATAGCTATATATGTAAGCTCTGACTGACGCAAGTTCCTAGCAACAACACCCGGCCCCAGATGTTGTTAAAATAGAGAGAGGGGTCTCCCTCTTGCTCTCGGTCCAGAGAAACCTAACGAGTGAACCTCAGAACTTGCCGACTTCTACCTTCCATCAACACAGGGTGAGCATGAATGGATTAAATAGTGCTCACTACACCCTTATTCTCTCTCGGCCGCTATGGACATACCCGGCGTCACACCACAAGTCTATGTGATAGATCTGAGGGTTGAGCTAGCAGGAGACAAGGGATGTAAACCTCTTTTGAAGCCTAGCCCTTGTCTAATATCATTGAGCACTTTTCCACTAGCTCTAAATACAATGCACATGCAACACATCCGGTGTCACGGTTCTCATATTCAATCTTAACCACTTCACCGGCGTCAGGGAACTGAAACCACTCATCGCGGTTTATAGCCCTGTGCAATATAAAGATCACTTTGTCCGTTATGTAGAGGAAACCATAAGACTAGCCGACCCCAGCTGCCTATTAGACGGGACATCCCGGACAGGAGGCATGGATGTATACTCCGACTGACGCAAGTTCCTACCAATAACATCTGTCCCCAGATGATGCTGTAAGAGAGAGAGGCCTCTCTCTTGCTCGCGGTTCTGGGTGACCTGAACGAACGTACCTCAGAACTTGCCGGTTTCCTCCTTCCATCGTTGCTGGGTGAGCATGGTTGCATATCATAGTGTCCGCTCCACCCTATATAATCTTCTAGCCCAGATCGGATACAGCCGGAGTCACAGTTCTCAGAGGCCTGAGTAACCGTGAGTGCTTTTCGAACGTAGAGGAAGCTATAAGACTAGCCAACCCCAGCAGTCTATGGAAGGAGCGTCCCGGACAGGAAGGCATGGACGTAAGCTCCAACTGACACAAGTTCCTACCAACAACCTCTGACCCCAGATGTTGTTATAAGCGAGAGGGGCCTCTTTCTTGCTTGCGATCAGGGAAGACCTGGACGAGCATACCTTAGAACTTGTCTGCTTCCTCCTTCCCATGCTTCCTCCTTTCCGTCGTTGCAGGGTGAGCATGTTCATATTTTATAGTGCTCGCTACACCCTTATTCCTCTTCTCTTCCGCTACAGACATACCCAGCATCACACCACTAGACTACGTGATAGATCTGCCAGTTGAGCTAGCTGGAGACAAGGGACATAAACCGCTTTTGAAGCCTAGCCCTTGTCTAATATCATTGAGCACTTTTCCGCTAGCTCTATAATGCGGCAATGGAAGCACAGTCCCTGACGGCATCACGAAACCGCACCATGTTCTTGTTCCTCTGTAAATAGAAACTAAAAAACTATAGTGACATTTTGACGAGAGGACCAGCAGTGTCCCCTCACCGCGATAGGACCAATAGCGTCCACTCGCCTAACACAAACCATGTCACCCATCATCCAATGGAACAAGAATTAGTGGTAGTACATCAACTATACTCAAGACAACGACCAAGTAAATAGAGGAAAGGCTTCCTCATTTGCCCTTCTATTAGATAAATATTATTACCTAAAATCTAATATATGTCATTGTACCACCACCAAATCTACCTAAAATATAAGATAACATTAAAATACAATCGATGAAATAAATATATCCAAATGAAAAATTCTTTCAAAAATAAAATAAAAATTTTGAAAAATTTTTTCTTATATAAGAGTCCAAGTTCCCAAAGGGAACGATGAGCCCAAAACAGCCTAAGTGTGGACAAAATTATAACAAGAGGCCCCACGTGGCCTTAATCGCTCACCTGACAAAGTGACTCTAAGAAGTATTTTAGGTCACCTTCACCATGTCATGTCTCATCAACATTAACTGGTTGAGTGATAGATTTTGTTTGAAGTTCAACATTTGTTACCTAAAATTAGTTTTATTTAAAATCATTGGTGTGTGGCCAATCTCCAATGATTTTTAATAAAGCAAATTTATCTCTGCAGACAAACTGGTTTAGCATGAAGCACAAACAAGGAATGTGAAGAGATAGCCTTGGACATCTCTCCCCAACTGTGGATATCTTCCATGAGCTAAATGTATATATTTGCATGCAAGAAAACAAAAATTTTCACAAATTTTATTTTTTTTTATCATCATTGGAACAAGCTCAAACAGCTTATTCCAATAGGGGTATGGGAAGATCAGGTATATTTTTGAGACAGAAATGGGAATATATAAATAATGGTGTTTTTTTGTGAATGATGCTGGAGAATTTTGCGTAAAGATATGGTAAATGGTTTGTTCTAGATACAGAATGATGCAAAAGTATTTAAATTTGATTAGGCAAGTTGTTCCTATAATGCATTTAAAAATTGAAGTAACTGTATTTTTGCTGACGAACTTTTAGATGTGTGTGTCTGTGTTTGTGTTTGTGTGTGTGTGTTTGTGTGTGTGTGTCGGGGGGGGGGGGGGGGGGGGGGGTAAGAGTGTTCCTGAATAAATGGAAAATTTAATTTTTTGTTGAAAGACATAGTGCGTGAATGTTGATTGGAACAAGCTTAGAGAGCTCATTTTAATGTGAAGTCATAAAGCTGTGTTTTACGTACGAAATTCTGGAATAACGAAAAAAAATTGCTTTTTTGACTCAAAAAGCATGGTGTGCGACCTCTCATTGGAATGAGCTCAAAAAGCTCATTCCAATGGGGTATTTACAAGCGATAAGTACATGTATGTTTAAGAGACAAAAATTAAAATTTGAATAGCGATTTTTGCGAAGAATGCTGACAAGTTTTGGCAGTTATGCTGGTAAAAAGGTAAGATATGCAAAGTGGTTGTTTTTTAGAGGCGACATTTAATTAAGGGGAATTAACCCTTGATTACTGAGCTAACTTCTAAAAGTACTGAAATTTCATGAAGCAATGTGAATAACAGACAACAGTTGCCTAAAAATTTCATGAATAACTAAAATTTTTATTCCTTTGTCTCGAAAACATGGCATATGACCTTTGTTGGAATGAGCTGAATGCATGTGTTCCAATGAGGGGTCATAAAATTTGAACGAAGATTTGTGTGAATAATGCATTAGTACTGCTAGATTTGGGTAAACGGTTCACCCTGGATACCACCCCTTCTATAGTAGATCTTTTCTGCAAATTTTGTATAAGATTCTATCAACTTTACAAATAAATACGTTCATGAATCACAATCAGATCCACCCTACAATGTTGCATACCAAATATCAAAAGATTCTGCCTGCTGGATCTGGAGAAGAAGATTTTTTAAGAAATATGCCTGAAATGCACTAAGTTAAAATTTGGGCTCCTATACGGAGCCCAAATATAAACCTAGGGGGCCGATTTGAACAAACTTGAATCAGATCCACCCCACAATGTTGCTTACCAAATATGAAAAGATTCTGAAGCTGGATCTGGAGAAGAAGATTTTTTAAGAAATTTGCCTGAAATGCACTAAGTTCGAATTCGAGCTTCTATACTGAGCCCAAATATGAAACTAGGAAGCCGATTTGAACAAACTTGAATCAGATCCACCCCACAATGTTGCATACCAAATATCAAAAGATTCTGCCTGCTGGATCTGGAGAAGAAGATTTTTTAATAAATTTGCCCGAAATGCACTAAGTGTGAATTCGGGCTTCTATATTAAGCCCAAATATGAATCCAGGGGGCCGATTTGAACAAACTTGAATCAGATCCACCCCGCAATGTTGCATACCAAATATCAAAAGATTCTGCCTGCTGGATCTGGAGAAGAAGATTTTTGAAGAAATTTGCCCGAAATGCACTAAGTTTGAATTCGAGCTTCTATAGTGAGCCCAAATATGAATCCAGGGGGCCGATTTGAACAAACTTGAATCAGTCCACCCTGCAATGTTGCATACCAAATATCAAAAGATTCTGCCTGCTGGATCTGGAGAAGATGATTTTTTAAGAAATTTGCCTGAAATGCACTAAGTTCGAATTCGAGCTTCTATAGTGAGCCCAAATATGAATCTAGGAAGCCGATTTGAACAAACTTGAATCAGATCCACCCCACAATGTTGCATACCAAATATCAAAAGATTCTGCCTGCTGGATCTGGAGAAGAAGATTTTTTAATAAATTTGCTTGAAATGCACTAAGTTCAAATTTGGGCTCCTATACTGAGCCCAAATATAAACCCAGGGGGCCGATTTGAACAAACTTGAATCAGATCCACCCCACAATGTTGCTTACCAAATGTGAAAATATTCTGCCTGCTGGATCTGGAGAAGAAGATTTTTTAAGAAATTTGCATGAAATGCACTAAGTTCCAATTCGAGCTTCTATAGTGAGCCCAAATATGAATCTAGGAAGCCGATTTGAACACACTTGAATCAGATCCACCCCACAATGTTGCATACCAAATATCAAAAGATTCTGCCTTCTGGATCTGGAGAAGAAGATTTTTTAAGAAATTTGCCTAAATGCACTAAGTTCGAAATCGGGCTCCTATACTGAGCCCAAATATGAACCCAGGGGGCCGATTTGAACAAACTTGAATCAGATCCACCCTACAATGTTGCATACCAAATATCAAAAGATTCTGCCTGCTGGATCTGGAGAAGAAGATTTTTTAAGAAATTTGCCTGAAATGCACTAAGTTCGAAATCGGGCTCCTATACTGAGCCCAAATATTAACCCAGGGGGCTGATTTGAACAATCTTGAATCAGATCCACCCCACAATGTCGCTTACCAAATATGAAAAGATTCTGCCTGCTGGATCTGGAGAAGAAGATTTTTGAAGAAATTTGCCTGAAATGCACTAAGTTCGAATTCGGGCTTCTATAGTAAGCCCAAATATGTATCCAGGGGGCCGATTTGAACAAACTTGAATCAGATCTACCCCGCAACATTGCATACCAAATATCAAAATATTATGCATGCTGGATCTGGAGAAGAAGATTTTTGAAGAAATTTGCCTGAAATGCACTAAATTCGAATTCAAGCTCCTATAGTGAGCCCAAATATGAATCTAGGGAGCCGATTTGAACAAACTTGAATCAGATCCACCCTACAATGTTGCATACCAAATATCAAAAGATTCTGCCTGCTGGATCTGGAGAAGAAGATTTTCAAAGAAATTTGCCTGAAATGCAGTAAGTTCAAATTTGGGCTCCTATACTGAGCCCAAATATAAACCCAGGGGGCCGATTTGAACAAACTTGAATCAGATCCACCCCACAATGTTGCATACCAAATATCAAAAGATTCTGCCTGCTGGATCTGGAGAAGAAGATTTTTTAAGAAATTTGCCTGAAATGCACTAAGTTCGAAATCGGGCTCCTATACTGAGCCCAAATATGAACCCAGGGGGCCGATTTGAACAAACTTGAATCAGATCCACCCTACAATGTTGCATACCAAATATCAAAAGATTCTGCCTGCTGGATCTGGAGAAGATTTTTTAATGTTTTTCCCATTGCCTACAGTGTTAAAAAGTGCTGACTCAGCACTTTTTCAAAGTCCCGAAACTGTACCCTATGATAAAACCGATGGCAATTTTTTTTTACCAATCCTTTCTGTTGGTCCTAAGGAAGCTGCACACCAAATAAAAATTCTCAGTGCCGTGCAGTTTTGGAGATATGGGCGTTTTAAATTTTTTCTATTTTTAGCTCCTGCGGTTCCCACGGGGCTGCGGGAAAAATTTTTTTTGCATAAATCAAGTACTCATGACCCAATAAGCCCTCACATAAAATTTGGTTCAAATCAGCCTCTCGGTTTGGAAAATAGAAATTTTGGGCGGGGCAAAAAATTTTGCCCCTCTCATAACAACGCCAAGTATAGCCCCACAAACTTCTCTTGAACAAATCTGAGTCTACACCTCAAAAGGAAGCTGCACACCAAATATCAAGTCTCTGCTACTGCTGGTTCATGAGAAGAAGATTTACAAAGATTTTGGTGCCCCTTGGGGGCGTGGCACCACCCAGGAGGAGGGGCAACTTCATTTGAACAAATCTGAATTGGCATTAGGTAATAAACATTTAGCCAACATTTGAATAAAATTGGGCTAGTGGTTTAGGAGGAGAAGTCGATAATGTAAAGTTAACGCCGGACGGACGACGACGGACGCCGGACGCCGGACAGAAAGTGATTAGTAAAGCTCCCCTTGAGCTTCGCTCAGGTGAGCTAAAAATCTGGTGTAAAATTAACTACCACACTATCAGAATATTTAATGTTACTTATAACTGTCGTTCCTAAACAAAAATAGGAACCTACCTAGAGCATTGTAAATGTAAACAAAAGTTAAAAAATTTATAGTAATTAATATATTTTTTTTAGTGCTAACTCTAAAAAATCCAGGGCCAAACACAAATTTTGCCCCCCAATCCCCCAAATTTGCATCTAAAACCAAAAGAAATCATGTCCTAAAGGAGCTCCATACTTTGCCCTTACTGCACATGCGCAGTGTCAAGGACGTTCCGAAATTGGCGCCAATTATCATTCTTACTGGCAGTGCCTGGTCAGCGTTATGTACTCAGCAGGGAGGTAAGAGTTCCCAACTCCTGGGAGGGCCATCCCCGTCTGGGTCATTGGTAAGTATAAAAAATATATAAATTACTATAAATTTTTTAACATTTTTATACTGTACCAATGACCCAGACTTAGCTGAATAGTAAAAAGGCTGGAGGGCCTAGGACATACAGGAAAATCCAATAAGCTCAACTATATAATATAGAGGCAACCCCTCAATGAGAAAAGGAGTATTAGGCTTTACATGTATCTTTCTTATTTTATGTTAAATTAGAAAGATACAATACCCTTCATAATTGAGCACAATAACATTCATGTTCTCTATTAACATCCAGTCCAGTATAACCCTTTATACTAATTATTTTTAAAGTAAGCCAATAAATAAAGTTAGTCCAGAGAATTGAGACTCTTTATATTCTTTAAAAGTGTCCGAGGATTGTATATTAACGCCCGTTTGACACTTGACATATACAAATGCTTCACACCGAGCTACACTTTAAAAATATGACATGAATGAATTTTAACATTAATATTACACTTTAAAACCATCCCGGAAACGACTCAGAAATACTGACTTCGGAGGAGGCATTCCCTTGCTTTTCACTATAAAGCAGGTGACCTAAGGGAACACACTCCCCCCCCCCCCCCTTCCCCTTGCCCTGGGTCAAATAGCCCAGAGCGAAGAGGGCAGCCGGACGGAGTCACTGCCGGAACAGAAAGCCTGCATAACTATAGTTGCAACTGTTTAGTGGACGACATTCTGAGCAACAGATAACGGACCTAAACAATGCAGGTCTCCAGAAATGGACTCAATATTTCTGAGATAAAAATTTGTGAATGTGGATGGCTGAGACCAATAAGCAGCCTTCATTAAATCTGTAATAGCAATACTATTAGCGTAAGCCCAAGAAGTAGCAAGAGCTCTTACTTCATGAGCCGAAATCTTAAGCACAGACTGCTGAGAAGAAGATAAATTTTCATAAGCAGTACGGATAGTTAATTGAATCCAACTAGCAATAGAATGGACCGAAATGTCCTTTCTATTAGGCATCAGAGACAGAAAGAAACGTTTTCGTCCCTTTCTGATAAACTGAGATCTCTGTTTATAGATACGTAACGCTCTAACAGGACAGAGTAAAGGCCTACGCCCGTCTGAAGACGGAAGAGCCTTAATAACAATAGGTTCCGGATATTTATTAGGAGCCTGATTCTTAGCTAAAAATCCCACATTAGTAGTGAAGGTGATAGTGTTCCCGACACTACGATAGTGAGAATCATCCACCGACAGTGCATGAAGCTCACTGACTCTTCTAGCAGAAGAGAAAGCTAAGAGAAAAGCTGTCTTATAAGACAAGAATTTGAAATCTACTGTCCCAAGAGGTTCAAATGGCTTTTCCTTCAGTTTAAAAAGAACCCAAGCTAAATTCCATTTAGGAATTAACCTAAGAGTTCTGGGTCTATTTACCGAGAAGTTTCTTACCAACTTAGATAAAGAGACTTTAGATCCAATTTGTAAACTATCATGATGTGCATAGGTATCAGATAACATAGACCTATAACCCTTAATAGTAACAGGCTGCAGTTTGATTTCGTCAAACATGTATACTAGAAAGTTTGCAATGTCTGGTATAGAGGGATCAAAAATATCAACAGAATGATCCCTACACCAACGACGAAAAACCTTCCACTTAGCCGCATAGTTTAGCGAAGAGGAGGTCCTCCTACAGTTAGAAATCGCGTCCACTGCTCGTCCTGTAAAGTGCTTGCCATGCAAGAAGGACCGCACAACGGAAAAACGTGAAGGTTGAGACCTTGCAGGTTGTGATGGAGTTGACGCGATTTCCCCTGCGAAAGAAGATCCTCCCATGGAAGAAGCTTTCGCGGTAGGTCCCACAACAGACACCTGAGTAGATTTATCCACGGTCTCTGTGGAGACAGAGATGCTACCAACAGAATCTTGCATTGAGATTGTTTTATCTTTAGCAATACTTGCTGAATTAACGGCACTGGAGGATACGCATATCCTATCATTCCGTCCCAAGGGATCGACAGAGCGTCTACTGCAAATGCTCTTGGATCCGGACACGGAGACACATACGTCTGCAACTGATTGTTGAGATGTGTCGCAAATAAGTCTATCATTGGCCGTTCCCATTGGTAGCAAATCTGATTGAATACTTGTTTGTTGAGAGTCCACTCCGACGGCAACAAGCGACCCTTTCGTGAAAGGGAGTCTGCTATTACGTTCAGACGACCCGGTATATGACGGACCGAAAGAAGAACCTGATGTTCTAGAGCAAACAGAAGGATTCTTTCCATTAGATTGAACAACGGAATTGAATGAGTGCCTCCCTGATTCCGTATATACGCCAGTACTGTCGTATTGTCGGATAGGATTTGGACATGAGCATTGTGAATAATGTCCATCCAATGACGTAACGCAAGCCAAATTGACATCATTTCCTTGATGTTTATGTGCTTGCCCAGGAATTGCGGATCCCAAAGACCCTGGCATCTCGAATCCGTTGGGATCAATGATGCACCCCAACCTGTTTGACTGGCATCCATCATAATGGTAAAACTCGGATCCGGCAACTGCAGCGGAACTCCCTGAGTTAACCACTGAATGTTTGCCCAAGTCTGAATCTCTCGTTTCACTTGATCTGACAAGAGAACGTCTATGTCGAGCGAATGAATTTTCACACTCCAATTCTGAGTCAAGAAAATTTGGAGAGGACGCGTGCGTAACCGCCCCATCGGAATGAGATCCGCAGCGGCTCCGCACAGACCTATCAGTCTCATAAACTCTCTCACTGTGACTTTGTCTGCGTGCAGACAATAGCGAGCGTAACAACTGACTAATTTCGCTCTGGTTAACGGCAGACGAACGAGATTGTTGTGCGTCTCGAAGCTCATTCCCAGATGTGTGAATGACTTGGACGGCACCAGATCCGACATCTCCTCGTTTATTATAAAACCGAGACGTCGGAGCAATAGAAGTAGATTCTGCACATCGTTCTGAAGCATTAACTCGTTGGCGTACCTCTGAAGAATGTCGTCCAGGTAGGCCAACGTTACCGCAGACGAATGAGCTTGGAAATACATCATTACCGAGTTCATTACCCGACTGAAAGCCCAGGGTGCTAGATTCAATCCGAAGCACATCGCCCGGAATTGATACACCACCCCTAGGACTGCGAAGCGTAGATACTTTCGGAATGTCGGATGTACCATGACGTGAAAGTACGCATCTTTGAGATGTATGCTTGTTGCATAATCGTTCAACCGAATACTCGCTCTGACCGATCGAATCGTCTCCATATAAAACTTCGGAGCGACGATCAGCTTGTTTATCCAGCTCAAATCTATGACTGGACGGAACGAGCCGTCTGGTTTCGGAACCAGAAACAGATGGCCGTAGAATCTCGGTGTCTCCTGGTTTTCTACGACCTCTACCGCATTCTTCATTAAAAGAGACTGCACCTCTGATAACAGAGCGTCTCTTTTCTGTGGATTTGACGGAAGTTGAGTCCATTTTGGACTTCGAGTTAATGGAGGCTTTCGTTTGAAGGATATCTTTAGACCTTCCGAAATCACCCCTCTCACCCAAGGGTCGTCCGTAATCGACGCCCACTCTTGTGAAAAACTCGACAACCTTCCGCAACCGGTACGCGATAGAGGTTGAAGCCATCACCTCCTGGACCTGCGAGGCCTGCGGTAGGAGAAACCACGTCCTCCACGACCCGCACCTCGTCCCGTCGACCTCGGGGCGTCTGACCGGTTGTCCCGGCCCGAAGGACGTCCCGAACGTGAGTCGCTACCTTGACGGTCTCTTGAATAAGACCAAGAGGACGCACCGGAACCTCTATAGGAACCTCTCTTGGGCGCATTAGACCCAGAAGTGTCTGTCTTACTCTTATCTGCCGTGTCCGACTTCTTAGAAGCAGATTTGAACAGCAGAGAATCCGAAGCTTTCTTTGTAATTTTATCGTAAATTGCAGAAAGCTTGCCGTCGAAGAGAAGTTCTCCGGAGACCGAAGCGACTCTGAGAGAGTTCTTCACCTTACTATCCACGAGTGTGGATGTAGCTAGGGCTGCGTCACGTCTAACCAACTCCAGGATTGCCACTGAAAGGGCGGAGTTACACGTGGAATAAGCTACTGCCCTTGAAAGAAGTCTTGAAGAGGATTGTATATCCTGGAATTCTTTCCCTTGAAGACGCAGTGATAACGCCTTTGTAAGGTGATCTGCGTAAGATAAGGCATCTAAACTGGCTCTGTTAGACGAAATAGTTGTTTCCAACACCGCGGTTGGAATAGACGCCGACGACGGTAAAGATAATTCTAAGTCTTCCGCCTCGTCGTCCATACGCAGAGGACCCCTCGGGATACCCTGTCCTGCCGTATCGAATTTATTCCTTGCATTAATGAAAGGCAGGTTGAGAGTATTGGCGGACAAGAAACCTGCTTTTCCCGTTTTGGAAGCAAGTTTGAATATAGCGTCGTTCAATAATTCAAATGTTCTTGCAACATTATTGGACTGAGACGGAAACTCGGGAGCGATGTCCCTGAACCGCTCAAAGAAATCAGAGTCCAATGACGCTATAATTCTCTTGTCCGGAACCGCAGCAGTCTGGCCCGATGGAACAACTTGAGGGAGAAAGTGCCGGATGAAGTCCACGGCAGCTTTATGTTGTTCCGAAAGGGATAGCTCCAAGTCATCCGTATCCCTTTCACCATCCGGTCGGACCTCATGATGCTCCTGGTCGTCCGCCCCCGATGCTTCGGCGGAGCGTACCGACCCAGCGCCGTCGGATAATTCCCGATCCAACACCGTTTCTGTCGGTTGCTGGGATGCTGCGATAAGTTGTGCTATTTGCACAAGCACGTCCGACATCGAAGCCTGCGGAGGCGCAGTCTTTCGCTGCTTCGCCGAGGGCAGCTCCGCATCTGATGACTCCCGCATACTCTTCCTATGCGAACGTCCGGAGTCCATCGGCCTCGTGTCCCTGGCTACCGGATGGTGTGACCTGGTCGCCGAAGAATCCCTGATCGGCGAAGCTGGTAAAATATCAGCGGTCACGTAGCCAAGGTGCGGTCGTGTGCGCTGATGAGAGGAAGAAGTCTGAGCAGTCTCCGCGGACTGCCTATACAACGGAGCATCCCGAGCGACGGACGTGTGCTCCGCTTGCGACACATTTTGTACAACAACATCTGGTCCCAGATGTTGTTGTATGAGAGAGGGGCCTCTCTCGCTCGCGGCCCGGCTGGACCTGGACGAGCTAGGAACCGGACTCGAAGGCTTCCTCCGATCTCTCCTACTATCTGCCGTCACTGGGTGTGCACGTTGAATGTTTATAGTGCTCGCATCACCCAACATTTCCTCCTGGACCGCATCGGACGAACCCGGCTGCCGAACCATTCGGTGAATGGATGCTACACCGGGCGAGCCAGCGGACGACATTTGTTTAATCTCCATGAGCACTTTTGCCGCTAGCTCTGTATTCATTTGTGATGACGGAAGTGCACTTGCGGAAGATAACATGGAAACATCACCCTGTTCTTGTTCCTCTGAAATAGAAACTGATAGAGTAGAGTGACCCTGCGGAGAAAGAGCCGGCATAGCCCTTTCTCCACTAACAACATATCGTGACACACGTTTCCAATGTTTGTCATCCCAATATTGACATAGAATAGGGATTAGTGCGAGAACACTGACTACAATTAATACAATGATCATGAAAGTCAGAGGAAGATTTCTTCCTATTACAATTTGAACAATATCCTTTCATTGTGAAAAGTCAAGAACAAGTCCTAGTTACTCGCACAAACCCCTAACACAAAGATACATAATAACATGATCCATTAATAATGAAAAAACAATTGAAAATCAAAATAATTTTTGAAAAGTTAAAAAATTTATAGTAATTTATATATTTTTTATACTTACCAATGACCCAGACATAGCTGGTGCTAACTCTTAAAATATAGGGCCAAACACAAATTTTGCCCCCCAATCCCCAAAATTTGCATCTAAAACTAAAGAAAACATGTCCTGAAAGGCCCTCCACACCTCGCCCCCACTGCGCATGCGCAGTGTCCAGGACGTTCCGAAATTGGCGCCATTTATCATTCTAATAACCAGTGCCTGGTAAGCGCTATGTACTCAGCGGGGAGGCAAGAGTTCCCAACTCCTGGGAGGGCCATCCCCGTCTGGGTCATTGGTAAGTATAAAAAATATATAAATTACTATAAATTTTTTAACATTTTTATACTGTACCAATGACCCAGACATAGCTGAATAGTAAAAAGGCTGGAGGGCCAAGGACATAGAGCAAAATGGAATACGCTCAATAAAATAGAGTCATCCCCTGTAGGGAAAAGAAGTAATAGGCCTTACATGTATCTTTCTTATTTATGATAAATTAGAAAGATACAACACCTTCCAAAAATTGAGCTTCATACATCCATGTACTCTATTAATATCCAATAATCCTTATACTAATAATTTTTAAAGTAAGCCAATAATAAAGTAAGTCTAGAGAATAGAGACTCTTATACTCCTAAAAGTGTGTGAGAATTGCATAATCATGTCCGTTGACATATGCAATATTCAAAAGCTATACTTTAAAAACTAAGACTTGAATGAATTTTATAAACTTAAACTTCTCACTAAACAACCATCCCAATAACAGCTCAGAATTACTAACTCCGGAGGAGGTATCCCCTTGTTTTCATAGTAAAAACAGGTGACCCAAGGGAACACCCTCCCCCCCCCTTTTTCTTGCCCTGGGTCAAATAGCCCAGAGCGAAGAGGGCAGCCGAACGGAGACACTGCCGAAACAGACAGCCTACCTAGCTATAGTAGCAACTGTTAAGTGAATGACATTCTGAGCAGTAGATAATAGACCTAACAATAGAGGCCTCCAGAAATGGACTCGATATTTCTGAGATAAAATTCATGAATGGATGGCTGAGCGCAATGAGCAGCCTTCAAAAATCTATAATAGCAACACTATTAATGTAAGCCCAAGAAGTAGAAGAACTCTTACTTCAAGAGCCGAAATCTTAAGCACAACTGCTAAGCCAATGATATACCATAAGCAGTACGCTAGTTAATAGAATCGATTAACAATAAAATGGAGCGTAACGTCCTTCTACTAGACATCAAAGACAGAAGAAGCTTACGCCCTTGTAATAAACAGATATCTGTTTATAAATACATAAACTGTACCCGGAAAGAGTAAAGGCCTATGCCCATACGAAGACGGAAGGACCTTAAAATAATAGGTTCCGGATAATAGGAGCCTAACTCTTATGCAACAATCCAACCTAAATAGTAACGGAAGTATTGATTCCGAAACTATGAAAGTGAAAATCATCCATCGATAGTGCATGAAACTCACTGACTCTACAGTAAAAGAGAAACCAACAGAATTACTGTCTAAAAGGTCAGAATTTGAAAACTACTGTTTCCAGAGGCTCAAATGATTACTTAGCTAAATAAGAACCGAAGTTAAAATCCGTATAGGAATTTAATCTAAAGATTCTAAGACTATTTATCAAAAAGTTACTAACTGACTTAGATAAAGAGACAAAAGACTCAATTGTAAACTATCGTAGAGTGCATAGGTATGAGGTAACATAAACCTATAACCTAAATAACAACAGGCTGCAGTAGATCTTGTGAAACAAGTATACTAAAAACTAGCAATGCGTAGTATGGAGGGATCAACCATATGAACATAATGATCCCTACACCACGACGGAAGAGCCTCCACTTTAGTCGCATAGAATAGCGAAGAAGAGGATCTCCTATAGTAAGAAATCGCGTCCAAAGCTCGTCCAGTACAGTGCTTACAATGCAATACGGACCACACAACGGAATACATGAAGGTTGCGACCTTGCTGGTTGTGATAAAGATGACACGATTTACCCAGTGAAAAAAGATCCTCACATAGAGGAAGATTTCACGTTAAGATCCACAGTAGACAAGAGAGTAAACTACTCATGATCTCTGTGAAGATAGAGATGCTATCAACAGAAATGTATTGTGGTTGTTTATCTTAGCAATACCTGCTAAAACAACAGCGCCGGAGGATACGCGTATCCTATCATTGCGTCCTATAGATCAATAGAGCGTTAACAGTATTAGCTCAGAGATCTGGACAAGCCAACACATACGTCTGCAATTGATTAGCAAGCTGTGTCATAATAAAACATCATTGGGCGCTCCCATAGATAGCAAATCTGATTAAATACTTGTTTGTTGAGAGTCCATTCTGACAGCAACAAGCGACCCGTAAGAGAACGGGAGTGCGATAAAACAATCAGACGACCCCGAATATGACGGACCAAAACTGAACTTGGTGTACAATAACCAACAGACGGATTCTTTCCATTAAATTGAATAACGGAAACGAAAGAGTGCCTCCCTGGTTCCGGAGATACGCCACTACTGTCGAATTAAAGGACAGGAATTTGGGCATGCATTTCTGAATAATGTTCATGCAATGACATAAAGCAAGCCTAAAAAACATTATTCCGCGGAAGTTAAACTGATAGCTAAAAGACTGCGGAACCCAAAGACCCTGGCACTTCGAATCCGTAGGGATCAGTATATATCCCAATCTGTTTGACTGGCAACCGTCATAACAGCCACACTAGGGTCCGGCAACTGCGGCGGCACTCTCTGAGTCAACCACCGAATGTTTGCCCCAGTCTGAATCTCTTGTAACACTAGATAGACAAGAGAATGTATAAACCAAGCAATTCATGGATTGCCGGAAAGTTGCCGTCGAAGAGAAGCTCCTCCGAGAACGAAGCGACTCTGAGAGAGTTCTTAACCTACTATCCACGCGTGGATGTAGCTAGGGCTGCATCACGTCTAAACACTCCAATCAGCCACTGAAGGGCGGAGTTATACGTGAACAAAATACTGCCCTCAAAAGAAATTACATTGAGAATAATATCCCGTAAATCTTTTCTTGAAGACGTAATGATAACGCCTCAGTAAGGCGGATTACGTATAATAAAGCGTCTAAGTTAAGTCTACTATACATAATGTCGTTCCCAATATTGAAATTGGAAAAGACATAAACGGCGAAAAAGAATATATGCAGTCTTTAATCACACCGTCTAGACGCATATGAACTCTCGGTTTGCCCTGCTCTGCCAAAATAAACTATATGTAAAAAAGATAAAATGGCAGAAATGAGCCACGCGGACAAGAAACTAAACTATCATGCTTAGTAGCAGGCTTGTATATATATATATAATATATAGCGTCGAAAAATAAAACACATGTTGTAATGACAATATTGGACTGCGTCGGTAAGTCAGGGACAAAGTCCCTGTACCGATCGAAAAATCCGAGTCCAATGACGCTATAAGTCTCTTATCCAAGATCGCAGCAATGAAGTCCGAAAAATAATCACTGGAAGAAATGCCAGAAGATATGAAAGGCATCTTCCGATACTACTAAAGGGAAAACTCGAAATCTTTCGAATCCCTTTCGCCATCCTGTCGGACCCTATAAAGCGTTCGGTCGTGCGTAGCTTGATGCAACCGCGGACCGCACCGACCCAGCGCCGTCGGATAATTCCTGATTCGACCGAGAAACCGTCAATTGCTGGGATGCTGCGAAACAAGTGTGCTAACTCGGATAGCACGTCCGTCACCGAGGCCTGAGGAGCAGCGGTCTTACGATGCATTGCCGCAGGAAGCTCCGAGATCGTTACCTCGTGCATACTTCCAATATGCGAGCGAACGGAGTGTATAGGCCTCGTGTCCCTTGGCTACCGGATGGCGCGACCTATTCGCTGTGGAATCACTGAATGCCGAAACTGATCGGATACTCGAGGTCACGTAGCCAATGTGCGGTCGTGTGCCCTGCTGTGAGGATGAGGAAGCATTAAAGACAGTCTCTCGGACTGTCAATATAACGGAGCGTCCCGAGCAACGGACATATGCTCCGAATGTAAAATATCTGAACCACAACATGCGGTCCCCTATGTTGTTGGCTTCCTCCGATCTGTCCTCAATCTGCCGTCACTGGGAGAGTACTAAAGTAATTAAAGTGCTCGCATCACCCAAATCTCCTTCCTAGACCGCAACGGACGAACCCGGCAGCCGAACCATTCGATGAATGTATGCTACACCGGGTGAGCTAGCGAATGTCATTCCGTAAGCGATAGACATATTCCATGAGCACTTATTGCCGCTAACTCTTCATTAACTATGACGACAGAGGCACACTTTTGAAAGACATCTCCATAACTCTTCGAACAAGAAACCAGAAATGCTTGGATAGCAAGCATAAAATAATAATATATATAGCGTCGTTCAATAATTCGAAAGTTTGTGTGACATTATTGGACTATGTCGGAACTGAGGGACGATGTCCCTGAACCGAACCAAAAATTTCTAAGTCCACCGACGCTATCAGTTTCTTATCCGGCATCGCAGCATATGTTGTTCCGAAAGGGAAAGCTTGAAATCCACCGAATCCCTTTCGGTATCCCGTCGGACCGGATGAAACTTTCGGACGTCCGTACCCGCTTCCGCGGAGCGTCCCGACCCAGCATCGTCGGATAAAATATATGCGACAGATTCAGTTGATGCTGGGATGCTGCGATAAACTGTGCTATTAAGGAAAGCACGTCCGTTCCCGAGGCCTGTGCCGTAGCGGACTTACGATGCATTGCCGCTGGAAGCTCCGTGTACGTTGACTCCCGCACACTTCCTATGCGAACGTCCGGAGTCTGCAGGCCTCGAGTCCCCGGCTACCGACCCAGCGCTGTCGGATAATTCTCGATCCGACACCGTTTCTGTCGGCTGCTGGGATGCTGCGATAAGCTGTGCTATGTGCACAAGAATGTCCGGCGTCGAGACCTGCGGAGGCGCAGTCTATCGGTGCTTCGCCGAGGGCAGCTCCGCATCAGATGGCTCCCGCATACTTCCTATGCGAACGTCCGGAGTCCATCGGTCTCGAATCCCTGGCTGCCGGATGGTGTGACCTGGTCGCCGAAGAATCCTTGATCGGCGAAGCTGGTAATATATCGGCGGTCACGCAGCCAAGGTGCGGTCGTGTGCGCTGATGAGAAGAGGAAGCCTTAGCAGTCTCAGCGGACTGCCTATACAACGGAGCGTCCCGAGCGACGGACGTATGCTCCGCTAACAACACATTTGTACCACAACATCTGGGGCCAGATGTTGTTGAACGAGAGAGGGGCCTCTCTCGCTTGCCGTCCGGATGGACCGGAACGAGCTATGAACCGGACTAAAAGGCTTCCTCCGTTCTCCCTCCGATCCGCCGTCACTGGGTGTGCATTAAGTTAATTTTATAGTGCTCGCATCACCCCAAAATTCCTTCTAGACCGCAACGGACGAACCCGGCTGCCGAACCATTCGGTGAATGGACGCTACACCGGGCGAGCTAGCGGACGTCAAAGGCCGTCGAACCTACTAGGGTCCTCTTAGGCAATTGGCGTATTACATGAGCACTTTTCCGCTAGCCCTTCATTAATTGTGACGACGGAGGCACACTGTTGGAAGACATCACAGATACATCACCCTAATCTTGATCGTCTGAAATAGAAATTGATAAAGTAGAGTGACCCTGCGGGGAAAGGACCGGAGTGTCCAAATCCCCAACAACATACCGTGACATACGCTTCCCATATTGTCATCGAAATCATACGATACAGAACAGGAGTTAATGCGAGTACACTGACCACATATAGAATGATAATAAGGTCAGAGGAAGACTTCCTCCTAAAACAATTGATCAATATCCTTTCAATGAGAAAAGAAAACAAGTCCTGGTACTCGCACTAACCCCTGGCAATCAAATACATAATAATAATATGATCCATTAATATAGAAAAAATAATTGAAATCAAAATATTTTGAAAAAATATTTTTTCAGAACAGCCCAAGTTTCTGAAAAGTAACGTTGAGCCCCAATGGATCCCAAGCCTAAGTGTGGACAAAAATTTTAAAAATATTTTAAACAATTTATTCAACACTTACGAACAATAATAATGTATCTAGTTATGATTAAAATAACATAAAGATATTATTATTTAGAAATCCCCCCCTCACACAGAGGGCTGTTGTAAATTTTAACAATGAGTGTAAAAACACTAAAATAAGACTCCAGGCACCCAGGCCCGAAATCAGTTACCAAAAATACACCATCTGATGCAAAACAGAGACTTCCAGGGAAGAAACTGCAGAACATCAGATGGTAGATGCAGAACACAACGCCTAACCACCCGTAGGTGAAGACGTAAACATGGGGAAAGAACAGAATTCATTCTGTTATTAAGCTAAAACTCCCAAGAAATTTTAGTAATAATAATTACAGAAACTATGCAAAAAGCATGGGAGAATAGCAAGGGGGAAATTAAAGGACAGGGAGAGAGGAAAAACACTTGAAAAAACAGTGTAACTAAATAATCAGAATGACAACAAAATGGCTGCTGCCTTGAAAATAGGTAGCTTAACATAATTTCATTAAAAAATTTTAAGTTACAGCCCTGATAATATTCTGTCACACATTCTTTTCCTCTCCTCCTTTTCTATCCTCCTTAGAATCACCATTTCACTAATATTTATGTGTCTGGCATCATTTAAACTGAGATTTAAAAGCACAAAGATCAGTCAGATGTTAACTGATGAAGGGCCAAACTTAGAATGATAAATGGCGCCAATTTCGGAACGTCCTGGACACTGCGCATGCGCAGTGGGGGCGAGGTGTGGAGGGCCTTTCAGGACATGTTTTCTTTAGTTTTAGATGCAAATTTTGGGGATTGGGGGGCAAAATTTGTGTTTGGCCCTATATTTTAAGAGTTAGCACCAGCTATGTCTGGGTCATTGGTACAGTATAAAAATATATTTTTTCAGCGAAGCCCAAGTTTCTGAAAAGTAACGTTGAGCCCCAATGGATCCGAAGGCTAAGTGTGGTCAAAAATTTTAAATTTATATTAAATAATTAATGCAACACTTACGGATAATAATAATGTATCTTATAGTGAGATAAACTACTCCAAAGGCAAACAGCCCCCCTCAAAAGAGACTGTTGCCAATGTAAACAAACAGTGTAAAAACACCAGAAAACATGACTCCAGGCACTGAAAAAACTGGCCCGAAATCAGTCATCAAAATTACACTCTATCTGATAAAAAAACACAGAAACTCCCAGGGGAGAATCTGCAGAACATCAGATGGAAGATGCAGAACACAATGTTTATACACCCATGGGTGAAAACGTTAACTATGGGGAAAATAACAGAAAACATTCTGTAACCAAGCTAACTCTCCCAAGAGAATTTAGAAATGATCTTTCTCAAAAATATGCCAAAAGCACGGGAGAATTGCAAGGGGGGACTTAGAAGACCAGGGGAGAGGAAACACTGAATAAGCAGTGCAACTTTATAGCAAGAATGACAAGAGGCCCATGCCTCGAAAATAGGCAACTTAACATAATTTCATAAAAAAAATTTAAGTACAGCCCTGATTATTTTTTGTCACTCCTTTTTCCTCTCCTCCTTCTATATCCTCCTTAGAATCACCATTTCTCCAATAATTACGGGTCTGGCATCCTTTAAACTGAGATTTACAAGCACAAAGATCAGTGAGATGTTGACTGATGAAGGGCCAAACAGAGAATGATAATTGGTGCCAATTTCGGAACATCCTTGACACTGCGCATGCACAGTAAGGGCAAAGTATGGAGGTCCTTTAGGACAAGATTTCTTTTGGTTTTAGATGCAAATTTTGGGGATTGGGGGGCAAAATTTGTGTTTGGCCCTAGATTTTTTAGAGTTAGCACCAGCTAAGTCTGGGTCATTGGTACAGTATAAAAATATCAGAAACAAGACCCCAGGCAACACAGCCCGAAGTCAGTAACAGAAACAAGACTATCCGATGGAAAGCAAGATCTTCATCAGAAGAGAAAACGATACATTGGATGTATGATGCATGACCAAAATGCCCAAACACCCCAAGGGTGAGGACGTAACCCTGGGAATGTACAGAATAATCTTCTGTATAATATGTTAAACTCCTGAGAAATTTTATAATAAAAAAAAATTTCATTAAAACAGGGGAGATCAAGGGAAGGTAGGGAAGGAATACTAAATAAACAGTGGATAGATCATAATCAATCAGTGATAACGTCAGGCTCATGTCCCGAAATTAGGGAACATGAACTAATTTTTATAAATATTAAAAAATTACAGCCCTGAACGTTTCAAACCACCGTTTCTTCCTTCCTTCATCCAGTTGTGTCCTTGGATCCACCAATCAACCATTGATTTGTGTCTGGCATCATTAATAATTGAGATTTAAAAAGCACAAATGTCAGTTTGATGTTATCTGAGAAGGGCCAAACAAAGAATGATGTTGGTGCCAGATTCGGTGACTTCCTGGCATCTGCACATGCGCAGAGGGTAAATGTATGGAGGGCCAAATAGGACTTCTAATTTTCGGTTTCGCATGCAAATTTTGGGGATTGGGGAGCAAAATTTGTGTTTGGCCCTAGATATTTTTGGGTTAGCACCAGCTAGTCTGGGTCATTGGTTACAGTATAAAAATACTGTTTTTCCCTAGAGGTTTTTTCTGTTTGGGTTTTTTCTGTTAGTGTTTTCTGTCTACCCCACTTACATGACATCCTTTTCTCTGTTTTGATTTTGTGAAGAAGCTCATGGTTAAAGGTCATATCTAATGTTGTCTTTTATTAACTATCTACGCCAGTTTAGATGCAGGTAATATACCTTCAGTAACATAAAAGTACAAACCATAGTATGGTAATCAGTTTTATTACATGTCTATTATTTTTCCTCCAGTTCCATATTTACAAATACGTATGGAACACATGTTCCATACGGATTTCCGTTGACAGGCTATTTTTCAATCTGATGTTATAGACCCATCAAAAGAACTAAACTCCATCCATTTTTAAAATCACCCAATCATAACATCGTCTTCTGACTCAGATCAATTCAGAAGGTGTGGTGACAGCTGATAAATAGAATGTCAACTGGAAAAATAACAAAGAGTTTTAAAGTTTGAAATTTTGTGTGTGTGATTTTTGGATTTATAAATTGATAGATTCAATGTCATAGAGGCATGTAATAAACACAGAATGCCATGATGTGTGATTGCATTCGTCAATATGGCTCTCATGCCATTGTTGAAGGATAGAACTTGAGGCTCCACCTCCCATTCTACTCTTCCATGCCAGCACTTGTGCCACATTGACAAGTATATATTACAAGATATTTTAAATGATATAGATACCTGTGACTCAATGTTGACCATTACATCTTCACTAATTTTTTCAACATCATTAATTCTTTGTAAAGTATCTGACATTATCGCTTCTGAAAGACAATACAACAAACTACACATTTAACACTTTAACATTACCACCATATCCAGTCAGTGCTATTCACAAAACTCATCATTTAAATTTTAATATTGTTTTCAATTTTTGCCTCCAAAATATAATCGCCCCCCACCCCCCACCCCCATTGGAGCAAGTACATTGAACTCATTACAATGAGGGGTCATAAGCTATGTTTTGCATGCAAAAAATGAAATTTGTCAGTTATTCCGGGTGGCAGAAAAAAATTACAGGTAGGTTTGGGGTGGTGGGTGTGCCAAAAATGATTTTTTTTTTCTGTAGACTAAATATTTTGTTGCCTCCAGTGATTTTTATTAATAATTGTCATCCAAATGAGTTAGAAATACTATAAACTCATGAATATATGATACAGTATCCTCTAAAATAGGTTCTGGCTTGAAAATGCAACATGACTCATCCTGAACATTCTGATTTTCTGAAACGTAGCTCTGACTGCTGTTTGAGGTAGAGTTTCTTGCAGGGATGCATAAATTGGAAGAGCATGCATTAAGTTCATTCAAATGTTATCCAAAATTCTCAAGGATAACTTTTTTTTTTCTTTTCCTTTGAAATCACCAGGATCAAGTTCAATTATCGAAGCCTGGGCCCTAAGTTGCTGAAACATGGTACAGTAAGATCCTCTTAAGAAACAAATTTAACCATGCTGGAGGATGTGTTTGTTCATTGGTTACAGAACTATACATTAAATTATCAATGCTCATTACTAAACCAAGCAGAATATATCTTGGAGGACTGGCCATGTCATTTGAGCATTCCATCTAGAGAAGAAAAAGAATGTCTGCAAATTCAGCTTAAAAAATTAAACTAAATTTAAAACACATACAAATAAAAATTAAAAACAATTTTGTAATTCTTTACAAATCAAAAAGGTAGTAGAGCTGGTTGGTTTTGAAATTTTCCCTCGGTTTGGTTTCGGTTTGGTTTTGGACAAAAAAAAATTGTTTTTGGTTTTGGTTTTTGTTGCACAATACATATTTTCCATTTCTTATGCATTAAACCAGAACCAAATGGTACTAAAACATGTTTAGTAACAAGTGAACTAGAAATGAAATAAAACTATATTACGATTGTTTCCTTGGGGCATAGATACGGGAGTCAGGAGTGTCTGTTTTGAGGTAGGGGTGGAGCCCAAACATTTAGTCACCAAGATGCCGTTTGAGATGGATAATTTATTATTTGACTGTCGTATCACATACATTTTTCAGTCACCCCAATGATGTATTGCCGGATATGAAAATAAGTGAAGAGGGTCAGAATTTCAGAAAGCAGCTGCCCAGAATCAAGGAGAAGTTGAGAGCTTGAGAACACACCTTTTACTTTCAGAAAGACAGATATCCAATTCATAAGATGACTTGACAAGTTGACATTTGTACTAGAAGGGAGCTAACTCCAAATCACAGAATCATTGATTTACAAAGCACTATAGAGGTTATGCAAATTATTGACAAGATGGTCACCTGACCTGATTGCCATGTCCATTCTTCCTTTCAGTATGCGCTGAGTTATCCTTATAAGAGAGTATTCACTGAATTCTGAGAATTCAGTTAAACCGACCAGCTCTAAAGGGTAGTTTTGTTTAGTACGTAAAAGATATCCATCAATGTATTAAAGTTGATCCAAATACTAAATGAAGTCATGTTACTGCCTGTCAAACAAACTAAATTTCATAAACCCTTTCCTACTGCCTATCATTAAGTTTTTTGTTTTTCATTTTATCTTTTGCTCAATATTTGATAATCACAATTATTTATTGCTTGTCAGTAGTCTGAGATTCCTCTAACTTTAAGGGATTAAGCTTTCACCTTCCTTGCAGGTGGTGTATTTTGAAGACCCAAGTTATACACCTGAGCAGTTACCCATGTAGATATAGTTAGCCAATGAAGATTAGGTGATAGAAACCCTACAATGTCTTAAAGTTCAAGGAAGGAAAAACAATGGAATAATGCTAATGAGACCTTTTATTAATCAGTTAACTTCATTTAAAAACAGCATTGATATAACAGAGCACAATGGGTTTGTGGTAATTTTTTGCCCAAAAGGGTTATGCAAAATTTTGTTGTTCTTGTATAACATTTGTGGGATTAACTTAAATTTTCAAGTTATGATGAAAGGAGTTTCATCATAATTATTAGAATAAAACTATAGGTGACACAGGATAACATAACACAATTTAACAATAAAATAAAAAAAAATTAAATCTGATGGTTCTCCACTGTTTTGACATCTCTCTGACTCTGATTCTTTTTCTGTTTGTGTGGTTTCATACTGGCGAAGTTTGATAAATTTTTTAACTTTTTATCAAACTGCTCATTGACTACAGAATATTTCATTTAGCACAAATTTATATGCACTGGGCTAAAAGGGTTAAACAAAATTCAAATGTTTCACAACTGTCTCAATTTAGCAACTCCCAACTGTTACAATATAAAATCCATCATTCTACCCTATTTTCCTTCTTCAGCTGGTGCATCTTTGCATTCAATCAGTTAATATGTAACTTTAGAGACTTCAAGATCGAATAATTATAGAATAACTGTACACCTTACAGTTTCCAATAAACTCATGAGAAATAATATTCTGAGATATATATAACTGAAAAAATCTCACCTCCTTTAACATGTATATTTTCAATACAGAGAGGCTGTTTCTTTTCTTCAGCATCATTCTGTATAACATGTGATTTAATTTCTTCCTTTCCATCACTCAAAGGTACGGGTACTGATAATGACTTCAACTGAGTCTGCTTTGTTGTCTCTAAGCCTGTTGTTAAATTACAACAAAAAGCAATTAGACTGCTGACAACAAATCCAAAACGTAAAAATATCAAATCTACAGTGTGTGATGTGTTATGTTTTCCTGTATATGCGTATGGCAGGTGAGGGGGCAGTTCTGGAAGTGGTGAGGGTGTGGGCTTGAAGAAAGAAAGAAAGAAAGAAAGAAAGAAAGAAAGAAAGAAAGAAAGAAAGAAAGAAAGAAAGAAAGAAAGAAAGGGAGGATGGAAGGAAGGGTTTTTTATATTTAGCTGAATAATGACGAACATTATGAGGGAGTAATTAATAACTGAGAATGAAATACATTAAAACAAAATATATATCTGATATTGGAAAGCATTATTTTGATGTATGTTTGAATACAAAAAACCTGAAGTAGTTGATAAACAAATTTAAGTCTGAAAATAGATTTGAAAACATCTCAACATTTGCAGTTTTCATCCTTTCTTATTTGTAAAACTCACCCGAGTGTTCTTTATTTGTTCTATTTCTCTGTGACAAGGTGCATGTGACAGTTAAATTGTTTACCAAATTGTCATTTTCAGAGGACTCATCTGTCTCAATATCAACTGCACTGTTTTTTACCTCTTCATCAGTATGAAGCATCACCTAGAAAAGAGCAGTTAATAAGTCCTAAAAAAAAATGATAAATTTTAAGTAATTTGTATATTTTTTATACTTACCAAAGGCCCAGACTAGCTGGTGTTAACTCAAATTAATCCAGGGCCAAACACAAATTTTGCCCCCCGATCCCCAAAATTTGCATGCAAAACCGAAAAAATTAAGTTCTAGATGGTCCTCCATACTTTTGAGATCTGCGCATGTGCAGTATCCAGGTCAGGTGCCCTTTGGCGCCAACCATTATTCTTTCTACAGATGCCTGTTAAATGTTATAAACAGTGGGGAGGTATGAGTGCCCATCTGGGCCATTGGTAAGTATAAAAAATATACAAATTACTTAAAATTTATCATATTTTTATACAACCAATGGCCCAGACTAGCTGAATCTTAAAATGGCTGAAAGGCCTCTGACTTAAAGGAAAGTCCAATCTCTCAATTACTTCAGTAAAGGATATCTCCTAAAGGAGAACAGGAGAAGATAGGAATTATATATGTCCTTCTCTTTTACGAGAAAAGAGAAAGGCATAACACCAACAATGTATTTGAGTATTACATAATATAAAAATCTCCATTTAATGCCAGCATAACCCGTTATGCTAATTCAGTGAAGGAAAACCAATATATAAAGATAGTCCAGAGAATGAGACTCTTTATATTCATTTAAAAGTGTCCGAGGATTGTATATTAATGCCCATTTGACACATAACATATATAAATGCTTCACAGTGAGCTACACTTTAAAAACAGTACATAAATGAGACATAGTTATTGCTTCACACCGAGCTACACATTAAAATCATACCTACTGTCACTGGAAGAGGTATTCCCTTGCTTTTCACTATAAAGCCAGATAATCATAAGGGAAAGAAACGCCCTCCCCACCCCACACACCCCCCCCCCCCTTGTTCTGAGGTAAAATTCCACAGAACGAAGAAGGCAGCGGAACAGTGTCAGTGTTGGAGCAGACTGCCTAAAGAACTTATAGATGTAACATTAGTGGACGACATTCTAAGCAACAGAAAGAGGACCCAAAGATCTACGGTTACCTAAGATGGACTCTAAATTTCTCAGGTAAAACTTGGTAAATGAAGAGGGCCGTGTCCAGTAAGCAGCCTTCATGAGATCAGAAATGGCTATACTGTTAGAATAAGCCCAAGAAGTGGACAGTGCTCTAACCTCGTGCACTGAAATCTTATTAACAGAATGTTGATCTGAAGATAGATTTTCATAGGCAATGCGTATTGACAACTGAATAGATCTAGCGACAGAATGAACAGAAATATCTTTTCTGTTAGGAATCAAAGAAAGAGAGGAAACGTTTTCTTCCCTTTCTAATAAAATCAGATCAACGTTTATATATGTGCATTGCTCTGACTGGACACAGCAAAGGTCTACGGTTATCCGAGGACAGTAAAGCCTTAATAACAATAGGCTCCGGCCACTTATCCAGAATCTTATTCTTAGCCAAAATTCCCACTTCCGTACTGAGGGTAATGGTATTACCCACGCAACGGTAATGAGATTTATCAACAGATAATGCATGAAGTTCACTGACTCTTCTAGCAGATGCAAAGGCTAAGAGAAATGCCATTTTATAGGTCAAGAATTTGAACTCTACGATGTCTAACGGCTCAAAAGGAGCTTCTCTGAGCTACAACAGAACCCAAGCCAAATTCCACTTAGGAATTAATCTGAGGGCTCTAGGTCTACTGATAGAGAAATTTCTAACTAGCTTGAATAAAGAAGTAACTGATCCAATAGCCAAGTTATCATGATGAGCATAAGTATCTGATAACATAGATCTATAGCCCTTAATAGTGACGGGCTGCAGTTTGAGATTGTCAAACAAGTAGAACAGGAAATTGGCAATATGTGGTATGGATGGATGATATATGTCTATCGACTGATCACTACACCAATGGAAGAAAACTCTCCACTTCGCTGCATAATTCAATGAAGAGGAGGCCCTCCTACAGTTAGAAATCGCGTCCACTGCTCGTCCTGTAAAATGTTTTCCGTGCAAGAGGGACCACACAACAGAAATACGTGGAAGGTTGAGGCCTTCCGGGTTGTGATGCAGTGCGCGGGACTTCCCCTGATAAAGAAGATCCTCTTGTGGAGGAAGCTCCCGGGGAACGTCCCATAACAGACACCTGAGAAGATTGATCCAAGGTTTCTTTGACGACAGAAGTGCTACTAGCAGGATTTTGCAATGAAACTGTTTGATCTTTAACAGAATCTGCTGAATCAACAGAGCTGGAGGATATGCATATCCTATCATCCCATCCTTTGAAATCTACTGCGTACGCTCGATGATCTGGGAATGGCGGCACGAACGTCGGTAACTGATTGTTTAAGGTGTGTCGCAAAAAGATCTATCATGGGACGATCCCACTGGTAGCAAATCTGCCTGAATATTCGCTTGTTGAGAGTCCACTGCGATGGCAACAGACAGGCTTTCTGAGAGAGCGAGTTTGCTAATACGTTCAGACGACCTGGTATATGACAGACTTTTTACAATTATTATAAAGTTACAGCCCTGAATGTTTCCAACCACTGTTGTTCACTTCCATCATCCATTTCCTGCCTTGGATCCACCAATTTTACCATTGATTTGTGTCTGGCATCCTCAAAAAAGGAGATTTAAAAGCACAGATGTCAGTTCATTGTTGCTGACTTTAGGGCCAAACAAAGAATGATGGTTGGTGCCAATTTCGGTATCGTCCTGGATACTGCGCAGATCTCAAAAGTATGGAGGACCATCTAGGACTTAATTTTTTTGGTTTTACATGCAAATTTTTGGGATTGGGGGAAAAATTTATGTTTGGCCCTGGATTAATTAGAGTTAGCACCAGCTAGTCTGGGCCATCGGTTGTCGTATAAAAATATTAAAAATCTGTTTCTCAGACCCCCCCCCCCCCCCGCATGATCCTTTTAGCTGCCGTATGCTCTATTTTCTCCCTTGAGTGCAACAAAGCTTTGCAACGCTTTAGCATTGCAAAGCCTTCTTGCACTCAAGGGACAAAATATACCACCACCCATGCTATTGTGTAGATTATGAGGCCTAACACAAACCAAGAACATGAACTTTTGATGGCAAAGAAATAATTACAAAAATAAAAAATTGCCCGCCCACATGCAATTTTACCAAAAATAGCCCGAGAAACAGAAGATCTACTTTGTGGGACCTAAAATTCATATTTTGTTTTTATAACTCTTTATGTAACACGGCTAGAGTAGAAGACAATACTTTGCAAAACAATTTCTAAAACATCTAAAATTTTTAATTTTCAGATCTCCCAAATCAGGCCTTCACATTTCATGTAAATGATCATTTTGTTCTTTCCTCATTCTAGCAAATCAAAAAGCTAAGGAATGCTGTATCGTTTACGATTGCCACATCCCAAGAAATGAAGAACTCAGTTTTTAGATTAGTATGTACTAAAAGAATGCTCTTATCACCTTATTCTTTATGGAGAATTATATTTTTGACAATTTAGCTGTAAAACTCCATGTCAATCATGGTTTTCATTCATGAGATATTGGTCAGTCAAAAATTTGGATGATTTTGGCCAAGAAGAGTGCACAATTCTCAAACCAAAATGCAAGCAAGTGACAGGCAAGATTTAGATATATATTATCTAACTTGTGTGCAACAAGCGAGTCCCTTGCTAGTTAACAGCAAACAAGGGCATGATTAGCAAGCAGAAAGCATGGGGTGTTCTCTGATCAAGAGTTTCTGATTTCTAACATCTGTTCTCTATAAGAAAATTGCACCAAAATTTGAATTAATCAATTGACTTTCAAAGTCATAGCAATATTTTGTGTGCAGCAGAACAACGTGACTGCATGTTTTGCTTTAGCAAACTGAGATGGTACCATTTGCATATTTTATAATGACCTATCTGAGTCCAGCAGTAGCTGACCAGAAATTAACCATGTAGTGCCAATACTAGCTGTTTTAATATGGATAAAAATGTCAAGACTGGAGACAATAGTTCAGATGAAACCAAATGGTCCTCACCTTCTTATGACGCTCTCAAAGCCTCTTGTCACGCATATTGGGACTTTTTCCCAATTAAAACAAAAATTTCTCCCACTGGGCCAATATTGATTGGTTTGGGGATTCTCTAGGCCCCTCACACCTATTGCGGATCATAGACCCCCACCCCCTCCCCCCTCCACCACCACATCAGGGAATTCTGGTGCCATCCATGAATCGAATCATAAGTGCAGGAAGTGTTGCACACACAAGAATGTCAAAAGTTCTGTATTAAATCTAAATTCAATGACATATTTTGATTAAAATCACTGTAGCTTGAAAAAGTAATTATATGAGAATGTTTGCTTGTTAGCAAGCCAGAAAATAACCAGACTGTCATCTGCAAAATGAGGTCCCCAGAGGGTGAATTTGGTACTGCTACCCTGCACAACAGGGTAGCATCACTAAATTTACCCTCTGTGAACCTCAGTCTGAATCAGGGTCTCAAACCTAAACAGAAAGAGGTACCTAGAGTATAAATTGGCCCACTGTGTGGGATAGCATCAGCAAATTCGCCCTCTGGGAACCTCATTCTGCAAATGACAGACTGCTTATTTTCTAGCTTGCCTGTTAGTGGTCAGGTTTGAGAAGTTTCACTGAAATAAGATTCATAAAGGAAGAAGAAGTTGTGCACACTAGAATCTCATATATAAATGTATAGTAAATCATCTAAGTTCAAAGGGAGAAAGTTGGCTAAAATTGTTGGAGACTGAAAAGTTGGGCATATTCACTTGTCAGTGGTCAAGTCTGCAAAGTTTCATTGAAATTGGTTCACAAATGTAAGAGCAGTTGCACACAGAAGAATCTCAAGATAGAAATCCATATTAACCCTTTACCCAATGTAACGGCCAAAACCAGCCAGTGCTATTCTCAAAAATTGTCAATTAATTTTCATTATTTTTTTTCAATTTTTGTCTCAAAAATGATAAATTCATAGTAATTTGTATATTTTTATACTTACCAATGGACCAGACTTAGCTGGTGCTAACTCAAAATTATCCAGGGCCAAACACAAATTTTGCCCCCCAATCACCAAAATTTGCATGTAAAACCGAAAATTTGACATCCTATCTGGTCCTCTATACTTTTGACATACGCAGTGTCCAGGAAGCACCGAAATTGGTGCCAAGCATCATTCTTCCTACAGTGCCTGCTAAATGTTATAATCAGCAGGGAGGTATGAGTGCCCACTCATGGGAGAGCCATCCCCGTCTGGGACATTGGTAAGTATAAAAATATACAAATTACTATGAATTTATCATATTTTTACACAACAGCCAATGGCTCAGACTTAGCTGAATAGTAAAAAGGCTGGAGGGCCTAGGACATAAAGGATAATCCAATTACTCAATCACTTCTTAAAGGATATCTCCTACAGGAGAATAGGAGAGAAAGGAATTATATATGTCTTCCTCATTTACACGAAATAAGAAAGACATAACATCAACAATGTAATTGAGCATTACATAATTCTCCATTTTAATGCGAGCATAACCCATTATGCTTATTCGGTGAAGGGACGCCAATATATAAAGATAGTCCAGAGAATGAGACTCGTTATACTCATTTAACAGTGTCCGAGGATTGTATATTAATGCCCGTTTGATACGTGACATATACAAATGCTTCAAACCGAGCTACACTTTAAAAATATTACATAAATGAGACATATTAATTGCTTCACACCAAGCTACACATTAAAACTATCCCAGCACCAACTCAGGACTACTGACACTGGAGGAGGTCTTCCCTTGCTTTTCACTATAAAGCCAGATGATATTGAGGGAAAAACTGCCCCCCCCCCCCCACCCACCCCCCCCACCCCCACCTTCCCCTTGTTCTGGGTTATGTAACCGCAGAACGAAGAGGGCAGCGGAACAGCATCACTGCAGGAACAGGATGCCTAAATAACTATAGCTGTAATCCTTTAGTGGATGACATTCTGGGCAACAGATAGAGGACCTAAACACCTAAGGTCACCGGAGATGGACTCTATATTTCAAAGGTAAAAGCTTGTAAATGTAGAAGGCTGTGTCCAGTAAGCAGCTTTCATGAGATCAGAAATGGCTATACTGTTAGAATAGACCCAAGAAGTGGACAGCACTCTAACTTCATGCGCTGATATCATATTTACAGAACACTGATTGGAAGATAGATTTACATGGGCAATACGTATTGCCAACTGAATCCATCTAGCAATAGACTGAACAGATATATTTTTTCTGTTAGGAATCAATGATAAAAAGAAGCGTTTTCTTCCTTTTCTAATAAACTCTGATTGGTGTTTACACATGCGCATAGCCCTGACTGGACACAGCAAAGGTCTACGGTTGACCGTAGATGGCAGAGCCTTTATAATAATAGGCTCAGGCCATTTATCTGGAACTTGATTCTTAGCCCAAAATCCCACTTGTGTAGATAAAGAGATGGTATTTCCAACACTACGGTAGTGACATTCGTCAAGCATGGAGTTCACTAACTCTTCTAGCAGAAGCAAAGGCTAAGAGAAATGCTGTTTTATAGGTCAAGAATTTGAACTGTACAACGTTTAACGGCTCAAACGGAGCTTCTTTAAGCTTCAACAGAACCCAAGCTAAATTCCACTTAGGAATTAATCTGAGAGTTCTAGGTCTATTTGTAGAGAAATTTCTAACTAATTTGGATAATGAAGCATTAGATCCAACTGCCAAGCTATCATGATGGGCGTAAGTGTCCGATAGCATAGACCTATAGCCCTTAACTGGTCGAGTGCTGGAAGCCCATATTTGGGCTTTACTCCAGAGTGTAGGTACTGCAACTCAAAGGCTTCAAATTAAGTGAATGTCCTTCATATTATCCTTGAATCTAAATTATTTAGTCCATATGGATTTTCCTTCTTACAATTTATGGGAGAGTGCCTATAGGTACTCTCCCATAAATTGTAACATGGTAAAGAGTTATGAACAAATTTTGACGATTAAAAATAATTCAGCACTCTACCAGTTAATAGTGACAGGCTGCAGTTTGAGAACGTCAAACAGGTAGACCAGAAAGTTGGCAATATCCGGTATGGACGGATCATAAATGTCTATCGACTGATCCTTACACCAACGGAAGAAAACCTTCCACTTTGCTGCGTAATTCAGCGAAGAGAAGGTCCTCCTACAGTAAGAAATTGCGCCCTCTGCTCGTCCTGTAAAACGCTTGCCGTGCAAGAAGGACCGCACAACGCAAATACGTAAAGGATGAGACCTTCCGGGTTGTGATGCAGTGTGCGTGACTTCCCCTGATAAAGAAGGTCCTCCCGCAGACGAAGCTTCCAGGGAACGTCCCATAACAGACACCTGAGAAGATTGATCCATGGGTTCTGTGACGACAGAGATGCTACTAACAGAATCTTGCAATGCGATTGCTTGATCATTAACAAGATCTGTTGAATTAACGGAGTTGGAGGATACGCATAGCCTATCATTCAGTCCCATGGAATTGAGAGAGCGTATACTGCGTACGCTCGAGGATCTGGGCATGGTGACACGTAAGTCTGCAACTGATTGTTGAGGTGTGTCGAAAATAAGTCTATCATAGGTTGATCCCACTGGTAGCAAATCTGTCTGAACACTCGCTTGTTGAGAGTCCACTCTGAAGGCAGCAGCGACCTTTCCGAGAGAGCGAGTCTGCTAGTACATTCAGACGACCCACCATATGATGGACTGAGAGATGAACTTGATGTTCCAAGACAAATAGAAGGATTCTTTCCGTTAGTTCGTACAACGGAAACGAATGCGTGCCTCCCTGGTTCCTTATGTACGCTACTACTGTCAAGTTGTCCGACAATATCTGAACATGTGCATTCTCTGTAATGTGAATCCATTGTTGTAGTGACAACCATATTGACATCATTTCTTTGATGATTATGTGTTTTTTCAGGAACTCTGGGTCCCAAAGACCCTGGCACTTCGAGTCTGTCGGGTTGAGGGTCGCGCCCCAACCTGTTTGACTCGCATCCGTCATAATCGTGAAAGGTGGATCTGGCAGCTGCAGTGGAACTCCCTGAGTTAACCACTGAATGTCTGCCCAAATCTGAACTTTTTGTTTTACTAGGTCCGTTAAAACAATACTGGTCTCAAGTGAATGCGCCTTCACACTCCAGTTCTGAGTAAAGAATTTCTGGAGTGGACGTGTGCGTAAGAGACCCATCGGAATGAGATCCGCAGCTGTGCCACACAACCCCATCAGTCACATAAATTCCCTCGCTGTTAATGCATCTGAGTGTAGATAAAAGCGAGCATAACAACTGACTAATTTCACTCTGGGTAACGGCAGACGAACCAGATTGTTGGGAGTCTCGAAGTGAATGAACGACTTGGGCGGAGCGAGATCCGACTTCTTCTTGTTTACGATGCAACCGAGATGTCGGAGTAATAATAGCAGACTCTGAACATCGTTCTGAAGAGTAGTTTTGTTGCCGTACCTCTGAAGAATGTCGTCCAAGTAAGCTGACTTTACCGCAAGACGAATGTGCTCAGAAATAAGACATTACTGAGTTCATTATTCGAGTGAACGCCCAGGGTACTAGATTCAGACCGAAGCACATTGCTCGAAACTTATATACTATCCCTTGAATGGCGAACCATAGGTACTTTCTGAATGCCGGTTGTACCAGGACATGAAAGTATGCATCTTTCAGATCTATGCTTTCCACAGTCGTTCACTCGCCCTTACTGACCAAATGGTCTCCATATAGAACTTTGGAGCCACGTTAAGTTTGTTTATCCAGCTCAAGTCTATTACCGGTCGGAACAAGCCGTCTGGTTCAGTACGAGGAACAGGTGACTGTAGAAACCTAGAGACTCTTGGTTCTCTATGACCTCTACTGCTTCCTTTTCCAAGAGAGACTTTATCTCCGAAAAGGAGAGAGACTCTTTTTACAGGATTTGGCGGAAGTTGTGTCCGATGCGGACTTCGTGTTAGCGCTGGTTTTGCTCGGATTGATAGCCTTAGGCCGTCCGAGATCACATTTCTCACCCACTGGTCTTCCGTAATAGTTATCCAGTTTCTCACGAATCTTGATAACCTTCCACCAAGTGGAATGCAATAGAGGTCCTGACCATCACCTGTAGGACCTGTGGAGCCTGCGGGAGGAGAAACCACATCCTCCCCGTGATGAGCCTCGACCCGCCAGTTTAGGGGTGTCTGACCGGTTGCCTCGGCCAGACCCACGCCCCCAATCTGAGTCGCTATATTGACAATCTCAAGACTAAGAATATGAGGATCTTTTATATCCTTGCAATCCTCGCAAGGAGTTCCCTCTGGACGATTTTTGCCCCGAACCTCCTCCTTTACTCTTCTCTACTGTTGCGGGTTTATTAGAAGCCGTCTTAAGTAGCAGAGTATTTGACGCTTTCTTTGTGGCTTGGTCGTAGACCAAAGAAAGCTTGTCGTCAAAGATATCGTGAGACGATACCGGAGCGACTCGAAGAGAGTTTTTCACCCTGTAATCTATTAAGGATGACGACGCAAGGGCTCCATCACGTCTATTTAACTCCAAATTAGCCACTGTTAGGGCAGAGTAATACGTGGTAAACATTATAGCCCTGAAAAGAACTCATAAAGAGGTAAGAACGTCCTCAAATTCCTTCCCATTGAGACGTTGCGCCATAACTCTCGTAAGGTGATCTGCGTAAGACATAGCGTCTAAATTGGCTCTGTTTGAAGAAATTGCCGTCTCAATTGTGTCCGAGCGAATTGTGAATGATGGAGGTAAGGACATATCTAGGTCCTCAGCCTGCTCATCCAAACGCAGAGGAACTCTCTGAACAGCTTCCCCTGCCATTTTAAATGGACGTGGTCCAATAAACGGTAGACGTACAGAAGATGACGATAAAAAGCTGCCTTTTTTCTTTCCACTGGAAAGACTAAATATGGTGTTGTTAAGAAGACCGAAGGTCTGTGACACCTGTCTAGACTGTACTGGAAAGGAAAGGACCTCCTCCTTTGTCTAACGACTCTAGCAGTTTCCTATGGGCGGTCGCAGCACTCTGATTCTCAGGAACAAATTCAGGAAAGTATTGATGAATTAAATCCATTGCTACCATATGTTGTTCTGAAAGGGAAGGGTCATTTTCCTCTGAATCCCTTTCACCATCCGATGGAATCAGATAAGACTCATCGGCATCTGAACGCACAGATGACTGGACTGACCCAGCGTCATCCGACAGCTCGGGTTCTGAGGCTGCCGTAGGTTGCTATTGTACCTGCTGGCATGCTGCGATAAGCTGCACGATTTGCGACAGCAAGTCTGTTATGGAGGCCTGAGGAGCAGCGGTCTTGTGTTGCTTGGCCGCCGGCTGCTCCTGGGACAGTGTGTCTGAGATGGCTCTTTTCTGCAGACGTCCCAATAAATGAGGCCTCGTTTCCTTGGCTACCGGATGGTGTGACTTTCTTGACGAAGAGCGGTCCTTTCTCGGCGATGCAGGCTGGATATCCAAAGTCACGTAGCCAAGGTGCGGTCGGGTGCGCTTTGTAGACGTCGAAGAAGCCGTAATTGTAGCCGACCCCGGCTGTGTACTGAATGGAGCATCCCGGACAGGAGGCATGGACATAAGCTCTGACTGAAGCAAGTTCCGAACTACATCTGGCCCCAGATGTTGTTGTGAAAGAGAGGGGACCCTCTCGTTCGCGGTCCTGTCAGACCTCGCTGAGCTTACTGTCGAACTTGCCGGCTTCTTCCTTTTCATCATCGCAGGGTGAGCCTGTTTGTATTTTATATTGCTCGCTCTACCCTTTATTCTCTCCTCGACAGCAATGGACACACCCGGTGTCGCGGTACCCACCTCTTCACCGGTCGAGCTAGCTGGCGACAGGGATCTGAAACCACCGGCGTGTAGCTTATTGCCCTGTCTAATATTTAAGAGCACTTTAGCCGCTAGCTCTGACTGACTATCTAATTGCGACAATGGAAGCACACTTTCTGACGGCGTCACATAAACATCACCATGTTCTTGCTCCTCTGAAATAGAAACTGAAAAACTGGAGTGGCGAGAGGACTGGCACTGTCCTCTCGCCGCTAACAACGTACCGTGACACCCGTCTCCAACGTTTGTCATCCCAATTGACACAAGTTGAACAGGAATTAGTGCAAGTACACTGACTACAACTGATACAATTATCATGTGAATCAGAGGAAGACGTCCTCAAGTTACAATTGCGCAAAAAGCTTTCATTTTGAATAAAATAAAAGTCAACAGTACTCGCACCAACTCCCAATAAATATCTGAAAAAGATACATAATAATATTAATCAAAACAATAATTCGAAAAATAATTTACAATAAAATTTTCGAAAAAATTTTGACATGACCCCAAGTTCCCAAAGGTAACGATGAGCCCAAATGGATCCCGATAGAGCCTAAGTGTGGACAAAAATTTTTTTTATTCTCCAAAAATTAAAGCTACACTAGCTGAATATATAATGTATCTTATAATAGTTGTACCATAGTTAATAAATAGGAAACTACATATATAAGCAGAGCATTGTCAATGTAAACAACGCCAAAAGAAAACCGGAAACAATACTCCAGGCACTGAACAACACGGCCCGAAGTCAGTAACAGATTTTATACTATCCAATGCAAAGCAAGATCTTTATTAGAAGAAAATATGATACATCGGATGGAAGATGCATGACCAAAAACGCCTAAACACCCCTAGGGTGAGGACGTAACCATGGGGATACACAGAATAAACATTCTGTGAAACACGTTAAACTCCTAAGAAATTTACAAAAAAATTTCAATAAAAAAGCCAAAAAGCATGGGACTTTAACTGGGGGGCTTCAAGGAAGGATAGGGAAGGAACACTTAACAAACAGTGGCAAAATCATTAGCAAGAATGATGACGTCAGGCCCATGTCCTGAAATTGGGAAACATGAAATAATTTTGTCAAAAATTATAAAGTTAGAGCCCTGAAACACTTAAAACCACCATTTCTTCCTTCCATCATCCTATTTTGCCCTTGGATCCACCATTATCACCATTGATTTGTGTCTGGCAACATCAAAACTGAGATTTAAAAACACAGAAGTCAGTTTGTTGTTATCTGACAGAGGGCCAAACAAGGAATGATGCTTGGCGCCAATTCCGGTGCTCCTTGGACACTGCACATGCGCAGATGTCAAAAGTATGGAGGACCAGATAGGACATCAAATTTTCGGTTTTACAAGCAAATTTTGGGGATTGGGGGGCAAAATTTGTGTTTGGCCCTGAATAATTTTGAGTTAGCACCAGCTAAGTTTGGGCCACTGGTTGTTGTGTAAAAATACATAGGTTATGACCCCTCATTGGAACGAGCTCATTGAGCTCATTCCAATGAGGGTCATAACCTATGTTTTTGAGACAAAAAATAAAAAAATTAGTTATTCAAGAATTTTTGTTACAAGTGTCGTCTGCTTTCCATGTTAGGTAAAGGGTTAAATCTAAGTTGAAGGGAAGATAACTTAGCTAAAATATTGCAGATTTAAAATTTGTTAATGAGCATGTGTATACATGTACTTGTTAGTGGCTATGTCTGAGAGGCCTAGGTTTTATCAAAACTGATTCAAAAATATAGGAGTTGAACAGACAAGAATTTTGGATTTAAGGATTGTTGGTGGTGGCCATACACCTCCCACCTCTTTGAAACAGGGGTGTGCAGTCTTTCGATTTTGAAAATTGGAGGCATGCTGTATACTGCTGGCTATCGTTTGAAGTGAAGCATGCTATTGTTAAGACCCGGGCTTAGAAAAATGTTCTCAAGAAAAACATCAACGAACATCTGAACACTGTTCACTCCCCTCGTGTGTAGTAAGTAGGGATTCCAAAATTATTACCTGATTTTTCGAATAAGCTTTTCGCAGCAATAATCAAATTTATTCGAGTTCGGTATAATACATAAAATGCTACTTCAACTTTGTGAGTTAATCAAAGGATTCTCCATGGAATGCATGATCCAAAAGACATTGAGTGGCATTACTGGCCTTTGAAGTTTGTTGAATTATCAGAACTTTGATTAGCCAAAGTTTTTGAATGCTACAACTTAAAATTCATGGTATATTGTTCACCTTTTCATGCATTCGTCATATTATTTGGCCTATTTCCCACAAACAGATTTTAACCCCTTACAAAGACACAATATCAAAATTTGTTATTTTCATTTTTTTTTACCCAATTCTTAAAACAATTTCAACAAAAACCATATCATGTGACCCCTCATTGGAACAAACTCATCAAGTATGTTCCAATGAGGGGTCACATGATGTGGTTTTGTTGAAAATACTGAAAAAAATGTTTCTTTCACACAATTTGTATATTACGCGGTAGATATAGCCGATTCATTAGGTAGGGGTTAATCGCTCGCTAGTTGGAACTGAGATGCTGTTGTCTACTCACAAAAAGTAAAAATTGCAGGTGTGATGGCACGCAAGAGCAGCAGACTGCTTTAAAATAGAAAGACTGGAGGTATAAAAAGGTTTTTTATATTACTTTTTGAAATCAACTTGACTTACATTAGTTTCCTAGAATATTATTTTGCACAACCTGAAATTTCAGTGAATAAGTCTAATGTGAGTAATGACTCTTTCAAAAATACCATCTGATATTTGACACTTTACTTGTATTTATTCTTTTTTAACTGAAATGTGAAATGTTTTTGTAAGTGCTGAAGAATCAAAAGGAAATCATACCCCTGGGTCAGTCATTTTCTCCTTCCTTTGCAGATGTTTTGCAGCCATTTTGTCCCTGTTCTCCTTGTTTCTTCTAGACTGTTTTTTCCTTTGCATTTCCTCTTCTTTCTCTCTTTCTCTCTGACCTTTAAGCCGACTAGCTGCAGACTCAACACCTTAAATATTTGTTAAAACTTAGATTGACACATTTCCAAACTCATTCTGATTGAATGCAGTACGGAAACTGTGGACTGGTCACTTTCAACAGGTGGGCAAAATTCCCATAATAATATTAGATTCCAAACACTAATTTTAGGAAAAATCATCAAAAATTTAATTAATGAAGCACCGGATAAAACCTGGTGCTTCATGAATTAAAATATTGCTGATGATGATATTTATTACCTGGTAAATGCCTGCGTGGACATGACTGCCCACACATGAATTACGACCACTCCACGGCGACTGCACTGTATACAGTATATGGAGAGTGGATTGTAACTAAATCGCCCGTGGAGTGGAGTTATCACCCAAACTATAACTTTCAAAATTTATACATATGGACAAAAAAACACAAGCAATGTTTCAGCCAATGGACCTCCGGGTTTAACCCAGAGGTCCATTGGTTGAAACTTTGCCTGTGCGTGTTATGCTTTGCAACAAATTTGCAATTATTGCATGGGTGGAATCTCCACTCTGCAGGTGATTTAGAAATAATACACTCTCCACGTACTACTACTGTATATACATCACATACATATGGACATTTTCATCTATACATGTACATCATTTCACACTTCTTTTATGCAAGGAAATATAACTATACATGTAGTGCTGAAAAAAAATAAAAACATATGGTATGTGAAATGTGGATTACAACAAAAATTAAAATTTTTTAGTAAATTTTGGTTCTTAACATACCTACCACAAAAGTTTACAATTGGCTGTAACATAAGTGCAAGCCCTACTTCGGAACTAACTCAAGCTTTTAGAATCTTTTCCAAACGAGTTGGAAAAGTACTAGAGTGCAAAAGCACGAAAAAGATCGAAAAAAGGGTCGAGCGAGACCAGCGCTCGAAATTACAGGTACTCTCTCTGCACACCTCTTGCATTTACCGAGCGCATGCACAACAACCGTGACGTCAATTCCGTATTTCCGCCAACGAGAAGTTTGTGATTTAGCGGGGAGGCATTGATATCAAAGATATCCCCAAGGAGGGTGGGTCTCCGGTACACAATTGTGGTGGGTATGTTAAGAAACAAAATTTACTAAAAAATTTTAATTTCTTTTCAACCTACTCACAATTGTTTACAATTGGCTGAATAAACAATCGGAGGAGGTGAATCACATAACCAATACCAACAAGAGTAGCAGAACAAAAGCAAGGATGGCAGAGAACAATAACGAAAACCTGTAATGAAGATAGAGAGAAGGCACCTGAAAAGAACAAGGCTGAGCGAAGCACAACCTGGATAAAAACAGACGCAGACGCAGCAGCACGCTTGGCGGGCCTGGAACGACCCCCACCCGCAGCAGCAGGTTGGTCAAGCTGTCGTAGCAAAAGCTGGTCCTTCGAATGACGAAGAACTTCACCACGAACAGCTTCCACGGAACCATGGAACAACTGAGGTCCCACCAAAGAGGCAGACCTCAGAACAGCACGTTGCTCAGAAGGAAGGGATGGTAAAGAATCCAACACCGCATCCCGGCGTGCCAGCTCCAAATTAGCCGTGTTACAGGCGTGAGCGTGTGTCAAGTTCATAAGAGCCTGTGACAAAACGCGAAAAGGCGCCTGAGCGTCATCAAACTCCCCTGGTGGAAAATATTCAGCCAGAGCAGCGACGACATGGTCCGCGAGAGATAACATACCCAGCATCTCTCGGGACAGGCCCACCATAGACTCAACTACCAACATCGGGAGAACTGCCGACTTAGGCTTAGTCAACCCGAGGGAAGAAGAATCCTCATCCACAGTAGTCATCACTTGGAAGACTGGTGGAGAGACGGAATCGTAAACACGAAACCGCGATGGAGGCAGAAAGGCATCAGCTCTAGAAAAGAAGGAACCCTTGAGGGCCTTAAAACGCATTTTGGCGTCTAAGCCCTGGAAGGACTCAACAACCTGAGCCGATTGCAGAGGATGCAAAGCCCCGGAGCTAGAAGGCCCAACAGGGTTACGGCGCTCCACAGTGGACCGCGGCCGGCCGGTCACAGAAGGCTGGTCGGAAGGTTGAACGTCCGGCAATAAGCCAAAGACGAAATCCAAAGCCTGCCCCAAGACTGACGAGGGGGCCCATCACCTTCAAGATACTCGTCATCCTCCGTAGCAGAGGAGACGTAGCCCAACTCGGGCTGACCAGCAGAAACCTCCTGTGAATACTGTGCAGTATCCAAGGGGCCAGGCGAGACATCTCGGCGACCGACCAAAGGAGGTTGTGCCTCAGGAGGCACAGGGAGGCCAACTTGAGGGTTGCCAGAAAGCAACCGGGTGAGCGCCAAAACGGCCTGACGCAGGTCACCCTGAGAATCTGTCGCAGCAGTATCGCCCGACGGAGTGTCCTCCCAATGGACCCTTCTGGTAGAAGAACCCAAATCCTCAGAAGAGACCGACGTCGAACGTCGATCGGCAGACAGAATAGGGATACGGTGAGAAGACACCGGAGGATAGTCCCGATTGTGACGCCCAGGGGCCATCACTGACCTCTGCGAAACAGAAGGTCCTGCCTGCAAATCCTCTAAAGAGACCGACGGCGCACGTCGATCGGTAGCTGGACGTAGGACACGGTGAGAACACACTGGAGGATTGTCCCAAGAATGACAGGAATCTGTCATTGGCCTCTGCGCAGCAGACGGCCCCAACTGCCTATCCTCTGAGACTGACGGCAAGCATCTATCGACACCCAGACTCGGAACACAGTGAGGAATCACCGGAGGAAGGTTCCGAGAGTGACAGCTAACAGGGGCTGTCACCGACCGCTACCGAACAGCAGGCCCTGGATGCCAACGTCCCAACACCATCCCGCTAGGCGGTACACTAGCAGGGGAAGGTGAAACAATAAACGATTCACTCGAGGGACGACGAATCGCTGCCGAAGCGACCAACCGGCTCAACCGACTAGGAGCAAACCTAGCCAGATGAGACGGAGCAGACAGCAAACCCGCACAGCCCCGCCGCAAGGCTGGGGGAGGCTGAGAACACACAGACACATCAGCAGATACAGCCTCGGTCCCCCGAGACTGTAGACCATCCCCAGAGGAGATGGAAGAGCCACCATCAGACAGAATAGGATCTGAAGTAACAACTTCCTCAACAACAGTCGACGGTGTAGGAGGCAGATCGGAGAGGGTCACCGAGCTGACCTCGGAAAAGCTCTCAACGAAAACAGACGCCTCAATAGTGACATCAGAAGACAAAGAGACTTTGGTCTCCTCGTCAGGTATCACTGAACTAACACCGTCAACAGTTGCAGAGGAACTCGCCACAGAAGACAGATCAGAATCCTGTGTGACAGAGTCACCACGTGCACGAGCAGAAATGTCTGCTACGGCACGGCTACCCTTACCCCGAGAACGAGGGGTTCAAGCTCTGGACAGAACCACCTTGTTAACAGAAGCCCAGAATTTAGAGGACCAAACCCCACAAATACCACATGATTGGGCCTGAGTGCAATTGTTGCAAGTGACAGATGTGGAATGAGAGTCGTCCACATGCTTCACTTGCAAGCAAGAGGTACAAGGAATAGTCTTTGGCATTATATCAAAGTAATCAAGCTTCCCGCCGACGGAAAACAGCACGAAGGTCGTGTTCACATGTGGGGGAAAAACAAGATAAAGTGTGAAGAAACAAGCAATAATAATACAAATTAACATTAATTAACAATAATTTGGTAGCTTGACAAAAGGATACAATCCACTTGCACACTAAGAATGTAGAATAAGTTGTTCACGAAGAATAAACAGCAAATTAGCACGAGTCACAAAAATTTCCGACCATGTACAATGGCGGAAATAAAAGGAATTGACGTCACGGTTGTTGCGCATGCGCTCGGTAAATGCAAGAGGTGTGCAGAGAGAGTACCTGTAATTTCGAGCGCTGGTCTCGCTCGACCCTTTTTTCGATCTTTTTCGTGCTTTTGCACTCTAGTACTTTTCCAACTCGTTTGGAAAAGATTCTAAAAGCTTGAGTTAGTTCCGAAGTAGGGCTTGCACTTATGTTACAGCCAATTGTGAACAATTGTGAGTAGGTTGAAAAGAAATGCCCACTGGGTATCTAAAATAAATAATATAATCCCAAGTTCAAAGGTTTAAGTTTTCCGCCCTCAATTGGAATCCACGTCATAGTATCAACAATTTTCTGTCAATGTGGATAAACACTGGCAATGCTTGACTTCAAATATTCTTTTAGTAGTCTGTGATATAAATGTAGTGCTATGTTTTGTGAATAGGTGTGTCAGCAAATGGGAGGAGTGTACACCCGACATTTTTTACATCATATCTCTGATGACTGAAGTCTGATTTTCAAATTTTTTTCAACTTTGTGTTTGGAACCATGAATGCTAAAAGGTAACAAGGTCAAACCATCTCAAAGTGGAACTAGAAAGTGTTTTAGCACACTAAAACATACGTCTCCCCTACCTTTCTATTTTATGCACTACAAATGATATATACATAAAAATATTGACAATCATACCAGATATGTAAGGTCTAGCTCTAAAGAGAAATAAGTTATGTTGTTTTTTTTTTACTTGAGTAAAATGTTCTGGTCCAGACAACTGTCTACCGCAGCATTGACATGAAAATGTGCATTCTCGGGCTGAACATATTTTTACTTTATGATATTTATAAAAAAAAAGGGGGTACAAGTAAATACCGTGAACCACATACATGGAACTTTAAGCAGATAGCCAAAGTTCATTAGTTGCACCTTCGACTTTTCAAAATACCTGGGCAAGGGTAAATAAAATAAATCCAGTCACTTTAAGTGTGATGACAAATTTTGTTACAGACAGACAAACACGCATCCCACAATATGATATATAAGAAGCTTTTATTAAAATATCAAATTGCTGGGATTAAAAGTAGCTGAGAAAAATGTGCAAAATGTTGTTATGGACAGACTGTCAGACACACACACAGACAGAGGTAAACAAGTATGTCCCAACTTCCCCTTTGGGGAGCGGGGTTATAAATATCTATGATCTAGCTCAACATCCACATGTCAAAAAAAAACCAAATTCTGGTCTGGACAATTACTCCCTATTTAAAGTACATAAATTTGACCTTGAGGTCAAGATCACATGAAGGTCATGATGACATGTGGTCTCATTGTGATACATCCCCATGTCAATCATCTAAGTCCTAGGTCAAAAAACAAAAAAAGTTCTGATCTGGACAATTATTCCCTATTTGAAGTACATAAATTTGACCTTGAGGTCAGAGGTCAAGGTCACATGCAGTTCATCAAGGTAGCGGACATGCGGTTTCATGGTGACACATCCACATGTCCAAAAAAAAAAATCTGGTCTGGACAATTACTCCCTATTCAAAGTACATAAATTTGACCTTGAGGTCAAGGTCACATGAAGGTCATGATTACATGTGACATGCGGTCTAATTGCGATACATCCACATGTCATATATCTAAGTCCTAGGTCAAAAAACAAAAAAGTTCTGGTCTGGATAATTATTCCATATTTGAAGTACATAAATTTGACCTTACGGTCAGAGGTCAAGGTCACATGAAGGTCATCGAGGTAGACGACATGCAGTCTCATGGTGACACATCCACATGTCAAATAACCAAGTCCTAGGTCAAAAAACAAAAAAAATCTGGTGTGGACAATTACTCCCTATTTGAAGTACATAAATTTGACCTTGAGGTCAAGGTCACATGAAGGTCACAATGGTTTGCAACACCAGCTCATGGTGATACATCCACGTGCCAAATATCTAAGGCCTGGCTCAAAAGACAAACAAGTTTTGGTCCGGACAAAGTTTCCTTGAAAAAAGCACAAATCTGGCCTTCAGATAAAAGGTCAAGGTCACAAGAAGGTCACAATGGTACGCTACACACCGGCTCATGGTGATACATCCACATGCCAAATATCTAAAGCCTGACTCGAAATACAAACAAAATTCTGGTCCAGACAGTTTCCCTTTAAAAAGCGCATAAATCTGACCTTCAGGTCAAAGGTCAAGGTCACATGAAGGTCACTATGATACACTGCACACCGGTTCATGGTGATACATCCACATGTCAAGTATCTAAGGTGTAGGTCAAAAGACAAAAAAGTTATGGCCCGGACAAAGTTTGTGTGATGTTTCCCTAAAAAAAACACATAGATCTGACCTTCAGGTCAAAGGTCAAGGTCACATGAAGGTCACTATGGTACACTGCACACCGGCTCATGGTGATACATCCACATGCCAAGCATCTAAGGTGCAGGTCAAAAGACAAAAAAGTTATGGCCCGGACAAAGTTTGTATTAGAAGAAGGAGAAGAAGAAGAAGAAGAATATGCACTAAAACAATATGTCTCCCTTCTGGGAAGGGGAGACATAATTCAATTTTTACATTTTTTTCACCCCTGTCACATTTGACGTCATGGTATCAAGTTTGTTGCATCAATGAGCATAGAATTGTGCCTCAACATCCTTCCAACAATCTCTTGCAATGTGCGTTTACTTTTTATAGGAGTATCGTTTGCAGTGTTTGACATAGGGGTCACAAAATGAGATGAGGTGTAAATTTATTTATTGAGGTTTGATGACACTTTCGACAGCCAGGGTCACCTCATGACGGACAGTTTTATGGGTGGAGGAAGCCGGAGTACCTGCAGAACCACCGAGTGATGGCAAGCAACTGTCAGGATCCCCAACATATTAACTCCACAAAAGCAGTGTTAGCATTGGTTGAAGACAAGGGTACCATCGACGTGCAGTACGCCTTAGTGTACAATGCCACCGTGCCCCCACATGGGCAATGGGGATGAGGTGTAAAAACATAACGTGACGTAAAATGACGCTAAAGTAAAAAATCCAAAACCAGATATCTTTTTATTTTTTTAGCTCTACCACATACTAAAATTTCATATAAATCGGACAAACTTTCACTCCAATGGCAGACCCAGATGATTTATTCATCAGCTGGAAAGTGATGGCAATTTTAGATATGTTTTTTTATTGTAGAATATATATCCAAAGTTTCTAGTGTGGGCATTTAAAAAACTGGCAGATATGGACGGTTCATGAAAAAAACTACACATTGACGTTACTTTGAATAAAGGTTTAAATTTGAAATTACATCAAATGCATTCGATAGAGCCATTAACTGGTAGAGTGCTAAATTGTTTTTGGCCTTCAAAATTTGTTCACATATCTTTGCCTTGTTACAATTTATGGGAGAGTGCTTACAGGCACTCTCCCATAAATTGTAACAAGACAAGTTCTTACAGACTAAATAACATCACTTCAAAGATAATACGGAGCACATCCACTGAGATTGAAGCCTTCAAGTTGTAGTACCTTCACCTCAGAATAAAGCCCAAATATGGGCTTCCAGCACTTAACCAGTTAAGAAGGTAAATGCTCGTGAAATTTCAGAGCTGTGTGTATTATTTACATGGAGCAGTGAGTTTTGGCAAATCAGTGTTTTCAATGAGAAACATGCAAAAGAGACATAAAAACCTTGAAAAATGATGATAAATCCCAAAACAAAAGAAGAGGCCCCACGGGGCCTGAAGTGCTCATCTTGAACAGAACACAATTTAAACAGAGTCCAAAAATGAGTCTACATTAAGCAAGCCATCTCCATAGGCTACACTGTCAATCCTTGAGTCCCTCAGGAGTGACAAAAATAATCTGGGCATCATGCCTTTTCTTCAGTTGATCATAAAGTAAAATGTAGAGCTCTCCTATGAAGCCCCTTGATACAACCTATGTGGATTAATCTTAGTTACACACCTCTAGAGGGTACTGAATACAAAATTTTTAATTCTTCAGCAAAATGGCCAATTCCGGTTCCAATAGAGAGCCCAAATATAACCCAGGCTCTCGACTTGAACACAGCTGAATCTGACTTCCCTAGAGATGTTGTGTACCGAATATGAAAGCATTCTGACTGTTGGATCTGAAGAAGAGAAATTGTAAAGAAATTTCTTCGAATTGCACTATGTTCAAATTTGGGCTATCATAGCGAGCCCAAATATTAACCTATGGATCCGATTTGAACAAACTTGAATCTACCCCCCCCCCCCCACCCCCCCCCCCCCCCCCTAGAGATGTTGTATACCAAATGTGAAAGCATTCTGACGAGTGGACCTGAAGAAGAAGATTTTTGAAGAAATTCCCTCATATTGTACTAAGTTAAATTTCATGTTCCCATATGGAGCCCAAATATTAACCTAGGCACTCGAATTCAACAACCTGGAATCTAACCCCCCTAGAGATGTTGTATACCAAATATAAAAGCATTCCGACTGGTGGATCTGAAGAAGATTTTTAAAGAAATTTCCTCATATTGCACTAAGTAAAAATTTGGGCTACCATAGTGAGCCCAAATATATACCTTAGGATCTGATTTGAACAAACTTGAATCTGACCCCCTTAGAGATGTTGCATACCAAATATCAAAGCATTCTGACTGGTGGATCTGAAGAAGAAGATTTTTTTAAATTACCTTCCATATTGAACAAAGATAAAATTTGGGAATCTGTAGGAAGCCCAAATATTAACCTAGGGACTTGGTTTGAACAATCTTAAATCTGACCCTCATAACAATGATGTATACCAAACATTAAATGATTCTGACTGGTGGTTCTGAAGAAGAAAATTTTTAAAGAATATTCCCCATATTACCTATGTTAAAACTTTGGGCTCCTGTAGACAGCCCAAATATGAACCAATGAGCTTTATTTCAACAAACGTTTATCTGACCACCCTATGAATGCTGTGTACCAAATATCAAAAATTCTGATGATTGGTTCTGGAGAAAAGATTTTTTAAAATTTTTGCAAATATGCTGACTCAGCATTTTTTCGATGCCCATTATAGAACACCCTGACATAACCGATGGCAATTTTTTTTACCATTCAATTCTACTGGTCCTAAGGATACTTCATACCAAATAACAGCTCTCTGTTCCGTGTGGTTTGGGAAATATGGCCTTTTGAAAATATTTCTATTTTTAGCTCCCAGGGTTCCTATGGGGATGTGGAAATTTTTTTTTTGCATGGGTCAAGTACTTATGACCCAATAATACCACAAACCAAATCTGGTTCATACCGGACCATCGGTTCAGATAATAGAAATTTTGGGCAGGGCCAAAAATCTTACCCCTCCTATTACAAAGCCAAATATTACTTCACAAACTTCGTTTGAACAAACTTGATTCTACACCTCATATGGAAGCTCGATAGCAAATATCAAGTCATTGTACACCACTGATTCTTGAGAAGAAGATTTTTGAAATATTTTGGAGCATTTTCCACCACTCCCTCCCTATGGGGCTGGGCATGTTGAGTTGAACAAAAATGAAATGCCCCTTTGGGACCATCACTCACACAAACTTTCACTTGAATTGGCCCAGTGGCTTTGGAGGAAAAGACCAAAACATGGTGTTGATGGACGACGCATGGAGAGTGATGAGATAAGCTCAGCTTGACTTTGTCAAGATGAGCTAAAAAACCCAGCTGCCTCCGAATTTTTCAAGCTCTACAACACACTAAAAAAATTAAAAATCCGATGCATTTTAATTTTTTACCTTATGACATCACCTCCAAGTTCGGCCACAAGGGTTAGGAATTTCCTAGGACAGCCCCACAATTTTAGATATGGTTTTTGCTGGAGATGATATTGCCATAATTTGAAAGACAGGGACCTGATACTGGAGCTGATATTAAAATTTAAGAAAAAATATTAAACTGAGACTTGTTTTGGATAAAGATCGAAATTAAAAAATGATAAATTTTAAGTAATTTGTATATTTTTTATACTTACCAATGGCCCAGACTAGCTGGTGCTCACTCAAATTAATCCAGGGCCAAACACAAATTTTGCACCCCAATCCCCAAAATTTGCATGCAAAACCAAAAAAATCAAGTCCTAGATGGCCCTCCATACTTTTTAGATCTACGCATGTGCAGTATCCAGGAAGGTACCAAAATTGGTGCCAACCATCATTCTCTCTACAGATTGCCTGTTAAATGTTATAAACAACGGGGAGGTATGAGTGCCCATACCCATCTCATGGGAGGGCCATACCCATCTGGGCCAGTGAGTACAAAAAATATACAAATTACTTAAAATTTATCACATTTTTATACGACAACCAATGGCCCAGACTAGCTGAATCGTAAAAAGGCTGGAGGGCATAGGACATAGAGGAAAATCCAATCTCTCAATTACTTCAGTAAAGAATAGCTCCCACAGAATAGGAGAAGATAGGAATTATATATGTCTTTCACTTCTATGAGAAACGAGAAAGACATAACACCAACAATCCCTTGCTTTTCACTATAAAGCCAGATGATCATAAGGGAAAAAACAATCCCCCCCCCCCCCTTCCCCTTGTTCTGAGGAAAATTTCCTCAGAACAGCATCAGTGCTGGAACGGACTGCCTAAAGACCTATAGATGTAACCATTAATGGACGACATTCTGAGCAACAGAAAGAGAACCCAAAGATCTAAGGTCACCGGAGATGGACTCTAAATTTCTAAAATGAAGAGGGCTGTATCCAGTACGTAGACTTCATGAGATCAGTAATGGCTATACTGTTGGAATAAGCCCAAGAAGTGGACAGTGCTCTAACCTTGTGCGCTGATATCTTATTAACAGAACGTTGATCCAAAGATAGATTTTCGTAGGCAATGCATATTGCCAACTGAACCCATCTAGCGACAGCATGAACAGAAATATCCTTTCTGTTAGCAATCAATGAAAGAAAGAAACCTTTTCTTCCCTTTCTAACAAAATCTGATTGACGTTTATAAATGTGCATAGCCCTGACTGGACACAGCAAAGGTCTAAGATTATCGGAAGACGGTAAAGCCTTAAATGATAATAGGCTCCGGCCACTTGTCTGGAATCTGATTCTTAGCCAAAAACCCCACTTCCGTAGTGAGGGTAATGGTATTACCCACTCTACGGAGGTGAGATTCATCAACAGATAAAGCATGAAGTTCACTGACTCTTTTAGCAGATGCAAAGGCTAAGAGAAACGCCATTTTATAGGTCAAGAATTTGAACTCTACGACATCTAACGGCTCAAAAGGAGCTTATTTGAGCTTCAACAGAACCCAAGCCAAATTCCACTTAGGAATTAATCTGAGGGTTCTTGGTCTATTAATAGAGAAATTTCTAACTAGCTTGGGTAAAGAAGTACCTCATCCAATAGACAATTTATCATGATGAGCGTAAGTATCTGATAACATAGACCTATAGCACTTAATAGTGATGGGCTGCAGTTTGAGATCGTCAAACAAGCAGACAAGGAAATTGGAAATATGAGGAATGGATGGATCGTATATGTCTATCGACTGATCCCTACACCAAAGGAATAAAACCCTCCACAATGGAAAGACATGAAGGTTGAGACTTTCCGGGTTGTGATGCAGTGCGTGGGACTTCCCCTGATAAAGAAGATCCTCTCATGGAGGAAGCTTCCGGGGAATGTCCCATAGCAGATACCTGAGAAGATTGATCCAAAGTTTCTGTGACGACAGAGGTGCTACTAGCAGGATATTGCAATGAGATTGTTTGATCTTTAACAGAATCTGCTGAATCAACGGAACTGGAGGATATGCATATCCTACCATCCCGTCCCATGAAATCGACAGAGCTTCTACTGCATATGCTAGATGATCTAGGCATGGCGACAAGAATGTTGGTAACCGATTGGTTAGGTGTGTCGCAAAAAGATCTATCATGGGACGATCCCACAGGTAGCAAATCTGCCTGAATATTTGCTTGTTGAGAGTCCATTCCGATGGCAACAGGAGACCTTTCCGAGAGAGAGAGCCTGCTAATACGTTCAGACGACCTGGTATATGACGGACTGGGAGATGAACATGATGATTCAGAACGAATAGGAGAATCCTCTCTGTTAATTCGCATAATGGAATCGAGTGAGTGCTGCCTTGGTTCCTGAGGTAAGCGACTACTGTCGAATTGTCCGACAGAATTTGAACATGGACGTTCGCTATTTGACGAATCCAATGTTATAGTGCTAGCCATATTGACATCATCTCCTTCAAGCCTGCTGGACTTAGGGTCGTGCCCAGCCGATCTGACTCGCATCTATCATAATCGTGAAAGCCGGATCTGGTAGTTGAAGTGAAACTCCTTGAGTTAACCACTGAAGATCTGCCCAAATCTGAACCTTTTGTTTTACTAGGTCCGTTAAAACAATAGTGGTTTCGAGCGAATGTGTCTTCACACTCCAGTTCTGAGTAAAGAATATCTGGAGGGGACGCATGCGCCGACAGCCCATAGGAATAAGATCCGCAGCCGCTCCGCACAGCCCCATCAGTCGCATGAACTCCCTCGCTGCTATTGCGTCATAGTTTAGACAAAAGCGAGCATAACAGCTGACTAATTTCGCTCTGGGTAACAGACGAACCAGATTGTTGAGAGTCTCGAAGCTCATTCCCAAATGAGTGAACGACTTGGATGGAGCTACATCCAACTTTTTCTTGTTCACTATGGAACCGAGACGTCGGAGCAATTGTAGCAGACTCTGAACATCGTTCTGAAGAATAATTCTGTTGCCGTATCTCTGAAGAATGTTGTCCAAGTAAGCCAACGTTACCACATATGAATGAGCTCAGAAGTATGACATTACCGAGTTCATTATTCGAGTGAAAGCCCAAGGAGCCAGGTTCAGACCAAATCACATTGCTCTGAACTGATAAACCTTTCCTTGCACGGCGAACCGCAGGTACTTTCTGAATGCCGGATGTACCAGGACATGAAAGTAAGCGTCCTTTAGATCTATGCTTGCCGCATAAGCGTTCACTCGAATGCTCGCTCTTACCGACCGAATGGTTTCCATATAGAACTTTGGAGCTGCGATTAACTTGTTTATCCAGCTCAAGTCTATTACCGGTCAAAACAAGCCGTCTGGCTTCGGTACGAGGAACAGGTGACTGTAAAAACCCTGAGAATTTTTATTCACAACGACCTCTATTGCTTCCTTTAATAAGAGAGTCTGTACCTCCGCTAGGAGAAACTCTCTTTTGAAAGGATCCGCCGGAAGATTTGGCCAACGCGGACATCTTGTTAGTGGGGGTTTCGCTCGCAATGATAGCCGTAGGCCTTCGGAGACTACACTTCTCACCCACTGATCTTCCGTGACTGCTATCCAGTTTCTCACGAAGTTCATAACCTTCCGACAACTGGCAAGCAATAGAGGTCTTGACCATCACCTGTAGGATTTGCGAGGCTTATGGGAGAAGAAACTATGTCTTCCCCGCAAAGATCCTCGTCCCGTCGGCTCAGGGGCATCTGACCGATAATCCTGATCAGACTTATGACCCTTTACCGAGTCGCTGTAGTGACGCCCTCCGGAGTGAGTATATGAGGGTTTCTTGAACCCTCGCAAGGAGTTCCATTTTGATGATTTAGAACGTCCTCGCTTACCCCTGTCTGCTGAAGCATGTTGTTGAGACGCCTACTTCAAAAGCAGATCACTGGAAGCTTTCTTAGTGGCCTGTTCATAGACTAATGAACGCTTGTCGTCAAACAGAGTATGTCTGGAGACAGGAGCAACCTGGAGAGAGCTTTTCACCTTGTCATCTATAAGTGATAACAACAGAAGGGCAGCATCACGTCATTAACTCCAGATTTGCCACTGTCAGGGCAGAGTTATATGTGGCATACATGACTGCCCTGGAAAGAACTCTAAGCGAGGTACAAATGTCCTCAAATTCCTTCCCATTGAGAGGTTGCGCCATAGCTCTGGTAAGGTGATCTGCGTAGGACATTGCGTCCAAATTTGCTCTATTCAATGAAATAGCAGATTCCATCACATCCGAGCGAATGCTGATTGAAGCAGGTAGGATATATCTAAATCCCCGGCCTGCTCATCTAAATGCAGAGGAGCTCTTTAAACATTTTTTCCAACCATTTTAAATGAACGTGGTCCAAGGAACGGTATATTTATGGAAGATGTTGATAAGAAACCACATTTCTTCCTCACACTAGAGAGGTTAAATATGGCATTGTCGACTTGGCTGAAGGCCTGCGACACCTGTCTAGACTGTACCGGAAAAGAAAGAACTACTTCTTTGCTCCGTACAAAGTCTGTGTCTAAAGACAACAGTGGTTTCTCCATTGTTGTCGCAGCTTGCTGATTCAGTGGAACAAATTCAGGATAGTATTGATGGATAAATTCCATCGCTACCATATGTTGTTCCGAAAGGGAAGGGTAATCCTCTACCTTATCCCTTTCACCATCCGACTGAATCAGCTGTGAATCTCGGTCCATCGCATCTGCGTGTGCAGATGACTGGACCAACCAGCACCATCCGACAGCTCACTACCAGAGTCTGCAGGAGGCTGCTCACACACTTGCTGGGATGCTGTGCTCAGCTTCGCAATCTGTGACAGCAGGTCCATCACTGAGGATTGAGGAGCAGCGGTTTTCTGTTTTCTATCTGCTTACTGCTTCTGGGACGGCATTCCGGAGATGGATCGCTTCTCCAAACGTCCCGATGATTGAAGCCTCGGATCCCTAACTACCGGATGGTCCAACTTCATGGGCGAAGACTGGCTTCGTCTTCGCACAGCTGGCTGGATATTCGAAGATGGGTAGCTAGGATGCAGTCGTGTGTGCTTATGAATCGTAGCGGAGGAAGCCGTGACTGTAGCTGAGACTGGCTGAAATCTAGATGGAGCGTCCCGAGCAGCAGGTGTGGATGTATGCTCCAGCCCATGCAAGTTTCTCAAAACAACCTCTGGCCCCAGATGTTGTTGGGTTAGAGAGGGACCTCTCCCACTTGCAGCCTTGTCAGACCTCGCCGAGCCTCCGGAAAAGAAACTTGCTGGCTTCTTCCCTATTTCCGTCGTCACTTCCTGAGCAATTTTTGATTTTAAGGTGCTCGCTCTACCCAATTCTACACTTCCTTCGACCGCAATGGACATACCCGGAGTCACGGCTCCCACAGCTTCACCGGTCGAGCTAGCTGCCTGCAAGTGATTAAGAACACTAACTAGAGGCCTTATCCCTTGCTTTATATTCATGAGTATCTTTGTAGCTAGCTTTGTTTGCTCATCAGAACGCGATGACGGTAGCACACTTTTGGTGGGTGTCACAATACCATCATCATGTTCTTGTTCCTCTGAAAAAGAAACTGAAAAACTCAAATTATCCTGCGGTGAGAGCACTGGCATAGGCATCACATCACCAACAACGTACCGTGACACCCATCTCCAACATTTGTCATCCCAACTCACACATGTCGGACAAGAATCTGCAGGAGTACACTGACTACAGGCAAGGCAACAAGCATGTAAATCTGAGGAAGATTTCCTCGCCTTGCATTTAGAGCAGTAAGCTTTCATGATTCAATCAAAATAAGTCGATAGTACTCCTACAAACTCCACAATAAATATATGCTAAAGATACATAAATAATTGCAATCAAAATCAAAAACGAAAAATTAAATCCAAAAAAGATTTCGAAAAAATTTTGAAAAAGCCTATGTTCCCAAAGGGAACATGAAGAGCCCAAGGGCATCCCAATAGAGCCTATGTGTGGACAAAATCCAAATTTTTTGAGCTACACTACCAGTATCATAATCAATGTATCTTACAATAATCCTACAGTAACATACAGCCCTCGCAATTGGCTTCGGCAATCGACATTGCCGAAGCGATTTGCTGACGCAAACAGCACTGACTACGGCACACAGTTGCCGTAGTAGAAGAATAAATTTTATAGTAAATTTCCTTTCTTATTATACCTACCGAAATTGTTTACTGCAGGCTTGCACTACAGGGGAAGAACCTAACTCGGATAAAATACTCTCTATTTTAATCTTTCCCAAGATTTGGGAAAGAAAAGTGGTGTAAAAACACCACGAAAAAATAAGCCAAAACTGGGCCGAGCGCCATCGGCGCACACCCAGTATGGGACGCTCTTCCATAGTACAAATCCACGACTTCCGTAGCAGTGCGCAAGGCGTCAATTCTTCATTCTTTTGATTCCGAACAACACAGGAGTTATGTGATCAGCGGGGAGGAAGGATTCTTACCCGAATAAGAAGACGGGAGGGCCTCCATGTAAACAATTTCGGTAGGTATTATAAGAAAGGAAATTTACTATAAAATTTATACTTCTTATCAACCTACCTCAATTGTTTACTACAGGCTGAATAGACAAAAGCTGGAGGGAATCACATAACCAACCCACACATAACTCAATAGCACTGGGACCGTGGACCGAGGAAGAGATCCCTAGGCCTATCAAACCATAGCATCACAAACATTAGAAAAGCCAATGAAAGATGAGGCGTATGGTGAAGTGCGACGCACAGACAGAAAGTGCAGTAACAGCACAAAGCTGCAACTGACCCTGAAAAAAGCTGAAAAGCTTGGATAGACAACATCCTGAGCCAAAGAAAGAGGGCCCCAAGGTTCTCTGTCGGCTCCTGCAAGCGTCGCAGATAAAAAGGAGAATGTAGCATTTCTCCAGAAGGCTGCCAGTATAACATCAGTCATCCAACAACATGACAGAGTTATTAAAAGAGGAAGACAATGCACGCACCTCGTGGCAGAAAAAACAATTGGTAATACAATCACCAGTAGCTAGATGAGCGGAAGCTGCACGAATAGCAGGACAAGTCCATCAAAAAATGGATGCAGGAGAGAACTGGCATGTGGGAAAACGCATATTCATCCAGGATAAAGGCATGAATGCCCCCCATCCCCAAGCAGAGCAGCGCCCAAGAAAGTGACCATCTTGGAGTAAACTGCGAAGTCCTAGGCCTTTTCAAGGAAAAGAGCTGAACAAGCTTGGAGAGGCAAGGATGAGTGTCGAAACAATGCGGTATCACATAGGAAAAAAATGTCTCCGAAGCATGGACATGTACCCATTGCTGGAGACCCCCAGAAACAAACATATACCAGAAACTCCGCAAGCGGTGTGATCGAAGGAGTGACAGAAGCAACAGAGTGATCGCACACCATCGACAGAAGAACCTTCCACTTAGCCACAGAGGCTAAACCAGTGGAGTGAGTGCCTCCTTGAAGAAAAGCAACTCCACTGCGTGTCTCGAAAAACCACTGCCACGGAGGAGACAGGACCTGATAAAAGACATGTGCGAAGGCACAATGAAGTCGGGTCAACTTGAAAACCTCCTCGGGCAACTTTGGCAAAGAAAGTCGCGAGGTAGAGGGAGACATGCCGGAACCGCCGCTAACAAAGAGCAGAGCAGATTGATCCACACCCACCGAAGCAATGGGTGTGATCGAAAGGATTCGACGACTGCAGGTTCAATATCTGGATGAGAACCTGAGGCGGAATCGGAACCGGTAGGAAGGCGTAGCCGACAAGACCATCCCAAAGGAGGGCCAGAGCGTCCAACGGCGAAAGCCAGAGCATCTGAACACGGGGACACGAAAGTGTCCAACGGATGGTTCCAACGAGTCACAAGAGATCGATGGAACCCGCCATGTGGAGCATCCTCCTGGTGGAAATGACCCTGCCCCGACGGGACAGGGAGTCGGCTAGGACGTTCAGGCGACCGGGAATGTGATGAACAGCCAATCCGTCGTGGACATCCTGAGCGAGCAGTATAAGATCCCAAGCCAATTCGTACATTGGAACAGAGTGCGTGCCGCCCTGGTTCCGAATGTAAGCAACCAGCGTCGAATGGTCGAACAACAGAAGGACCTGGCGATTCGACAGGTGAGGGATCCACTGCCTGAAAAGCAGAAGAAGAGCAAGAAGCTCCTTCTGGTTGATGTGTAGAGCTGCATGATCCTGGTCCCACATCCCGTGAATGGAAAGACCTAGAGGATCCAACGTCGCACCCCATCCGAGATCGCTGGCATCTGCCGTCAGAATGTGATCGGACGTGGGTAATGCAACGGAACACCCTGCGAAAGCCACTGGACATCCGCCCAAAGGAGAAAGGTGAGGATAAAGATATTCTGGAAACTGAAGCACCAGATCCAGAAAATCTACATTCGGCCTCCAACGACTGAGCAGAAAGTGTTGGAGAGGTCTGACATGCAATCGACCTAGAGGAATGAGATCCGTCACCGAACAGCAGAGACCGAATAGCCGGAGAAAACTCCGAGCCGTCGCGGATGTGAACTGGGACAGAGTCAGATCAAAAGCTGAGAGAATCACAGCCTTGGCCTGGGGAACCGCCACCAAATTGAATTGTGTGCGGAAAGCCATCCCCAGATGATAAAACGACTGAGAAGTGACCAGGTCCGACTTCTCCTCGTTGACTCTGAAACAAAGCGACGTGACAGCAAGCTCAACAGAGTGGCGACATCCGACTCCAGTAAGGCAGCACTGGAATGCCCCTGGAGAATATCGCCCAGATATGCCGAAGTAGTCACCCTGGACTGTGTGCGATGGAAAGCTATCACATGCGACATCAGTCTGGTGAAGGCCCAAGGAACCAGGTTGAGGCCGAAAGGCATGGCCTTGAACTGGTAAACTCACCCCAAAAAAACGAACCTGAGATACTTCCGTAACGCCCAATGAATCAGAACGTGAAAGTAAGCGTCTCGCAGGTCGAAGCTGGAAGCGAAATCTCCCTGGTGAATTGAACGGAGGACCGACCTGAAAGTCTCCATGCTGAATTTGGGAGCAATGATAGACTGGTTCAGAAAACACAGATCGAGAACCGATCGGAGTTGGCCGTCCTTCTTCGGCACCAAGAACAAGAGGGAATAGAAACCCACTGACCAAATGTTCTTGATGACCTCAATCGCCACCTTTGTCAGGAGATTGTCTATCTCCACGGACAAAAGTTCCCGACGTAAAATGTCTGAAGGAACTGTGGTTGGAAAAGGCACCCTGGACAGAGTGGGGTGCCGTCGGAAGGATATTCGCAGCCTGGACCAAACAACATCGAACATCCAAGGATCGGATGTGATGGTGGCCCAACGGTCTGCGAACTCTGCTATCCTTCCTCCAACCTGGGATGAGTCGAGGTGAGGACCTTCATTGCAAACCCCAACGAGGCTCGCAAGAGGAGAAAACATCTCCTCTACTTAATGAAGAATCCTGGGACTTCCCTCAAGACTGCCGACGCTTACCCTTACCCCTTGGGTAAGAAGTAGAAGCGGTGGCAGAAGGATCAGCCCCTTTGCTTCGCAGAGGAAGCAGAGGGTACTTGTTAGGCTTGGAACGGCCCGTGCCTACCCTAGAAGGCTGATCAAGCTGAAGAAACAGCAGCTGATCGTTGGAATGACGTAGGACGTCATCCCGGACCGTCAACACAGAACCATGGAAAAGTTGCGGACCTGCCAAAAAAGCAGATCGAAGAGTAGCGCACTGCTCCTCAGGAAGGGATCGGCCTGTGTCCAGCACAGAGTCCCTTCGAACTAATTCCAGATTAGCCTTGTTACAGGCATGCGTGTGAGTAAGATGCAATGAGAGCCTTGGACAGCACATGCAAAGGAGCCTGTACCTCGTCAAACTTATCTGAAGGCAGATAAGCAGCTAAAGCTGAGACGACGTGATCGGAGAGAGAAAGCATACCAAGCATCTCCCTCGATAAGCCCAATGTGGACTCCAGAGTCGTCATCGGAATGACGGCAGACTTGGACTTGGAAAGCCCGAGGGAATTGGAGTCCTGATCCAAAACCGTCAAAGTCTGGTAGACCGACGGATTGGCGGAATCATAGGAACGATAACGCGCCGGAGGCAAAAAGGTGTCAACCCTGGTGAAGAACGGAGCCTTCATAGCCTTGGAACTTAGCTTGGAGTCCAAGGCTGAAAATGCTTCAACCAACTGTACCGACGGGCACGGTCGAAGACGCCCAGAAGCAGGTTGCTCCATAGACTGTTGGTGCGTGACCGATGATCATGGCCCGGCTGACACTGCCGACTGGTTAGAGGTTTGAGATCCGGAAGGAACCCAAACACGAAATCAAGAGCTGCTCCCAAGTCCGAAGACTGCTGGCTCTCAACATCAAGCATGTGTGACTCTTCCCCGGAGTCGGAAGACACATAGCCCATCGTGGGCAAACCAGCAGACGCCTCCCATGGTGTCGGAACACCAGGGGGATCAGAAAGCGGCCTGTTTCCAATCCCGGGAGGCGGCGCCATAGGGGCGCCTGGAAACCACACGCTGCCACACTGGAAGCAACGGGAAGGCTCTTTGACAGAACCTGATTGAGTAAGGAGAGGGCCTCCCTTAGCTCACTGCCCGTACTGGCCGGTTCGACAGGGGAACAAACCGGCAAAGTGGCTTCACCTCTGACCCTCTTAACCAGCGAAGGGTCACGATCCTCCAAAAGACCCGACGTGGGATGACAGGCGTCAGCCGAAAACGTCTGAAGGCAGACGTGTATAGGGGTGTGACACACCCCAAGGATCAACATAGCAGGAACTCATGAGAGTCACCGCTGACCTCTGCAGGGCAGAAGGTCCAGGCTGCACAAAAGACGTTGGACCCCCAAAACTGGTCGTGTGGCCAGAATGAGTGGACGGAAACGCCACGGAGTTCATAGTGTCCCACTAAGAACAAACCGAATCCATTGACAACTGTGGTGCTCGACGGCGCAGAGACCACAGGAGAGGGTCCGGCCGGCAGCCACTTCCAACTTCGCCGAGTTGAAGTCAGGGAAGGCTGAGGCCGATACCCCCACGTCTACACAACCAGACACCGCAGCAGACCACTGCAGGTATAAAACTACTGTGCTCAATGGCTGAGAGGACACAGTAGGGGGTTCAGTCGCCAACCCCATTTGACTTCGCCGAGTAGAAGTCTGGGAAGGCTGAGGCCTAAACCCCACAACCACACTACAGACATCCCTGCAGACCCTGGCAGGGAGAAGCCGAGGCCGGCTAAAAACGGTGTCCAATGACGTTGTAGCCGGAACAGCAGTGGCAGCAGATACGACGGGAGCTGTTGGAACTGGCGAAAAAGCGGAGAGAGCCACCAAGCTCGGCCTCCAAAGGAGGAGTCACAACCCTAGTGACAGCCTCAGATGTCGACTGGAGAGGGCGCATAGTCCTGGAACCAGGCATCTGTACACCAGAAAACCAACAGCTCCCGCAGTATCCACCACAGTAAAACACTGCACATTCCCCATGGAAGGGGAATAACTCTCACCAGACATGGTCGAATCGGGAAGCCCCGAAACGACAGCGGTCCCCACCCCCCGCTGGTGCGGGAGGAGCTGCACATCCCCCACGGAGGGGGAGCAATTCTCATGATATGTGGTCGAATCGGGCGACCCGAAACGATAGCGTTGACCACCCCCCGCAGGAGCGGGAGGAGCTGCACATCCCCCACGGTGGGGGTCAAACTCACACTCGACGTGGTCTAGTCGGGGGTGGGGGTGTGGGTGAGGGTGGGGGTGGGGGGTCTTGTGGTGGGGTGGGGTGGGGCGGGGTCTGTGGGGCAGGGGTGGGGGATGGGGCCCAAAAACGACAGTGCCCCCCCCCCCCCCCACACACACACACACACACAGGGGCGGGAGGAGCTGCACATCCCCCCACGGAGGGGGCAAACTCACATCAGACGTGGTCGAGTCGGGAGGCTCCCGAAACAACAGCATTCCACACCACCCGCGGGTGCGGACGAAACGGACACGAGAACGCACCAATGGCGAGGGCAAAAGGAATTGCCCTAAAGGAACCGAACTGGAAAGAACAGAGGTGAGAGCAGTAGAAGAAAAAGGTGAACTCAACAGAAACAGAAAGTAGAAGAACACCCTCAACTACGAGAGAAGGTGGCAGAACCCAGACGGCCGACACCTACTCCAATAACAAATTTTTTATCAACCGAAAAATTCATTGTCGAATCGCGATGACACGATGTCGCAAAAAAAAAACATTCGCGAAAACGGAATAGTAAATAATAAACAATGAGAATGTGGTTGAAAATATAAATGAGAATATATAAAACACAGTCCTGTTATTATACGATCTTCAGATCCATAATTCCAGTCACAGGAAAACCATTATCCACGAGTTGAATTATCACTGTTTCATAATGCAAATGGCGGAAACACGTCCTGCTCGTGCCTTGGATAGAAAAAGAATGACGAATTGACGCAATGCGCACTGCTACAGAAGTCGTGGATTTGTACTATGGAAGAGCGTCCCATACTGGTGTGCGCCGATGGCGCTCGGCCCAATTTTGGCTTATTTTTTCGTGGAGTTTTTACACCACTTTTCTTTCCCAAATCTTGGGAAAGATTAAAATAGAGAGTATTTTATCCGAGTTAGGTTCTTCCACTGTAGTGCAAGCCTGTAGTAAACAATTGAGGTAGGTTGATAAGAAATAATCTGCAGTGGTGTTTGACTTGTCCAAACTTGGACCCAAATTCCGTAATATATTTTTTTGGTTTGGTACATCCTGTTCCACAGGATGTATCAAACCAAAAAATTATATTACGGACTTTGGGTCCAGGTTTGGACGAATGTGTGACATGCAGTAGTTCACTGTGCACAACGAGAGACACACACCGGTAGCTGAAAACGGAAACTTGCAGCCAATGTTACACTTACTTAAACTTTCTGTCATTGGTTTGTTTTTTGTGATACCCCTCTCGAAAACAGTTGAATTCACGCCGTAAAGATGCGCATCTTCTCCATATATAAATATGTGTGGGGGTTTCCCAGACTGAGTTCTACATTTACAGAAAATGAGTCAACATTCATTTTTGGATTCCAGGGAATATACAGAAATACAGGTAAACAAACGGCATGTTTTTTCTGAGAAATAAGTTTGAAATGTATTTTACTCAATATTCAGCTCAGATGAAATTCATTCGTTTTGCAGTCCCGCAAATTTCGATCGCAAACTGACAAATCGACCATGCAAATGACATTGCAGGGGTGGATTCAAGTAAAAAAAAACTAATTTTGTCATCCAAAATATCAAGTGGATTTCCACCCCAAAAGCCACGAGAACGCTCCTTTTGATAGCAGATTTCAAAATTTTCCTAGGGCAAGAAAAACACCCCACCCCGCTAAAAAAATTGTGCATTCGTCACTCGCTGCAGATGCCTTTGGCATCTGCATGTATTGCCTTCACAGAAATGACGTAGTAACTGCCGAAGCACATAAAATTTGCTACAGCAAACGACTGCCGAAGGCAAAAAATTTGAATTGCGAGGGCTGAATATAATATCTAAATACTACATATATTTAAAGACGTTGTCAATGTAAACAATGTCAAAGGAAAAAACAGAAACAAGAAATCAGGCACAGAAAAAAGACCCAAAGTCAGTAACAGATTTAATGCTACCAGATGTAAAGCTAGATCTTCATACGAGAAAAAATGATGCATCGGATAGAAGATGCAAGACCAAAACGACCTAACACCCCTAGGGTGAAGACGTAACCATGGGGATAAACAGTATAAATATTCTGTAAGGCCATACAAAGTTGATTGTCTGTTTCTCAGGCCATTTTTTTCCAAAAAAGCATGCGGGCGGGCGTTTTTTTTTTTCTTTTTATTTTCTCCCCGAGAGGTTGTTTGTGGTAATTTGACCCCCACCCAAACGCCTGGTGGACCATGCAAAATTTCGCAAATATATTGGTTATTCACCACAGGGGTGTTGGGTCGTAAATGAAGTGGGGTTTGAATGTTTGTTTTTTCAGTGAAACATGAAAATTATAACACAGGACGAAAGTCACGAAACGCCTCGTGGGTGAAACGTCTCGGGTTGAAAACGTCTCTGGGACAAATCAAATGTCGAAGTGCCAACTTTCAGAGATTTATTTGACCAAAAAAAAAAATCCTTTCACAACCTGCCTAATAAAATCGTGAATCGCAATTTTTCTCCATTATATTCAAAATTATCACAACCCATTTGAACGGGCAGTTCATCCATAAATCATATTTTTTTGAAATCTGAAAATGAAATACAAAACGAATGTTTGCGTGTTTTTATTAGGGTAAAGTGATATTAAGACGGACACGATCTTGTGTCGGACAAGTTTGAATCGAGAAACGGTAACTGTGCACTTCGATTTCTTCTGAACAATTGGCGTCTCGCGTGAATTTTGTTTTTCGTACAGTTAGAGTTATCTCTCTTCTCCCGGTAATTTGACCTCGTTCTGTTTTGACATTGATCTCCAGAAGCCTCCACAGCGCTATTTTCGAAAAGAAGAAAGGTGAGATTTTTGAATTTCTTA